>CP054670.1:24835350-26061600 GCA_013348765.1 Carpinus viminea | reverse complement strand
AAATACATTATGATTGCTCTTATCAGCCGGTATGACATTATCTACAAAAGATCTTGGAACTTTATAATGTACCTTACTTGAGGACAGTAACTTGGGTTTGGAGCACTCCTCAATCATCATATTTGGGGCATTATTTTATGAGATGACAATTTGGTCCAAACTCCCCATTGTTTGTTTTGTAGTTTTTGCTTTTGTTCTGAAACTTATTGCTGGCTATGTCAACTATAAATTAAGTTACTCTTATTTTTGTTTAAAAATGAGGTAGCTTTTAAAATTACAATTTAATTAAAATTTAATAATGATCAATCACAAATTTAATGGTGATTTTAAGAGCCACATCATTCTTAGAGTGATACAAGAATGACATAAGAGTGACTTTTAGCATTACTCGAGATATTGTGAAAGATCGTTTCTTCAAATTACGTGTACTTTAAATCTCCATTAATTGTACAATTCTAAGTTCTTAATATATTTTTGGAAGGACGGATCATAAATAAATGAAATCCTTCTAATTGACAATGTCTAAACTGCCAAAAATTTGATATGGTTCCCCAACGCCAACAAAAAGATAAAAATAATCCTAAATTTTTTCAATAAGATAAAATTACTACTCCAATAAATTCAGGGGAAAAAAAATATTTAAGAAAAAACGAAAATTTTTAAATTTTCACACCATTTTTTTAATAAAAAATTATTTTTAGTAATTTTTTAATTTAATAAGGGTATTATCATCGTTGGGAGGACATTGACAATAATTTGTAGTTTGAGGGGGACATTGTCTAAATTCCAAGTTTGAGGTAAATATTGTTAGAGCATTCACAATGGAAGAGCCAAATGTTATTTTTTTCTATAAAGGCTCTTCAAATTTGAAAAAATAAATAAAAAATAAATCTCCTACATTGGATTAGCCAAAAAATAAATAAATAAATGCAAAATGGATATTTGATTGGAAGAGCCAAAAAAAAATGCTAAATGTAGCCGCACTTTTCAAGAGAGCCATTTTATTTTTTGTTGTTACTCTCACATATTTCCTCTTTTTCTTAAATCTTTTCACTTTTCAAGGGGTGATTGGTTGTTTAATTTGGTGTTTTTTTCATGGAAATGATTTTTGAATTAAAATTAATAAAAAATTAAAATTAAAATATTATTTTAATAGAATAGATAGAAATATAACTAATCGGATATAGAGGCATTTAAAAATTTCTTAGCTAAACAAGACAAAAGTGAGTTTTGAGGAATTATTTTGCATAAAAATGTGGCTCCTCCATTGTAAATGCTCTTAATTAAATAATAGTTTGATGAGGTATGTAAACTTAAAAAAAAAAATGGATTGATGTGATATAAAGTAAAGAAAATAATAAATAGATAAATAGTTTATTAAAAAAAAACAAAAAAAAAAACAAATTGTTTAATAATGTAGAAAAATGAAGTTAGCATTTTTGCTAGAAAGTAGAAGAATTCTTTGCCAAAACACCTTTATTTTTATAATGGGTATTCCGACAAGAGTTATAGTACACACACTTTCAATTCTCTATACTCATTTTCACATCACCTTAAGTGAAGTAATACTACAAGTCTCTTTTGTGTCACTCTTGTATCTCACCAAGGATAATGTGCCTCTTAAAATCACAATTAGGCTTATGATTTATTATTATTAGATTTTAATCAAATGGAGATTTTAAAAGTTACCTCACTTTTAGAGGGACACAAGTAATACAAGACTGACTTCCAGAATTACTCGTTGTAGAAGCCGCCTATTTTGAAAAATCTAAAGCGTTGAGTCCACTTGTCCGAAGTAGATGAATCTCATAGTCCCTCTTTTAATGCTATTTAAATTGAAAAGAGTTTTCTTTCAAATATTTCTCTTGAACATGTGAAAAGCACATGTATTTTCAATAGCGGGGATAAAGTTGAAATAATTTTTTTTTAAAAAATTATATATATGTACATCTCACATTCTATTAAAAAAGTAACACATCGTTTCTATCAATTGATTTGAAAAAGAAAAAAATTAAATTTATTTGAAATTTAAACAAGTGAATCTCAATTTTCAAATGGTTAAAAAATCAAAGAAAGAAAAAATATATATTAGCCCCTTAAACTATTACATATTTTGCATTTTTTACACCTCCAAAACTTTAAAAATTGACATGGGAGCCTCACAAACTATCATTGCATGTCAAATTAAACATTTTTGCATTTCTCTCTCTAAAATACCCTTAAAATTATTCAAAAATAACCATTTGAAATTAAAAAAAAAAAAACCTTAAAACACCAAAAAAGGGTGGCACTTTTTATGCTAACCCTCTTAATTTTTTTCCTTCTTTTCAAATGGTTATTTTTATATATTTTAAAATTTTGTTTTTAATAAATTCAATGGTATTTTGGAATGAAAAGTCCAAGTATCTAATTTAGTACGTAGAACCTCCATGTCATCTTTTTTTTTTTTTTTTTTAAGTTTTGAGGCGTAATTACAAAATATGTACGTGCTAGTTTGGGAGACTAATATATATATATATATACTTAAAAAAAAAAAACAATATGTAAAATATACAATTAGTTATATTAGAGGTATATTTTTGTTATCTTAAAAAAGTAAAAACACAAAAAACACTTCAAAGAAACTTTCTAATTCAAACTAATTGGGAGCCTCTCAAACTAATTAGATAATCTTTAATTGAAAGAAACCGGAGAACATCTTGTTCCAAAAGTTGAGGGTAAGAGTACCCTTATTTATCGTGTAGCATTAATTAAACAGAGATGAAAAGCAAGCCTCCAATTTGAATGTAGTAGGGCAGCGCAATGCTCAATGTTAAAAACATGGAGTATTTCATTGGGAAGAAAAGGATAGGCAAAGTGGGGACAAGGAGATCTCCCAAGAAGATATCCATTTATTTTCCTACCCAACACAATTCTCCTCTGCACCCCTTTTAGGTTTATGCATGGTACCCTACCCAACCCTGCCGTCTCCGATCACAAGATTTTGAGGTCACTGTCTTTAAAATTTAGTGGTAGTGACCAAACCAATAGAGGTTTAGGGGCTTTATTAAGTTTTTCTTAATAATTTCAAATCCAAAATTTTTTTACCAGAGACGGACATAAAGCATTAGCAACAGACACCTTATAATTCATTTCCTTTCCTATATATAAGGAATATTTTTTATCCATTTGTACTTTTAACCCTAATATTTAAAATGCGACATTTTATCACTCCAAAGTATCTAACATTGACACATGACCCCATAAACTGCCATTTTACCTGCATAAAGTATTTTAAGTTGACATTTACACCCTAAAGTATTTTGAATTAACACTTTACTTCCCGTGAGTTGACACTTTACCTCCCATAGTTCAAGGGGATCAAGTGTCAATGTTAAACACACACAAAAAGTCATATGCATCAGCTTTTCTTTTGCTTCCCTAAACATTAGGAACGCTATAGTGCTACCCAATGTGTAAAAAATCAAAAATGATTTACTATACATTATTTTAATATAAATATTTCTCTTTTCTCTCTCCTCTTTTTGCATTTTTTTAAGATTATGTTAAGATTTTGTAGAAAATTTTAGGGTAGGTATGGAACTTGAATATTGTAAAGACATAATATTTTAATAGTATAGAAAAAAGCTAAGAGAAGTTACTGTGAAGTATATTTAGATATGGAAACAAAAAGTAGTTTTGTTTCTTGAACTTAAAGAAAATTAAAGAAAAGCTGTTGTTGGTATCATTAGGAGGAACCAACATAGACCATGGGATTCCCTCAGTTTTGAATGATTTTATATAAATATGTTTTAGTATAGATCTCTGGGCAAAAAGTTTTTTTGGCCCCTATTTCCTTAAAAACTAGTCCAAAAAATTGAGTCCAAAAATAAATGTGGTTTCATATGGCCTAGAAAAAAAAATGCTCCCATATAAATTTGATCTAGATTTCCACCAAAATTGATGATAATTATCGCTTGGTAAACAAATGTTATCGATAAAATTTTACCGATCATGAAAAAAACTTTAGCATTATGAGTATAATGTAATTCAATATTTATACTTTCATCTATTGTGTAATAATTTTGAAATATGCCAATGGTTGGTAAGCACTAGAAGATCATGCTATTTGCCGACTTATTTCTTGATTTGTTTTATTTGTGCTTACTCTTTCTATTTCTATTGCAACTATATAACAAATATTTTTAGACATGAATATTGTCAAATTAGGCTTCACAATAAATTTGAAGATAAGTTTCTGATTAATTTTTTGGATAGTGTACGTCAAAAGAGAAAATTGTTATAGAATTTAATACATAGTCAATCATATATAATTTTGAAATGTAAAAAATGTCTGGCTCCATTTTGATAGGCGATTAAATTGAAAATTAAAATGTATTAAGAAAAAATTATTTTGTGCATTTTCTTAACGATGAATGAACACTAATTTTATTTTTTATATATAAAATTAATGTTTAATGTTAATATATTTTTCTTTCATACTTTGACCCACTTCCATTAATAAAAATTCTTACTTTTCCTGAGGCTCAACCCACCACAAATTTAAATCTAAAAAAAAAAAAAGAAGAAGAAGAAGAAGAATTAGGAATTTACTGTAGTGCAGCCTACCATTAAACAAATGCAGAGAATTTCTAATTCACAAGACAGTGCATCATTGCAGCTATATTGTGTCGGGGTTGTTGAACCAATACTTAGGGAAAATTACATTTTACCCCCCTGAAGTATCCACCGATTTTCACTTTTGTCTCCAAAGTTTAAAAAGTGACACTTAACCCCCCCAAAGTTTCAAATTGTGGCAATTTAACCCATTTGGCCTTATTATTCCCAAAATGCCCCCATCACATTTTTTTTAAAAAAACAAAAATAATCCTAAAAAATAAGAAAAAGCCAAAAAAAATATATAAATATATGCTGGGGTGGCCAAACCACCCTATAGGTGGTGACTGGCCACCTCGTTTGGATTTTTTTTTTTTAAAAAAAAAAATGTGATGAGGGCATTTTGGGAATAAAAAGGTCAAATGGGTTAAATTACCACAATTTGAAAGTTTGAGGGGGTTAAGTGTCACTTTTTAAATTTTGGAGGCAAAAGTGAAAATGGATGAATACTTCAGGGGGGTAAAAGGTAATTTCCCCCAATACTTAATTTGCTTGTTGATCTGTACCTTTGGCAATTTACTCGGTTTGATAAATATTAAAAAAAAAAAAAATCATTGGATTTCCCTGAATGTTTATTGTAATTATTTGCCTAAACTCCAAAAACCCTTAATTTAATGTATCAATCTTATATATATATATATATTTCAATTTTACCTATTCAGTATGATTTTTCATTAAATTTCCTAATGGAATGATGTCAAAATTTTCAAAATTTACTCCTCCTTTTATTAAGAATTTTTTGTTTTTTGTTTTTGCAAGGATTTTAGGCCTTAAGCTAATCAGAATTTTAATAGAATTTGTAAAATTACCTACTATGCTTGAATATTTGAAAAAGAAAATGATTATTTTTTTAAAAAATAGGTATTTTGAAAAATTTGATAGAATTTAGTGAAAAAAAATTGAATGATGGATACACTAATGAGGTTTTTAAAGTTTAAGAAAATAATAGTTACAAAATAGAGATAATTCAAAAGGATTAAGTAAAGTTTTTGTCAAAAAAATTATAATAATTAGAGTGCTTCCATTTCTATTTTTGAAAGCATTTTTCTAGGTTTTTTTTTTTTTTTTTTGTAATGAACAAACATTCATAAAAGGAGCTGAGAAACAGCCAAACCGAAAGCATTACAAACTTGCAATCAACAGCAAGCTAAAAAAATATAAGCAAGGACAACTAATAACTAAAACAAACCAATGCCCTCACAAGGGAGGGAGCAGGAGAGGTGGATCCTTTCCACTGCAGATACAGATAGACCTAGGGGGGAGGATAAGGAGGGAATGCAGCCCAGGAGAACCCTTGCCGCAGCCCTATATGCCACATAATGGGCATAGAAGTTTGCACTTCTATTGATCTTTCTAGCCTCCCAATGAGAGAACACTTGGAAGCTAGATAAAGTTTCATACATAACATGTTCAATGTGCCAATCTATGCTAAGAGCAAGATCATTAAGAGATAAAATTACAATAGCTGAATCTCCTTTTAGAATAAACTGATCTAGCTGCATGGAGTTGGCCAAAACACCAGCTAGTTGAGTTGCTAGGGCCTCCTCGTACACAAGATTGTAGAGAGGTCTTACTTGGGTAAGAATCTTGATGATCTCTCCATTGGAGTTTTTGCATATTGCAGCTTGAATGGAGAAATCCTCTCTAATTGCTGCATCAAAGTTGATTTTGCAGAAACCTTGAGGAGGTTTGGACCAGACTTCCGTTATTGGCTATAGCTTTGAGGACCATGCTACAAAATGCTCTAAAGAGACTCAATTGATATTTGCAGCCAGTTTTGACACGTCTAGAATGACACCTTTGTGGACTGCTTGATTTTTAGAAAACCATAACAAATCACAAAACACAGTAGCATATATTTGAAATAGATGTGTATCTGCAGAAGGGATACCAAATGAATTAAAAGGGGGTTAAGATACCTTTAATCCAATTTGATAAACTAAGAGCAAACCATTTTAAGGAGTCTAAAGGCCACGGTGAAAGTCTCCAAGATATTATAGCAAAGAAGCATTTGAAAAAGAGATGAAAAAGGGAATTCTCTTCTACATTGCATAAGGGGCAAACTAGATCAGCTTGTGGAATGGGGAAAATTGAATTTAACCTACTCTTGGAGGGGACAATGTCCCAAGCAATTTTCCAAATGAATAGTTTCAATCTATCATTTAGATTAAGTTTCAAAGAAGCTTCCAACTGGCTGCTGCTAAGGGGGAGGGAGATAGATTGGTTCTCTAGCTGCTGCTAAGGGGGAGGGAGATAGATTGGTTCTTTGGCTACTGATCATCCTATAAGCTGACTTTGTGGTAAACAAACCATTTATGGAGGGGGTCCAAATGAATTTATACTTGGAAACAGAGGAGAAGTTGATCTTTAAGACCTCTCTAATGGTGGTCTCATCAAAGAGATAATGTAGTAAAGGAAGATTCCAAGCTAGATTTGTGAGAACAAGATTAGTGAAGAAGAGGTCAGAAACCAGCAAATTGGGAAAAGGTTGAGAAAGCCAAGGGGAAGGGGAAAGAGAGAAGGAGGAGATGCTGGGAATACAAGTGGAGCTCCAAATAAGGAGAGAGGAGAAGCTATGAATTCTGTTGCAAGCTCCTTTGGAAATGAAGGGAATGGATTTTAGGATGCCTTTCCATAGCCAAGAGGAAGAAGAAAGGGAGGGGGAGAGAAAAAGAGCGAGAATTTAAATACTTATAGTGCAATTGGGACACCCACATCAAGTCTGATCTATTGAGAAGGTTCCAACCCAGCTTGGAGATAAGGGCCAGATTCACTTCTCTCATCTTTCTTAGGCCTAAACCCCCCATCTCTTTAGGCATGTAGAGGGAATCCCAAGCCTTTACAGAGAGGTTTCTTGATTTTTTTGCAAAAAACCCCTACCAAAAGTTCTTAAAAATCCTGTCAAGCTCAGAACAAAAACTTTTAGGAAGCAAGAATGAACTCATAGCATAGGATGGCAAAGCTACAACAATAGATTTTATCAAAACCATCCTTCCTGCTTGAGAAAGAGATTTAGCTTTCCATCCTTCAATTTTGCCCAAAACCTTATCAATGATTCCTTGGAAAGCTCTTTTCTTTGAGTTCCTCATCAAGATAGGGAGACCAAGATAAAGAGAAGTGCACTGGTTTGAAGGGTAAGGGATGATGCTAGATATAGCTTCTGATTTGGAGGAAGATGTTTTTGCTAAATTTAACAGAGGATTTGGACGCATTTATCATCTGAACAGACCACCTGCAGTACTTTTCTAATCAATATTTAATGCTTAAAGCTACTGAGACTATTGCTTTCCCAAAATGAGCAAGTCATCAACAAATGTCCAGATGGTGGATAGCTGAGCAGTTCCTTGCTATCCACAAGCCTTGTAAGGAACCATTACTTTCTTTCTTTGAACATGAGCCTTGAGAATACTTTAGAACATAGAATAAAAAGAAAAGGAGATAAGGGATCTTCTTGTCTTAATCCTCTACCAAGGGAGATAAAACCATAAGGGCTGCCATTAAGAAGTATGGAGAAAGTAGGAGTGGATATACAAATACTTATCCAAGAGATCCATGTAGAGCTGAACCCCAACTTTTTCAGAATAGCCAAAAGGAAATTCCACTTCATTCTATCAAAAGCCTTCTCCATATCCATTTTTAAAAACATGTAACCTCCCTTTCCTCTCTTGGATTTGAAGGAATGCAGAAGCTCATGTGCCAATATAGTATTGTCTTGGATGTTTCTCTTTGGCACAAAAGCTAACTAAAGAGGGGAAATAATATTTGGGAGGAGAAACTTCAATCTGTTGGCCAGAATCTTGGATATAATTTTGTAGACAATGTTACAAAGGCTAATTGGCCGGAATTGGTGAGCTGTGTGGGAGCCACTTAGCTTAGGAACTAAGGCAATAAAGGAGTGATTCTGGCCATCTTGCAACCTGTTGTGGAGGAAAAAGTGCTCAATGCTGACCAACACATCCTTCTTAACCAAATTCCAACATTTCTTATAGAATAGAGCTGTAAAGCCATTTGGACCAAGGGCCTTTGTGGAACCAAGATTAGTCA
Organism: Carpinus viminea; assembly: GCA_013348765.1. Lineage (NCBI taxonomy): Eukaryota > Viridiplantae > Streptophyta > Magnoliopsida > Fagales > Betulaceae > Carpinus > Carpinus viminea. The sequence continues at coordinate 26,052,900 of CP054670.1, read as the reverse complement.
AGGCTTCAAAAATTTTTGTTTCAACAAGAGGAGTGCTCAATGTAAAATTCTCTTCATCAGAGAACAGGAGAGAAACAATCAAGCATTTCTTGCTCAATAAGAGAGTTTGAGGAGGTGAAAAGATTGGAGAAATGGGAAATGAAATTTTGACCTATATCATCTCTAGAGGGCACCCAATCTCCAAAGTCTAACTTCAAGAAGTTTACTACATTAGCCCTTTTTCTGATCAAAGTTGAAGTATGAAAGTATTTTGTGTTAAGATCCTTGCAAGTCAGCCAGGTTTCCCTATATTTGGATCTCCACAGAGACTCTTCTTTCACCAAAAGGTTATCCAAGTCCAACTTTAAATTGACTTCAAGCTCAAAAGATGAAGAAGAGGGGGAAACTTGTTGGACAGAATCAATAAGGTTTAGAGTTTTCTTGATCTTCTTATGAATATTACCAAAATGAGGGAGTTCCACTTCAGAAGAGCAAACTTGGTATTGTTCAGCTTCTTTGGTAGGCAAACAGCAGTGATTTGGAATGAATTTATGCCAAGCTGTCTCAATGACCTGATCACAAGATGAGTCATTGGACCAAAATTCTTCAAATCTAAAAGGCTTTGACAGAAAACAAGAGGTTGTGTTTGTATTGAGAGAGATGGGGTTATGGTCTGAGTTGAGGGTAGGAAGATGTATCAAAGAGAACTTAGGGTGGAGATGGAACCAAGAAGGAAAGGCTAGCCCCCTATCCAACCTTTCTTTGATGTTTTCTAAACCTTTTTTTGTTTTTGGTTATTCTAGGTAAAAGGATTTCCAGCAAATTCTACATCTATCATTTTGAAATGATCAATGAACTTTCTAAAAGCACAATTAGAGGAGCTAGCAACAGGTTGATAAGAGCCAAATATTGCATATTTGAACCCCTTAATTTACATTAGTTAATCCTTTAGCTATGTCGTTATCTAACGCTTTGTATTAGATTTGTATTTTAGTGTTTTGTAAGTTGCTAAAGAGAAATTGCATCTTAAAAGGAGAAAATTGCAAAGTCTTGGAATAAAGCATACTTTGAGAAGACCTAGAAGATGTGGTTAAGTTTGACCAAGTCAAAGGAAGGATAAAATCAAATTTCCTAAATGGAGATAAATTCGGATTGATTCAAATTCAGATTTTACACATGTTTTAGTGTTTTGACCATAAATTTCTGGTCAAATATCGGATTGAGATGATTCAAAAGGCAATGAAAATATAGTTCAAAATGCTATAATTTATTGTGAAATAGGATTTTCCTAATTCGGAAGTTTACTGTGCTAAAATCGTCCCACAATATGAGAACGCAAATTTGAGCAAATCTTATACAGATTTCAGACTTCTATTTTGACTGAGAGGCTGACCTCCGAATTATCTAGGTTTACTAGGGCTTCTAGGACTTCTCTAAGCCTATAAATAGACCTCTTTGCATTCAAGAAAGGATATACAAGCTGGAAGAAAAAATTCACAGCTTCTCTTTAGTTTAGTTTTTCTGTAGTTTAGGATTTATTTTTATTTCGAGCTAACCCTCAACTAAGGTTAGGGATAAAGCCTCACCGTTGAAAAACAACATTGCTATTATGTAAGTTTTTATTGATATGATTTTATAAAGTTTATTATTTCAATTGTTTTACTCCTAATTAATTATGTGGAGTGATTCTTGGATATCTCTTGTGATTCAAGGATACATGTGATTATTTGAGATAATTTCATATGATTGATTGCTTGGTTTTTAACTCATAAAAATTGGATATCCCTTGTAATTTGTTCTACAAATATATCTGGTGTTTCAATTAGATTTAGATTCCTTTTGTGATTTGATCAATGAATGGATACATGGGATGCTTTTGATTAATTATTTGAAGCATAGTAAAACATATATAAGATTTTAATTGTGAGAACTTCAGATTGATATTAATGAGTATAGAGTATATTGTTATGAATCGGTGAGTGTGAATTCCTAAACCTTAGTAACTTTATCTTTTGTTTTTATTTTATTTATTTTATGTTTAGTCTTTTAGTTTTCAAAAGCCCCCAATCAAAACCCTTTTGGAACTAGATTAGGATTAAATTAGCTTAGATATAAATTGAACTTTCAAGAATACAATTCCCTACAAGTTCGACCTCGCACTTGCAAACCATTATATTGCAAACGATTCATGCACTTGCGAGTACAATAAATTTGTACATCAAATTTTGGCACCGTTGCCGGGGAGTTGTTCAATTTTTGAAACCTATTTATGCCTAAATTGATTTTATCTTTTTACTAGTTATAATTAGGATTTTATTTTTTGCAATTTATTTTTATTTTTATCCCTTTTATTATCATTATTTTTTTGTAAAAAATAATAATAAAAAAAAAAAAAGGAGATGAATAATATGTATGAGGAAAACAAGTGTATAGATCTACGGGCCGAGTTCAAAGACATACATGATAAAGTCAACCAACTCGTAGCAGCCAGATCTACCCTGACCCATTTTTCTCACACATACACTCCACATAAACCATGTTCATATTGCTCCAATCCTTATCATAGTGATAATAATTGTCCATCTTGGGGACAATTTTTTAATTTTTCATATGAGCAAATGAATACTAGTTTCTCCAATTCGGGATATGATTCAAATTCTTATTTTTACAACCCGGATTGGAGCAACAAATCTAATTTCTCATGGTCAGCTCAAACTACAGGAAATTATGCTCCTCAATTTCAGGAATTGTACTATTCAGACTATCCACAGTTCAATCATTCAAGCTCAGCCATTTGCTTATCAAGCGCCACATTGCACCTCAGTCTTCATTGGAAGAAATGATGAAAGTATTCACGCAGTCAACTGACAAGTTCGTGCAGGCAATTGACAAAAATATACAAGAGTTGAAGAATGCCACCATGGCCAACAGCAGAGACATTCACGCTGAAAAGTTTTGTTGCCAGGATAAAAGGAAAAATCAGTCATCTAGTTACTGAATTAAATAGAATAGAGGAAAAAGAGCTTCAAAGTCAATTGATGATTGAAAGGCACTACATGAGTGATGAGGATGATTTCGAAAATTCTTATCATAAGCATGCCCAAGTCACCACCACACTTGATGAGGATGAAGTCGTGGATAACAAAGAGGAGCAAGTTGAGCACAATGAGCGAATTGAGCACCATGAGAAAATTGAGCCCCCAATAGATCCTAATCTACCTAGTGACATGGAAGTGAGTACTGAAGCTCATATCTACATCACTGTCCCTCTTGAGACACATCAAGAACCCAAAGCTTCATCTCTAGTATGTCTCCAAGAGCCATCTTATATCAAGATACTCAAGGATCTTTGCACACAAGCGCGAAAATCTAGGAACCACATTCCTAAGAAGATCCTTCAAAGCAAGCTATTCTACATAAGACGGCGAAATATCCTTCCAGAGGGGTATGAAGTTTTGAAGAAGAAATTGTGGAAGGAATTGGTTGGACATCAGTATGATAGGGGGAAGCGCTGTAAAGTTTTCTCCTCTATTTTATTTTCTGCACTTCACTCCACAAATTCTTTCTTTCCTTTTTCATTACATGATTTTTTTTAGTTTTGTTTTGTCTTCTAACAGTAATTAATCTTTTGATGTTTGCTGTTAGTTTTGTTGAGGTGTTTTGGTGTTTAAGTTTGGGGGACTCCCTAGCCTTTTTCACACCTTGACGTTTCCGTACTTCCGGTAATGTATTTCTATACTACACATTGAGGGCAATGTATAATTCAAGTTTGGAGGTATGGAAAAACACTTTGTCTATTTATATTTGTTTTTATTTGTTTATTTTTTATTTGTCTTTTTGTTCTAAAAATTTGAAAAAATTTAAAAAAAAAAAAAAAAATTGTGCCATGTTTTTGTCAAGTTTGAGTTAAACTGTAACTGTGATTTGCATTTCATTGGCTTTCTTAAAGGGTTAAACATATCATTATGTCAGTAGGTGTCTAAGTCTGTTGACTCATTTTTGAATAATTGAGATTTCACTTATTTTAAACTAAATTTTTATGAGCACATTAGCATGTTTTCTGTGAGGTATGATGTTTGAGCTTAAGTTTTTTTTTTTTTTAGATTTGTTGGATGACCTATTGATGAATAACCATGGCTTACAAGATAAAAAAAAAAATACAAAAAGAAATAAAATAATTAAAAAAAAAAAAAGAAGAAGATCATTTTGAGTTTTTCACTAAATAACCAGACCTTTTGCCTCATTGAGCATTGAGTGTTCGCGTCAAAATGTGTGAAGTTTAAAGTTGATTGAGGATATGGCTAGCTTGGCTTTGTAGCCTTTTTGACTTAAGTTAATAAGCCCTTAGGGATGTTTATATCTAGTGCCCTAAAGCCAACTAGCTTGAGAGTCATTGGCTTAACACTTGGTACCAGGGTCAACTAGAAAGCTTAAGGGAGCTCAGCATTGCACAGCCTACTTAAATATATATATATATATATATATATATATATTTATCTTACCTTGGTTGTTTCATCTATTGAGATTCTTACAAATTTTGTGGAACTTGTTTTGAGTTTAAACTAAAGCTTCATGATTATATGCGATTTTCACTTTACACTTTTCAGAACTTGAGTTATTTGATTTTGGATACCCGTTGATGGTGATGATGGTGTTTGTTGTTTTAAGTTTGCTTATGAATAAGAACCATGGTTTATGTGAAACATCTTTCTTGTTAACAACATAGTGCTGCAATGTTTGTGGGTATCATTCCCGTTAAACTCTTACGAGACTTCACTCGTCATCTAGGGATGCCTAAGAGTTTAAAAGGCTTGTTGCATATGCTAAATGCAATCGCCTCTCTCATGAAAAAGGATTTATGTTATTGCTTTCATGTTATTTTTTGTTTTGTTTTGTTTTGCTAATGGACTAGCAAAATATAAGTTTGGGGGTGTTTGATAAGAGCCAAATATTGCATATTTGGACCCCTTAATTTACATTAGTTAATACTTTAGCTGTGTCATTAGCTAATGCTTTGTGTTAGATTTATGTTTTAGTGCTTTGTACGTTGCTAAAGAGAAATTGCATTTTAAATGAAGAAAATTGCAAAGTCTTGGAATAAAGTATACTTTGAGAAGACCTAGAAGATGTAGTTAAGTTTGACCAAGTCAAAGGAAGGATAAAATTGGAATTTCCCTAAATGGAGATAAATTCGGATTGGATTCAAATTTAGATTCTGCATGTTTTAGTATTTTGACCATAACTTTATGCTCAAATATCAGATTGAGGTGATTCAAATGGTAGTGAAAATCTAGTTCAAAATTCTACAATTTATTGTGAAATAGGATTTTCCTAATTCGGACGTTTACTATGCCAAAATCGTCCCGCAATATGAGAATGCAAATTTGAGCGAATCTTATCCAGATTTCAGACTTCTATTTTGATTAGGAGACTAACCTCCGAATTATCTAAGTTTACTAGGGCTTCTAGGACTTCTCTAAGCCTATAAATAGACCTATTTGCATTCAAGAAAGGATATACAAGCATGGGAGCAAAAATTTACAGCTTCTCTCTAATTTAGTTTTTCTGTAGTTTAGGATTTATTTTTATGTCGAGCTAACCCCCAACTAAGATTGGGGATGAAGTCTCACCGTTGAAGAACAACATTGCTATTACGTAAGTTTTTATTGATTTGATTTTATAGAGTTTATTATTTCAATTGTTTTACTCCTAATTAATTATGTGGAGTGATTCTTGGATATCTCTTGTGATTCAAGGATACATGTGATGATTTGAGATAATTTCAGATGATTGATTATTTGGTTTTTAACTTATAAAAATTGGATATCCCTTGTGATTTGTTTTACGGATACATCTGGTGTTTCAATTAGATTTGGATTCCTTTTGTGATTTGATCAATGAATGGATACATAGGATGCTTTTGATTAATTCTTTGAAGTATAATAAAATATATCTAATATTTTAATTGTGAGAACTTCAGATTGATATTAATGAGCATAAAGTATATTGTTATGAAGCGGTGAGTGTGAATTCTCAAACCTTAGTAACTTTATCTTTTGTTTTTATTTTATTTATTTTATGTTTAGTCTTTCAAAAACCCCCAATCAAAACCCTTTTGGAACTAGATTAGGATTAAATTAGCTTAGATATAAATTAATATTTCAAGAATACAATTTCCTATGGGTTCGACCTCTCACTTGCAAACCATTACATTGCAAACGATTCGTGCACTTGCAAGTACAATAAATTTGTACAACACAGGTCTTCCACCTATTTTCTCAGATTGATTAAAAACTGAATTAAAGTCACCAATGCAAAACCAAGAGGCTTCAAAACCTTCACCAATAGCAAAAGAGGATTCTCAAAAGTCTAACCTTTCACTTCTATTTGGGGGCCATAAACATAGGAAAGGATCCATGGGGATTGAGGGGGATCAAAATAGCACCAAGTTGAAATGTTGTTCTTGTTTGAGGCAAAACACTCAAGGTGACTCCTGGACGCCATGATAAAACTAATCCACCACTTGAACCCAAAGCAGCCACTTGGGACATGAGAAAAAATCAAGTATGTTCAAAGTAGTAGAGACTTGTGGGGGGGATTTTGGTTTCAAACAGGAAAATGATATCAGGAGATTGATCCCAGATCAATCTCCTCAGGGTTAAAACCACAGCAGGCCTAGAAAGCCCCTTACAATTCTAGGAGAGAATTCTCATTGCTACTAGGGAGGCTTTCCAAAGCCCCCATTTTTTCTCTAATGCAGCTTCAGACTCATGAACAGCTGAAACCATTTTTTTTCCTTTTTTTTTGGCATCTTTAAACAAGGCTCTAGCTGGAGATTTCTCATAGAGGCCAGGATTGAACATTGGAGTTTTGACTGGGGTTATGTTAGGGGGTTCAACTATCTCAACTGTTACTCCAGGGCCTTTTTTAGTAGGGGGACCAAGTCTAAGGAATTTGGTCTTTTCTTCATTACAGTGTATGGGGCGAGGGGGGTGGGGGAAGATGAGGAGGGATCAAGTTGTGGAGGGATCAAGTTTCAGTGAGAGAGGGCAGTTCTTGAGCAATATAGAGAGCATGCATATCCAAAGAGGCTGAGAGGGGTTTTTTGGGAGACCCGGTGTTATAGCTGGATTTTTTGGTTTGTTTATTAGAGGAGTGGTTTGGTTTGGCAGGAACAGTAGGTTGTTTTGGTAGGTAGTAGCCGTTGTGTTTAAAATTTCAGTAGCTACTGACTTGTGAAGGCCACTTACAGTGGGCCCTATCTGATAGTAACTACTTGGTTGGATTCCGAAGAGATGTTGGGGGTGGATAAGCTAGTTGGTGGGTTTAAGTTAGCTGGGAATAGTTTAATAAGCTTCTGAAACAAGGACAGAGCTTTTAAGTTGCTTTCAATGGTATTATCTATAAACGCATTGAGGGAGAGGTAAGACAGTGTGAGGCTCGGGATTATGGGACCAAATAGCAGAGTTTTAAGGTGTTAGGGGATTTTGGGAACTTGTGAAGGCATTTTGCAGGTTTGCATGGGGTTGAGAGCTTGTGGTACATGGCAAGTTGAGGAAATTTTCTGGTGAAGAAGATGGAGTTTGGAGTTTTTTTGGGTGGTTTCCAATTGAAATGGTAGCAAGCATATTAGAGAACACATTAATCTTAAGAGAAATTAAATACCTTGAGGGATTTCTTTCTTCTAGTTTAGCAAGATAGGAAGGTTGTTTGTGGCCAATCTTACCACAATCAGTGCAGTATGCATCTAACCTTTCATATTTCAAACTTATCCAATCTGAGGCTCCATCACTCTTGGTAAAGCAAAAACCAAGATTCAAGGGCTTGCTGACATCAATGGAGGCCAAGAACCTCAGAAAACTTCTGAAAGTGGCTGCAACTCCTCTGTTTTCATCCACCTTCACTAGCTAGCCTAGTTCTTTCCCAATGGAAATAGAATTCTTGATGGTCATGTTCTGCAAGGGAAGTCCATGGGCCTGAATCCAGAAAGATACTTCCTAAAGAGAGTGGTCTCTTAAAGTGGCAATGGAGGACCAGGTTTGGATAGCCAGCAAGAAACCATTAACATTCCAAACTTTGCTGAGAATTCTAGTAATATGCTCTTTCTCTGTGAACTTGAACATAAAAACATTAAGCACTAAGATAGCAAATGAGAAGGGGTTAGCAAAGAACCAGGCTTTAGACAAGGCAGCACTAATAGTCTGGTTGTTTTGGGTTTTTTGAGATATAAGTTGACCTACTAGAGGTAGCAACTCTGAAGTGATCAGTTCTTGGGGTAAAGTTTCAAGCTGTGAGGATGGATCTTCCCATGAAAGGGCTGCTGTTTGAGCAATAAGAAATTCTAAGTCTTGAGAAGAAGCATCCATCAGGAGAGTGAACAAAAGGGCAGGAAAGGAGTTTGAGGTGGACTGAGATGGTTGCAAGCTGAGATAACTGATAACTGAGAAGTTTACATGCTGAGAAAAGGGATGAGTTGATAATAGGCTGAAAGAGACTTGATAAGAGGATATGATAAGGAGATAAGAGCATCCACAGCAGCCTTTTCAAATTTTCCTCTTCAAAATAATCAAAAGTACACTTTTAGTTATTTTAACAACCCATCTTTTTAGAGCACACTTTTCAGCCTCTCTACTTTAACAATTCACTTTCACTATTTCATTAAAATATTATTTTTCAATAAATTTGTTTCTCCCCTCCTTCAAATACGAAAGTGACATCAGCAAAGAACCCAACAAAAACCCATTGTACTGGAAATGCATATGGTCCACAATCACAAGCATCGGGGACCAAATGATCAATACCCAGATCGAAATTTGCCTCCTTGAATCCAAAGCCTTGGTCAATCTATAAACCCCATATGACAAGCACAAATCAGACAAGATCACATGGTTGTAGAAGCTTCGTGTTGAAGGTCAGAAAGGCCGACGTACGGTGGAGATCTGTTCCTTCACGCACCCTTCAACGTTCATGACACACTTTGACACTATCGCCATGGAAGACGATCTCAAAAACAAGGTGAAGTCCGACCTTGAATCCTTCCTCAAAGTCAAACAGTATTATCACCGGCTGGGCCGCGTTTGGAAGTGGAGCTTTCTCTTGTACGGCCCCTCCGGGACGGGGAAGTTGAGCTTTGTGGCGATGATGGCTAATTTTTGATCCTACGATGTCTTCGATATTGATCTTTCGAAGGTTATGAACAATTTCGATCTAAATTTCCTCTTGTTACAAACGACGAGCAAGTCTGAATTTCGAGAGTAGATAACAATGGCGCTGAGAGAGAGAGAGAGAAAAAAGACCTACAGAAAGAAAAAAAGGAGAGAGAAAAATAAAAAGGAAAAAATAGGAGAGATAAAATATAATTGTTTAAAGAGTAGAGAGGGAATAGTAATTGTTAAGTTTGAAAGAATACTGTTCACATTGTTAAGTTTTTTATTAAAATAAAGAGGCTGAAAAGTGATGTTTTTAGCTCCTTTTATTAAATGGGCTCTTCAAACTAACAAAAAAATGTATTTGAAGAGCCTGCAATGGGTGCTCTAAGGAGCTTCAGCAAGGGTGACACCAGCCAAGATAAGTAGCAGAGAACAAACAAGAAAAAATAGTTGAAGAAAGGAGTAGAACAGTTCAGAAGGACAGAAACAAAGCACAAGAAGAGCAATGGCGGAACCAGGAATTTGTTCCTAGGGGTCCCGAGTCTTGGGGCCAAAATTTGAAATGGAGTTTTATTTATTTTAATATTTAAATATTAATTAAATAATATTATTTAAATATTTTTATTTAAAAATTAGCATGAAAGAGAAAATAATTTGAGAATTGAGAGGCGTTGAGTTTGGTGGGAAGGGAACAATGCCGACAAACCATGTCTAATTTTAAATTTTTTGTGGAATCCAATATTATATTGGATAGTATATTGTATTTTCCTCCACCAAAGGATTCCATTTGTTTATTTTTGTATGGACAAATATAATATTAAATTGTTTTCTAATAATAGTTTAGTAAAGTTGGGTTCTTGGGGGTTAGTTTATAATTTTTGCAGGGTCCAACATAAGGATATAATATAAAAAACAAATATTTTGTAAGGGTTTTAAAATCTTTTTGAGTGTCCAGGGTCCCCCCAACCATAGACGTGGGTCCGCTGAAGAAGAGGCAGGTTTCAGAAGCAGGACAATAATAGAAAGGAAGAAAAAATACAAAGAAAACTTTCTTAGAGGGAGTTCTTTCGAGGAGAGAGAACAAAGAGTTTTTACGATGTGAATTTAGTTTTTATTAAATGATTACTATTTTTCTGGTTTGGTAGCTCTCATATTCTTCTTATCTTACACATGAAAAAAAAATTAATAATAAATAAATAAATAAATTTGTAAAAAGAAGAAGAAAATATTGCCCATATATATTTCTTTATATTCTCTCAACCAGACGCTACATATGCGTATGCATGGGTTGAGACAATGGACAATGGACAATGCTACCAAACGCTCAGAAAAATATTGGGAAAAAACAAAAACAACCAAAAAAAAGAAAAAAGAAAGAGAAAAAGACAATGCTACTAAACCATCCATACCCACCAAAATAGCAGCAATATCATCAAATTTTGTATATTAGCACCAACAAAAAACTATTTCCATTACTATGTTTTTAGAGATTAACTTATATCAGAACGAATCTTAAAATTTCATTTTATAGTCATCAATCAATAACTGACATATAAACAAAAACATAAAAAATGCATAAAAAAAGGACCAAAATACACTAAATTTAAGAATAATAAAATTCCTAAAGGGTTAACCTTGCATCTCTAAGTTTTAGTTTTGAATTCAAAAATAAGTTTTGAGACATTAAAAACAGGTTTTTGGATATTAGAAATGATTTTTGAGGCAAGGTCATAGCTGGCGTGGTTTGAGGCGTTCACGGCCGGCCAGACCCATGGCATGGGTCTAACTTGGGTCTCACTGGCTACAAGTTTTTTTTTTCTTTTCTGATTTGGTACGATTGTTTTTACTTTTTTTTTTCTTAAATAATGATGTATCACATAATAATTAGATACTGTAAAAAAACTGAGTTACATCGTGACCTATAATAGGGACTCATATTTTTATGAGCAACTTGTGGGTTATTTTCTTTAAAAATATATATGAAGAGGATACTATATTTTTAAAGAAAATTTCCTCGTGCTTATTGTACCCTTTCTGATACTTTTTCTAAAAGGTGAAAAGTAAGAATTTATTTAACTCCTCAACAATCTCTTTTATTAACAGATGTAATCAAATTGAGAACACTAATTAATCAGGCGGACAAACAAGTCATTAGGCCATGGACCCAACGCGATTAAACACCTGTGGTGATTGTCGACAGTTGGAAAGGCTAGAAGATCTGGAACGTACAAAATGTTCGAATCAACAAAGGTACACCAGAAATTATGCCACGTCAGAATGGGACACAGGCTGCGTGTAAACTTTATGCCAATGTCAGCCTAAACTCAGCTCTTCTGTCTTCAGTTCTGATAATTGCGGCTCATTCCTTGTAGTTTTCCACGCCCCGTTAATTTAATTCAACTTTTTTCATAAAAAAAAAAAATTGGTTTTTTTTTTTTTTTGTAAAATTTATTCTAATACAGAAAGAATGTTATAAAAAACTATATCAAAATAATATTATCCATGCAACAATTCATCCCACACTTCTTTTCAAAAAGAAATTCATCCCACACTTAATAAAAGATCAAGAGTATAAAACTCTTACAGAAAAACATAATTAAAAATTATGAAAAGTACAACATCAGAGATACACTAAAAATCTAATAATTAATAATGTATATATATACCTCCTTCGATCCAACCTATTTATACACTTCATTTAAGGGGTAGATTTACTATGGACAGACTAGTCTGAATATATGGATAGATCATATCCCTAAAGAAAAAAGCTTTATTAACTTAGCCGTAAGACAAACCTTTCACGTTGAAACTATCCCTCATTCGCTTAAACGCCTGGATAACATAACAAAACAAAGAAAACCAGCATCGATGGCAAGATCCAGCAAGAAAGTGGCAAAGGAAAACCAGCGTGTGAGATCCACACAATCCACACTTTGGCTCGCATGAACCACATCCAGTGCATGCCAAAAAGAAGAGAGAAAAAGTCTAGTGTCTACAAGGCACAATAGCACTAGGGAGAGTGTGTAGTTGCACATATGAGCTTGGGCCAGCGACAAAAGAGTAGATTTGCAACACAAGGAACTGATCTAAGTTTGCCAGCAAAATATCGATGAAACCTAAGCACGAGTAGAAGCCAAAAGACAAGGTGGAAGGAACAACTACAGTTGTTGCTGAATTTGAACGCAATTATTTGGTTCCAAAGTCAAACCATAGCAAAGAGAAAGAAAGAAAGTACAAAAAGAGGGAGGGAGGGATGATCCATCCCTCTCCTCTTCAAGGTCTCACTAGAGAGGGACTAGAGAGAGGCAAAGGTTTCTGGAAGTGAAATCTATTTTTAATGAATAATATTATGAATTATTTTTTATTATCATTAAATTAATATAACTTTTAAAATTATAATTAAATTAAAATTTATTATTGATTCATCCAAAACCAAATAATAATTTTAAAAGTTATACTATCTTTAAAATAATAAAAATAAGATGAAAAGATAGTCCCTAACAATATTCTTATTGTTCTCATGGGGTAACTCAATCGACTGTGAACCATGCTTCATAAAATAGAGGTTACTAGTTCAAATTCCCTCTCCCCATTCCCTTATGTGGACATATCAAAATAAAATAAAATAACAACAACAATACTCTAGTCCGTTGATAGAATCTTTTGTTTGGACAGTAAAATTAATTGAAATCAAATTTATTTTGATAAACATATTTGAACATTAAAAACTCCTTCTTTAGTGTCATGATTATATTATACGATCATACCAAAATTTTTTGAGGTATGATACAACCACAACATAAAACTAATAAATACCAAACTTGTCTTCTATATGTCATTTTTTAAAAACAAAAAATAAAAATAAAAATTGAAACATTCAAGTTTTTATTTTTTATTATTTTTTATTTTTTAAAAAAACATATATAGGAGAAGTTAAGTATTTTTTTGATTTTATGTTGTGATTTTATCGTTATCCTGATTTTTTTATTTTTTTTGTCAATATTCTTGTTAGTTATCGCTTAACGCTCTCATCGTCACCACCACAATCACTATTAGCTCTAACTTCTTCCATTGCATATGTTACGTACACATTAATGCTTAGAAAATGATATGTATATTTTGTAATTTTGTTGACAATGCCTTGCACCAAATGGATGGGTGACGCATCGGATTGCATGTTTAAGCCAAACTTAGTTAGTGTATAATGGCAAATAAACAACTTCATCATATATATATAATTGATACTTGACCTAAAGCCCCAATTTCATAAGGCGTCTAATTAATGACTATCAATTAAAAAAAATTCATAAAAAAAAAAATTACAGTCTTTATTATCGTCCATATTCTTTCATTAAGGCTTCCTAAACATGATAATAAGTAATTTAAAAAAGGCCTCCAATTTAATAAGGCTTCTAATTAATGAATCATACTAAAATAATTTCCAAAAAAAACAATTATAGACCTAATCGCGGTCAATATATATGAAATGCTATGTATTTTTCTCATGTCTTCCCAGCCTTAGGTGAGTATTATTTTTGGGGGATGCTAGGTGCTTTCTTGGTGGTCTTTTCGTATTCTCCTCATTTTATGTGAAAATTATTTTATAAAAAAAAATTGCTCTTATTTCTCTCACTTGATTTTTATAAAATAATTTTCACATGAGATGAGTAGGACACAAGAAAAACACTAAGAGAGCATCTAACATTTTTCATTATTTTTTAAAGAAAAATGCTAAATGCTTTCCTGGTGTTCTCTTAATCCTATGTGGATATTATTTTATAAAAACAAAAAAGAAAATTGCTCTTATTTCTCTCATTTGATTTTTATAAAATAATATTCATCTAAGACTAAGAAGACACAAGGAGAATATCAGAAGAGCAACAAAATGCGTTCATATCATTTGATTCTCCAACATTCCATTTTGGAAATGAGAAATGCTCGGTACTCTCCTTGTGTCCTCTTAGTCCTAGGTAAGTATTATTCTATAAAAGCAAATGAGTGAAATAAGAGCAATTGTCCTTTTATTTTGAGAAATGCTATATTGTAATAAAAAAATTATTTTTAGCCCATAAAAGTCCTAGGACTAGGAGGGTACAAGGAGAGGAGGGGTACAATGGAGCAAGATGAGCATTCCAAAATCCAAAGGAGGGATGAGATTTAGGGACTTTAATTGTTTTAATAAGGCTCTCATTGCAAAACAATTTTGGTGCCTTTGGCGCTCATCGGACAGTTTGGTATCTCATATTATGAAGGCCAAGTATTATGCACATAGCTCCATTCTTGAAGCTAAAATTGGGAGTAAACCGTCTTTTGCATGGCAGAGTATCTTGAGCTCATGCAATCTTGTCAAGGAGGGACTTTTTTGGAAGATCGGCAATAAGGAAAACACAAGAATATGGGGCGATAAATGGGTCCCGAGGCCGATGACGTTCTCAATCCAATCTGCCTCGAAAATGTTGAATCCGAAAGCCAAAGTGATTGAGCTTGTTGATAGAGACACACATGCTTGGAATAAAGAGTTGCTTGAGACTTTTATTCTTTCCTGAGGAGGTCCATGCCATTCTGAAGGTCCCTATCAATTCAAACAGAGAAGATGCATTCATATGGAAAGAAATGGCCAATGGGTTTTTTACTGTAAAAAGTGTCTACCACGTAGCTATGAGGCATGAGTCTTGTCTACAGGCTAGCAGCTCTTGTCGGGTAGGAAACAAGGAAATATGGGGACACTTGTGGAAGTTATAGATCCCCAATAGGGAAAAAAAACTTTCTATGGAGGGCATGCCATGAGATCCTCCCTACGAAAGTAAGTCTCTATAGAAGAAAGGTCACCAAGGATGCTTTGTACCTTATTTGTGCACTTGAGGAGGAGACGCGTTTCCACATCTTGTGGGGTTATCCTTCAACAAGAGACGTGTGGGGTGGGAGTCTAAAAAAATATCAGAAAAGCTCCCTAGGTGGCCCGACATTTGGAGGGGTGGTGGAGGAGTTGTTCAAAATGTGCGATGAGGAGGAACTTCGACTTTTTGTAGGGATTGCAAAACGGATATGGTTTCGAAGGAATGAATTGATTCAAGGAGGTCCTTTCACTCATCTGGATGTTTTGGTCCAACAAGCTTGCCAGTCTCTTATTGATTTTTCTGCAACAAACATTAGAGAGGAGGAACCCCATATCTAGCTTTGAAGAACTTAACGGGGGCAGCGATTGGTGCAACCTTTGTGGTGGCGCTTATCGTTTGTCTATAATCTATTAGGGAGAGGTTAGATTATGGGTTTTCCGATTTTGCTTTTGATTTTCTATGAGATGTATTGAAAGAATCTCATTTGTACCCCTTCTTTCTATGATTGATTAATGAAAGTTTCTACTGTTTTTCTAAAAAAACAAAAAAATTAAGAGAGCTATTAGCATTCCCCTTCTGAAATAAATAAGGCTTAAAAATTGATAACAATAAATAAGGGAATCAAATAATAGACATTATTAAATAACATCCAATCTTAAATGTTTTATTCTTGAAGGTTGTGGATAGATATTTGTTTGGCCTTGTGAGGAGCATTGAGGAACCAAAATTTCGGATGACAATAAATTTGCATCACAAAAAGTGAAAAGAATAAACTTTAAATAAAAATATAATATTAATTTTAAAATAAAATATTATTTAATTAATATTTAAATATAAAAAAATGCTCAACTTAAATTTTTCGCCTTAGGCTTCAACATATATCGATTTGACCCTACCACAAATGGTGGCTGTTTAGTGGTTTTAAGACAATTCCTATGTAGTTAGGCATTTGATTAGTATTAATCCTCTTGAATCCCACTAATATCTGATGAGACTGAGTCTCTCTATGATTTAATTAGTCTTCAAAAGCGTTTGTACTTCTTTGTTATCTAAGTTCCATTGAGTAAATTAAAATTAGAAAGGATAATGACTAACTGGCTATCATTAGCATGCCCAAATAAAATAGCTCCATCCTATAAAGTCTAAAGTACGAATAGTGTGTTTGCTGTTCTTGAATATTAATGCTGACACTTTTTGGATGTGTCTAATAATTTAAAGACAATAGGTGGCAAATTATTACACAGCATCTTGGCCATTGTTTGACAAAGCATGCCGAACCAGCATGATCTTTCATAATCTAACCCCTAAGAGGCTAAGAGCATCTCCAGTAAAAGTGGTTAAAATAGCTATTAACTATTTACCTTTTTTTATTTTAGCTACTAATTTTTTAGTATACAGCAGAACATTTATTTTAACCATCATTCTAATTAAATATTATTTTTTTAATACTTTTTATTATTTTTCTTTTAATTTTTTTCCCATTTCTCTCACCCGCTGTTTCTCTCAAACCCACCCACTCAGTTTTCTCAAACCCATTTCTACTTCTCTCTCTCCTAGCTCACCCTCTCTCTCTGTGAGCAAGTCTCTGTTTTTTTTTTTTTTACAGAGACTTGCAGCCGAACCGAATTTTGTATTGCTGAAGCAGTTGAACCTGTGGAGAAGGAGGTTCCGGTGAAATGGGTTTTGATGGGTTTCACCGGAATGGGTCTTCACTGGAATTGGAGTTTGGATCCGACTTCGACTTCTCATCCGCCTTCGACAACAACATCTCTGATCCAACTAATTCGAACGACCCACAAATTTTTCACGTGATTTTCTTCAACTAAACTACCAATTGGCAAGGAATCATATTTCTTCTGATATTGCTATAAAGATTTATTTGTTATAGTTGATTTTGTGATTCTAAGAATCACGACAAAAAATCATAAGGGAAAGCATATAGTTGATATAGTTGATTCTGTGATTTAGAGGAGAAGACGAGTGAGACACAGAGAGAGAGAGAGAGAGAGAGAAAATTATTAAAAAATCTTAGCGCTACTTCGCCACTCGAGCGATGTGAGGAAAAAACTAAACTAGCCACTCTGCTGGAAAACATTTTCTTCTATATTTAGCTATATAGTTAAAGTAGAGCCTCTGTTTGAGATGCTCTAAACATGGGAGGACAAACAATGAAACTCAGATAAAAAGCATCAATAATTAATGCAAATATCTCATTCCCTTGATTATTGCCTCGTTGATAGGATTTGGCTTCAGTGCTGTTATTGAAATAATATCATGTATGCTGTTATAATTTCAATGGTTAAGATTTGTCATAATAAATGATATAAGTAATTAAATGGTTTAGATTTATCATCATAAATATCAATTTCTCTCTCATCCATTACTTCATTTATTTATTGATATTTATCATGATAAATCTAAGTCCTTTAATTACTTATATCATTTATTATGACAAATCTTGACCATTGAAATTATAACAATATACATGCTGTTATTTCAATAACAACACTGAAGTCAGATCCTCGTTGATAAACCCCAAAGGGTTTTATCTGCAAAATCTTTTTGCGACTTTTCTTTACTTTTAATAACACGCCAGCTTTCAAAAGATGGTCTTTTCCGTAGGGTTAGCTTACAAAAGGCCTGCCTAATTGGAAAAGAGAAAAGTTAATGCCAATTTTCATGCGTGCAAGAAACCACTTCACTTCATTCTATATATTATATTATAGGACAGACTTCACTTCATTTTCTTAATTTGTCACCACTTTTATAATGTCATTTTCAAAGTTAATTTCTCACAATTTAATGTATCGATCTTTCTATTATTTTTAACATCACATTCTTATTAGGATTTTTCCATAACTCCTAATTGAGGAGTGTTAAGATTTTCAAAATACTCACATTTGTTAAAGAAAAAAAAAATTGAGAAGATTAAGGCATTAGTTTGAATTTAATAGTATTTGCAAAAATACTCATGTCTCAATCTTTGCAAAAATTTTAAATATTTTTCTAAAAAAAATCAAAGGTATTTTAAGAATTTTGTTGAGATTTAACAAAAAAATTTAATAGAAGAAGGACATTGAAAAAAAAAATTAAGATTTTGATGCACCACATTGAGAAGTTTTTAACTTTAAAAAGAATATCCTAAAAAAAATTAACAATTTAGAGATAAGTGAAGTCTCTCCTTTTAAAAAGTCTCACTTCTATTATATATATGGGCTTGTTTGGCAATGGATCGGACTGGACCAATCCAAAATCCTTTTTTTTTTTTTAATCTCAAAATCAATCATAACATTCTTATTTTTTATATCACATCAATCACTTTTTATTACTATTCAAATAAAAAAATAACTACAAAACAAAAAATTTCATTTTTTTTATATAAAAACATTCTTATTTTTTTCCTCACATCAATCAAATCTACTACAGTACTAGCCCACTTCCTCAAGTCCAATCCATTGCCACACATCGCCAATATGTTTCATATAAAGTTCCAGATTGAATATCCACAAGATTTCAACTCATTATTGTTGCATACTCCCAATAAGATCTTCTCTCAAAAGTAATGTGGCGTTGGGGCAAATTATTTGGGTACCCTTACAATAATTAACGTAGTAGAGTTGTGAAAGAGGAATTAGAATTTTTTTTTCAATTTAAATGAACCGGAAGATATTCGGTTAGTTATATTGGAGGGGTATTTTTGTCTCATCAAAAAGTGAAAAAAAAAAAAAATATCCCTCATATATAACTAATTGAATATTTTCTAATTCAAATGGATGGGATAAAATCCTGTTTTGTGAAAGAGTTGGAGGTGGAAGCTTCAAAATAAATGTGGCCCTTCAACGAATGAATGGGCAAGCCTTATATTTGTTTATTTTGGACTATCTTTAACTAAAGTTGTCCTGCAAATATTATTAGCTCAGTTTGAGCTCAATTGCTGAAAATGTAGTCATTAAGGGGTAGTTTAATAGGCTGGAGTTGAGGCTTAGGGTGTTAAGTGAGCCAAGTCATTACGAGTAAACTTGGGTTTGGCTCGTACTTGATTCGATTATTAAATGAGGCATTTCGTAAACACAAATATTGGCTCAAATATTAAATGAAGAAAGTTCGACTCGACTTAGTTAAGCTTGTGACCAGCTTGTGTAACGCTCAAATTTGTAGTTTTTCACATAGTTGCTCATATTAATATTAAAAATTGATGATTTCCTTTTCTAATAGCATCCTTTAATTATAAAAGAATGCACATCCCATCCCTTCAAAACTAAGTGCCTTACTATATTGACTCAGGTTCCATACTCAGTTAGTCAGGCTAAGCAAATGCTCATATGCAAGCTGGCTTTTTGAGCCGTTTAAGAATACTTGAAGTTTAAATTTAGGAGAAACTTCACTTATCCCCCCTGAACATTCGCGGTTTTTGCAGATACCCCCCCAATGTTCAAAAGCTCTCACTTAGGTGTATCGAACTTTGGTTTTCTTTCACTTTGCCCATTCCGTACAGAAAATTCTTCGCAATTTTAATTTTACCCCTGACTCCATAACTACACCGTTTTCAAAATGACACGTAGTTTTGGGGTAAAATTGACATTCTATTAAGATTTTCTGTACAGAATGGGCAAAGTGAGAGAAAACCAAACTTTGAAACATCTATGTGAGAGGTTTTGAACATTGGAAGAATATCTACAAAAGTGACCAAAGTTCAGGAGAGGTAAGTGAAGTTTCCTTTAAATTTATAATAAAAAATTAAATTAAATGAGCTTGAGTTCTAACTCGCGAGATGACTTAGCTCGACTCAACTTATTATGAACTTGAGTTCAGGCTCGATTTTTTTGGCTCGGCTCGAGCTCGAGTTCAAGTGAAATTTAAATGAACCGAGCCCAAACAAAAGAAGCTCACTCAGACTTGGTTCGTTTACATCCCTAGACTAACGATTCATGAAGCGAATGTCATTAATTTAAAATTTTCAACACTATTTACTTTTTCTTGTGAAGACATGTTAAAAAATAAAATAAAAAATGCCAAAAGAGTAATGTTGTACATGAGAATAACTTCAATGTGGTCTTTACACAAAACTCCTGTTTTGTACACACTATTTAGTAATTGTCACATCAACATAACATATAATAAGAAGATAAATACAATTAAACCATATTATTGAGATAAAAAAAAATAAAACAATTAATTAATGAGAAAATTGGTAGACTGGGTAGTGGGTCAAGCTAGACCCACGGGTTTGGTCGTTTTTCTGTCGCCGGAGCTCTTTTTTCCGACCTTTAGGTTGATAAAAACCTTAAAGGGTTCACTTTTCACCTCTAGGTTTTAGTTTTGAATTCAAAAACAAATTTGAGGCATTAGAATTCGATTTTGAGGCATTAGAATCCAGTTTTGAGGTGGGTTAAGATAGTTTCAGGCGCAGCATGGCCAAACCCATGATTGGGGTGGCCTACGAGCCACCCTAGATCTGGTTGGGGTGGCCATGTGGTCACCTCAGATCCATATCTGAGGTGGCTGGCATGGCTTGGGGTGGGCCGCAAGACCACCCTAGATGGCCTGGAGTTGCTGGTGAGCCACCCCAAGCCATTGGGTGGTCTGCAAGCCACCCTAGATGCAGATCTGGGGTGATCACGCGATGGGGTGGCTTGCTGACCACCCCACGTGGTCTACGAAGGCATTTTGAGGTAACGGCACTGGTGTCTGGCAAAGGCAAGTGGTGTCTTGTAATATTTTTTCAATGATGATGTGTCAAACTCTGAGTTGATTGCACAAAACCCTTGCTTTGTGCAAGGACCACACAAAAGATGCTCTTTATACACACTCCTATTTTTTCTTTTTACACCCATTGTCAAACATTTTTAGGTGGCTTTTAAAACCACTATTGGATTAAAATAATAAAATCCAATAAATTCTTTTTTTTTTCAAATTTAAATTCAAAATAAAGATTCATTGATATCAAATAAAGATTTATCTCAAATTTAATGGTAAAGTAAAAAGAAAAAATTAAATTAAATATTTTATAATAAAAAATAGAAAAAAAAATTGTTTAATAATGTAGAAAAATGAAGTTAGCTTTTTTACTAGAAAGTAGAAGAATTCTTTGCCAAAACACCTTTATTTTTATAATGGGTATTCCGACAAGAGTAATAGTACACACACTTTCAATTCTCTACGCTCATATTTACATCACCTTTAGTGGAGTAATGCTATAAGTTCATTTTATGTCATTCTTGTGTCCCACCAACGATGATATGACTCTTAAAATCATAATTGAGCTTATAATTGATTAAGTGCGGCTACATTCAGCTTCTTCTTCTTTTTTGTTGGTTAATTCAATGTAGGAGATTTTTTAGAATTTTTTTTTTGATAAGTCAAAATATATATAAAAAGTGCAAAGGGGCGCAACCCAAGGTACACAGGAAGAACCATTTGAAGAGCCATTATAGAAAAAAGTAACATTTGACTCTTCTATTGTGAATGCTCTAACAATATTTCCCCCAAACTTTGAATTAAGACAGGTGAGATACAAGAGGGACACACGAGAGATTTGTAGCATTACTCCTCTGCAACCTAATTGTAGTGAATTCTTATCCCCATTTGACACCATATGCGACATAACAATTCAAAATAATAATAATAATAAATCATATCTAGTTTGTTTAAATTAGACATTTCATTCTTCACTTGTAAATGTAATAATCTCTGCATGAAAAGGGAATAAAATAATAACTCTAAAAATGTGAGTAATGTTATAAGTTCTTCCTAGAGTTTTTTTGGAGTCATCCCAAATGTGATGTGGCTTTTAAAATCACTAATATATCAAAGTTCAATAAATTATATCTCAAATTTAACCATAATTTTAAAAGTCACATTACATTTGGGATGACCATATGAAGATTATAGGAAGACTTATAAAATTACTCAAACAATATCACTAAAAATTTGATTGCCTGAACTAGTTTATGTCTTCTAGATAAATGCTAAAAGTACTGAATTTTGTTACAAGAGATGAATATTAAGATGATGTACAACTTATTCATTGGAGAGAATAAAAAAATTAATATAAAAAAAAAAAAAACTAGAAGTACTAACGAATAATCCCCAAATCATTTTAGGACCCATAGCATTTCTTTTATATATATATATATATAGAGAGAGAGAGAGAGAGAGAGAGCATATATGTTTTGAATGTTTTAAAAATAGACCTTTTAAGTTTCCAAAAAAAAAAAAGGCTTTTAGAAATGAAGCTTATGCCAAAAGTGTGTTTTAGTAATTTTTGGACCCTTGAAAGCGCTTTCAAATTTTTTTGCCAAACTATTTTTTTTTTTCTTTAGACGAAATTTTTGAATTTTAAGTGCACTTTTAAGTCCTTCAATCACATACCCAACATGCCTTGAGTTCTCTTTGAAATGCTTTTGGCCGGACAGATAATTCAATATCACATGCAATATTTTTAGGGATTTGGATTAACAAATGAGGATTAGGAGAAATTATAGGAGTTGTAGGAGGGAATTTCATTGTTCAAATAGCAGTTTTCTTATCCGAACAGCTTGCTCGAGCAAATGGGCCCTTTCTCGGGTCAAAGGATCCGAATCCTATATTGATAAGATATTATGGAGTGGTCCAACCTATAATACATAGGTTAAAATTAATGTATAAAAGATCTAGTAATAAATTTTCATTCATTCAACCTAATGAAAGAGGGAAGATATATGGATTTACATTTCTTGGAATTTATAGGATATTCTACCATTTTTTTCAAATCTCAACAATTATTTTCGAATCAAATGGTTTTTATTTTTCCACATCAACATTTATCATCTTGGTTTACCATATTGAAAAATGTTGATATGGCATAATAGTAACTATTTTTTTTTTTTGATATAATAATAGTAACTATTTAATTTGAAGAGAAATGGTACTCACATTTTCACTTGCACACTCTCAAATTCATTGACTATGAGGTAACACTAAAAATCATAATTAGATTTTGAATGAATCATTATTAAAGTTTGGATCCAATTGTGATTTGGAAGTGTAAGAATGTAAATGTGTCACATTCGCTAATTTGAAAACAATGATTGAAATTTCAAGAAATTTACCATATTCTATCCAGTTTGTGTAATCTTATATTGTCAAAGATTTCTTTAACAAAAGTTGGACTACATGATTACAATTCTTGTCTAATGGCTTGACATATGCTTGTTTTTCATGATTACAATTAGGTACGAAGTAATTACAAAATTGAACAACCCTCCTGTTGGACTTTGGATTAGGATTTTAATTCTTTTTTTTAAAGAAATATTAAATTTCAAATTATGTAATTTTGGACATTTTTAGGCATCAAAACACTTGGAAAGTGCTACCTATTAAAAATGTGTTATGTTAAAGTTGATAATTGGGTATATTAATATTGCATCATGTTCTTGCTTTTGAATTTTGATGTTGTAAAAAAGTTTTGAGTAAAAAATTATATTTTAATTTTATAAAGAAGAAACGTCTCTATAAAAGTAAAAATAAAAAAAAATTGAGAAGAAAATACTTATTGGTTATTTCGATAACTTACCACATTTTTAATATGTAGCAATTTTTAAGCATTTAAATTTTTTTAAAAAAATTAAATTACATAATTTAAGAATCTATGATTTCAAAATGAAGGGAAAAGCATTGTTCACCCTCCAGAAGTTTACAGTGATTTTCAATTTGACTATCGATATTTCAATTTTTTCAATTGACTCTCTAAAATTTTCAAAATCTCTCAATTCAGGCACTCTGTCAGTCAAACCATCATTGACCAACGGAACAGTGGTCACGTGCTACGCACGTGACTGTATTATAGCCTATTTGCTGCCCAAAATACCCCCATCTCTATCATCTGCTCGGCCCTTTCTGTCCTAAACAGTGATCACGGTGATTTCTAGCCGGATTCCGGCGAAACCTGGCCAATCAAACACGGCGGTGCTAGACTTTGAGGCTCTCTCAAAGCAGAACTAAATTCATCAAAGAGACAGGCACCTCAATTTCACAATCAGAAACGAAAACCCAGATGCGTAAAACCCATTTCAAACCAATGAACAAACAGACCCACTTCAATTGGTCCCCGATACAAACACCCACTCCAATATATAGATTACACAAGCCCCAGAAGCATTCGTCAAAGCATCAAATGAGAAACTCTTGCTTTAATTTATCATACAATCCAAAATTAGAGAATTTTTTTTATTTATCTCGAGCAAAATTATCAACAGGATTTGAGACCCTTTGACCCAAATTCAAACATTTAGATGCAGCAAAATATGACGCTTCAAACTGAATCCAGTATCAAATTCCAAAAGCGTTGATGGACTACGACGGCATACAGTCCGACAGGGAGCAGTCGCCGGAGCCACAGCAGGTATTTTTAGAGGACGACGAGGATGAGGGCGAGTGGCAGTGAGAGCGGTCGAAGACGCCTGTTTATGACGCGGAGGCATCGTTGATGAAAGCGAAGCCCAGGAAGCGGCTGATCAAGTAGGGCGATCTTGTCTTAGCGAAGGAGATTATGACTCCAAGCCTGGTGGATGAGGGCGAGGACGATGACGAGGAGGATTTTGAGAGAAATTCGAAGAAGTGGAAGGAGGGTAAGAGCAGTGGGAAGGAGAAGAGGCACAAAGAAATGTTAGGCATCAAACTGTAAAAATTCAGAAGGGTTTTATTTTTTTATTTTTTTATTTTTTCTGGTAATTTGGGTAAAAAACTTTCCTATCCAGAAATTTGTTTTCTTGTTTGTTGATTTGGGCTGACGGCGAACTGAAGGTATTTCTGGACGCATGTGTTTGAGCTTTGATGCTTCGTTTGGGAGTAACGAAGAAAGGTAAGGCAAAATTTCTCCATTCTCCGACCAGGTTTTGCCGGAATCTGGCCAGAAATCGCCGTGATCACTGTTGAGGACAGAAAGGGCCGAGCAGGTGATAGGGATGGGGGTATATTGGGCAGGAAATAGGTTTGCACGTGACCACTGTTCCATCGGTCAATGACGATTTGATTGACGTTAGGGGTGAAATTTAAAACCGCTTAACCGCATCAGCTAACCGCTAACCGCTATTCGCACTAACCGCTAACCGCTTTGAAAGCGGTTAGTGGGTTTTGAAAAACCGCTTAACCGTTAACCGCTAACCACTAACCACCTTTTTTTAAAATATAATATATAAATATTTTATATAATAAGTATCAATGAATTATTGTAGCTTAGTAGTTATTGTGCGCTTATTTTACTCAGGAGTCCTGATTTCAATTCCCTCCACCTCTGACTTTTGTTTGAGTTTTATATTTTTATTATGTATGTAATATAAATGATAATTTTATTGTAATTTTATTCGTACCTTATATGTTATAGAAAGTGACCAAAAAGATTTTGGTATATTGATATAACATATAATGCTCACTTTAAACCAACAATTTTTAATGCTAAAATGGTCATGAAAGGGGAAAAATATATTTAAAGTGAGCAAAAAAAGGATTTAAAGTGAGCCCAAAACTGGCCCAAAAAAAAAAAAGTGCCCAATAAAAAGCCTAATAACAAAGGTTAGTAGAAAAGCAGTTAACCGCATTCGGACCGGGCGGTTAATCACTAGCGGTTAGCGAAGGCGGTTAGTAGATTTTACCAACCGCCGGTTAGCGGTTTTAACCATTAACCGCTAATCGCAACCCCTATTTCACTCCTATGAAGGAGTGCCTGAATTGAAAGATTTTAAAATTTTGAGAAAGTCAATTGAGAAAATTGAAACATTAGTGACAAAATTAAAAATCGCTGTAAACTTTAGGGGATGAACAATACTTTTCCCTTACTTTTATTTGTTCTTTCGAATTAGAAGATTTTTATTGTTAGTGAACAAAAAATTATTGAAGGACAAATTAGTGCAGGACATGCGTAGGCATTTCCGGAACAAAAGACCCAAGTGGGTTCCTCCAATTTAAGAGCTCAATATAATTTAATTTAAAGTATATAAAATGAGTAACATGGCCGAACATTACCAACTCTAAAGAAGACAAGTTGAGGTCTACTCCACTTGGGTGTTTAGATTAATACTTGATTGATCTAATTAACAGAGATATTGGTTGGGCTTAGACCTGTATGGCTGCATAGAGTGGCTAAATTAAGCTCTTATTTTTTGTTTTACAAGCAGTACCAAAGCCCATATTTAGCTACCATCTTTGCATTGACTGGAGCCTCAAGAAGTGAATCATTTTAAATATATATTCATGTAATTCACAAGGTTGGGAGTACTACAAGTTTCCCTCGCAGTAACCTCATATATATAAATTGTGTTGTGCATGCACTTGTAATATTTGTATCCTACATTGAGAAAGTATAAACCCATTTGCTTAGGCTTTAGGCTAGAAGTGGTGTCCTAATACGTATATTAATTATTCTTATTTGACTCCCTTTAGTGTTTCTCTCCCTAACAATTAGTATTAGAGCCCATGGTTAGTTTCTGTTGCCATTGATATAAGTGTCTTGGTTTGATGCGTTTGATTGGACTTTGGTAAAAAGAATGGTTTCTCTTGGAGTAGCGTGACACTCTTGTGTGTGGAGGAGTTTGGTTATTGTGGTAGAAACTCACAAGTGATGAGAGATTTGTTGAGCATGCACTTGTGAGGTTTGTGTCTTACATTGAGAAATGATAAAGAATAAGAGTGGTTAATTTACGTAAGTAGACCCAAGCCCATTAGCTTAGGCTTTTGGGCTAGAAGTGATGTCTTAATATGTATATTAATTTGTTCTTGTTTGACTTTCTTTAGTGTTTCTCTTCCCAACAAACGGCATATTGAACTATAATACAGTGAAAATATGAAGGAAAAATAAAATTGGGTCTTTCAGGGCTCGGTCGTAACAATCATCTCTTTATGACATATGTCGTCTCCTTTCTTAAGTGATTGATAAGGGATTTGACAAAAGGTTTTCCATGATATAACAAAGCCCAAATGTTACTCTAGGATAGCACTTTCTACAATTGCAAGAAACTTTCTTATGGAGAAAATTACTCAAAAGAAAAATGAAGAAAAAAAAAAAAAAAACAAGATATTGATGTGGTAATTTTGTGACAAAAAATATCAATAATAAAATAACCACTCGCAATAGGATGAATTTTTGTAGGATACGGTTATAGAAAGGGTGTCGAACCTCAAGGATTGTAGGAATTTCATTATTAAATCTAAAAGATGAAATTTAACCTAATTAAACAATAGAGATTTGTTTGTTTGTGTAACTTCAAGTGCATAAACTTAAACGTAACGCTAAAAGTGAATATATGAGAGAGAGAGAGAGAGAGAGAAAGAGTAAGGTACCGACTTCACCACAATCCGCACAACAATGGTTAACTGTATTTAATTCCATAAATTCATGATATGCATGTTATAAAAGAACAAGAAAATACAATATTAAAGAATAAGGATAATTTATCTTCGGTTGGCAAAGATCGTCCACTTAACCACTAAGATGCGACACGACCCGTCTTCCCCTAGATATAAATTATAAAATCATTTAATAAGTTTCATATAATTAATGGAATAGCATAACCCATTTTCAGTTGGCATGGATCATCTACTTAAATTACACTAAACTAGGGTGTAGTATGACCCGTCTTTTTTAGGCATAGCCTATCTTAGTCCTATTAATCATATGTCTATTAAAACCCATTGCATAACCATCAATCTTATAATCATAGAAAATAAGGTTGATTTGAGTTCAATAAGAGTAAAATAATTTTTAAGACAAGAAAATAATTTCACAATTATTGATTTCGTAAATTAAGAACAATTGTATTTAATATTAAGAACAGAAATCAATGGTTTCAATTTTCACAGTTATGCACTCAACATACATAAATTGAATAACTAAAAATCAAATACAGTTACCATTGTCCTTGGAAAGGGTTACATCAGTACCCTACAAAGGGGTTTAGCTGCTCATGATCTTCTAAGCTCCGAAGACAATTTATTGAAAATTTAACTCTAGGAAGCGGTCCCCTTTTTTACAAGTTATGAGGCATATTTATAGGGACTAGGAAACCCTAGAAATCCTAAAACCTTAATTAAAATTGTAGGTCAGTCTCACAGTCTAATTAGGAGATTGAAAATCAAGTTTAAGCTATCAAAAAGGCGCCTACCGCACTATGCATGCCTGAGTGCGCTCGATCACACTAGGCCTTGTGCGCTCGAGTGCATGTGCGCTTAATCCCAACACCAGAATGGCTCCAAATTGTCATTTTAAGCCTGCTTTCAATAGAATTCTTGTATTTGACCTGAAATGCAAAAACAAAACAAATAACAATACTAAGGAATTAATATATGCGAGTTAAGGGGCTTGAATGTGCAACATTCAGCGCTTATCACACCCCCAAACTTACATATTGCTAGTCCCTTATCAATACAAAACAGAAAATAAATTGAAAACAAAAAGATAAATCTAGCTTTTGTGGGATGTACGATTGCATTTAGCGTAAACAACAAGCCTTTTAAACTTCTAGGAATTCCCTAGAAGACGAGTGAAGTCTCGTGAGAGTTTTACAGGAATGATACCCACAAACATTATCATCATTATGTCATTTAAAAGAATAAAGTATCACAAAAATAATGGTTCTCATTCATTAGCAAGCTTAAAGTGATAAACTCCATCTTCAAAATTCCAAGAAATTCCCAAGTCAAATCACTTACAAATGGCAGGTTGAGATACAACAAATTTCAATTGGTGCAAAGTGAACTAACACACAATCATGAGGCTTCAAAATAATTTCAACATAAATGACTCAACATCTTAGAATTTATTGGACTTCCTATCAAATAAAACAACCAAAGCATACATTTTTTTTTTAATTTTTAATTTTTAATTTTTTTATTAAGCAGGCTTTGCAATGCTTAGCTCCCTTAAGCTTTCTAGTTGACCCATGTATCGAGTGTTAAGTCAATGACTCCCAAACCAAATGGCTTTGAGGGCACTAGGTGTACAGACACTCCTAAGGACTTACTAACTCGAGTCAAAAAGGCTACAAAGCTAAGCTAGCCATATTATTAATCAAACTAAACTTCTCACTTTTTGACACGAACACTCATTGCTTAATGAGGCAAGAGGTCCGGTTACTCGGTGAAAAACTCAACTTAATTTTTTTTTTTTTTAATAGCATGCCAAGCTTATTCATCCAATATGTCATATCCAACATAATTCAAAACATTGAAAACAATATAATTGGTCTCAAATTTCATACCTCACAAATATGTGCTAGCGTGCTCAATATAAATATTAAATTGAAACAAGAAGCATCTCATGTTGCCAAAAGTAAGTAACAAAACTCAAAATTCCCAAGTTATATGATCATGTGTTCATAACTTCAAGCCTACCAATGAAATTCAAACCAAAATCAAAGCTCAACCACATGCTTAAGAATGACATAACAACAATTTTGGACTGTGTTCATACCCTCAAACTTGAATCATACATTGAGGAAATCATACATTGTCCTCAATGTATGTATAGAACTGAAAAATAAGGTCAAGAGTATAGGAGTACCTGAATAAGCAGATGTGGGCATATCATACCCCCAAACTTGCATGCAAAACAAATGTCCCTGAAAAAGAGAGTGATACTCCAACTAAGAAACAATCAAGTGCAACACATTACTGTAAAAATATAATCAAAGAATGAAACAACAATGGATAAAATAAACCTAGATGGAGATCATGTACCCAGGTGAAGTGAGGAGTCGAACGCATAGGGTCTGCGCTTGATCCTATGAGGTCTTGCTCAAAGTAATTCTAAGTCTTGAAGGATCTTACCTCAATCCTTCAGAAATCTAATCAAGCTCTTCCATCCCTTCTTCTTTATGATCCTCCAAAAGGAAGAGGAGTCTTCTTACTATTCCGAAATTGCTTCTTTCAGATGAAAGGTCTTGAGTCTCCCCATGGCAATACTCTAGATGTTTGTCACGAATTGGTTCCATGATCAACCTTTTATCTCTGTAGGGGTCCTCAAAAACTGAGGCAACCTGGGAGCTTGCTAAAAAATTGTCCACCCTAATGAAGTCCACTTTAGTAACCTCTGCATGAAATATATCCCCTGTGGGGTTGTCATCAGGGGTACTTGAAGTAAGTGGCATAGGCTCTGGTGGGTTTCTCCATGTGGGGCTTCAAATAGAGACTTAGGCGGTGGGTCTTCAATAGTTTCTCCAATGGCATCCAAAAAGAAACAGGTCTTTTGATAAGGTGCATTCTGGAAGGCAGTGAAATTGTTCAGCCTGATCTTCATATTCCCAAAGGAAATCTTCATTACTCCCGTCCGACAATTTATGCATGCATTGGCTATTGCGAGGAAAGGACGCCCAAGGATGACAGGAATTTGCTTCTCCAGATAAGGGACAGGTTCTGTGTCAAGAACTATGAAATCAACTGGATAATAGAACTTGTCCACCTTGATAATGACATCTTCCACAATTCCTTGGGGTTTCTTGATGGATCGGTTAGCCAGTTGCAAGACAATACTTGTCAATTCCCTTAAGCCAAGTTGCTGATATACTGAGTATGGAAGCAAATTTACACCATCTCCTAAGTCGAGGAGAGCTCTCTCAATCTCAATGTTTCCAATGATGCATGAATTTCTTGATGGATCGGTCAGCCAGTTGCAAGATAGTACTTGTCAGTTCCCCTAAGCCAAGTTGTTGATATATTGAGTATGGAAGCAAATTTACACCAGCTCCTAAGTTGAGGAGAGCTCTCTCAATCTCAGTGTTTCCAATGACACACGAAATTGTAGGTGCTCCAAGGTCCTTTAATTTGGGAGGAATGTTGTGCTAAATCAGGGAGCTCACTTGCTTAGTGAGAATAACTTTCTTAGGAATGAGCTTTCGATTCTTTCTCTTTTGAGTGCACAAGTCCTTGAGAAATTTTGCATAGGCTAGAACTTGCTTGATGGCATCTAGGAGTGGGATGTTGACTTTAACCTGCTTAAAGGTTTCCATCATATCTTGTATCTTCTCTCCTTGTTTCCCGAAGTGGGAGGGTGCTTTGAGACGTTTTGGGAATAGGGCCTTACACTCATATGGTATCTCTAAAATGGGGGTGGATGGTGTAGATGCCTCAATGCTTATTTGTTTACCCTTGTCCTGATGCATAGTCTGTGGGGCCTCAAGTTGCTCCTTCTTCTTTTCTTCCACATGATTGTCTACCAATCTTCCACTTCACAATGTGGTAATAGCTTGAACTTGCTCTAGATGAGAAGTGCTTCCTTCTACCATGTATAGTCCCTTAGGATTTACTATCGACTGACTTGGAAGCTTGCCTTCTTCTCTCCTGTTGAGGGTGTTAGCTATTTGTCCGACCTGAGCCTCTAGCTTGGCAATGGACTGAGAGTGCGAATTTACTGTCTGAGTCAAGTCACTCACCTTGCCGTTTATTTCACCTACCATGTTGGTCACCTCGCCCACCATTCTGTCGGACATGTCACTCATCATTTTTAGCATCCGATCTTCAAAGTTCAAGTCTGACTGAGGAGGCGGTGTGGCTTGGTATTGCTTTTGTGGAGGCCGATATGCGAAAGAAGAGTGGTAGGGCTGCCTGCTGGATTGAGCTTGATTGTGCGGCCCTAGGGCTGAGTTTTCTGCATTTGGACTCTTCCAAGAGAAATTGGGATGATTTCTCCACCCGGGTTGTAAGTGTTGGAGTATGGATCATTACTCAGTCTGGAGAAAGCTGCATTAATCCACTCATGAGAAACATCAGTATAATTTCCAACAGTAGGACAGTCATTCACATGATGCATAGTGCTAGAATAGAATGAGCATGATTGTAATTGTGTGTTCATGTGAGTAGTATTATGAGCAAAACTAGCAATC
Source organism: Carpinus viminea (assembly GCA_013348765.1). NCBI lineage: Eukaryota > Viridiplantae > Streptophyta > Magnoliopsida > Fagales > Betulaceae > Carpinus > Carpinus viminea. The sequence goes on along the minus strand of CP054670.1, from coordinate 26,021,085 downwards.
ATTATTTGATCCAGCTTCTTGGCAATATCATCAACTTTGGTGTCCATGTTTGAAGAGTGCCCTACTTCAAGAAGACTCTCAGTCTTTGGTGCTTTAGGTGCGGGTGCTTTCCTTTTGTTTGAAGCCTACTGATGAGAGTTGTTACTCAGATTTTTAAACATAGCCCATGCTTCATCTTCATTTTTCAACATAAATGTCCCCCCCAGAATGCATCTACCATACTCCTACTAGACTTAGTTAGACCATCATAGAAACTCTGCACTAGCTACCATTTGGGGACAGCATGGTGTGGACATGATCTAAGCAAGTCCTTAAGCCTCTCCCACATCTCATGGAATGGTTCATCCTTATACTGTGTGATACTAGTGATAGCTCTCCTAGTGTCATTAGTCCTTCCTATGGGAAAATACTGCTTGAAAAAAACCTGTTGCAATTGATCCCAAGAAATGATAGAGTTAGGTTCTAAAGATTGGAACCAATGTTTGGTTCTATCTTTGAGGGTGAAAATAAAGAGATGCATCTTTAAGGCACCCTCAGTGAATCCCGTCAATTGAATGGTAAAACATATTGTTTGGAATTTGCTGAGGAAGTTATAAGGATTTTCATGGGTAAGCCCTAGGAAAGTAGATCAGCTCTATATAGTGCTAGGCTTGATCTCATAGTGGGTTGCTGTGATGTTTGGCAGCCTGAGACATGAACAGGTAGTGTACGTGGGAGGGATATAGTGATCTTGCAAAGATACGTGATTAGCTCCGGCCATGGTGTCAGTGGTGTGTTCTTTTGACAATTTAGAATTCCTTTCAGCTCTAATTTGTCTAAGAGTGTATTTAATGTCGGGGTCACAAGTGATTAATGGCAAAGACAAAGATAGATGACCCAACATAAACTAAACCAAGAATAAAAATAGAAAATAAAGACAAAAACAGGAAATAAAAACAAAAATAGAAAATAAAATGAAAATTAAAACAAAAAGTAAAAGCTCACAAACGGCCCTTAAATGCATTAGAATGAGGATGCTATAGGGTCTGTCAGGGATGTGTTCGATCACATTTCGGTGGCGCCGATCGCTTCTTGAAGATGAGGAAGCGAAGCGAAAACTCGGCCTTGCGACTTCTTTATGTGCAGATTTTCAATCGATCGCGATCCACAGAGAGGCTGAGCGATCTTGAATCTTGAACATAAAGATTAAAATTCAACAATTGAAATAACGAAAAGAAAAAAAAAATAAAAATTAAGCTAAACTTAATTCTTAAAACTTGATAACAAAACAGTTAAACAGTCCTCGACAACGACGCCAAAAATTGATGTGGTAATTTTGTGACTAAGAATATCAATAATAAAATAACCACTCGCAATAAGACGAATCTTTATAGGATACAGCTATAGAGAGGGTGTCAAACCTCAAGGACTGTAGGGATTTCATTATTAAATCTAAAAGATGAAATTTAACCTAATTAAACAAGAGAGATTTGTTTGTTTGTTTAACTTCAACTGCATAAACTTAAACGTAACGCTAAAAGTGAATATATGAGAGAGAGAGAGTAACGTACCGACTTCACCACAATCTGCACAATAATGGTTAACTGTATTTAATTCCAAAAATTCATAATATGCATGATCGGTGCCAAATATTGTATATTTGACCCCCCTTAACTTATGTTTGTTAAGCTCTTAGCTTTGTTTATTTTTAATGTTTTGGTTAGTTTTGATATTTTAGTGTTTTGCAGGTTGCTATGTTATATTTGGGGCTAATGCCATTAAATCTGGGGTTTAAAATAGTTCGGGGAGCTTTGGCGGCAAAATTGAGTCGAGCGATGATTCGTACCCAACGAATCCCACCAAAACGGCCATATCTAGAGTTGTAGAACTCTGATTGGGATGATCTTGGTGTCTTTGGAAAACTAACTCAAATATTTACAAAATCATATTTCACAAGATTTGCCCAATTCTGAAGTACGTGTGTTTGAGTGCACATCGAGTGTGATTGAGCGCACTTATACCCATCAGTAGAAATTCATGCACGAGTGTGATCGAGTGCACCTAGAGTGCGATCGAGTGCACTTAACTAACTTGGTAGCGCTAAAACACTAAAATTAGCCTATAAATACCCCCCTTTTCTTTTGTAAACGGACTCAGACGCTTGGAGGCGCCTTTGGGAGCTAGGACTCCCCTGTTTGGCAGTCTTGAGTTCCTCTAAACGTCAATCTTTGTATAGTTTAATTTAGTAATGCTTTCTTTTCATTTTCTCTTGTTTCTTGTTATGATTATAGGCTAATCTTCAACTAAGGTTGAAGATGAAACCTCACCATTTATTTATCTTCATGTTTTTATGCTTAGTTTAATGCTTAATCTGTCATTTAATTTTATGTATATTTGTTTCAATTCAGTTTAGTGACAAAATTATGTTGATTGTTGTTTACAAATTGTTAAACGTCAACATTCATTGCAACCGGAGGTACATCGGATGATTCGTCTTCGGACCAATATCCGTTGTGGCTTTTTAAACAGTGTACGCATTGATTAGTTTGATAAGATTTTATAATAACAATAGGATATGCATATGTGCTTTATCAATAGATGGAAGTATGAACAAAGTGTTAGCGCTTAGAGTATGCCTAGTAGCATAGTCGTTTTGAAAGTATAAACTAGCATGATTATATGTTTATTAATTGTGGTGAGGTGGATTCTAGACCTTAGTACTTTTTATTTAGTTGTTTTTAAGTATTTAGATTAGTTTATATTTTTGCACGCTATACGTTTGATATTTGGAACTTCACAAACTCGATTCTCTATGGGTTCGACCTCGCACTTGCACAACCACTTTATTGCAAAACGATTTGTGCTATTGCGATTATAAGTAAATTTTTACAACAAATTTTGGCACCGTTGCTGGGGAATTGGTTGTTTTGTTGAAATTGATTTTATGCTTAGATTAATTATATTTTTCTACTAGTTATTTTAATTTCGGCAATTATTTTATTTGTTTTAGTGTTTTTGTATAGAGATTTTTTTTAAAAAAAAATTAGAATAGTGTTTATTAGGCTGTTTTTGTTGTTTGTTTAAGTTTCTAGAATTTCACTCTCTGTTAGTGTGATTGATCGCACCTCTGTAGCGATCAAGCGCTCGCATTTATTTAAAGCACTTCTCGCGTGCTCGATAGCGTGCATAGTAGTTTGCGAGCTAGGACCGACAGATCAATGCGCAGACGATCGATCTCACCTCTGTTGCGATCGATTGTACTTGCAACAGACTGCCACATTTTTATGTTCACGCTCAATCGCATGGTACCGACGCTTGAGCGCATCTTTGCAGTCAGCACCAACAGACCCGAGGCAGCTAAGTTTTAATTTTTTAATTTTTTGTTTAATTTTTAGTTTGTCTTTAATTGTTTATCTATTCTACCTGTTTTTATTTGTTTACTTGCTGTTTTTAGTTTTGGTTAGTTTATTTTTATTTTTAATTGTCTAATTAGTTTATTGATTGGTTATTTATTTAGTTTGATTTTTATTAGTTTTTTTTTTTGTTTATTTTATTTTATTTTTGTAAATTGTTATTGTTTCATGTGGGATTTTGCATATTAAATTGTTTGGGTGAAACATGAGTCTTCCGTTTGATAATTTTGATTTTTCCCCTAGTTGTAGGACGCCAAATTCTACAAATTTTTACCCATATGAACCATGTTCAAACTGCTCCAACCCTTACCATAGTTTAGGTAATTGTCCACATTGGGGATTATTTTTCAATTTTTCACATGAGTAGATGAACACTAGTTTCTTCAGTCCTGGGTTTGAATAAAATTCAAATTTTTATAACCCAGACTGGAGCAACCATTTTGATTTCTTGTGGCAAGCTCATGCTACAAGAAATTTTGCTCCCCAAGTTGACGAACTGCACCATCTTGATTATTTGCAGTTTGACAACCAATTTTCTTCCCATCATCATATGACTATCCTCCTAAGCAATCTTCTTTGGAAGAAACTCTTAAGGAATTCATGGAACTAGTTGGCCAACCCACCATTCCTGTTCTGCATCACAAGAACCATCATTGGAGGATACATTCAAGACGTTTAGAAAAACAGTCATCCAACCTTGTCAAGAAATCATAGATGCCGCTGTGGCAAACACTGAAGCAGTTGTAAGGTTGGAAGGACAGATTGGTCATCTAGTTATTGAATTCAACATAATCGAGGAAGAGGAGTTTCAAAGTCAAGAGATGGTGAGGAGTGAGAAAGTTTTCAAGGAGATTATTAATGAGCCAAGTTTAGAGTATCCTACTCTTGAGATGCAAACGGAGAAGGGGGAAATCATTGAGATATCATTCCCTAACTCATTTTCATTAGCAGCTGAGCCTTTCATTTTAGATAACCACTCTTCCTTGCCTTCATCATATAATCACCCTCCCCAAGAGTCATTAGTGCAACATTTTCCAACTGCTAATTTCGATGACTTAGAGGAGAGGGTGAACCAACTCATGGTAGCCAAACATGCCCATATCCAGCTTTCTCACACTCATGCACCTCATCAGTCATGTGAATATTGTTATCATCCTTCTCACGGGTTTGATGATTGTCCATTCATTTATCATTATGTGGTTGAAGCTAACAAGTCTACACACGAGAATGCCCAAATCACCACCAAACTTGTTAGTGAGGAAAAAACTGTCAACAAGGAAGAAGAAAAAGAGGAGCAAGTTGTGCAATTTGAGCCCCCGCCAAATCCGTCTAATGACAAGGAAGTGAGCACTGAAACTCATTCCCTCATCACAATCCCTCTCGAGACATATCATTCATCACAAGTTTCATCTTTTCAATGTCTCGAAGAGCCATCTTATGTCAAGATTTTCAAGGTATCACGCACAAAAAGGTGCAAATATAGGAATAGGCATACCAAGAAAATCTTTCAAAGTAAGCAAATTTGCTACATAAGATGGCGGAACATCCTTTTAGAGGGGTATTAAATTCTTAAGAAGAAAGGATAGAAGGGATTAGTTGGACACCCATATGAACAGGGAAGGTGAGGTATTTTTTCTTTTTTATTTTCCGCCCTACATTTTTTATTTATTTTATTTTTTGTTATTTTATTTGCTCTCATTTTATTTTTATTTTATTTGGTTTCTAACAGCAATTAACCATTTGATGTTTGATCCTTGAGAAAAAGATTGCTGTTAGTTTTTGACAGGTGTTCTGATGTTCAAGTTCGAGAGACGCATTGACCTTAGCACATCTTGGTTCCTCATCCCACTTTATTGTATTTCTTGCCACATTGGGGACAATGTGCCATTTAAGTTTGGGGGTGTATACAAACATTCTGCATGTTTGTCTGTTTTGTTTGTTTATTTACTTGTTTTGTTTCTTTTTGTTTGTATATATTTGTTTTTGTCTGTATATAAATTTTTTTATTTTTGTTTGTTGCTATGTTGTTGATTGAGCATAATTTACATCATAACTGTGGATTGCATGTCATTGGTATGTTTAATGTGTTTGAATATGCCTATCATTAGAAATCTCAGTTTTTGATTCATGTGTTGGATTAGAGAGACTCCACTTGTTTGATCGATATTTCACATGCACACTAGCATTAGGATCTGTGAGGTATGAGATTTGACTTCGAAGTGTGTTTCTTGAGATTTTTAAGTTTTTGTGATGTGATGATGAAAACTTTAACTGTTAATAATAATAAAAATAAATAAATAAAAAAAGGAAGGAAATCATAATAAGTTGAGCTTTTCATTAACCAGACCTCATGCCTCACCAAGCATTGAGTGTTTGCGTAAAAGGATGAGAAATTCTAGCTAAATGATTGTATAGCTAGTTAGACTTTGTAACTCTTTTGACTTGAGTAATTAAGCTTTTAGGGATGTCTCTACATCTAGTGCCTTAAAACCGCCTGGTTTGGGAGTCACTGGCCCAACACTCATTACCAAGGTCATTTAGAAGCTTAAGGGAGTTAAGTATTGCACAGTCTACACAAATAAATTGCATCTTTCGATTCAAGCCTTGGTTGTATTTATCATATTGTTTTCCTATGAATTTTGGGATACACATCTTTTGAGAATTATTGAAACCCCATGATCTTGTGTTAGTAAACCTTGCACATTAGGGAGCATGTGTTGTCTCAATTTTGCAGCCATGAGTTGAATGATGTTTAGATGCCTAGATGATGTGGTTTGTATGTTCAAAATTGTTAAAAATTGCTAATGATGTATGAACCATGTGTTTGTGTGAAAGGCTTTGTCTGTCAATAACATAGTGCCAATAAAATGTTTGTGGGTATCATTTATGGTAAACCCTTACGAGACTTCACTCTTCCACTAGGAATGCCTAGGGGTTTAAAATGCTTGTTGCATATGCTAAATGCAATCGTTTCTCCCACGAAAGCGGATTTATGGTTCGTGTTTTTATTTTGTTTCCATTTTTGTTTTGTTAAGGGACTAGCAAAATGTAAGTTTGGGGGTATTTGATCGGTGCCAAATATTGTATGTTTGACCTCTCTTAACTTATGTTTGTTAAGCTCTTAGCTTTGTTAATTTTTAATGTTTTGGTTAGTTTTGGTATTTTAGTGTTTTGTAAGTTGCTATGTTACATTTGGGGCTAGTGCCATTAAGTTTGGGGCTTAAAACAGTTTGGGGAGCTTTGGCGGCAAAATTGAGTCGAGCGATGATTTGCACTCGACAAGTTCCACCAAAATGGCCATACCTAGAGTTGTAGAACTCCGATTGAGGTGATCTTGGTGTCTTTGGAAAGCTAACTCGAAGATCTACAAAAACATATTTCACAAGATTTGGCCAATTCTGAAGTATGTGCGCTCGAGTGCACATCGAGTGCGATCAAGCGCACTTGTGCCCATTAGATGCAGAAATTCATGCACAAGTGCGATCGAGCGTACCTAGAGTGTGATCGAGTACACTTAGCTGAACTGGCAGCTGAAACCCTAAAATTAGCCTATAAATATCCCTCTTTCTTTTCTAAACACACCTTGACGTTTGGAGGCGCCTTTGGGAGCTAGGACTCCCCTGTTTGGCAGTCTTGAGCTCCTATAAACTTCAATCTTTGTATTGTTTAATTTAATAATGCTTTCTTTTCATTTTCTCTTGTTTCTTATGATTATAGGCTAATCTTCAACTAAGGTTGAAGATGAAGCCTCACCATTTATTTATCTTCATGTTTTTATGCTTAGTTTAATGTTTAATCTGTCGTTTAATTTTATGTATGTTCGTTTCAATTCAGTTTAGTGATAAAATTGTATTGATTATTGTTTACAAATCGTTAAACGTTAACATTCATAGCAACCGGAGGTACATTGAATGATTCGTCTTCTGACCAATATCCGTTGTGACTTTTTAAACAGTGTATGCATCGATTAGTTCGACAAAATTTTGTAATAACAATAGGATATGTATATGTGCTTTATCGATAAACAGAAGTATGAACAAAGTGTTAGCGCTCAGAGTATGCCTAGTAGCATAGTCGTTTCAGAAGTATGAACTAGCATGATTATATGTTTATTAATTGTGGTGAGGTGGATTCTAAACCTTAGTACTTTTTATTTATTTGTTTTTAAGCATTTAGATTAATTTATAGTTTTGCACGCCATATGTTTGATATTTGGAACTATGTTGAAATAGAGTTAGTTTAGATAATTAAAATTTTTGCACAAATGCATTGTTCTAAGCATTTGTACAACAATGCATTGTTGGACAAATGCTAAATTTTTTGCACAAATGCTTAAAAACATATATTTGATCTTTTATATTTTTGCATGCCATATATTTTTGTTCTTTTATAACATGCATTGTTGTACAAATGCTTAAAAATTTTTGCACGCCATATGTTTTTAAGCATTTGTACAACAATGCATGTTATAAAAGAACAAGAAAATACAATAGTAAAGAATAAGGATAATCGCACAGATCGTCCACTTAGCCACTAAGATGCGGCACGATCTGTCTTCCCTAGGTATAAATTATAAAATATTTTAATAATTTTCATATAATTAATGGAATAGCATAACCCATTTTCGGTTGGCACGGATCGTCTACCTAAATTACACTAAACTAAGATGTAGTACAACCCCTCTTTCCTAGGTATGGCCTATCTTAATCCTATTAATTATATATCTATTAAAACCCATTGCATAACCATCAATCGTATAATTATAGAAAATAAGAATGATTTGAGTTCAATAAGAGCAAAATAATTTCTAAGACAAGAAAATAATTTCACAATTATTGATTTCGTAAATTAAGAACAATTGCATTTAATATTAAGAACAGAAATCAATAGTTGCAATTCTCATAGTTATGCAATCAACATATATAAATTGAATAACTAAAAATCAAATACAGTCACCATTGTGCTTAGAGAGGGTTACATTAGTACACTACAAAGGGGTTTAGTCACTCATGATCTACTAAGCTCTGAAGACAATTTACTGAAAACTTAACTCTAGGAAACGGTCCCCATTTTTTACAAGTTATAAGGTGATCGTACCAAATTTGGGTACTTGCAATAGAACGAACCGTTAGGTCGTATAGCGTTGCGCAAGTACCGAGATCGAACCACAGAGAACGGAGTTTTGCAATTAAAAACTAACACGACTCTTAAATTTAATATATCTTAACCTAGTCCCAAAGTGAGAGATGATGTGTAGAAATTAAATTATTCTAAAAATGCAACTGTATGGATAAAATAACTAAGGTTAAAGACAAACCTCACCCAATAAAAATTAGCTTAATACATTAAACACTCATTTTCCGTTTTTAAACTTTAAACCCTTCAACACACTCTATTGTGGTTATTGACACAAGTCAAACCGAATAATGTGTTTACCGTTAAGGAGCTACAATGAGTATTGATTATGGATAAAATCATCCACTGTATCCTTGGATCAGTGGATATTAAATCACAACCAATAACTCGTTGTGCACCCGCTTGGAACACATCACAGATGACTATCAATGTATCAACAACTCACAACCATTCAATTATTTGTCACAGAAATTAAATGACGAGTACAAAATTAAATGACGGAAAATAAAGCATAAAATGTAAAAGCAAGAAATATAAACTAAGGGTGAGGCTTCATCTTCAACCTAAGTTGAAGATTTTAGCCACCCATTAAATAACAAAGCACAATTAAAGTAAAAGAATGCATTAAAATTAAATTAAAAGGAAAAGCTTACAAATAAAGGGGCAGAGCAAGGCAAACATAAGCAAAATGCTCTCTAAAAATCGCCCCAAAAAAATGTGTGTTCGACCAAATGGACCTAGGGTCCTATTTATAGACTAAAAAATCGTACGAGTGCGTTCGAAAGTACTGCTGAGTTGTGCGTTTGACCGTAGAAAACCGTAACGGCACAGCTTGGAAGCGATGGACTCCTAGGGCACCCGTGCGAGATGCCGGATGACGGGGACTGCGTTCTACCGTGCCTCCTGCGTTCAACCGTGCCTCCTGCGTTCGACCGTGAGTGCGTTCGAACGCACCAAGTGCGATCGAATGCACTTGGCAGGGATCCATTTCTTTACTTAGTGTATTTTTGCTCTCTTGTGGCCAACTTTTGTTGTAAAGACCTGCACAACTCAAAACACTAAAAACACCAAAAATAATTAGATATTAACAAAGCTAAAGACCTAACAAATATAAGTTAAAGGGTCAAATATACACAATTTGACCGATCAAATACCCCAAACTTACATTTTGCTAGTCCCTTAGCAAAACAAAATTAAAAAACAAAACAAACATAGGTCCGCTTTACGTGGAGAGGCGATTGCATTGAGCATATGCAACAAGCCTTTTAAACCTCTAGGAATTCCCTAAAGGGCAGTGAAGTCTCGTGAGGGTTTTTCAGAATGACACCCACAAACAATTGTATGACACAATGTTATTGATGACAAGGCCTTTTACACATGCATATGGTTCATACATCATTAGCAACTTTAACAATTATGAACAAACAAACCATATCATCAAGGCCTCCAAACAACAATCAAACCACATGAAAAATCGAGAAAACATGCTCCAAAAAGGTGCAAAGTGAACTAACATATGCTCATGGGGTTTCAATTTTTCAAAAGACGTGCTTCTCAAAAACTCATAGGATTGCAATGTGTTAAAAAGAACCAAGGCTTGAATTGAAAAGAATGCAATTTTTTATTTTTATTTTTATTTTTATTTTTTTTGTGTAGGCTGTGCAATGCTTGACTCCCTTAAGCTTCTAAATGACCTATGTAACGAGTGTTGGGCAGTGGCTCCCAAGCCAGACGGCTTTAGGGCACTAGATGTAGAAACATCCCTAAGGGCTTAATTACTCAAGTCAAAAAGAGCTACAAAGTCTAACTAGCCATACAATCACTTGTTTAAGACTTCTCATCTTTTTACGCGAACACTCTTTGCTTAATGAGGCAAGAGCCGGTTACTCAATGAAAAACTCAACTTGTGATGATTTTTTTTTATTATTATATATATTTTTTTATGCCAAGGTTTATCATCACACATCACAACAACCCACAAATCTCAAGAAAAAACACTTCTCAAATCAAATTTCATACCTCACAGAACTTATGCCAGTGTGCATGTGACTAAAAAAATGGAGTAAACATGTGAAGTCTCTCTAATTCAACATATGAATTGACAACTGGGATTTCTACAGATATGAAGTGTTTAATCAATGTTAAAACACACCAATGATATGTAATCCACAGATATGATATAAGTCATGTCAATCAATAACAAATATGTACACAGAAAAATTTTAAAAATTTATACCAAAAAAAAAAAAAACAAATATGCAAAAAGATAGAAAAAACAACAAATATGCAAAAAGATAGTGTCTACCCTACCCCCACACTAAAATGGCACAATGTCCCCAATGTGCCCAAAAATACAATACCAGGATGTTGCAAGTGAGGTAAGTCATAAGAGAAGCTCCCCCAAACTTAGATGGCAGGCACTCAACCTGAAAAAACAAACAACAAACAAACAAAGTCAACATGGAAAAATAATGAGGGGTGCTTCCCACAAGCGCTAAGTTTAACGTCTTCAGCCAGACTCGTTATCTCAATCAGTCCGAATAAATCGGATCCTCCATAAGAGTGTCCTCAACGTCTGGACTCCTCAATTCCAAGAATGGTTTTACTCTCTGTCCGTTCACCTTAAAGGTGTTACCATTCGTTGGATCCTCTATCTCGATGGCTCTATGAGAAAATATAGTCCTAATAATGAAAGGGCCTGTCCACCGCGATTTTAACTTGCCAGGAAAAAGATGCAACCGAGAATTGTAAAGAAGGACTTTCTGACCTGGTTCAAAAGATCTCCTCAGGATGCTCTGGTCATGAACGTTCTTCATATGTTCTTTGTACTTCCTCGAACTATCATACGCATCATTCCTTAGCTCCTCTAATTCGGTGAGTTGTAGCTTCCTTTGAGAGCCAGTCTTCAAAAAATTGAAGTTTAGCTGCTTGATGGCCCAGTAAGCTCGATGCTCCAACTCGACGGGAAGATGACAAGCTTTCCCGTAAACCAACCGATATGGTGACATCCCAATCGGTGTCTTTTATGCCATCTTGTATGCCCATAAAGCGTCATTCAATCGGGAAGACCAATCTTTTCTCTGGGATTCAGCCTTCTCCAAAATATGTTTGATCTCCGATTGGACACTTCAACCCCCCTTACTCGCTGTGGGTGGTAAGGGTATGAAATACTTCTTCATCAACTGCTCAAAATCCGATTGCAGAAATGCGTGCCTCCATCACTAATAATCGCTCTAGGTGTACCAAACCGAGCGAAAATTGTGTCCTTCAAAAATTTGACCACAACTCTGTGGTCATTAGTCTTCTGCTTCCACCCACTTGGACACATAGTCCACGACACAAAATATATAGAAACCCAAAGGAGTTTGGGAAAGGTCCCATGAAATCGATGCCCCATACATAAAAATCTTAACTATCAATATGGGATTGAGGGGCATCATGTTCCTCTTTGAAATACTCTCGAGTTTCTGACAGCGCTCACAAGATGTGCAATAAGCATGAACGTCTGAAAACAAGGTGGGCCAATAAAATCCACACTGCAAAATCTTTGCAGCGGTCTTATTTGCATTGAAGTGGCCACCACAAGCATGATCATGACAAAAGAAGATGACATTAGTTTGGTCAACTTTAGGTATACATCTCCTAATGATCTGGTCGGGACAATACTTGAACAGATAAGGATCGTCCCAAAGAAAATCTTTCACCTTGGATAAAAATTTGATTTTATCTTGTTTCCCTCAATGCAAAGGCATTTGGTCGGTAACAAGATAGTTCACTATGTCAGCGAACCAAGGTGCGGGATTGTGAGCAATGTGCATCAATTGCTCATCAGGAAAGGTCTCAGAGATGGGTGTGGTGTCTTCGGTGAAATCCATGGTCAACCTAGACAAATGATCATCCACCACATTCTCTGTCTCTTTCTTATCCCGGATTTCTATGTCGAACTCTTGCAACAGCAAAATCCATCTGATCAAACGGGATTTAGCGTCTTTCTTGGAGAAAAGATACTTCAACGCCGCGTGATCAGTAAAGATAATGATTTTAGATCCTAACAGATAGGACCTAAACTTGTCTAGCACAAAAACGACGGCCAACAACTCCTTTTCTGTGGTGGAGTAATTGAGTTGTGCGTCGTTCAGAGTCCTGCTCGCATAGTAAATCACATGGGGAAGTTTCTCAATACGCTGCCCCAAAACAGCTCCAACTGCGTAGTCTGATGCGTCACACATGATCTCAAAAGGTTCACCCCAACTGGGTGGTCTAATAACTGGTGTGGATGTCAGAATCTCCTTCAGAGCCCCGAATGCTTTCAAACATTCTTCATTAAATTCAAACGGGGTCTCTTTGGCTAACAACTTACACAAGGGCACAGCGATCTTCTTTGAAGTCCTTGATGAATCGCTGTAGAACCTGCATGGCCCGAGGAAGGGATTTCCTTCACGATGCGTGGGGGTGGAAGGTTAGATATCAAATCTACCTTTACCTTGTCAACCTCAGTACCTCTCGAGATATGACATGCCCCAAAGATAATACCTTGCTTAACCATAAAATGGCACTTTTCCCGCTTACACAAGGTTTTTCTTTACATCTCACTAACACCAACGTGAGACGGCCAAGACACTCTGAAAAGATGACCCAAAGACGGAGAAGTCATCCATGAAGATCTCCATAATCCGCCTACCAGAAAAAAATGCTGATCATGCACCGCTGAAAAGTAGCAGTGCATTACACAGCCCAAACGGCATACGACGATAGGGCGAATGTCCCAAACGGACAAGTAAAAGTAGTCTTCTCCGTCTTCGGGTCCATCGGGATCTGGTTATATCCTCAATAACCATCCAAAAGCAAGAATACTGTGCTCAGCTAAACGCCTCCACCATCCGGTCAATGAATGGAAGAGGAAAGTGATCTTTCCCGGTGGCAGCTGCTCAACTTTGGTAGTCTATACAAACTCCAACTGACCGAATACGAGTTGGCACCAGCTCGTTGTCCTTATTCTTCACTACCGGTTAACCCAGCCTTCTTGGGCACAACATGTATCGGGCTCACCCACTTGCTATCGAAATGGGATAGATGATCCCAAAGATCCAACAACTTGATCACTTCGCTCTCACAACCTCTTGCATTGTGGGTTGAGCCTTTCTTTGTGGTTCCTCGATGGTTTGGAATCTTCTTCCAGATGTATCTTATGCATAACCAACGAGGGATCGATTCCTTGATGTCCTCAATCGTCCATCCTATAGCTTCCTTATGCTCTCTCAAAACTCCTATCAATTTCTCCTCTTGAGCATCTATCAAATCGAAGCTATAATGACGGCAAAGACTCAAATGGTCCTAGGAACTTATACTTAAGACTATCGTAAAGGCTTAAGAAGTCCAAGTCTTCACTAAACTGAGCAAGGCATGCTTCCAGGGGGTCCTCTATACTTGATTCTTCTATAGGGACTAGGAAACCCTAGAAACCCTAAAACCCTAATTAAAATTGTAGGTCAGTCTCTTAGTCTAATTAGGAGACTGAAAATCAAGTTTAAGCTGTCAAAAAGGCGCCTGCCGCATTATGCATGCCCGAGTGCGCTCGATCACAAGGGTGTGTGCTCGATCGCGTTCCTGCGATCGATCCTAGGCCTTGTGCGCTCGAGTGCATGCGCGCTCGATCCCATTTCAACTGCAATTGATCTCAGCACCAGAATGGCTCCAAATTGTCATTTTAAGCCCACTTTTAATAGAATTCTTGTATTTGACCTGAAACACAAAAACAAAACAAAATCAAACAAATAGCAATGCTAAGGAATTAACATATGTGAGTTAAGGGGCTTGAATATGCAACATTCAGCGCTTATCAGATATTTTGTAGTATCTTTGCATATGACCCAAGAGTCATATTTATCTTTTCAGAAAAAAAAAGAATCATATTTATAGTGATTTTGAATACATCCAATGATCCAAAATCATTTAATTAAATGCTTGTAACCACTAAATTCTATTTAATGGACACTTTAAATAGCATATTAATCTCTTTTGTAACCACCTATTAATTTCCTTTGAATTTTGCAAGGTGTAACATATATTTCATAATTATTTGAAACACTCAAAATAAATTATTTTATTTGTTTATTTTTGAAAATATATATCTATATATATATATATAAATATAAATCTAACATAAACTACAAACAAGCTTTATGGTGTTAGTTGTGTTCAACATTTGTCAGCCAATTTCACTTATATTTATTGGGACTATAAGTTGTGCCTGAGGAAAGTAGTTATTTTCTTTTCTTTTGTACAAAAAGTTGCTATTTGATTACACTTGCTCATAGGATTCTTGAAATGCTCAAAGAATATGGGGAATGGGGATTATGTTCCTAGATTGAATGATTTTAAGATCTTCTTATCATTAGATATATCCTATATTGAATATTTCAATTAATTATGCCCTTTCTAGGGTTTAATTAAGCAACATATATGATTTTGGAGGTGTGATGCTTATGGAATGATGCATGAATGGGTGCAGAGCACCAGCAGTAGAAGGTGTTATTTCTTCTCAGCCACTACTTATGCTTGATTAGGTGGTAGGCCCATTATATGATTGTCTCTGATCTTTTTGTAAGCAGCTGGTAGTGGGATCATGTTTTGGGGCCACATCGAACTCCATCAATTATGGTAGATGAAGAAAATTTTCACAAAATGTCTTGGAAACCCATATTAATTAAGATCATGATTATCCATTGAAAGTACTTTTTTTTTTCTTGGTGAATAGTATCACACGGACATCATTCACAATGGGGGCAGAACGTGATTAATTAGTCTGCATTTTAATTATGGCTATGGTAGAAACAAGGTCACCGAGTTGGGTGCATCAATTAATATTCAAGTGTTGATGCTCAAGTTCTTGAGTATATGTGTGAGTGTAAAAATTAGTAGAATCTTATATTGAAAATATATAAGAAGTGTAAGTGGTTAATATAGTATTGTTGGGCACAAACCCATGAGCTTATGCTTTTGAGTTGTGTGGTGTATCAACATACTATAATTTTAATATGAGCTTACAAAAGGACTCTCTAAAGGTATTAATCTCACAACAACTGATACCAGAGCCAAGTTTAGTTTCCTGGAATATGTGTATGGAACACGTATGGTTTGAAGTTGTTGCTAGCCCCTGCAACTCTTGTGCGCATGATGCTTTTGGAAATGTGTAAAAAAAAAAGGAAAAAAAAAAGACTTGCTTAGTTGGTTCAATATGGTGATGGACTCACACATAATGGAGAGATCATTGATTATATATGTGAGTGTAAAAATTAATTAAAAATATATAAGAAGTGTGAGTGGTTAATATAGAGCATTGTTAGGCCCAAATTCATAAGCTTAAGCTTTTGAGTTATGTGATGTCTCAACATGCTATATTATGGCTTACAAAAAGACTCCCCAAAAGATATTAATCTCTCAACACAAGTCAACTGTAACATCGCGTCCGCTGCCTACTAAAGAGGAGCTTGCAAAGAGGAAGAAACGTGGTTGGCCTGGGAAATTTACTCCAACGTTAAAATTAGTAAAGGACCTTCAAATGAAATCAATACTGCAAAATAACGCACATGCGTACATGTGTATATGCGTGTGGTTGCACATGCACTGTTTCACGATCGAAAGAAGCTAATTAAGGTAAAGCCATGCATGAGTATCGACGTGTAATTGTCTCCAAATATTGCAATGTTGACAAATCCCAACATTTGTTCTTAGGAAAATGTTATGTATATGATGTGATGCATCACAACATGAAGCATGAAAACTCTTGGGAAAAAAAAAAGTGTTTGCCATCATAAACAAACGGATTGAGGCAATAATTCATTTAGTCGGCCTGATGCAATAAATCTCCATTAATTGAAGTCATGCATCAATTATCCAAAGGCCAATTTATTCAACTTTCAAGACAAAGAAAAAATGTAGAAACAAGTGAACAACATACTAACAATCATGTCTACTTGGACATAAAATTAAAGAAGTCTTTTGGGCTATAATTTGCTGTAGAGTTCAATCTTTCATCATTTTATAGTACAAAACTTTTAAATTTTAAAAACTCAACAGTATATGTTCCCCATGCTATTTTTGCCCAAGAAAGAAAGCATGTAGATGATGTGTTGTAGTGAGTATATCTCCACCCTAATCATATCTGTGGTAATTTATAGAGTCCAATACCATTGCTTTTTCTTCATCATACTCGATCATGGGAGAAATAAGTTGAGTTATATTGTCAAACAGGGTCCACATTACATATTGCAGCTCAGGAAAGTAGAAATATTTGAGAGTAAGGCATTCTTATTCTTACCCATATATGGTACATGGGAAGATTTCTTTTAACATGTCAACTTTCATGATTACGGTTGGCAATAGATTTTCTAAAGGCAAAAGAAAATGAAAGTTGACTAATAAGCTAGCCAACCTGAAATTGCATTGTGGCATTCTCTTCTTAATTAATTCTTTCATTACATATTTGTAGTTCTTATAAGTGTCTCACAAGGCTTAAGTACAATTTTAATTATGTGTATATAAGTTTTTGAACATTTTATTCTTGCAAGCTGGTTTTCAATAGTAAGTTGTAACCCAAAATTTTGTATCATTTGGTATTGTTGTGAAGTTTGTGTCCCACATTAACTTTCTAAATAGACTCGAGCCTATAAGCTTAGGCTTTTAGACTAGAAGTAGTGTCCAAATATGTATATTAGTAATCTTGTTTGGCACTCTTTGTGTTTCTCTTTCTAACAATTGGTATCAAAGCCCATGATTAGCTTCCGTTGCTATTGATAAGAGTATCTTGATTTGATGCGTTTGGTTTGAATCCAGTGAAAAGAGTGATGTTGTTTCTCTTAGAGTACGTGCGACAATCTTGTGCGATGAGGAGTTTGGTCAATGTAAAATATACTTACAAGTGAAGGGAAAATTTGGTGTGTATGCATTCGCGAGGTTTGTTTCATACGTTAAGAACGTATAAAGAAAAAAAAAAAATTAATATAGTTAAGTGGGTCCAAGCCAATTAGCTTAGGCTTTTTGGGTAGAAGTTGTATCATAATTAGTGCCGGCTAGACCACTAGGTGAGCTAGGCGCTCTTGCCTAGGGCCCCCGGCATATTAAGGGTCCAAAAAAAAAAAAATTGTCATCAAAATTTAAGGCCTCTAATCATAAAAAATAAGTAATTTAAAAGGCCTCAATTTCATAAGACAAGAACAATTAAAAAAAAAAATTGGACAAATCCCACCCCAAATAGAGCCCCACATGCGACAACCCATACACAAATTCAAGAAAAAAAAATAATAAAAAAAATGTGACAAATTCCATTCCAAATAGAGCCCCATAGGCGACAACCTTGTTGCTCATACACAAATTCAGGAAAAAAAAAAATCTACAAATCCCATCCCAAATAGAGCCCCACAGGAGGCAAACTTGCTGCTCTTCCTTTTTTTTTTTTTTCCTCTCCTCCTCCACAATGGCATGATATAGAATGCTTAGGAGTTAGAATCCAATCTCTACCACTTAAATAGGTCTTTAAATAAATTTGTTATTAGCAATAAACAAAATATTAAGATGAAATACTTAAAAAAAAATAGAAAAATTGATTGAATCTCACATAAGGAATAATGGAAATTTTTTAAGTCTAATTGAAATGATTACATAATTTGACCTAGTAATGCAAGAGCATATTTGACTTTAAAAAAAAATTGTTACTTTAAAAAAAAATTAAAATTTGGGCCCATTTCAATGTTTCGCCTAAGGCCCCAAAATGCATCGAGGCAGCCCTGATCATAATATGTATATTAAGTACTTATTCTTGTTTGACTCCCTCGGTGTTTCTCCCCAACATTAATAAGAGCCAAGCACCACATCATGATTTCAAGTTACAAAGGGCAGCCTAGGTCATCGTAAATGCTACAATCTAAGTGTCTTGAATGGCTTAAGTGAAATCTTAGTCATTTGTATTATTATATATAAGCTATATATTAATCACCATTTGTTTACAAGCCAATTTTCTAAAGTTGGGTTCTACCCGAAATTTGTATCCGTGCAATCTAATGTACTTGATGCTTTAATTGTGTGAGTATTTCTTTTACTGCCCAAAACAAAAAAGAAGTTTTGAGGCAAAATGAGAGAAAAATATGTAAGAAAAAATGGTAGCACATACATGTGGCATGACATTGCATGCCTTATTACTTGTTTTCACCAACAAAACTGTTGTATTCGTAAGAGCGAAAAGCCACCAAGCTCCAAAGTTAAAAGAAGATGAGACGTGGGTTGAATGACATGCATAGAGTTATTCAAATTTCTCTATTGTTCATCATTAACCTCATTATTGTGATCTTTCTATGATTTTTACTCCATTACAACATATGAAATAAATATAGACTGCTTTTAATTAATTAAGAGAAGTTTATATACTATGCATGCACTTGCTCGTACAACAACTAAAATGGAAGAAGGCCGGGTTGCTATCATTTACACCCCGTGACTTTAGGGAGGTGAAAGATTGATAAGACTTGAGACAATTGTGAAACTTTAAAAGAGCTAGGGCCTAGCTAGGATGTATAGTATAGGGCCTATGATTCTAGCAAAGTTGTAAACCTCATCCTCTAGCTATATGTTGTCCACAACAATATCATATTTGCTTATGCCAATCATCCTCAAAAACCTTTTACTTCTAACACATGAATTTCTATGGAAACTTTATACAGAGAGATTAATTCAATTAAGATTAAAGTTGCCTTTCTTTTTTAATATTCTTCAGAACGGAGAAGTATATATAAAAGTTTTTTATTTTTTTATTTTATTTTTTAAATCTAGCTATATAAGATTTACTCATTTAATATAAGTAATAAAGGCAAAGCTTAAGGAACTACTTCAACTGTGCAGCATAAATGAGTGACTTACTATCACTAACAGCAGAACTTGGTGACATCAAAATGCCTATAATTTTATTTTAGGGAAAAGTACTGTTTATCTCCCTGAAATTTATAGCGATATTCAATTTGGTCACTGATGTTTCAATTTTCTCAATTGACCCTCCTAAAATTTCAAAATCTCTCAATTTAGACACTCCGTCAGTCAAACTATCATTGACCGACGGAACAATGGTCACTATAACCTATTTCTTGCCCAAAATGCCCCCATCCCTATCACCTGCTCGACCCTTTCTGTCCTCAACAGTGATCACGGCGATTTCTGGCCGGATTCCGGCGAAACCTGGTCGAAGAATGGAGAAAGCTTGCCTTACCTTTCTTCGTTACACCCAAGCGAAGCATTAAAGCTCAAACACATGCATCCAGAAATACCTTCAGTTCGCCGTCATCCCAAATCAACAAACAAGAAAACAAATTTCTGGATAGGAAAGTTTTTACCCAAATTACCAGAAAAAAAACACTTTTGAATTTTTACAGTTTGATGCCTAACATTTCTTTGTGCCTCTTCTCCTTCCCACTACTTTTACCCTCCTTCCACTTCTTCGAATTTCTCTCAAAATCCTCCTTGTCATTGTCCTCGTCCTCATCCACCAAGCTTGGAGTCACAATCTCCTTCACTAAGACAAGATCTCCCTTCTTGATCAGCCGCTTCCTGGGCTTCACTTTCATCAACGATGCTGTATTATAATAACTATGTGATAAGAAAGGTGGCAATATAATTCTATAGTAGCTGATAAGCGGCTGGACTGATAATAGGAGATGCTTGGAGGAATCATAGCTGGAGTATAATAGATTGCGCAGGCTGGAGTTTGTTAGAGATGCTGCACACGTGCTCCTAAAGATGAGGGCTGCAATAGCTCAAGGGGTGTAATCTCCTACATACTATCCTATTGTAATAAAGAGAGTATTATAAGAGTGAAGGCAGAGGGTATTCTGCTGCATGCAAGCTTTTGATATTTTGTAATTAGTCTAGTTAGCTTAGATGTTATGTTACCTACACTATTGCTTGTGTAAGTGCAATATTGCAGAAGCTTGATTAATAAACAAGGCTGATCCATTGAGCCTTTTCTTAAGTGAAACACTGTGAGTTCTTGAGTGAAATACTTTGAGGGATTGCATTCAATTTCCGTGAAGGAATTAGAGTGTAACAAGTGGTATCAGAGCCGCACTTTCCTGAGGAGCAATGGCAGAAGGTACTCGAATGAATCAAATGGGAGACAATATAGCTGCTGTGAAGAAACCAATGGAGAAGTATGACAAGGAGTTTCAAAGAATGGATAATCAAGCTAGGCAGAAAAATCTCGATGTTGATAGAAGGTTTGATGAAGTGTTGACCAAACTCAATCTCCTGATAGAAATGATGACAGCCAGGAAGCTTGATTCACCTCAGCCTGCAGTAGAGGCAATGGGATGGGATGCTGAGGAGGAAACAAGGAAGCAACAGTTTGTTCTTCCTAATCCTAGTGGCAAGAATAAAGAAGTAATGCGAGATGAAGGGGTGTGGACTGGTGGAAGCAGTTTTTCAATGCAGTGGCAGAAGAGATCTCCTGTGCAGTAGTTTTCCAATGATTTCCATCATCATGGAAATAGAGAAGGGAGGACCACTTGGCAGCAAGGCTTTGCTGAGCCTTTTATTTCAGAAGTTCAAGAAGAGAGGCTAGATGAGAGAATTCCTCAACCTGCACAACAGAATTGGAGGAGGCTTGGTCAAGATGATCATGGCTATGGTGGGGATCTGCAAGGTGGTTATGGAGGATATGGTGGTGATCAACAAGGTGATGAGCAGCTGGCTATTATAACCAGGTCAGTTAGAGTAGAGTTTCCTACATTTGATGGTAATGACCCCTCGGGGTGGATTTATAAAGCCAATAAGTTTTTTCATGTCTGTAGAACTTCATATAATTAGAAACTCTACTTCCATCTATTCATATGGAGGGTAAAGCCCTAGTATGGTTTCAAGATATGGAGGCATCGGGTAGTTTGTATAATTGGCATGTGTTAACTCAGGCTTTGTTAGAAAGGTTTGGACCATCTAGTTATGATGATCCTATGGAGGCACTTTCTAAACTAAAGCAAATCACTACTATTGATGATTACAAAGAGAGATTTGAGGCCTTGTCCAATAGGGTGAGGGGAGTGGATGATCATAATAGAATTAGCTGTTTTTTGGGAGGGCTAAAGGATGATATCAGACTACCTGTACGTATGTTTAACCTCAAACCTTATTGGTAGCTTATGGATTAGCTAAGGTGCAGAGGAGTATGTCTTGACAGGAAGGAGGTATAGGGGTGCTACTAGAAATTTTTCTTCTAGTCATAATTTTGCTAATAATATGCCTAGGAGTGGGGGTTTTATGAATCAGAATTCTGCCATAGGAACACCTAAAGTTGTAGTTCCTGTCCAAAAAATTTCTCAACAGCAGAAGGAGGAGAGAAGAAAGAAAGGCTTGTGTTATAATTGTGATGCCAAATGGCAGTATGGGCATAGGTGTCAGAATCCAAAACTGTTTCTGTTGGAAGCCTTAGAGGTGTTAGAAGTAAATCCTACCTTAGAAATGGAGAAGGAGGATTTGATGGAGGTTAGCTATGAGGAGGAGAATCCTGAAATTTCATTACATGCCATTACTGGCAATAAGCACCCTAATACAATGAGATTGATTGGCTGGATAGGAAGTCGTAAGATCATTGTGTTGGTAGACAGTGGTAGCACCAACAACTTCCTAGATTCTTCTATTGGCAAAAAGCTGAATGTGTCAATTTCTAGGGAGCAGAAGATTAAGGTGAAGGTAGCTAATGGGGAAGAGGTTGTGAGTGAAGGGAAATGTATGCAATTGGAGGTACAGCCTCAGAATTTGTTTTTCTCTACTAAGGCTTATATGATTATATTGGCAGGGTGTGATATGGTGCTAGGGATTCAATGGTTAGTAACTTTAGGTCCAATAATATGGAACTTTAAGGTGTTGACTATGGAGTTTACAGTGGCTAGGCAATCCTTTCTTTTACAGGGCCTTATAGCTCATTTCTTATGGGAAGAATCTGATCTGGTGGGATCAAAAGGGGAGAGTTCTAAAGGGTTGTTTCTACATTTACTAGATAATGTGGAAGAATCTGTGAGGGAACCTTTGGGGTTAGAAGTTGAAGAGCTGCTGGGGTCATTTGGAGATGTTTTTGCTGAACCTAAGGGGTTAACACCTAACCGTTCTCATGACCATTCTATCACTTTAAAATCTGATGCTCAACTAGTTTGTGTGAGGCCTTATAGATACCCTTATTTTTAGAAAGAAGAGATTGAGAAAATTGTGGCAGAATTGTTGATGTCAGGTGTCATTAGACCTTCTCAAAGCCCTTTCTCTTCTCCTGTTTTGTTGGTTAGAAAAGCAGATGGGTCTTGGCGTATGTGCATGGATTATAGAGCACTAAATAAGGAGACAATCAAGGATAAGTTCCCTATTCCTGTGATTGATGAATTACTTGATAAGTTGCATGGTTCTATGATATTTTCTAAGCTGGATTTGAGGTCTAGATACCATCAGATTAGAGTTAAGGCTGAGGATATTCCTAAAACTGCATTGAGAACACATGAAGGGCATTATGAGTTCTTAGTAATGCCTTTTGGATTAACTAATGCACCCTCAACCTTTCAAAACCTAATGAATGAAATTTTTAGGCCTTATTCGAGGAAATTTATTTTGGTGTTTTTTGATGATATCTTGGTTTACAGTGCCAACTTTAATGATCATTTGATTCATCTTAAAACTACCTTAGAAGTGTTGAGGGCTCACTAGATGTTTGCTAAGAAGAGCAAGTGTAGGTTTGGGTGTTTTGAAATTGAGTACTTAGGGCATTTGATCTTTGCTGAAAGGGTGAAGGCTGATGGGGAAAAGTTGATTGTGATGGTGGTGTGGCCAAAACCTAAGTCCTTGAAAGCCTTGAGAGGGTTCTTGGGGCTAACAAGGTGTTATAGGAAATTTATAAGAGGATATGGGTCTATTGCACCTTTGGTGATTTGTTGAAAAAATGCTTTTGCTTGGAATGAGGTGGTAAGGCGACTTTTGAGAATTGAAGGCTGTAGTAACTAACCCTCCGGTTTGATGCTACAAACTTCAACTTACCTTTTGTTGTTGAGTGTGATGCTTGAGAGAGGAATTGGGGATTCGATGCGTTAGCAACCCTTGGCTTTTCAGTCAAGTTTTAAAAGGGAGGTTCTTACTCATGTCAACTTATGAAAAGGAGTTAGTGGCTTTGGTGGCAGCTGTTAAGAAATGGAGACCTTATCTATTAGGGCATTTTTTTACAATCAAAACAGACCATCAAAGGTTAAAATTCTTGCTAGAACAGAAGATTGGCACTTCTATGCAGCAAAGATGGGTTTCTAAGTTGTTGGGCTATGAGTTTGTGGTGGAATATAAAAAAGGGCAAGAGAACAAGGTGGCTGATGCCTTGTCTAGAAGAAATGAGGAGGAAATGCAGACTGCTTCTCTAGCAGTAATATCTTACTCTTCTTTAGAATGGCTTTTAGAGGTAAAAGAACCATGCACATGATCCTACCTTGTAGTCCCTGGTACAGAAGGTAGAAGAGGGATTAATGGCCAACTTTAAATTTTCTATTCAACAGGGTATCCTATTGTATAAGAAAAGAGTTTATATCCCAAATACTTTGTAGGAAAAAGTGTTACAGTTTGTTCATTCTAGTTCCTTGGCTGGGCATGCAGGCTATGACAAAACAATTCATAGAGCTAGAAAGGATTTCTTTTGGCCAGGAATGAAATTTGATGTAAAAAGGTTTATTAGGGAGTGTGATATTTGTCAAAGGGTAAAAACTGAAAATGTGTCTCCAGCTGGTTTACTTCAACCACTGCCCATTCCAAAAAGGCTATGGTTAATCATTTACATGGATTTTATTGAAGGCCTGCCCTTATCTCAGGGATATAGTGTTATCTAGGTTGTTGTGGATAGATTGACCAAGTATTCACATTTCATAGCATTGAAACATCCTTACATAGTTGATAAACTGGCTCACATCTTCATGAACCAGTTGTTTAAGTTGCATGGAATGCCGCAAACAATCATTTTAGATAGGGATTCAACCTTCACCAGCAGATTTTGGACTAAGGTCTTTAAATTGTAGGGAGTGTTCTTATCTTTTAGTATTGCATATCACCCACAGTCAAATGGCCAATTTGAAGCTGTGAACAAGTATGTGGAGAACTATTTGAGATGCATGGTAGGAGACGAGCCAAGGGAATAGGTATCTTGGCTGCACTTAGCAGAATATTGCTACAACACTTCTTTCCACTACTCAACCAAGTTAACCCCCTTTGAAACAATGTATGGTTATTTACCACCTAGGCTATTAACTTACATGCCTGGAACTACAAAGCTAGCTACTGTTGAAAACCAACTGAAATCTAGGGATGAAATTTTGTAGCTTCTAAAGGAAAATTTGCAGAGGAGCCAGAATCGAATGAGAAGGTATGCTGACTTGAAGCGCATTGGAAGGGTACTCAAAGAAGGGGATTGGGTGTACCTAAGGCTGCAACCTTATAGGCAGATGTTAGTGACTTGGAGGCGCAACTTGAAACTATCTCCTAGGTTTTATGGACCTTTCTTGATTGTGAGAAAAATTGGAGCAGTGGCTTATCCATTGGAGTTGCCTGTAGGGTCTTGTATTCACCCTGTTTTTCATGTATCACAGCTAAAATTGAAAATAGGGAAGTCTGCTATACCTATTGCTCAGTTACCACCAATTAACCATCAAGGAGTAATTAATCCAAAACCTAAAGAAGTGTTGGAAAAGAGGTCCATAAAAATACATAACAAAGCTGTTGTGGAGTTACTAATCCGTTGGCAAGGGTAGCTACCTGAGGAAGCAACTTGGGAGAAGTTCCATCATTTAAAGTCATCTTACCCACACCTTGTGGGCAAGGTGTTTTGAACAGGAGGGTATTTGTTACAAGTATTATTCTGATTAGTAGTATTATAATAACTATGTAATAAGAAAGGAGGCAATATAATTCTATAGTAGCTGATAAGCGGCTGGAGTGATAATAGGAGATGCTTGGAGGAATCATAGTTGGAGTATAACATATTGCGGAGGCTGGAGTTTGTTAGAGATGCTGCACACGTGCTCCTAAAGATGAGGGCTGCAATAGCTCAAGGGGTGTAATCTCCTACATACTATCCTATTGTAATAAAGAAAGTAGTATAGAGTGAAGGTAGAGGGTATTTTGCTGCATGCAAGCTTTTGATATTTTGTAATTAGTCTAGTTAGCTTAGATGGAATGTTAGCTAGACTATTGCTTGTGTAAGTGCAATATTGCAGAAGCTTGATTAATAAACAAGGCTGGTCATTGAGCCTTTTCTTGAGTGAAACACTGTGAGTTCTTGAGTGAAATACTTTGAGGGATTGCATTCAATTTCCGTGAGGGAATTAGAGTGTAACACAACGATGCCTCCACGTCATAAACATGTGTCTTCAACTGCTCTCGCTGCCACTCACCCTCATCCTCGTCGTCCTTTAAAAATACCTGCTGTGGCTCCGACGACTGCTCCCTGTCATACTGTATGCCGTTGTAGTCCATCAATGTTTTTGGGATTTGATATTGGGTTCAGTTTGAAGCGACATTTTTTGCTGCATCTAAATGTTTGAATTTGGGTCAAAGGGTGTCAAATCCTGTTGATAATTTTGCTCGAGATAAAGAAAAAAATTATCTAATTTTGGATTGTATGATAAATTAAAGCAAGAGTTTCTCATTTGATGCTTTGACGAATGCTTTTGGGGCTTGTGTAATCTATATATGGGAGTGGGTGTTTGTATCGGGGACTAATTGAAGTGGGTATGTTTCTTCGTTGGTTTGAAATGGGTTTTACGCATCTGGGTTTTCGTTTCTGATTGTGAAATTGAGGTGCCTGTCTCTTTGATGAATTTAGTTATGCTTTGAGAGAACCTCTAGAGTCTAGCACCGCTGTGATTGATTGGCCAGGTTTCGCTGGAATTCGGCTAGAAATCATTGTGATCATTGTTTAGGATAGAAAGGGATGAGTTGATGATAGGGATGGGGGTATTTTGGGTAGGAAATAGGCTATTGCACGTGATATCGCTCGCGGCCAATGACGCTTTGATGACCGAGTGCTTGAATTGAGAGATTTTGAAATTTTAGGAGGGTCAATTGAGAAAATTGAAACATTGTTGGCCGAGTTGAAAATCGCTGTAAACTTCAGAGCGGTGAACAATACTTTTCCCTAAAAGTAATGTGAGAAGTAGGCCAGTTGGTGCATAAATGCTGGTACAAAAACACTATTAAAAGTTAAAATTAATTAATTAAGGGTTTTTTTAACCACTATTTTCCACCGGTTATGAAAGCATAAGAGATTACTATTTCATTGCGATTGTTGTATAAAAAAAGAGAATTTTTTCAAACTAGTTTGGATGAAATTTCGTTCAACCCACGTAAAAGAGTGCCAAGTGTCTAAACATTTAATATACACATTAAATATTAAAGGTCATTAATGGTAGTTTATTAATTAAGGTTAACCATTTCTTTTCTTCTTCTTTTTCTTTTGGTTAAACATTAGACTAACATTTTGTTTTTTCACAAAGGTTAAAACTAACCTTAAAAAGGGAAGAACTAATGACAGATTTGATTAAAAACCCCCCAAAAAAAAGAGGAGGGGGGGAGAGGGGTGGGGTTAGAACTAAAGATGCTAACGTTGGCTTCGAAGGAAAAAAAAAAAAAAGACAATGTTAGAACTAAAAATCACTAAACAAGCTAATGTTGTTTATATGTGATTTTTTTTTCCCTTCTAAGCAACATTAGCTTTTGAAGTTCTAACCATTTTTTAGGGGGTTTTTAATCAAATTTGATGTTAGTTATTCCCTTTTTAAGGTTAGTTTTAACCTTGGTGAAAAAATAAAACGTTAGTATAACGTTTAACAAAAAAAAAAAAGGTTAACCTTAGTTAATAAACTGCTATTAATGACATTTAATATTTAATGTGCATGTTAAATGCTTAGACACTTGGCACCATTTTATGTGGATTGGACGACATTTCATCCAAACCAGTTTGGAGGAAAATTCTGTCCATAAAAAAATAGGGGTGTCAACCTGGATCCGGTTACTCGTTATTGGCTAAAATCGGTAACCATAACCGGGGTATCTGATGTGGTAAATTTGTGACCAAATTTATCAATAATAAAATTACCACTCGCAATAGAACGAATCCCATAGGATAGGGTTATATTGAGGGTGTCGAACCTCAAGGACTGGAGGGTTTCGTTACTAAATTTGAAAGACTAAATTTAACCTAATTGAGAAAACGAGATTGATTGTTGTAAATTGAAGTGCATAAAATTAAACGCAGTATTAAAAGTAATAATATCAGAGAGAGAGAGAGTAAGGTATCGATTTCATCGCAATCCGCACAACAGTGGTAATCGTAATTCAATTCTAGAAACTCATAATCATGTATGTTATAAAAGACAAGAAGTTACATATTAAAGAATAAGAATAATTTATCTTTGGTTGGCATGGATCGTCCACTTAACCACTAAGATGCAGCACGACCCGTCTTCCTTAGGTATAAATTATAAAATCCCTTAACAAGTTTTATATGATCAACGGAATAGTATAACCCATCTTCGGTTAGCACGGATCGTCTACCCAAAACTAGGGTGTAGTACGACCCGTCTTCCCTAAGCATAGTCTATCTAATCCTGTTAACCATATGCATGTTAAACCATTGCACAACCATCAATTTTATGATTACAGAAAATAAAATTGATTGAGTTCAATACATGCAAAATAATTTCTAAGACAAGATAAGAATTTCGCAAGTACTGAATTTAGAATTGAATAATAATTTCATTAAAATTAAGAACAGAAATCAATGGTTGCAACCCTCACAGTTATGCAATCAACATACACAATATGAATTAAATAAATGAAATACAATCACCATTGTACTTGGAAAGGGTTACATCGGTACCCCACAATCGGGGTTTAGCCGCTCATGCTGACGAATGAACTCCAAGGAATTTGTATGTAAAATTCGCACTAAGAAAAACTGGATCCTTTTTACATTGTATAATAGCTTATTTATAGACACTAGGAAACCCTAGAAACCCTAAAACCCTAATCACAGCCGTAGGTTAGTTTCCCACTTCAACTAGGAGTATGGAGTGATTGATCGTGCATCACGCGTTCATAGGTGCAGGCGCATGTTCACCAAGACACGTTCGCTCACGTGTGTGGGCGATTGTTCGCTAGCACAGTAAGGTTGCTTCTTTGCCTTTTTAGTCCAATTTCCAATGGAGCTCATGTATTTGACCTGAAACACAAAACAAAACAAAATGAAGCAAATAGCAACGCTAAGGAATTAACATATGCAAGTTAAAGGGCTTGAATGTGCAACATTCGGTGCTTATCACACCTTCAAACTTACATATTGCTAGTCCCTTAGCAATACAAAACAAGAAATAAAATGAAAAACACCAAAGATAAATCCAGCTTTCGTGGGATGTACGATTGCATTTAGCATATGCAACAAGCCTTTTAAACCCCTGGGAATTCCCTAGAGGACGAGTGGAGTCTCGTGAGGGTTTTCCAGAATTGATACCCACAAACATTGTGCACAGTTCATGTTATTCAAAAAGTAAAGCATCACTCAAACCCATGATTTTTTCATTAGCAGGCTTAAAAGATTAAACTCCATCTTCTCAATAAATTGGAAATTAAAGTCTAATTACTTACAACAGGCAAGCTAAGGCATCACAAGCTCGAAACAGTGTGAAATGAATTAGCACAAGACTATGAAGCTTCCAAACAAATTTAATGTGCAACGTCCACATATTTCAAGATTCACTAGAAGTCTTATCAGAATGAACAACAATGGCATACTTTTCTTGCTCTTTATTTTATTATTAGGCTCTATAGTGTCCAGTTCCTTTAACTTTCTAATTGACCCATGTAATGAGTGTTGAGCCAATGACTCCCAAACCAGTGGTTTTAGGGCATTAGGTGTAGAGACACCCCTGGACTTACTAACTCGAGTAAAAAAGGCTACGAAACTAAACTAGCCGTAATGTTAACCACCTCAAAACTCCTCACCTTTTGACGTGAGCACTCAATGCTTTGATGCAAGAGGCCCAGTTACTCAGTGAACAGTTTATCAATGACTACCACCATTTGTATTTTTTTTTTTTTTACTATGCCAATGTATCCACCCAATAAGTCACCCAGTGTCACCCAAAACATAGAAACATATACATTAAACCCACATGTCATACCCCACCAGTCATGTGCTAATGTGCTTGTGTCAGAGCAGATCAAACATGTGACTTCTCATTTGCCTAAAACAAGTAACAAACTTAAAAGTCCAACATCAGATCATGTGTTCAAAATTTTAAGCTCATTAATGAAATCAATCACAAGGTTTTAGGTCAACCAAAATTTAAGGACAACATGAACACGCAAATTTTTTTTTTTTTTTAATATTTTTTTAAATGAGACAAGGTGTGTGAAATTGTGTTCCCATACCCCCAAACTTAATCTGCACATTATTCCCAATGTGTAATTTATGGAAAGAGCTGACCTGGATTGGGAGTTAGAGAATTGTTGGATTGGCATGGCTCATAGCACGCCCCCAAACTTGAACTGAAATACCCTTTTTGTCTCTGAAAAGAAAACACAAAAGTAATACGGGAAAATAAAATAAAAATAAAAATAAAGGTAAAAACCAAGACAAAATAAATAAATAAATAAATGGATATACTGTGGGGTGCCTTTCATGAGCACTAAGTTTAACGTCTTCAACCAGACAGTGCAGCAGCTCACTGCTGCTCTCCAGGTAGGACGGAAGATGATGCCCCTGCTGCTGGTGGTAGTCGGTCCAAAATAGGGAGGTAGTATGGGTAGTGCAGCTTGATGGTCGGTGAAGCGTTCTTCCAACTTTTCCTGATGTGCCCACTCAAGAGCTCATACGGTGCGGATGACTGATATGTCGGCTCTCCCACCTTGCTGTGGTGCCGTGCATCCTCTTCCATATGCTCAGCTTCATCTCCTCCATCCTTAGTCAAAATTTCGGCTCTAACCTTTCTGGGCATATGGGACTGGCTGTGGTTCCACTGGTTCCTGCCGAAGAGCGGATGTTCTGTTATCGGCCCATCTTCGGGGGTTCCCTTTATGCCTTTCTTCTTGAGAATGTGAGTGAGCAGGAACGGAAATGGGAGCCCCCATGACTTTGTGGGGTTGGCCTTGCGCGCAATCACTCCATCCTAGAATTTATGAAGTTGGTTCCAGATAATGGATGGGATTGAATACTAGTGGCCTTTGTGGATGGCGTACAGTGCTTGAAGGAATTGGTCACACCTCTACGACTTGTGCCCCAATGGGTACACATTCCGGTACAAAACATAATCGACAAGCAAGAGTGGTGGCGGCAATTTGGACCGGCTGCCATTCCGCTTTTCATCGGCATATTGACCGTCACAGATGTCGTCAATAATCTCGGAGACATAGAAAGCATCCGGCTGGTCATCAAGTTGTGCATCTGCCGATGGGCGCTCATCGTTGCAATGCAGCACAGCAGCAATGTTCGTGGTGGTCACGTCCACTTGCTTCCCTTTGACGGTAGAAGATAGGGTGCCCCGCTTATTGCAATCCCGGAGAGGTTGGAATAGAACTAGATGACCAACCTTTTATAAGCCGTGAAGGTAACGGGTTTGAACAATTTCTTCAACCCCCAGCGCTTTAACTCTTGGATTACCCATTGGGTGGCTTCAAAATTTGTGAAGTCACTGTTGATATCGAATTCTATCTCAAACAGTATCTCCCGCTGCTCAATAGTTAGATGGGAGGATTGGGCATGGGAGCTTGACGCTTGGGAGGTGGATTGAGTGGTTTTGGTCATTGTAGAGTTCGATCAGGACTTTTGTCGAACAGGTGGTGGGCAGCCTTGAAATCCACTTGTGAAAACCAACCTTCAAACAATTCCAACCCCCTGCAAAAAGAAAGAAACCCAACACAGCAGCACCACACTGATCGTACCAAAAATAGTATTCGCCAATTGCACGAGTCGATCGTAATAGAGTGGATGTGCAAGTGCGAGTGTCGAACCCACAGAGAATCGTGTTTGTCAAAAACCAATTTAAATGCCTAAATTAAATAATATCTTAACCTAGTCCCAAAAGCAAACAGGTAACGTGCAGAAAAGAAACTAAACTAAAAATGCATTAAAATAAAGAAATAAAATAACTAAAGTCCCTAATCCACCTCACGATAAATTAATTCACATATAAACATGCTTAGCTCATATTTATTAAACATTTATGCTACAAGGCATACTCTGAGCTCTAACACATTGTTCATATTTCTGTCTATCACGACAGAAAAATACGAACTAAACATGAATATATATTTAAATACACAATTAATTAAACATCCGTCTATCGATTAAAAGTGATGCATGTTCTAGTGTCACGCTAGTTCATGCATCCTTACACCCTATGCATGTCCTATTGTGCCTATTGAAATAATCAAAACGTCGCCCATTTGATAAAGACAAAAACATGAACGGTTTAAGGCCCAAAGGATCCAAAGTGAAAGTGATTTAACACTAACTACAATGGATAAATGGGCGTAATAACGATGAAATGTATCCATCGGACTAAACACTATGACCAAACAACTACGACACAATCGATGCAACTTTGTCACGAAATTAAACCGAAACGAACATACATGGCAAGTAATAAACGGATAAAATGTAAAACTAACTATAAGAGCATTTAAGTAAATCCATGGTGAAGGAAATAAGAGACTAAATAAAGGTAAAATAAAGCATTAAATAAAATAAACAATAAAATGACGTTTAGAGTGTTTAATAGTGAAGAACAGGGAGGACTTAGGCCCAAAGGGGTGCCTCCAATCGTTTCCAAATGTGAAAATGAAATGAAAACATAAGGTCCTCAACGAAATTTATTAAACCTTAAATAAGCTGCTTATGGTCAACTACTGGTTGGGTGTCTGCGTTATTAGTAGCTTCCTTGCATTGACGCGAGAATAACCCGTTAGTGCCGGTTGGGCTGCGTCGACTTACCTGCGTGCGACCGTGAGTGCGTTCGAATGCACTTGGCAGGAATCAGCTTCTTCTCTTTAAGTACACTTTGCCCTTTGCTAGCCATGTTTTAATGTAATGACCTGCACAACACAAAACACTAAAAACTATCCAAAACATTAGTTATTAACGCAGCTAAGAGCCTAACAAACATAAGTAAGGGGGGGTCTAATAAACAATATTTGACACCGATCACACATTCTTGTGCAAATGGCGCACAAGAGTCAAGAATTCAACAAAAAATTGGTTATGAAAGTGGGGTTGTGAAGGTTGGGGAAAATATAATGGAAAGAGGGGAAAATGAAAAATGGGGCTTTGAAGAGGAATGGGGTGGCTGGAGATGGTGTGTGTGGTGGTTTTGGAGTGATTGGTGGTGATTTGTGGTGGTTGGGAAGAAGTTTATAAGTGCCGTGAGGTGTGGGAGTGACGATGTGTAGAGAAACCTTTTCGGCGCAAGGGGGAGGCTTTGCTGGAATGTAGTGAAAGTGATGGCTAAGTGGGGATGGTGACCTAAATAGGTCACGTGAGAATAGGTCCCCTCGAGGGCAAACGATCGCCCAGTGCTAGAGTGAACGTTCGCACTCGTGCCAGTGGCGTGGTGTGGGTTGGGGGAAAACGTGCGTTTAGTGCCCTGGCAAGGTAGCGAACAATTGCCCAATTTGTGTGAACATTTGCTTCCTTAGTGTGTTTAGCACTTTGGAGAGGGTTTTGGCGAACGATCGCCCAAGTGCGGGCAAACGTTCGCTTCCTCAGTGTGTTTAGCACTTTGGAGAAGACTTTGGCGAACGATCGCTCAAGGATGGGCAAACGTTCGCTTACTCAGTGTGCCAATCCCATTATGCACGAATCAAACTGAAGGAAAAATAAAAATATAAACCAAAACAAAAATAAGAGAAAAGAACGAAACTACAAAAAAGAAATAAAATAAAACCAACAATGAAAAACAACAAAGTAAAAACAGAAAAGTAAAAAAAAATTGTACCTCTCAGTGGCATCAGCACCACTGACCTCAACAAAGACGTTTGAGATTCAGGACTACTCAAACGCCTTCATGTTATCTGCATGCATTCTTAAAACAAATAGGTGGGATCCGTCAACTTGACGGATTCCACATCTGTACCTGGTTTGGGGTTCTGAATGCAAGGCTTTAGTCTTTGACCCTTTACCTTGAAAATGTTGCCATCCTTTGGGTCCCTCAACTCAACTATACCATGTGGAGATACTGAAATAACCGTGAACGGGCCATCCCATCTGGAGCGGAGCTTGCCAGGGAAGAGCCAGAGTTTGGAGTTAAAAAGCCATACTTTCTGGTCCAGCTAAATGTCTTAAGCCTGATGTGCCGGTCATGAAAAGCTTTTGTCTTTTCCTTGTAAATTTTGGAGCTGTCATATGCATCATTCCGCAGCTCTTCCAACTCTGTTAACTGAAGCTTTCGGTGGGAGTCGGCTGCTTGTATATCAAAGTTGAACTACTTGATTGACCACAAAGCCTTGTGCTCCAGTTCCACAGGGAGGTGACATGCCCTTCCATAAACTAGCCGGTATGGTGACATACCAATCGGCGTTTTGTAGGCTGTGCGGTAGGCCCATAATGCATCATTGAGGCGCAGGGATCAATCCTTGCAGTCTGGCCTAATCGTCTTCTCTAGAATATGCTTAATCTCCCGGTTGGAGACTTCTACTTGGCCACTAGTCTGAGGATGGTAGGGAGTGGCTACCTTATGAGTAACAAAGTACTTGAGAAGCAGGGTTTTAAGATACCGGTTGCAAAAGTGCTTGCCTCTGTCATTGATGATGGCTCTGGGAGTACCAAATCTGCTGAAGATGTTGGCTTGGATGAATTTCATTGCCACCTTGTGATCATTGGTTTTGGTGGCCACAGCTTCAACCCATTTGGAGACATAGTCTACCCCTACCAAAATGTATTCATACCCAAAAGATGGTGGAAATGGGCCCATGAAATCAATACCCCAAATGTAAAATTTTTTGACTATGAGGATGGGATTTAATGGCATCATATCTCTCTGGGACATAGCTCCTAGCTGCTGACATCTCTCACAAGCCCGGCAGAAGTCATAGGCATCCTTGAACAAAGTTGGCCAAGTGAATCCACATTGTAGAACCTTGGCTGCAGTTTTCTTGGCACTGAAGTGACCCCCACAGGCTAGAGAATGGCAAAATGTGAGGATACTGTGGAACTCACTCTCCAGGACGCAGCATCGGATTATTTGATCAGCGTAGTACTTGAACAACTCCGGATCTTCCTAAAAGTAGAATCAAACTTGCTTGAAGAAGCAGTCCTTGTCTTGCTTAGACCAATGAGGGGGAATCTGACCTATGGCTAAATAGTTGATGATGTCAGCATACCACGGTGGTTCTCTTGGAGTGATTTCAAATAGTTGCTCATCCGGGAAGGAATCATGAACTGGAAGTGGCTGAGCTGTCTCAAACTGAATCCGTGACAGATGGTCGGCAACAACATTTTCAGTGCCCTTCTTGTCTCGAATTTCGATGTCAAATTCTTGTAATAGCAGTATCCATCGAATCAGCTGGGGCTTTGTCTCCTTTGCCAACAAGTGTCGCAAGGCAGCATGATCAGAATAGATAATTACCTTGGATCCCAAGAGGTATGATTTGAATTTGTCCAAGGCAAATACCACCGCTAGCAACTCTTTCTCCA
This sequence comes from Carpinus viminea, assembly GCA_013348765.1. NCBI lineage: Eukaryota > Viridiplantae > Streptophyta > Magnoliopsida > Fagales > Betulaceae > Carpinus > Carpinus viminea. Next base: position 25,985,826 of record CP054670.1, on the reverse strand, counting down.
TTGTGGTGTAATTGACTTAAGCATCCATCAGGGTCTTGCTAGCATAGTAAATGGTGAGAGGTAGCTTGCCCACACGCTGTCCCAAGACTGCACCCACAGCAAAGTCGGATGCATCACACATGAACTCAAATGGCAAGGACCAGTCAGGAGGTTTCATGATAGGAGCGGAGGATAGCAAAGACCGAAGCTTCTGAAATGCCTCATGACAAGCTTCATCAAATTGAATGGGATGTCCTCGGCAAGCAGATTGCACAAGGGCCTTGAGATTTTGCTAAAGTCTTTGATGAAGCATTGGTAAAACCTAGCATGCCCTAAGAATGAGCGGATTTGCTTCACTGAAGTAGGTGGTGGTAGATTTTCAATTAGCTCCACCTTTGCTCTATCCACCTCAATGCCTCTCTTGGATACAATATGTCCCAGAACTATACCCTTCTGCACCATAAAGTGACTCTTCTCCCAACTCAAAATTAGGTTAGTCTCTTTGCAACGTTTTAACACAAGTGAAAGATTATGGAGACAATCATCAAAGGAAGACCCAAAAATAGAGAAGTCATCCATAAGTACCTCCAAAAACTTTTCTACCATGTCAGAGAAGATTGACATCATACATCTCTGAAAGGTGGCAGGTGCATTGCATAGGCCAAAGGGCATGCGTCTATAAGCAAAAGTGCCAAAGGGACAGGTGAACATCGTCATCTCCTGGTCTTGGAGGTCAACAGCAGCTTGGTTGTAACCGGAGTAGCCATCAAGGAAGTAGTAGTAACTCTAGCCAGCTAGACGCTCTAGGATCTGATCAATGAAAGGGGGTGGGAAGTGATCCTTCATAGTGTGTGAGTTGAGCTTCTGGTAGTCAATGCAAACACGCCATCCGGTGATGTGCGTTGAGGAATCAACTCTCCAGTTGCATTCTCCACTACTGTAAGGCTAGATTTCTTTGGTACTACCTGAGTGGGGCTGATCCATTTGCTGTCTGAGATAGGATAGATGATGCCAGCATCAAGTAGCTTGACTACTTCCTTCATCACAACCTCTTTCATGTTAGGATTCAACCGACGTTGTGCCTCACGGGAGGCTCTGGCTCCTTCTTCTAGATGGATCCGGTGCATACATATGGATGGATCAATTCCCTTTAGGTCTGCTACAGTCCACCCAATAGCTTCTTTATGCTCCTTTAGAACTTCTAACAGATTATCTTCCTGGTCTTTCTCAGATCAAGCAATTATGGTGAAAAGTATCGTTGGCACCAAGGAAGGCATATTTAAGCTTGTCTGGTAGGGGCTTCAACTCGAGCTTCGGTGGGGACTCAAGAGAGGGAACAAGAGGAGTGCTTGATGTCAAAGGCAGGGGTTCTTTTGACAGTCTCCATGGGTGAAAATCTGCACTGGCTACCGTCTCTAGCAAATCATGGACCTCTTTAATGTACTGGTCTGTGTTGAAATCTTCAAACCCAAAGTGGGCTAAACAAGCTTCCAACGGATCATCAGCCAAGAGACTGGGGAGTGAGTCTTCTACATACTCTTCAATGTGGTCCACGAAGAAACACTTATTCTGATCCGGGGCATGTTGGAATGCATTGAAGATGTTCAGTCTCACCTTCATATTTCCAAAGGAGATTTCCATAACCCCAGTCCGGTAGTTGATACATGCATTGGCTGTGGCTAAGAAAGGACACCCAAGGATGACCGAAATCAGCCTCTTAGGATGTGAGATAGGCTTAGTGTCAAGAACAATGAAGTCCACTGGGAAGAAGAACTTATCCACCTTGATGATGACATCTTCTATAATTCTCCTAAGTTTCTTAATAGACCGGTTAGCTAGCTGCAGAATCACTGTAGTAGGCTTCAGCTCCCCTAGACCAAGTTGCGGATATACTGAGTATGGCAGTAGATTTACCCCAGCACCTACATCAAGGAGTGCCTTGTAAATCTCTTTCTATCCTATGATGCATGAAATGGTAGGAGCTCCGGGGTCTTTGAACTTCGGAGGGGTGTTGTGCTGAATCAGGGAACTTACATGCTCAGTAAGGAGGACCTTCTTAGGAATGTGATTTTTGGACTTCCTCTTCTAAGTACAGAGATCCTTCAGGAATTTGGCGTATGCAGGTACCAAGGAGGAATGTTGATCTTTACATGCTTGAACTCCTCCATCATTGCTTGTATTTTCTCTCCTTGTTTTCCAAAGTGAGAAGGTGCCTTGAGCCGTTCTGGAATGGGGCTCAGGGTACATACGGTGTCTCTGAACTGAGGTCAATTGAGGTAGATGTTTCAGTGATCACTTGCTTGCCTTTGTCATTCTACAGAGTCTCTGATACCTCCATATGCTCATCCTTCTTGTTTCCCACTTGATTGTCAACTAGTTTCCCACTTCTCAATGTGGTGATGGACTGCACATGCTGATGTGAGGGTTCTTCATGTACCATGTAGAGCCCCTTAGGATTCATCACTGGCTGACTTGGAAGCTTCCCTTCTTCCCTCCTATTGAGGGTGTTCGCCATTTGTCCCATTTGAGTCTCTAATTTGACAATGGATTGAGAGTGGGAATTTACTGTGTGAGACATCTCTCCAAATTTGTGGTTCAACTCACCCAACTTGCCATTCCTCTCATCCATCATGTTTAGCCTACCGTGAATCTCACCAAACCTGCCAGTCATCTCACCAAACCTGTCATTCATCTCACCCAACATGTTCAGCATTCGATCTTCAAAATTAGATTCTACCCGCTGTGGTGGGGCAGCTTGGTATTTCTGCTGTGGAGGCCGGTATGTCGAAGACGGTTGATAGGGCTGCTTGCTAGACTGAGCTTGATTAGGCTGTCCTGGTGCTGAGTTTCCTGATGTGGGATTCTTTCATGAGAAATTTGGATGATTCCTCCACCCTGGGTTATAAGTGTTGGAGTATGGATCATTACTCGGTCGGGAGAAAGCTGCATTGACCTGTTCATTAGAGACATCAGTATAATTTACAGCAGTAGGACAGTTTTTTACCTGATGCATTGTGCTAGAACAGAAGGAGCATGGTTCAGGTTGTGTGCTTATGTGAGCAACATTAGGTGCAAAACCAATCATCAATTGGTCTAGCCTTTTGGTGATAGCATCAACTACTTGAGTGGCCACGTCCACCGGAGTCCTACTTTGCAAAGACTCTCTGTCTTTGGTGCTTAGTTCTTGAGTTCTCTCCTATTTCAAGTTTTGAATCATAGCTCATGCTTCATCTTCACTTTTTAACATAAATGTCCCCTACAAGATGCATCTACCGTGCTCCTACAAGACTCAGTCAGACCATCATAAAAACTTTGCACTAGCTACCATTTGGGGACAGCATGGTGTGGACATGATCTAAGTAAATCCTTAAGCCTCTCCCACGTCTCATGTAGTGGTTCACCCTGGTATTGGGTGATACTAGTGATGGCTCACCTAGTATCATTGGTCCTTCCTATGGGAAAATATTGCTTGAGAAAAACTTGTTGCAGTTGATCCCAAGAAGTGATAGAATCAGGCTTTAAGGACTGGAACCAATGTTTGGCTCTTTCTTTAAGGGCAAAGACAAACAGATGCATCTTTAAGGCATCCTCAGTGAATCCCGTCAATTGAATGGTAGAATAGATTGACTGGAATTCGCTGAGGAAGTCATAAGGATTCTCATGGGTAAACCCTAGGAAAGTCGGTAGACTCTGTATGGTGCTAGGCTTGATCTCATAGTGGGTTGCCGTAACTTCCGGCAACTTGAGACATGAAGGGGTAGTGTATGTAGGAGGAATGTAGTGATCCTGCAAAGCTATGTGAGGGATGCCAGCCATGGTGTCAATGGTGTTTTCCTTAGACAAATTAGCTTTCTTTTCGGCTCTAAGTTGTCTAAGAGTGTGTTCAATGTCGGGGTCACAAGAAATTAAAGGCAAAGACAAAGATCGACGACCCAACATAAACTAGACTATAAAATAAAGCAGAAAATAATAACAAAAACAGAAAATAACAAAACCGAAAATTAAATTAAACTAAAAAGAAAAGCTCACAAACGGCCCTTGGTGCATTGGAATGAGGCGCAGCAGAATTGTCAGAGCGGCGATCATCCCAGGTGTGATCATTACTGCGAGAAGGGAACAAAGCTATAGGCTACGAACGATCGTACACGAGCTGTGATCGTTCAGATTCTGAAGAGGACGTAGCCGAGCGTGAACTTGAAAAGAAAAATTAGACTTCGAAAATTGAAAAGAACGAAAACAAAACAAAAATCAAAGATTAAGCTAAACGTAATCCTTAAAATTTAATAACTAAACCGTTAACAGTTCTCGGCAACGACACCAAAAATTGATGTGGTAAATTTGTGACCAAATTTATCAATAATAAAATTACCACTCACAATAGAATGAATCACAGGATAGGGCTATATTGAGGTGTCGAACCTCAAGGACTAGAGGTTTCGTTACTAAATTTGAAAGACTAAATTTAACCTAATTGAGAAAAGCAAGATTGATTGTTGTAAATTGAAGTGCATAAAATTAAGCAGCAGTATTAAAAGTAATAATATCGAGAGAGAGAGTAAGGTAAGACTTCACCACAATCCGACAACAATGGTAACCGTAATTCAATTCTAGAAACTCATAATCATGTATGTTATAAAAGACAAGAAGTTACATATTAAAGGATAAGAATAATTTATCTTTGGTTGGCACGGATCGTCCACCTAACCACTAAGATCTTGGCACGACCCGTCTTCCCTAGGTATAAACTATAAAATCTCTTAATAAGTTTTATATGATCAACGAAATAGTATAACCTATCTTCAGTTGGCACGGATTGTCTACCTAAAACTAGGGTGTTGTACGACCCGTCTTCCCTAAGCATGGTCTATCTAATCCTATTAATCGTATGCATGTTAAACCATTGCACAACCATCAATTTTATGATCACAGAAAATAAAATTGATTGAGTTCAATACATGCAAAATAATTTCTAAGACAAGATAAGAATTTCACAAGTACTGAATTTAGAATTGAATGATAATTTCATTAAAATTAAGAACAGAAATCAATGGTTGCAACCCTTACAGTTATGCAATCAACATACACAATATGAATTAAATAAATGAAATACAATCACCATTGTACTTGGAAAGGGTTACATCGGTACCCCACAATGGGGGTTTAGTCGCTCATGTTGACGAATGAACTCCAAGGAATTTGTATGTAAAATTCGCACTAAGGAAAACCGGATCCTTTTTACATTGTATAATAGCCTATTTATAGACACTAGGAAACCCTAGAAACCCTAAAACCCTAATCACGGCCGTAGGTTAGTTTCCCACTTCAACTAGGAGACTTGAGTGCAATTAAGTTGTCCAATCCTTTCTTTGGGTTAAGTGAAGCCAGTGTCATGCGTTAGCGGTATGGGTGATCGTCGCTTGGCGCCGTTCACAGTGCTTTGGCGCTTGCCAATTTCCAATGGAGCTCATGTATTTGACCTGAAACACAAAACAAAATAAAATCAAGCAAATAGCAATGCTAAGGAATTATCATATGCAAGTTAAAGGGCTTGAATGTGCAACATTCGGCGCTTATCAATATCCATTTATTAAATTTAGAAAACCGAAACTGGTAACTGGCTACTAGTTATCCTGTTATGTAATAATCCGGTTACCAGTTGGTACCCGGTTATCTCAACCGTTAACCAAGCTTTCAAAAAACAGTGTATTTTGGGCCCATTTTGGATATTGAGCATATTTTTTTTTTGGCTTAATTTAGGCTCTTTTTTTTTGCATTTTAAAAAATAATTATGGTTTTTTTAACCTAATAAGCTAGGCTTAGTTATGGTTGTTCTTTGCTTTTATAATACATTTTGAAAGTGCCCTAAAAAGTTAAAAACCCAAAGAAAAAACTATAAAAACAAGTATGTATACAAACCAACAACCAAAAGAAATAACCCCTTAAAAATAGTCATAAACATATTAAATTGTAAATTCTTTGAAGAATAATAGAAAAAGAAGAGATGCATAATAGATTCACAATTTCACAATTCTCACATACGGTAAACTAGAAGTGTAAACCTTAGAGTTAAAAAAAAAAAACCTAATTGTAAAACTTAAAATCATGTTTTTACTTTTGTAGAATGAATATATCAAAAACACAATCTTTGGTTGTTTCATACTTTGTTTGTTTTGTTTTTTTTAAACCTTAAAAAAGCCTTAAAATCACTATATATACACCTTATTACCGGTTATAATCAGGTGTGTGAAAATATAAAAACGGGTAACTAGATCGGGGTATCTGGTTAATGGTTTTAAAATCGGTTAGCTGGTAACCGGCTACCGGTTATTGGTTGGTACCCATTTACCGGGTGGTGGCCAGTTATTACCTACCGGATTGACACCCCTAAAAAACAAAAGTTTGTTTTGCTAGTAATATATAATATAGAGAATAAAATTATATTTTATCATTATTGTAAGAGTTTTAGTTGAGTGGAAGATTTTATTGTACTCAAATAATTAAAATAAGAAACTTGCACGCGAGGGAAAATGCAGCTTGGTTTTTTGTAATTTCACTTGTGATTTGCAATCGAGAGAAAAATAAAGGGAATGGGGGTGAGATAAAGAAATATCATATATATAGATAAAAATCTAAATAAAATGAGTATTTACATTTATAATTTTTTTTTTTTTTCGAAGAAAAATTCGAATTCTCATTGAAAAATTCAGAGTGTTAGAATAGAGTGCTCTAACACTAGAGTCTCTTGGATACAATCAGGAGGCACAGAATGCCAGCTATCAGAGATACAGTTTGTCAACGCATATTTGCTAAGTTATGGGCTGCTATGTTCCCTTCTCGCTTCACAAAAGTAAACTTCCAGTCTGCCAGAGGTTGGAGCTCCACTCTAATATCCTGTATGGCTTGTCCGATCCAGTTATTATTTACCTCTGGAGAATTTGCAGCATCAATTACACCTTTAGCGTCCCCTTCAAACTGAACCCTCAAGCAATCCACTTCTCGACAGAGTTTAATCGCCAACATCGCCGCCAGTGCTTCTGCCGCCGCTGGAGCAAGACGTCCTGGACGAGAAACACATTTTGCAGCCACCAGATTACCCTGAGAGTCCCGAAGCACAGCCCCCAAGCCCATTGCCTGATTCAGTATTCACTGTCGCGTCCTAGTTTCCCTTACAACAATCCTCCGCTGGAGCCTGCCACTGAATGACCCCACGATGCCCATTTGCTTGTTCCGTATGTTTCTCCTTCTTCTGTGTCAACGCGAACTCCTGTATTGAACTGAGAGTTTGCTGCCACATGGTGTTTGGATGAGAGACCTTTCCACCGTGAATAACATCATTTCTCCATAGCCAGATACGCCTCGCCAGCCCAGCAAATTTCAGCAACTCTTCCTGGTCACATTTTTTAAATAATCCTTCCACAACCTTGATCAGGTTATAAAAGCTCACTTTTATAGCCTCCAATAAGAAGTTGACACATAGTCTAAAAATACTAAATAAAATTTAAATACAATAGACAAGAAAACACTAGATAGGTGCTCCTGTGTCTCTAGAATAAAAGGGAAAAGTACACTTTACTCCCCCAAAGTTTGGGTTGATTTTCAATTCAACCTCTAATGTTTTAATTTTTGTAATGCATCCCTCAAAACTTCCAAATTTTTGCAATTTGACCAATTTTATCCTAAACTTCTCACATTGCCCATAATTTTTAATTTTTTATAAAAAATAAAAAAAATCGGGGTGGCACCCCTTTGGCCATCTGACAAACTTTTGCCCCCCTAATTATTATTATTTTTATATAAAAAATAAAAAATTAGGAGCAATATGAAAATTTTGGAATAAAATTGGTCAAATTGCAAAAAATTGAAAGTTTAGGGGGGTGCATTTCAAAAATTGAAATATTAAAGGTTGAATTGAAAATCATCCTAAACTTTGAAGGGTAAAACGTAATTTTCCCAAAAAAAAAAAAAAAAGTAACTTATTTTCACTTATTCATCCCATGTATCTTGCTCCGTTGTGTGTATGGCAAAAGGCTATCGGGGGGAGCAAGCCATGAAGCAATCTGTGAATGGTGAAGTGTGACGACTTGCATGGGCAAATCAATTAATTTGTAATTGATTCCATGGTTCGCCTCCCAGTCCTGTCCCTCGTAGAATAAGACTCAGGGATTTTAACCTTTCTTGTCATAATGAGAAAGTTGCAGCGAAAGACTTTACTAAGACTACGGAAACCGAGTAGTAAATGAAACATCACACAACATCTACCAAAGTAACTACAAAGCCTCATAGCATAAATAACCATCAATGTATCGGCCATCAAACTGTCATCAAGATACAAACCACATATAATTAAACATTATCATCATAAGATTCTAACAAAAGCAGTAGTAAATGAAACATCACACAACATCTACCAAAGTAACTACAAAGCCTCATAGCATAAATAACCATCAATGTATCGGCCATCAAGCTGTCATCAAGATACAAACCACATATAATTAAACATTATCATCATACCACTCTGGGTCCAAGTCCTCAAAGATGACTAGTATTAGGTCTTGGGCAATCACCCAAGTTTGCTCTGACGGCATCCTTTCTTAGGATAGCTAAACTGCACAATATCCATAATGATGGGGGAAACATAAATAAAGGGGGTAAGTCTAAGACTTAGTGATTATTAACACAGATAATGCCCATACCAGTTTATTAATGAACTCTAATATTTTTATAAAGCATATGGTAGTTCCATCATTATAGTTTACCTCAGATGTAATATATATATATATATAGTATATGCATATGATACAGAATAACAATCATAGTTCAATAATATGATCTACTCAAAATATTACCCCTTCTAAGTAGGGTAGGCGCTGTCCCGAGGGACCTGTAGTAGAATACCGGTGCCCCAGATATTGCACGCTACCGTACATAACATTAGCAGCATGACCAAGTTTGACCTCAGGTAGCCCACACCGCTAATGATGTCTGTCCTGTAATGATCGCCTGTTAAGGCTGCGATGACCACGAACAACCACTGGATCCAAGGCTCATATAACACAACATACGTTTGACCATAAAGCTAACATGTATAGTAAACCCATGGCCATTATACCGCACATACCGTTATTCCGTGTTATACGATGCAAATTATCTTGTCTATATTTTATATGCATGTTTTTTTACAAGTCTCACTTTATTAACATATTCAGCACAACATTTTTCTCAAAATGCTAGAGTTCATGTGCAGCAAGTATAAACAATGAGAGTTTCAAATATGCATGCTTTCTTGTTACACAAAATAGACGTGCAGTGCATAAAAAATAACATTGAGCATTATGTGAGTTAAAATTCATTGGGGTTGAATAACGTCTTTGAGTAATACAACTGATCTGGGTTCTTCAAATCTGCAGAAAACCTTCTATTAGTCATACTTCTACCTCACAACAACTTAGAATAAGGAAATAGGAGCTATGGGATGGTTGGTAAAAATGGAGTTCCCCTGTCACACTCTGACCGTACGTTTGGGCTTAGGGCCGTATGTCTGCTTTGATATTATGGACTGTACATCTAGTTATGAGAATGTATGTCCGCTTCAAGGTTTTCTGGGGGAACCTCATTTTCTCTCCATTGTTCGCCTATTCTTTGACACCTAGGGCTATTAAAGACTCCCTAAGGCCTCCTAACTAAGAATATAACCTCTATGCAACAAGATTAAGCTAAGTTAACAAAATGCTAACCTAAAAAAGATCCAAAGCTTTAACAAAACAAAAACTACAACTATCTACACAAAACAACAATCGAGTAGCGTAACAACATATTTAAAAAGCTAAGAAGCCGAACGTTACTTCCTTGAAGCAAGACTTCAAGTACCTCCTTACCGAAAGCTTCGAAACACACGATACGCTCACAAACACTCACAAAACTCACTCAGAAGACCAATTGGCAGCTTGGGGGTGTCTGAAAGGTTTGAAAAATGAAGGGGGGGTTGGGCGCTATTTATAGGAGAGGGCTGCTACCAACTCTCTAAAAAGTAATGGACATCTGCCTAACCCTGGTGTACGTCCTGTACTATTACATAGTAGTCTAAAGGCTGTCTCTTATGTTCAAGTATTACCCAGGGGGTATACCAAAAAGTAGCATACATCTGGTGGTCTTGCGTACGTCCATTGTACTATTTGCAGAGCGTACGACCACTTGACCTAGCGTACATCCGCGCTATAGTCCAAATTGCCCCTTAAGTGGTTTTAGTAACCCAAAGCCCAAATTCATCTCATTAACTAAGCTAATTATGCCTAGTTAATTATTTAGGTCACTATATGAAGAGAGGTGCGGTTAAGTGGCGATTATTAGATGGTGGGCCAATGCTAGCGAAGACCAGTAGGTGGTGGCATGATTGTTTGTGTGTGGAAACATCTCTAGGTTGTGGTCTGGCATAGGTGAAGGTTGTTAGAGTGGTGCAGTGGTACTTGGATGCCGGATCTAGCCGTAATGGTAGGCTGAGGTCGACGTCGGATTGAAGCGGCAGAGGGGCTCTTGTAGAATGGCTAGCATGATTAAGGTGGACGGTGGACTGGATTTGGGTTTGGCGTTTCATAATTTTTTGACTAGATCTTGATTTGATAGTGAGCACTAGAGGAAAGAGGTTAGAGGGTGTCTGTGGATGGTGGCTGTCGTATGGTGCCGAAGAGTGTTGGGTCATGGATCAGCCATATAATAACCCAGGGAAAAGCGTTAGCCACATCTGTGCTATCACCCCAAAATGACTAGTTAATTTGAAGCTTACCTAGAAATCATTATAAAGCCTAGTTTCACCTAGTAACTAGGCAATTTAGGACTTAGTACTTATGATTATCTTCATAAACCACCCATTCTATATGGGCTTTTCTTATCTCCCTAATATGGGATCGGGGTGTTACTAACTCCCCCACTTAAATTTCTGATGTCCTCGTCAGGGCCACGTCATATAGTGCTCCAGAACCACATGACTTAGCGTTACTAGGTGACCCAGAAAAAAGTGCTAGCCATATTTGCAATATTACCCCAAAAGGACTTGTCAATTTGGAGCTTCCCTAGAATTCATTATAAAGTCCAGTTTCACCTAGTAAGTAGGAAATGTGAGACTTAGCACTCTTGACTATCTTTATAAACTACCCACTTTATGTTTGTTCTCATCTTCCAAATATACGACCGGGGTGTAATAAACTCTGCATCTTAAATTTCCAACATCCTTGTCTGGGCCACATCTGCGCTCCAATATCATATGACTTGGCGTTACTAGGTGGCTCGGATACCACTTGTAACAATCCAGGGAAAAGCGCTAGCCACATCTACGCTATCACCCTAAAAAGACTCGTCAATTTGAAGCTTCCCTAGAAATCATTATAAAGCCCAGTTTCACCTAGTAATTGAGCAATGTGAGACTTAGCACTCATGACTATCTTTATAAATCACCCACTCTATATGGGCTTTTTCTCATCTTCCCAATATGAGATCGGGGTGTTACAAGCCACTATGAGACCCCACAAAAAATGAGGCCCATTGATCGGTGCCTAAAAGTGCTTATTTGGACCCCTTAATTTATATTTGTTAGGCCTTTGGCATTGTTAATATTTAATCATTGTTAGTGTTTTTAGTATTTTGTGTTGTGCAGGACATTGCATTAAAACATGGCTAGCAAAAGGCAAAATGCACCAAGCGAAGAAGGTGATTCCTGCCAAGTGCGTTGACGCACTTGCAGGTGCGTTCAACGCACTCACGCACGCACGCATGGGCAGGGTTGAACGCATGCCCAGCCCGCCCTAGCGGTTATCTGCGTTCGACGCAAGGGACCTGCGGTCGAAACGACGTCCATCGACCCTAGCCGCCCGGCGGTTATTCACGGTTGAACGCGAATAATCTGGTTCGTTCAACGCACGTAGTGCGTTCAATGCACTTCGTGTCTGGCAGCCTATAAATAGGCCCTGTATTTTCTTATTTCCACGCTTGGGAGGCTTGGGACGCGTTTGAGGTGCCCTTTGTGGCCCAAAACCTCCCGTTCTTCATTGTAAACACTCCTAAACGTCTTTAATTTAATGCTTTTATTTATTTTGCTTTAGTCTCTTATTTCCCTTCACCATGTTTTTATCTACTTATTTTTATGCTTAGTTTAATACTCCGGTCATTTACTTGTTTTGCTTGTTCGTTTCAATTCAATTTCTGACAAGGTTGCGTTGATGGTTGCTTGTAAATCGTTAACGTCGACTACCATTACCGAGATACATCGGATATTAGTCTTGGACCATTATCCGTTGTGACCTCTTGTAACGATGTTTGCCTCGTAGTTCGACAAGATCGTAGCAACAATAAGACATGCATTAGTGTTTAATCGATAGACGGACGTATGCATTAATTAATAGCAAATAGAATACGCCTAGTAGCGTAATCGTTGTTGAAGTATGAACTAGGCATGTTTTTATGTTGATTAAATTATGGTGAGGTAGATTAGGGACCTTAGCATTTTTATTTCTTTATTTTTTACTGCTTTTTAATTAAGTTTTATTTTATTTCTTTATTTTATTGCATTTAGCTTAGTTTAATTTTATGCACGCCACCTGCTCGATGTTGGAACTAGGTTAAGATTTTATTAGTTTAGGCATTTTAAAGTTGGTTTTTCGACAAACACGATTCTCTGTGGGTTCGACACTCGCACTTGCACAGCCACATTACTACGATCGACTCGTGCAATTGGGGAGTACAATTAAATTTGTACACCAAATTTTGGCGCCGTTGCCGGGGAATCGGTGTTTTGTTAAAATTAATTTTTATGCTTAGATTAATTTTATCTTTCTACTAGTTATTTTAATTGTGCATTTATTTTATTTATTTCGTGCTTTTGTATAGATAAAATCCAAAAAAATTTAGATTAGCATTTTTGTTTCCTTTTTTTTCATTTACATTACGGTTTGGAAAATCAGCGACGGCGATCGACGCTTCTTGTTCGAACGTCTTTATTATATTCGAGACATTCGCGCACTGACGCTCGCTCTCTGCCGTCTGCGTGCGAGCACGAGCCTGAAGAACGCGGCGAGTTAGATTGAGCGTACTTAATTACGTTCAAACGCAAGCCTGCCAAATTGTTGCAATTGAACTCACATAGGTATGTGTTCTGTTTTTTCTGCTTTTTCTTATTTTATTTAATTATTTATTTGTTTATTTATTTATTCTGCCTTTGTTTATTTATTTACTTGTTGTTTTTAGTTTTTAGTTGGTTAGTTTATTTTTAATTGTTTATTAGTTATTTGTTTAAGTTTATTAGTTTTTGTTTATTTTATTTTTGTTAATTGTTTCATGTGGAATATTTTGAACTGTTTGGGTGAAGCATGAGTCTTCCGTTTGATTATTTTAATGTTTCCCCTACCACTATGCACCCACATGAACCGTGTTCTATTGCTCTAGCCCTTACCATAGTTTAGGTGATTGTCCACATTGGGGACAATTTTCGATTTTCAAATGGCGATTGAACACCGAGTTTCTCGATCTGGTTTGAATCTAATTCAAATTTTTATAACCGGATGGAACAACTATTCTGATTTTTGTGGCATGATCATGCTACGGAAAATTTTGCTCCTAGTTTGACTGCACTTCCACGAATATCGCGGTTAAACAACCATTTTCTTCCATTCATCATACAACTATCCTCCTAGCGTCTTCCTTGGAAGACACTCTTAAAATTCATGGACCTAGTCGGCCAACCCACCATTTCTGCGTCTCATGAACCATCATTAGAAGAAACACCGAGGCGTTTAGGAAAAGCAGTCAACCAACCTTGTCAAGAAATCATAGATGCCCATATGGCAAACACAAGAAATTACAAGGTTGGAAGAACAGATTAGTCAATTAGTTTCTAAATTCAACCTAGTTGAGGAGGAGGAGTTTGAGTCAGAGATGGCTCATCCTCCCAAGAGTCATTTGAGCAACATTTTCCTACGGTTCATGTCGATGACTTGAGGGAGGCGAACCAACTCATGGCAGCAGACATGCCCATACCCAGCTTTCTCACACTCACACACCTCATCGTCATGTGAATATTGTTATCATCATTCTCACCAGTTTGATGATTGTCCTTTCATTAATTATTACATGACTGAGGTTAACAAGTCTGCACTTGACAATGCTCAAACCACCACCATACTTGTTGATGAGGAAATTGGAGATGAAGTTGCAAGTGAGTGTAGCTTAGAGGAAATTAAGATAGAATGTTTCACCTCAGATGATTGTGACCTAGACCTCGATAGGCTAGTGATGCAATATGGAGTGTTGCATGATTTGTGTTTAGAGGATCCTGAGATGGAACACTTTGCCCCAGATAGAGATGACCTAAACTTGGATAGGCTATTTGATCATGTTGAGACTTTTAGTGAGCCTAGTCTTGAGGATCCATCTGGAGTGTTTTGATGAAATTGAATATGATCTGGATCTCGGACAAGTTCCTCGAGCAAGCTGGAGGTTTAGAGAGCCAAGTCTGGAGGATCCGTTGGAAGAGAGCTTTGCTCAATTTGAGTTTGATTTGGACCTCGACATGATACATGAGCAAGCTAAGGTTTTATTGGATCCCCTCTGAGGTCTTGGCCGAGAATGGAGGAGAAGAAAAGGAATAGCTTGACCCCCGCCAATTTTAAATTGGCCCAATGACAAGGAAGTGAGTCTTGAAGCTTACTCCTTCGTCAATCCCTCTCGAGACATATCATCAAGTTCCATCTTTCCAATGTCTCGAAGAGTCATCTTATGTAGAAATCTTTGAGGATTCACACACACACCATCACAAATCTAGGAACCATGTTCCTAAGTGGATCCCTCGAAACAAGGACATCTACATAAGATGGCTTAACATCCTTCTAGAGGGGTATCTTATTTTAAAGAAAAAAGGATGGAAGGGATTGACTGGACATCCTTATGAGCGGGGAAGGTGCGGTATTTTTCTTTTTATTTTCCGCACCGCATTTTTATTTTATTTTTGTTATTTTATTTTCATGTATATATTTTATTTGTTTCAGTTTCTAACAGCAATTAACATTTTGATGTTTTATCTTTTAGAAAAAGATTGCTGTTAGTTTTTGACAGGTGTTTTGATGTTTAAGTTTGGGGGTCGCCTTGGACTTTGCTCATCCCGGTTCCTCATCCCATGTAATGTATTTTTGCCACATTGGGGACAATGTGTCATTTAAGTTTGGTGTGGACAAACATTCTGCCTTTTTTTGTTTGTTTTATTTATTTGTTTGTTTTGTTTTTGCATGTATATATTTGATTTTGCCATGTATATAAAATTTTTTCTTTTTGTTTGTTACTATGTTGTTGATTGGTCATGACTTACATCGTAACTGTGGATTGCATGTCATTAGTTTGTTTAACTTGTTTGAACATTGCCTATCATTAGAAATCACAGTTTTTGATTTATGTGTTGGATTAGAGAGACTTCGATTGTTTAATTGATATTTCACATGCACACTAGCAGTAGGGTTTGTGAGGTTTGAGATTTGACTTTGAAGTGTGTGTCTTGAAATTTTTAGGTTTTGCGATGTGATGATGAAAACCTTGGCTTTAATAAAAATAATAATAATAATAATATATATCAAAATCATAATAAAGTGAATTTTTCATTGAATAACCGGACTTCTTGCCTGGCCAAGCAATGAGTGTTCGCGTCAAAAGATGAGAAATTGTTGTTAAAAATTGTATGGCTAGTTAGGCTTCAGTAACTCTTTTGACTTGAGTAATTAAGCCCTTAGGGATGTCTCTACATCTAGTGCCCTAAAACCACTTTGGTTTGGGAGTCAGCCCAACGCTCGTTACATAAGTCATTTAGAAGTTTAAGGAAGTCAACATTGCACAGCCTACACAAAAAAATTGCATCTTTCAATTTAAGCCTTGGTTGTATTTATCACATTGTTTTTCCTTTGAATTTTGGGATACACGTCTTTGGAGAGTAATTGAAACCCCATGATCTTATTGTTAGTTCACTTTTCACATTATGGAGCACGTGTTGTCTCAATTTTCAACTTTGAATGAAAAGATGTTTGGATGCCTGATGATGTGGTTCATATGTTTAACATGTTAAATCTATTAATGATGTATGAACCATGTGTTTAAGTGTTGGGCTTTGTCCATTAATAACATAGTGCCAAACAAATGTTTGGGTGTCATTCTGAAAACCCTCACGAGATTTCACTCCCTCTAGGGAACTCCTAGAGGTTTAAAAGGCTTGTTGCATACGCCAATGCAATCGTTCTCCCACAGCGGACTTATATTTTTATTGTGTTTTCCGTTTGTTTTGTGAGGGACTAGCAAAATGTAAGTTTGGGGTATTTGATCGGTGCCTAAAAGTGCTTATTTGGACCCTTAATTTATATTCGTTAGGCCTTTGGCATTGTTAATATTTAATCATTGTTAGTGTTTTTAGTATTTTGTGTTGTGCAGGACATTGCATTAAATCACGTTCAACGCACTCACGCACGCACGCATGAAAGCAGGGTTGAACGATGCCAGCCCCCTAGCGGTTATCTGCGTCGAACGCAAGGGACCCGCGTCGAACGACGTCAATCAGCCTAGCCGCCAGTTATTCACGGTCGAACGGGGTGCGCGGTCGAACGCTAATAACCGTGCGTCAACGCAGTAGTGCGTCAACGCATTTCGTCTGGCAGCCTATAAATAGGCCCGTGTATTTTCTTATTTCCCACGCTTGGGAGACGCTTGGACGCGTTTGAGGTGCCTTTGTGGCCCAAAACCTCCCGTTCTTCATTGTAAACACTCCTAAACGTCAGTTTAATTTAATGCTTTTATTTATTTTGCTTTAGTCTCTTATTTCCCTTCACCATGTTTTTATCTACTTATTTTTATGCTTAGTTTAATACTCCGTTCGTCATTTACTGTTTTGCTTGTTCGTTTCAATTCAATTTCGTGACAAGGTTGCGTTGATTGTTGCTTGTAAATCGTTAAACGTCGACTACCGTTGCAACCGAGATACATCGGATATTCGTCTTCGGACCATTATCCGTTGTGACCTCTTGTAATAGTATTTGCCTCGGGTAGTTCGACAAGATCGTAGCAACAATAGGACATGCATTAGTCGATGCATTAATTAATAAATAGAATACGCCTAGCAGCGTAATCGTTGTTGAAGTATGAACTAGGCATGTTTTTATGTTGATTAAATTATGGTGAGGTAGATTAGGGACCTTAGCATTTTTTTTTCTTTATTTTTTACTGCTTTTTAATTAAGTTTTATTTTATTTCTTTATTTTATTGCATTTAGCTTAGTTTAATTTTAGCCACCTCGATGTTGGAATTAGGTTAAGATTTTATTAGTTTAGGCATTTTAAAGTTGGTTTTTCGACAAACACGATTCTCTGTGGGTTCGACACTCGCACTTGCACAGCCACATTACTACGATCGACTCGTGCAATTGGCGAGTACAATTAAATTTGTACACCACCCATTTGACAGATGGGTCCCCAAAACAGGCCCAATTAGAATTGGTTGCATTGAATTGAGATGCATAGCTCAAAGATGACTTTGGATACTTATTCGTAGAATCCAGATAATCTGAGTTTCAAATCATTAGAAATCATACAATAACCACCTATATCTTTTTAGCATATGAAGAAATATAATCAAAATTCAAACGAGTTCTAGGCGAGCACTATCACCTAAATGTCTATAAAAGGGAAGCTATAGTTCATAAAAAAGGTAATCGCAACTCTCTCTCTGAGCTCTCATTGCATTTATAATCTCTAAAAGCCCTCACTAACTTAGGCATCGAAGCTTCCTCACTGGAACCCCCACCGGCAGCTCTGACCCTGTTTCATTTTTTTGTAGCATAAGTGTTGATTGATTGACTCTGCCTTGAGTACTCACTCATCCTTGGGTTTTTAACAAATCTAACTATTCCTTGGGCTTTTAACAAATCTAACTATTCCTTGGGTGACGAGTAGCAACGTGCCACATCACCACTCGGTAAACTATGCATCAACAAAGAGGATGGTCAAAACTAGTGGTGTCACGATTGAGGTGGACAGTGGCCTAGGAATTTTTCAATTGGGTTTGGTGTTTGGACTTGCTGTGGGTTTTTTTTTATAGTGTGTTTTTGTGTATACGTCATTTGGTGAGATAAATGATGTGTCTATTCTCTATTTGTGGTTGTTAAAATGGAAGTTTACAAATTTATAGTAGGGGCTTTCTTATAAATTTATTTATTGACAATGTGTTTAAATCTAGCCATTTAAGCACACATTTTTCATCATATAACATTAAACTCGCTCATATAATATATATATATATATATATATATAATAGCCAAATCTTTCATGAGAATTAGCTAAAATTGTGAAAGTGTTCCTTTTGAATACAACACGTGTTTGTGTGTTGAATGTTGCTTTTTAAAATTTTGAGGTTAATGTTTGAGCTGCCAAGAGAAAAAACACAAGAGGAAGAACGACTTCGTGTCCCTCACACTCTTTCCCTTTTTTTCCCAGGTGGCAATGCTCAGTATCTTCTCTGTAGTCTCTTCCAATCCTCATATTGGTGGTTTTGTTTAGATTCAGATCTAGATGTAGTTCTTCATACTTAGATCTACTTGTCCTAGTCGACTTCTCCGCTTTCCATTGCCTTTGTGCTGATCAATCACAAAGTTTCGCGTGCTAGAGTGTGTTTCTCACGCTTTGATGTGTGGATCTCATTTGCCAAGTTGTGTCTTCCCGGGGATGTTTATAATTTTGTGCTCTTCCTCTGCTACTTGTGGTGGGGTTTTATTGTTTTTAGTTTTTTCCTTTGATTTATTTTTTGTTCTTTTTATCATGCTTTTGGGTTGAGGACATGAGTTGACTCCTAACCTTTGGGCTGAGGAGGATTAGATTAGTGTGGGAGATTACCTCTATTGTGCAAATATCTACCTAAATTAATAGACAAATGAATGTACATTTTAACTCGCAAGTGCACAAGATCAAAACAATAGTATAGTAGGCAAATACGAGATCATTCTTATGAGGATTGTTCATTTTGCTTAGAATTGATTTTATAAATTAAAATACCAAATTTGTTACGAAATTGATATTGTGAAAAAGAAAAGATAGGGTTTTGATATCCATCACTAATCATGCTCAATAATATAACAATATGCCAATGTTCCAATCATATTTTGACTACTTAATGTTTGCAACCGAAGGGTATGGGTGTGTACTCGTTAAGCTATTGATTTCCCTAAGCAACGAATTAGGCATAGGTGTTGATGAGTGCCAAATGGTGTTTATTTGGACTCCTTAATTTATGTTCGTTAGGCTCTTAGTTTTGTTAATATCTAATGTTTAGTTTAGTTTTAGTGTTTTATGGTATTGCAGGTCCTTGCAATCAAATTGTGGTTTAAAGGGTGAATTTTGCAAAGAAGGCCCTTGGAAGTGCGCTCGAGTGCACTAGGTGCAATCGAGTGCATTGCACTCGAGCCCAAGAGGCACAGCCGAGCGCATGCCACGTTTGCCCGCATTTCTCATGTTGCCCTAGCCATCGCTTCCATCACTGTGCCATGGGATTTCTGTGCAGTTGAGTGCGCTCGAGCGTACATAGGCATACACTTGAATGCACTGCGTGCGATCGAGCACACTCACGTGACCTAGCAGCATATTAGTTTTTCTTATAAATAGGACCTCTTGTATTTTTGTTAGACCTACGTTTTGGGAGGCACCTTGGAGGCCAAAAACCTCTTTGTTCTTCATTGTTTACCCTCTAAATCATCATTTATTTTATTAGCCTTTATTTCTTTATGATTAAAGGCTAAATCTTCAACTAAGGTTGAAGATGAAGCCTTACCATTCATTTATCTACGTGTTTTTGCATTTAGTTTAATACTTCATCCATCGTTTAATGTTTTGTATGTTCATTTTAATTCAATTTCATGACAAAATTGTGTTGATTGTTGTTTATGAATCATTAAACGTCCAATATCCGTTGTGTTCCAATCCGGAGGTACATTGAATTATTCTATTGAGATTCAATATCCACTGTGATCAACGATACAGTGGATGATTTTATCAAGGTTAAAGATCCGTTGTGACTCTTTAATGGTAAATACATCGGATGATTCGACTAAATTTTATAATAGCAATAGAATTTGCATAGTGCTTAATCGATAGACGGATGTATGAACTAAGTAATAGAAAACATAATATGCCTAGTAGCATAATCATTTTGGATGTATGAACTAATCATGATTGAATGTATTTTAATGTGGTGAGGTGGATTCTAAGACCTTAGTGTTTTTATTTATTTGTTTTTAAGCATTTAGATTAGCTTATATTTTTTTACACGCCATACGTTCGACATTTGGAACTAGGTTAAAGTATAGTTAGTTTAGATAATTAAAATTGGTTTTCCACAAACGCGATTCCCTGTGGATTCGATTTTGTACTTTCACAATGCTACACTGCACACGACTCATGCTATTGCGTATACATTAAATTTGTACATCCTTCTAGAGGAATATCAAATGTTAATGAAGAAAGGGTGGAAGGGATTGGTTGGACACCCATATGAACGGGGAAGATGTGGTATTTTTTTTTTTTTAATTTTCTGCACTTTATTTTTGAGTCATTTTCTTTTTGTCATTTTATTTTTATTTTATTTTATTCGGTTTCTAACAGCAATTAACCTTTGCACACTTCGGTTCCTCATCCCACTGTAATGTATTTCTTGCCACGTTGGAAACAATGCGTCATTTAAGTTTGGGGGTGTAGACAAACACAATGTTTGTTTGTTTGTTTATTTGTTTATTTGCTTGTTTTGTTTGTTTTTGTATATATATATATATATATATATATTGTTGCTATGTTGATTGGGCATGACTTACATCATAACTGTGGATTGCGTATCATTGGTGTGTTTAACTTGTTTGAACATTGCATATCATTAGAAATCTTGGTTTTTTTTTTTTTTTCATGTTTTGGATTAGAGAGACTCCACTTGTTTGATTGATATTTCATATGCACACTAGCATTAGGGTCTGTGAGGTATGAGATTTGACTTTGAAGTGTGTTTCTTGAGATTTTTAGGTTTTTTTGATGTGATAATGAAAACCTTGGCTGTAAATAAGAAGAAGAAGAAGAAGAAGAAGAAAATCATCATAAGTTGAGTTTTTTATTGAGTAACTGGACCTCTGGCCTCACCAAACATTGAATGTTCATGTAAAAAGATGAGAAATTCTAGCTAAATGAATGTATGTCTAGTTAGGCTTCCTACCTCTTGTTAACTTGAGTAATTAAGCCCTTAGGGATGTCTCTACATTTAGTTTCCTAAAACTACCTAGATTGGGAGTCATTGGCCCAACACTCGTTACATAAGTCAATTACATAAGCCTTGGTTGTTTTTATCACATTGTTTTCCTATGAATTTTGGGATACACCTCTTTTGAGAATAATTGAAGCCCCATGAGCCTTTGTTAGTTCACTTTGCACTTTATGGAGCATGTGTTGTCTCAATTTTTCAACTGTAAGTTTAATGATGTTTGGAAGCTTGGATGATGTGGTTTGTATGTTCGACTTGTTAAATTTGCTAATGATGTATGAACCATGTGTTTATGTGAGAGACATTGTCTATCAATAACGTAGTGCCAATAACATGTTTGTGGGTATCATTGTTGATAAGCCCTCACGAGACTTCACTCATCCTCTAGTGATGCCTAAGGGTTTAAAAGGCTTGTTGCATATGCTAAATGCAATCGTTTCTCTCACGAAAGCGGACTTATGTTTCATGCTTTAATTGTGTTTTTCATTTTGTTTTGCTAAGGGACTAGCAAAATGTAAGTTTGGGAATATTTGATGAGTGCCAAATGGTGTTTATTTGGACCCCATAATTTATGTTCGTTAGGCCCTTATTTTTCCTAATATCTAATGTTTAGTTTAGTTTTAGTGTTTTATGGTGTTGCAGGTCCATGCAATCAAATTGCGATTTAAAGGGTGAATTTAGCAAAGAAGGCCCCTGAAGTGCACTTGAGCCCAAGAGGCGCGATCAAGCGCTTGCCATGTTCACCTACATTTCCCATGTTTCCCTAGCCATCGCTTCCATCGTTACACCATGGGATTTATGTGCAGTTGAGTGCGCTCAAGCACACCATCTGCGATCAAGCACACATAGGAATACGCTCGAGCGCACTGCGTGCAATTGAGCGCACCCACGTGACCTAGCAGCACATTAAATATCCATTGTGACTCTTTAACGGTAAATATATCAAATGATTCGATTAGATTTTATAATAGCAATAGAACATGCATAGTGCTTAGTCGATAGACGGATGTAAGAAGTAAGTAATAGAAAACATAATATTACTAGTTGCATAATCGTTTTGGATGTTATGAACTAAGCATGATAAAATGTATTTTAATGCAGTGAGGTGGATTCTAATACCTTAGTGTTTTTATTTGTTTGTTTTTAAGCACTTAGATTAGTTTATATTTTTTTGCATGCCATATGTTTGACATTTGGAACTAGGTTAAAGTAGAGTTAGTTTAGATAATTAAAATTGGTTTTTCACAAATGCAAATCCCTGTGGATTCGATCTCGTACTTTTGCAATGCTACACTCCACACAACTCGTGCTATTGCGAGTACATTAAATTTGTACATTAGGTGTCTACTTTAATTCTTTTCTTTCTTAAAGGATTTAGCATGGATGTCTACTAAGTTGTTCTTTAAGAAAGTATAAATCTATGGGAATCGGCAAACACATAAGGCCTAGGGCATGGGTGTCTAGTCCTGGCTCCCAATGTTGATTAACTTAAGAACCTGTGGCGAGGTTCTTTTGTCACTCTATTAAGCCCAGGACTCAGTCATCCAAATTGACCTAAATAACTAATGTATACCACATGCATATATTGGCCAATCACACATGTATGAGGAATTCAATTAAGTAGGAATTAATCAAGTTAAGCATTATAATATGATTATTGATGTACAAATTAAATGTACTTGCAAGCGCACAAGTCGTGTGCAATATGGTGGTGTGCAAGTGCGAGGTCAACCCCACAGGGAATTGTATTCTTGAAAGCAAATTTAAATCTAAACTAGTTAAATCCTAATCTAGTTCCAAAATGGTTTTGAATTGGGTTTTGAAAATTTAAAAGACTAAACATAAATTAAATAAAAGAAAACAAAAGATAAAGTTACTAAGGTTTGAGAATTCACACTCACCGCTTCATAATAACATACTCTATGCTTATTAATATCAATCTGAAGTTCTCACAATTACAATCTTAGATATGTTTTGCTACGCTTCAAAAATTAATCAAAATCATCCCATGTATTCATTCATTGATCAAATCACAAAGGGAATTCAAATTTAATTGAAACACCAGATGTATTCGTAGAACAAATCACAAGGGATATCCAATTTTTATGAGTTAAAAACCAAACAATCAATCATATAAAATTATCTCAAATCATCACATGTATCCTTGAATCACAAAAGATATCCAAGAATCACTCCACATAATTAATTAGGAGTAAAACAATGGAAATAATAAAATCTATAAAATCAGATGAATAAAAACTTATATAACAGCAATGTTGTTCTACAACGGTGAGGCTTCAACCCAACTAAGATTTAGCTTCACATGAATATGAAAACTAAAACCAAAACTATGGAAAAACTAAACTAAAGAGAAGTTGTGAATTTTGTCTTCAAGCTTCGCTCTCTTTCTTGAAAGCAAAGAGGTCTATTTATAGGCTTAGAGAAGTCCTAGAAGTTCTAGTAAACCTAGATAATTTGGAGGTCAGTCTCCCTGTCCAATTAGAAGTCTGAAATCCGGATAAGATTCGCTCAAATTTGTGTTCTCATATTTTGGGATGATTTTGGCATAGTAAACGTCCGAATTAGGAAAATCCTATTTCATAATAAATTGTATCATTTTGAACTAGCTTTCACTGCCTTTTGAATCACCTCAATCTGATATTTGAGCAGAAAGTTATGGTCGAAACACTGAAACATGTGCAGAATCTGAATTTGAATCCAATCCGAAATTATCTCCATTTAGGAAATTCCGATTTTATCATTTTTTTAATTTGGTCAAACTTAACCACATCTTCTAGGTCTTCTCAAAGTATGCTTTATTTCAAGACTTTACAATTTTTTTCCCTTTTAAGATGCGGTTTCTCTTCAACAACCTACAAAACACTAAAACATAAATCTAAAACAAAGCGTTAGATAACGACACAGCTAAATGATTAACTAATGTAAATTAAGGGGTTCAAATATGTAATATTTGGCTCTTTTCTATAATCACAAAGCCGCCAATATTGTAATATTAGATAAACATGATTAGGGCTTCAATCTAGCCCCACAAAGGTAATTTAGTTGCACATAATTAAAATAAAACTAAAAAGAAAGGGAAACGAAAGAACCGAAAACCACTCCTAGAAATGGCCTCCAATTCCTCTTCCCAAGATTGTGTCTAGAATTTTCTGTTGAATTGTGAGGCTTGAAGGTTTATTTATAGGTTTAGGAAAATTATAGAAGCCCTAGTAATCCTAGAAAAAATTCGGAATTCTATCTCCTAGTCAAATTAGAAGACAATCCTAGTACAAATCGGAACATGATTCGTCCAGATTTGCGTTCTTTTATTTCGGGGTGATTTTGGCATAGCGCATGTCGTAATTAGCCAAATTCTATTTCACAATGATTTGTATCCTTTTGAGTTAGATTTCCAATGTCACTAGAATCACCTCAATCCGATATTTGAGCTGAAAGTTATGGTCAAAATACCAAGACATGTGCAGAATCTAAATTTGAATCCAATCCGATTTTGACTCTAATTGGAGAAATTCTGATCTAATCATTTCCTTTACTTGGTTAAACTTAACCACATCTTCTAGGTCTTCTAAAATTTCCCTTTAAGCTTGGAACTTTTCCAGAAACGCTTCCTTTTCTTTCAAAACCTACTAAAACACAGCAAACACAAAAAGGAAATAAAATGGAACAAAATAACAAAAACTAAGAAATTAACAAATGTAAATTAAAGGCTAAAATTTGGCACTTATCAACCTCTCATGACCAGAAAATAAGTTTTGAGAATTTGGGCTACCTATGTCTTAAATCTAGTCTACTAGAAATAGATTTATTTCTTAACTAAAGTTATACATAAGTTAGCATAATTTGATGTCATAAATAGGATTTGATTGTAAAATTTTTTTAATTGTATCTATGACTTTGTAATTTCATAGCATTTGGCTATGTTTTATCAGAGCTTTATGAGCTTTATGTTTTATTAGAGCTTTATAATTGTATCTTAAGTTCTAGCTGTGCCATCATGTATGGAGCCTTGGATATGGGTGCAATGTCTAGTAGTAAGTCAATGGTGAATTCAATCTCCCTATCCGGAGGTATCCTTGGCAGCTCTTCTGGGTAAACATCCATAAATTCCCGTACTATAGGTATTTCCTCAATCCTGCATCCCAATTTTTCTTCTATCACACAAGCCAAGTATCCTGAACACCCACTTCTCAGTAATTTGGTCGCTTGTATTGCAGATATCAATTTGAGTGTGCCATAGTGAATAAATTATGATAGAGCTAAATAAACACTTTACTAATATCTTAAAGTTGAGCACATAAACTCCCCTTCATCATTTAGGATTTTTCTAGTATGATTTATTTTTCATCTATGACTTACCTATGCATGAAAATATTTTGTATTCGATCCCCATATGGATACCAATTCTGCTTTGATCTTTGCTTCCATTTCAAATATTCAATTTCCAACTAATGATCAATTTCTCTATGTAGTCTTTTATGTATTCCACACACATATATATATATATTGGGCCTAGGATTTATATTCATATGGATTTATATATATCTTAGGCCCAAGTTTTATAAAATAAAAATCAATTTAAATAAATAAATAACTTGAGTCCAAAATCAAATGGTTAAATTATATTAGCTCAATGAGAGACCCAAAGGAAAAGAATATAATTAGCTCCAAAAGGCATGTGTCACTTGTCATGAATGACTTGTATTCACAATGGATTTACTATAGTTTATATTTTTGAATTTAATCAATTAATGCCTATGACATACTTATTTAAATACATATTATCCCTCTATGACTTAGATCTTTTGTGTGATAATCTTATTATTTACACAAAAGTCATATCTGCCTTTGCCTACCACGATGCTTTTTCAACCCCGTGGTTGTGCCACAAAACCTTGACTATCGGAATCCTTTTTGAAGGTATATAAGGATTGTGTTCTACCTCTTCTAATCAAGTATTCAACAGCAAATAACTAAGCCATATCATCAAACACAAAATATGCACATTGAAAAAAAAAAAAAAACACAACCACAACACATATTTTGTTTACAAAGTGGAAAAACCTTGAAAACCTCAAGGTAAAAACCACTCCGAAGCAGCCAAACTCAGGAAATCACTAAAAGAAGATTTACCGTTACATATTAGCCGATACCCACACCCTTGAGCATATTTAAACTTAGTAAGAACAACAGACCTCTTAGATTGTTTTCATCGTGACCATCTTCAAACAATTACTTCCTTTACCGATCCATCGGTAGACTTCTTCAACACACACTAATCAAAGACACCATCTTTAATATCATCAAGTGAGCAAGGTAACACGCCAAATGCTAAGACACCAAAAGAGAGAGAGGGAAGGTTCAAGTTATATCATGTCCTCTCTTGAATATTAATACCATCAGAACGCGATGCTAGTGGAGAAAAAGAGACTTTAGTGAAGAGAGAGCTCAAGAAAATAAATTCCCAAAGTCTGAAGAATGGACAGTGACATAAATCCTTTTATAGAGAGAACATTTCCTTTGTCATGTCTTAATGGGACACCTTCTAGTTATGACGGGTATAATAGATTTCGCAGATATGAGATTTCCTAGTCCAAACAAATCAGTAGTCCCATTCTGATGAGAAGACAAAATGCCTTTGCTTCGTCACATGTTCTATCTTAATGAACCAGCTGATGGGAAACCAAGGAGTCCAGTTTTTGTCCCATTACATGTCTCGTCCTGATAGGGTTCCTAACGAGAAAATAGTATCTCCAGTTTTTGCTCTTGTCACTTGTCTTGTTTTGTGAGCTATCCTCGTCTTGATGCAGTTCCTAATGAGAAACCTAGGAGTTCAACTTCTGCTCTCATCACATCCTTGTACTGGCGCCTTTCTTGACGAGAAATTAGGTAGTCCATCTTTGCTCCTGTTGCTTGTACCGTTTTGACAACACTCTTGATGGGGAACCAAAAAGCTCTTTACTCTGTTCCGTTACATGTCTCATTCTAACAAGGGTTTTGATGAGAAAATTGAAATCTCCTCTGAAGACCTCAAAACACTAGGAACACTCCTCAAATGATCCTCAAAGTTTTAAACACGCAAAATATTACGAGAATAGTGTAACGTCCCGAGAATTAATTAACTTGTAATTAATTCAACAATTCGTCTCCCAACCTTCTTCCACTCAAACAAGACCTTCGGAACCTCTACTCCTCAAAAACAGAGGATACTAAGCAGCGGAAGTAATAAAGTACCGTAAATATAAATCAGTATAACCAGAGCATCTAGCCAAAGATCATCAAAGCAGCGGAAATCATACGATATACATCAGTACAAGGGATCCATGCTAAACCTTAATATGCAAGCAAGCATGCATCAAGCCCTAATGTTTACAACATAACTCAAAAGTACTAGTTACTATGAGTACCCGCTTAAGCTTGCAATAAGTCCTCAAGCATCTCGATCGAATCCTCCATAAGAAACGGATGCTTCACAAGATCCACTATCTAGAAACGACATAATCGTACATATGGAGAAAAAAGGGAAATAATACAAGGGTAAGTCTGACGACTTAGTGAGTAGAAATTCACATGACGTACCCGTCATTAATTGGTGGATTCTTTTATTTATAAAACACATGCAGCATTATGAGATGACAGTTATCATGCAAGTGATATATATATATATAGATATAATATATGCTTATAATTGTGAGTAACAGTAATAGTTCAACAATATGGTCTACTCGAGATATTACCCCTTCTCAACAGGGTTGACGCTGTCTCGAGGACTCAGAGTACAATGCCGCTTCAAAGAATTGCATGAAACATACCGTACGTAACACTAGCGACGTGACCGAGTTCAACCCCGGGTGGCCCACACCGCTAATGACGTTCGTCCTATAGTGACCATCCATTGGGAATGGCTACATCATTGGTCACAAGTCATTGGATCCAAAGCCTCCACACATGCACACATTGACCATAAAGCTAACCCGTATAATAAGCCCATGGCCATTACTACCGCACGTACCGGTGTACCATGTCTTACGATGCAATTAGTCTTATCGTTTTTACATGTACAGTTTTACAAGTCTCATTATTATCTTGTTAATGAACTGCGTTTTCACAAAAGAGAGTTCTCCGTAGTTCAAAATGTATTTCATGAGAGTTGCAAAACATGCATATTTGATATATACAAAATCGTGCAATGCAGGAAAAGTAACAACAAAGCATCCATGTGAGTTTGTACTCACGAGGCCTTGAAGCTCCTCCATAATAGGCTCCATGTAATTCCCTTGAGGATTAAAGTACAACTCTATAACAAGGAAACAAGAGCTATGGGATGGTTGGTGAAAATGGGGTTTCCCTGCCACACTCTAGTCATACGTCCGGCTCGAGGTCGTTCATCCGCTAAGTCA
This sequence comes from Carpinus viminea, assembly GCA_013348765.1. Classification (NCBI taxonomy): domain Eukaryota; kingdom Viridiplantae; phylum Streptophyta; class Magnoliopsida; order Fagales; family Betulaceae; genus Carpinus; species Carpinus viminea. The sequence continues at coordinate 25,957,129 of CP054670.1, read as the reverse complement.
CGACGGGCCATATGTCCGGTCATGAGACCGTACGTCCGCTCCGACGTCTTTCAGGGAGAACCTTATTTTCTCTCCACTGTCTGCCTATTCTCTGACTCCTAAGGCCAACAAAGCTTCCTAAGGCCTCTTAACACAAATTATAACCTCCATGCGAAGACAACAACGCTAAACTTAACAAAACGCTAGCCTAAGCAAGATTAAAAGCATAACTAGGATAACAACTACAACTAGCAACATAGAACTATAATCGAGCAGCATAACGACATATTAAAAAGCTAAGGAAACCAAGCGTAACCTCCTTGAAGCAAAACCTCAAGAGTTCCTTCCTCCGACAGCACCGAAACCTCACAAAATACTCACAAAATGGCTTACTGGCAGCCTAGGGGCGAAGAGGGGGGTTTAGGGGCGAGTGATAAGAGCTAAATATTGTATATTTGGACCCCTTAATTTGCATTAGTTAATCCTTTAGCTATGTCGTTATCTGACGCTTTGTGTTAGATTTGTGTTTTAGTGTTTTGTAGGTTGCTGAAGAGAAACTGCATTTTAAAAGGGGAAAATTGCAAAGTCTTGGAATAAAACATACTTTGAGAAGATCTAGAAGATGTGGTTAAGCTTGACCAAATCAAATGAAGGAGAAAATCGGAATTTCCCTAAATGGAGATAATTTCGGATTTGATTCAAATTCAGATTCTGCACACGTCTCAGTGTTTTGACCATAACTTTCTGCTCAAATATCTGGATTGAGATGATTCAAACGGCAGTGGAAAGCTCGTTTAAAATGATACAATTTATTGTGAAATAGGATTTTCCTAATTCGGACGTTTACTTTGTTAAAATCGTCTCACAATATGAGAACACAAATTTGAGCGAATCTTATCCGGATTTCACTTCTAATTGGATGGGGAGAGACCCTCCGAATTATCTAGGTTTACTTGGGCTTTTAGGACTTCTCTAAGCCTATAAATAGACCTATTTGCATTCAAGAAAAGATACACAAGCCTAGAGGCAAAAATTCACAGCTTCTCTTTAGTTTAGTTTTTTACAGTTTAGGATTTATTTTTATGTCGGGCTAACCCCCAACTAAGGTTGGGGATGAAGCCTCACCATTGAAGAACATCATTGCTGTTATGTAAGTTTTATTAATCTGATTTTATAGAGTTTATTGTTTTGAATTGTTTTACTTCTAATTAATTATGTGGAGTGATTCTTAGATATCTCTTGTGATTCAAGGATACATGTGATGATTTGAGATAATTTCATATGATTGATTGCTTGGTTTTTAACTCATAAAATTGGATATCCCTTGTGATTTGTTCTCTGGATACATCTGGTGTTTCAATTAGATTTGGATTCCTTTTGTGATTTGATCAATGAATGGATACATAGGATGCTTTTGATTAATTCTTTGAAGCGTAGTAAAACATATCTAAGATTTTAATTGTGAGAACTTGATTGATATTAATGAGCATATAATATGTTGTTATGAAGTGGTGAGTGTGAATATGTTTTGTCTTTTAATTTTAAAACCCAATTTCAAAACCTTTTTGGAACTAGATTAGGATTAAATTAGTTTAGATTTAAATTTGCTTTAAAAAATACAATTCCCTGTGGGTTCAACCTCGCACTTGCAAAACCATTATATTGCAAAGCGATTAGGTACTTAGCAGTACATTTAATTTGTACATCAAATTTTGGCGCCGTTGCCGGGGACTTGTTTAATTCTTGAGACCAATTTATTTCTAAAGCTAGTTTTATTCTTCTTTTAGTTATAATTAGGATTTGATTTTTATTCAAAGTTTATTTCTGTGTTAAAAAGAAAAAAAAAAGAGAGATTTCTTTTCTTTTTTGTTTTGTTTGTTGTTTTTGGCTTAATTTGCAGTTTCTGCTGCATTCTTTGTTTGCAAATCGCGCGAAAAGTGATCGAGTGCAATGCAGTACGCCGAGCGCATTCTCAAACCGACAGCACCAACATAGGAGCGCACGCTCATAGCAGGTATCATCCGGCGATCAGCGTGCTGCAGCTGATCCACCTATCTTGCGCCGAGCGCACCTCCTGAGCACTCACAGAAGGTAGTAGTTCCAGAGATTTTGCCAAAATTTTATTTTTGGTCCGCTTTTGTGAGTTTTAAATTTTAGTTTTATTTTCTTTTAGTTAGTTAGTTGTTTTTAGTTTATTTTCAAAAAAAAAAAAAAAGAGAGATGAATAATGTGTATGAGGAAAACAATTGTTTAGATCTACGAGCTGAGGTCAATGACTTACGTGATAGATTCTATCAATTCAAAGCAGCGATCTACCCCAACCCATTCTTCTCACACATACACACCACATAAGTCATGTTCATATTGCTCCAATCCTTATCATTGTTCTAGTAATTGTCCATCTTGGGGACAACTTTCTAATTTTTCATATGAGCAAATGAACACTAGTTTCTCCTATCCGGGATGTGATTCAAATTCCAATTTTTACAACCCGAACTGGAACAACCAATCTGATTTCTCATGGTCAGCTCAGACTATAGGAAATTATGCTCCCCAATTTAGAATTGCACCATTCGGACTATCCAGCTCGATCATCAAGCTCAATCCACACCGCCTATCAAGCACCAAAACCTGCACCTCGATCTTCATTGGAAGACATGATGAAAGCACTTATGCAATCAATCGATAAATTCATGCAACGAATCTGATCGTATACCAAACACCGAGAGACATACAAGAGCTGAAAGGTTCTGCTAGGATAGAAGGACAAATCGGTCATCTTGTTACTGAATTAAATAGAATAGAGGAAGAAGAGCTTCAAAGTCAATTGATGATTGAAAGGCACCACATGAGTGATGAGGATGATTCCGAAAATTCTTATCATGAGCATGCTCAAGTCACCACCACACTTGATGGGGATGAAATTGTAGATAACAAAGAGGAGCACACAAAGCAAGTTGAGCAAATTGAGCGAGTTGAGCACCATGAGAAAAGTCAGCCCCCAACAGATCCTAATTTGTCCAGTGACATGGAAGTGAGTACTAGAGCTCCTGCCTGCATCGCTGTCCCTCTTAAGACACATCAAGAACCCAAAGTTCCATCTCTAGATTGTCTCCAAGAGCCATCTTATGCCAAGATACTCAAGGATCTATGCAAACAAGCGCGAAAATCTAGGAATCACTTTCCTAAGAAGATCCTTCGAAGCAAGCAATTCTACATAAGATGGCGAAATATCCTTCCAGAGGGATATAAAGTTTTGAAGAAGAAGGGGTGGAAGGGATTGGTTGGACATCAGTATGATAGGGGGAAGCGCTGTAAAGTTTTCTTCTCCAGTTTATTTTTTGCACTTCACTCCACATTTTCTTGCTTTCCTTTTTCATTAATTGTTTTTAGTTTTATTTTTGTTTCTAACAGCAATTAATCTTGTGATGTTTTGTTTATATATATTCTGTTAGTTTTGTTAACAGTGTGTTGGTGTCTAAATTTGGGAGACTCCTAGTTTTTTTCACACTTTGACGCGTTTCCTTACTTCCATAATGTATTGCTATACTACACATTGAGGGCAATGTGTAATTCAAGTTTGGGGGTATGGAAAACACTTTGTCTATTTATTTTGTTTTGTTATTATTTGTTTATTTTTATTTGTCTTTTGTGCTGAAAAATAAAAATATTGTGCTATGTTTTGTCAAGTTTGAGTTAAATTGTGACTGTGATTTGCATTTCATTGGCTTGCTTAAAGGGTTAAACATATCATTATGTCAATAGGTGTCTAAGTCTTTTGACTCATTTTGGATAATTGATATTTCACTTGTTTTAAGCTAAATTTTATGAGCACATTAGCATGTTTTTCTGAGGTATGATGTTTGAGCTTAAGCTTGTTCCTTTGAGATTTGTTGGATGACCTATTGATGATTAACCTTGGCTTGCAAGATAATAAATAAAGAAAAAAATGAATGAAAAAAAAGAATTAGAAGAAGAAGAAGAAGATCATTTTGAGTTTTTCACTAAGTAACCGGACCTTTTGCCTCATTAAGCATTGAGTGTTCGCGTCAAAAGGTGTGAAATTTAAAGATTGATGATATGGCTAGCTTGGCTTCGTAGCCTTTTTGACTTGAGTTAATAAGCTCTTAGGGATGTTTACATCTAGTGCCCTAAAGCCAACTGGCTTGGGAGTCATTGGCTTAACACTCGATACCAAGGTCAATTAGAAAGCTTAAGGGAGCTAAGCATTGCACAGCCTACATAAAAAGAAAAGAAATATATATGCTTATCTTGCCTTGGTTGTTTCATCTGTTTGGGATTCTTACGAATTTTGTGGAGCTTGTTTTGAGTTTGAACTGAAAGCTTCTTGATTATATGCTACTTTCACTTTACACTTTTCATAACATATGATGTCTTGATTATCCATTTATGAGTTATTTGATTTTGGATACCCGTTGATTGTGATGAAACTTATTTCTTGTTAACAACATAGTGCCATAATGTTTGTGGGTATCATTCCTGTTAAACCCTCACGAGACTTCACTCGTCCTCTAGGGATGCCTAGGGGTTTAAAAGGCTTGTTGCATGTGCTAAATGCAATCGTCTCTCCCACGACAGAGGATTTATGTTATTGCTTTCATTTTATTTTTTGTTTTGTTTTGCTAAGGGACTAGCAAAATGTAAGTTTGGGGGTGTTTGATAAGAGCTAAATATTGTATATTTGGACCCCTTAATTTGCATTAGTTAATCCTTTAGCTATGTCGTTATCTAACGCTTTGTGTTAGATTTGTGTTTTAGTGTTTTGTAGGTTGCTGAAGAGAAACTGCATCTTAAAAGGGAAAAATTGCAAAGTCTTGGAATAAAACATACTTTGAGAAGATCTAGAAGATGTGGTTAAGCTTGACCAAATCAAATGAAGGAGAAAATCGGAATTTCCCTAAATGGAGATAATTTCGGATTTGATTCAAATTCAGATTCTGCACACGTCTCAGTGTTTTGACCATAACTTTCTGCTCAAATATCGGATTGAGATGATTCAAACGGCAGTGGAAAGCTCGTTTAAAATGCTACAATTTATTGTGAAATAGGATTTTCCTAATTCGGACGTTTACTTTGTCAAAATCGTCCCACAATATGAGAACGCAAATTTGAGCGAATCTTATCCGGATTTCAGACTTCTAATTGGACAGGGACCTCCGAATTATCTAGGTTTACTTGGGCTTTTAGGACTTCTCTAAGCCTATAAATAGACCTATTTGCATTCAAGAAAGATACACAAGCCTAGAGGCAAAATTCACAGCTTCTCTTTAGTTTAGTTTTCTGTAGTTTAGGATTTATTTTTATGTCGGGCTAACCCCAACTAAGGTTGGGGATGAAGCCTCACCATTGAAGAACATCATTGCTGTTATGTAAGTTTTATTAATCTGATTTTATAGAGTTTATTGTTTCAATTGTTTTACTCTAATTAATTATGTGGAGTGATTCTTAGATATCTCTTGTGATTCAAGGATACATGTGATGATTTGAGATAATTTCATATGATTGATTGCTTGGTTTTTAACTCATAAAATTGGATATCCCTTGTGATTTGTTCTACGGATACATCTGGTGTTTCAATTAGATTTGGATTCCTTTTGTGATTTGATCAATGAATGGATACATAGGATGCTTTTGATTAATTATTTGAAGCGTAGTAAAACATATCTAAGATTTTAATTGTGAGAATTTCAGATTGATATTAATGAGCATATAATATGTTGTTATGAAGTGGTGAGTGTGAATTCCCAAACCTTAGTAACTTTACCTTTTGTTTTATTTTATTTATTTTATGTTTTGTCTTTTAATTTTAAAAACCCAATTTCAAAACCTTTTTGGAACTAGATTAGGATTAAATTAGTTTAGATTTAAATTTGCTTTCAAAAATACAATTCCCTGTGGGTTCGACCTCGCACTTGCAAAACCATTATATTGCAAACGATTCGTGCACTTGCGAGTACATTTAATTTGTACATCAGCGAGAATGGTGTTAAATGGGAGAGGGGGTGAGGGGGTATTTATAGGGCCAAAAAGAAAGTGGCATACGTCTGGTACCTTTCCACAGAGTTCAAAGACTGTCTCGTATGTCTAGGTATTACCCGGAGGGTATTCCAAAAAGTAGCGTACGTCTGGTACTTTTGGCGTAAGTCCGCTGTACTATTCACAGAGTACAATTGTACTTTCTATCAATGGACGTTCGGTGGGGGACCATCGTACGTCCGCACTACAAACAACGGCATACGTCCACCAACCCTAACGTACATCCGGCCCAGTGGTCCAATTCCCCAAAATGCCCTTCTAGCGGATCCTAGTGACCCAAAGTCCACATTAACCCTTTAACTAAGCTACTTATGCTTAGTTAAATATTTAGGTCACTACAAACAGTCATTGAATTAGGCCAATCTAAAACCTAACAATCTCCCACTTTGGCCATTCAATGATAAAACCCTAAAACAATGGTTCAAAACCTTTAAAACAATGGTTTAAAACATTTACTAGGTACAAAGCCACAAAAACCAACAAACCACAAAGACCTGTCCTTCCAAATCAAAGTAGGGCAACCAAAATGCTAGGTCATGGGGCACTTCACTGAGACCATTGTTGCACTATTTGAAAAGTCAATCCCAACAATTTTCTCTTAAACCAAACTGTTGAACATAGAGTAAGAAAAGCATAATTTGAAACAAGACACACAAGAAACATTACCGCATCTTATTCAAAACATGGAGCAAGATATCTACAAGAAAATCAAGAGCAAGATTGTATGACAAAGCAACCATCCACAGTAAAACCCTTTCATCACAACTCTCTCACTTTTTGTCCTAAGGGCCAAAGGGATATTTAACATGGCATATTCGAGAATAAACATATTCTCATATGAAGACTACAAACCACAAGCCACAACCTTAGAGAAGAAGAAAGAAGTGGCAACATAACTTTGTCTGAAGAACACAAAGGTGATTATGACTTGATGCCCACTCGCTTCCATGGTTAAAGCAAGTTTACCCAAGCCATCATTTCAAGATAATACATGTTCAATGTAACAAAAATCGAGGTTCATAGAAACAAGACAATGGAAACATCTAAGGACAAAGATATATCTTAAAAAAAAAAAAACTAGTTCTCACAAATGTCAAACCCCTTACTGATCAGTAGAAGGTCAGACATCGATTCCTTCTCAATTGTCCAAGATTGATTAAGAAATCACAATCCCTTGAGTGTTTTATCCTTTACCATAATGAAAAGACATAGCTTTTTCTGTAAGGATGAGAAAGCATGTCACCATTAGGACTCATTATGAGCACTGACCTTTGATAAAAAAACAAACTTGTCATTGAGAGAGGTGATGCCATGAACACTTTTACAGACAACTAAAACTTGTGGGGTTAATTTGTTACAAACACAGACATATATTTGAAGTATAAGAAAAGTCGATAAAAAAATCCCACATTCTCATTCTTAGACACAAGAGTTTACACCGAACATGCTTTAGAAAGAATCAAGTTAAGACAAACTTGATCTCACAACTAGTTTAGAGTAAAGAAAACAAGAGATGAGCCATTTTGGTTACACTAGACAAGGAAATATGACTTCTTCTTTCCTCACAATCCAATCAAAGATTCTACCTTATGAGCATGGAGAATACATTTGAAAGTCTATACATATCGTATTCTACCTCTTGTAACCATAATATTGAATAGAAAATACTAAGCCACATTATCAAACACAAAAAAAATGCACAGTGGAAGTATAAATCAAACACAACCACAACACAAGGATTGTTTATGAAGTGAAAAAACCTTGAGCACACCTCAATGTAAAAACTACTCTAGGGTAGCCAAACCTAGGAAATCACTAAAAGAATATTCGCAGTTACAAAATAGACGATACCCACACACTTGAGCACCTTTAAACTTAGTAAGAACGACAAACCTCTTAGCTTGTCTCCATTGTGACCATCTTCTAATAATGACTTTCTTTACTGACCCTTTGGTATACTTCTTCAACAAACACTAATCAAAGACACCGTCTTTAACATCATCAAGTAAGAAAGGCAACACACCAAACCTTAAGACACCAGACAAGAGAAAGGGCTGCTTCAAGCTATATCACATCCTCTCTTGAGTATCAATACCACTAGAACCCAATGCTTGTGGAGAAAAAGAGACTTCAGTGAAAATAGAGCTCAACAAAATAAATTTCCAAAGTCTGAAGAATGGATAGTGATAGAAATCCTTTTATAGAGAGAACATTTCCTTTGTCACATCTAATGAAACACTTTCTCGTTATGATGGGAAGAATAGATTTCGCAAAATGCCTTTCCTTTGTCACATGTTCTGTCTTAACGTACTAGCTGACAGGAAGCCAAGGAGTCCAATTCTGGTCCCGCTATATGTCCCATCTTGATGGGGTTCCTAACGAGAAATAATAGCTTCAATTTTTGCTCTTGTCACTTGTCCCATTCTGACGAGCTTCTTGACAAGAAACTAGAGAAGAACAACTTTTGCTCTTGTCACATCTTCGCCTTGATGCAGTCCCTGATGGGAAACTAGGGAATCCGACTTCTGCTCCCATCACATGTAATGCCCCCAAATTAATCTTGGTTGATTTGGCAGTTATTGGTCGTACCAAAAATAGTACTCACCAATTGCACGAGTCGATCGTAGTAATGTGGTGCAGTAAGTCAGTGTCGAACCCACAGAGAATCGTGTTTGTCGAAAATCAACTTTAAAGTGCTTAAACTAATAAAATCTTAACCTAGTTCCATCATCGAAATGTGCATAAAATTAAACTAAACTAAATGCAATAATAAAGCAGAAAATTAAACTAAGTTAAAAACATTAAAATAAAGAAATAAAACGACTATTCCTAATCCACTTCACAATTAATTAATCAATATATAAACATGCTTAGCTCATATTTATTAACAAAGCTATGCTACAAGGCATACTTTGAGCGTTAACGCATTGTTCATATTTCCGCCTATCGATAAGCGCATATGTATATCCTATTGTTGCTAACAATCTTGTCGGACTAACTGAGGCAAACATCGTTACAAGAGGTCACAACGGATAATGGTCCCAAGACAATATCCGATGTATCTCCTGCACGTAACGTTAGACGTTTATGGCAAACAACAATCAATACACTTTTGTCACTAAAATGCATTGAAACGAATAGACATAAATTAAATGATGAATAATACTTAACTAAACACATATATATATAAACAAATTAAAGCGAAGGGAAAAAGAGACTAATTAAAAGTAAAATTAAACATAAATTAAGTAAACGACAATTTAGGAGGGATTTACAGAAAATAGAGGGCTTGGGCCCTAGAGGCACCTCCCAAAACGTGCTTCACAATGAATACACGAGGTCCTATTTATAGGCCGGTGGATTTGACCATGCTCAACGCACTACCGTTCACTTACCTGTTATATGTGGTCGAACGCAGCTACACGCTCGACCTCAAATAATCGTGGGCTAGGGGCTGACATGGAGGTGCGTCGATCACAGAGCACCGCTCAAACGCAGATAATCATAGGCCGGGCCGCTGCAAACGCTGCGTGCACTGCTTGCATGGGCATGGGTGCTGCGTCGTGAGTGCAGCTGCGACCATGAGTGCAGCTGCGCGGCGATCGTGGTGTGCTGGCCTGCTGCCGCGCCCGTGTGATGGCGCATCGTGGTGTAAGTACGGCCGAACGCAATTATGAACACTTTGGCCTTTCTTCTTTAAGTCCTTTCTTGCCCTTGCTAACCATGATTCAACACAATGTCCTGCACAACACAAAATACTAAAAACACTACAAATGATTAAATATTAACAATGCTAAAGGCCTAACGAATAAAAATTAAGGGTCCAAATCAGACTTTTAGGCACCGACTTATTGGCAATTACCCCTGGATAACACTTGTGACTCAATGGGGAATCACCCCAGAAAATGAAATAAATATGATTTAACTATAAATCATCAAATTTAAAGAAATGGAGCAACTAAATAATAATAATAATAACAAAACCTGTATCATTAAGCAAATCTTAAACTAATCGGGTCGCAGCAACCATGCCACCCCCAGAGTGTAGAGTCATGTTCCCTAAAAGAATAGCAACAACATAAGTCTAAAGACTTAGTAAGTAGAGTTTACAACATAGGCACGACATGAGCTTTGATTATGCGAAAGTAAACATGCAATTTGAGTAAGAATCAAAAAGGGGTGTTACCTCCGTTAATACACCATTTAGTAGAGTTTCAGGTTTTTAAAGATTGTGGTGTGCTACCAGTGTTAATTGTTAGGAACTTCATTTTTAAATGATAGGTGGATAGGACTGCCTTCATTTTGTTGAGTGTTGTTCTACCCAAGATGGGATTGTAAGTTGAAGGATAGTTTGCTACCAAAAATGAAAACATGACTAGGACGTCAATGGTTCCTAATAGGTGGGCCTTGTCTCCAACGAAGCCAATCAAAGGAGATGTTATTGGTTGAAGCTTTTCCCTGGAAAACTGCATTAAATTGTACATTGGAGCATATAGTATATCTACAGAGCTGTCGTTGTCGATTAACACCCGATGGATGGTATAGTTGGCATGACTACAAATGGGTCATCATGGGAGTGTTGCACTCCTTACTCATCTTCTTCGCTAAAAGTGATATCAGACATCTGCTCCAGTGGGCAGGGCTTTGAAGCTTTTGCCAAGTGTATGCTTTCCTCATAGAATTCATGGGACTACCCCCAGTGAACCCTCCCAAAATTGTTATAATTTCTCCTCTTACAGCAAGTTGTGTCAGTTGCTCTTCTTGACTGTCCGGCCTAGGGTTTGGTGGTTGGTGCATCGCAAAGGGTTTGTCTTGTTCCCTTCTTGCCTTGAAGATTATTTCGATTAATCTTTTCAATTGGTAGCAATCTTTTGTGTCATGTCCTCTGTACCGGTGGAATTCACAATATTTGCATAAGTTCTGTCCCTTCGGAGGTGATCAAATGGGATTTGGCCAATGAAACCTAGGGTCCTTGCGTACCTACATTAACTAGATAGCTGCTGCTCCTAGTATAGTTGGTTGATGTTGGAGGTGTGGAGTAGGTGCACGTGACAGATATGCTTTAAATAAGTTGTCCACTCTGCGAGTTTGCACATCGTTGCCTAGTCGCTAGCTCTCATTCTTTCTTTTTGGAGGTTCTTTAGTTCGGGCTTGCTCTGCAAAGGCCCTTACAGTTTCTTCGCCATTGATAAATCCCTTGGGGGATTGTGGCTTATGTCAGCCATGAAGGGACTATGGGGCAATATTCCACCCATTAGTGTAGGATGGACTATCCTTTCGTCTAAATCATTGATTGTGAGCTTTTCATGGTTAAATCAAGCCATATAGCTTTTCAATGACTTGTCGAGCTCCTATTTTATGGTCAGCAGATACGCCACTGGCTTGCATCACCACCGGTTTCCAATGAAATGGGAGAGAAAATTATTACCAAGTTCAGCTAAGGTTCCTATGGATTGGGGTTGCAAGTTGCTGAACTAGCACTTGGCAACTCCTTTAAAGGTGAGGCGAAACACCTGGCAAAAGATTGCATTAGATGAAGCTTGCAATACAATATGAGCTTTGTATGTTTCAAGATGGTCCGCTGGGTCCTGGCTTCCATCATAATGATCCACGTGTAGTAATTTGTACTTGTCATGTAAACTAGCATTTGTGATCTTCTTGGTGAATGGTAGGACCATCACCAAGAAGTTGCTATGGGTTGCAGAGCAAAAGCCATTTAGTTGTTGGGCTAGGTTGTCAAGCTTGGCTTGGATTTGTGCTTAGAAGGAGTCCATACGGGCACTTACTGAACCATCATATTTGGTTGCTGGTGGCTTGTTAGGTCCATTGGATGTTCCTTGATGTAGTTGGCCATCCACCGAGTCCCTCTTCGAATGCTAGTTCTTGAAGCTCCTTTGTAGTAGAAACTCCATTGTTTTTGAGATATGCCGTAGTTGGAATTCCAACATTCCCAGGGATTTGCTAGTGGGTAGATGTGGCCCAAAAATAGGGAACACCTCAAGGGTTTCCTTAGTTTTAGGGTTGTTAATATCATATTGGTTGATATTCTCTGGCTGGGAATGTTGGTCATGTTGGGATTTTCGATTTGACCTTGAGATCTCATGGCTACCATTTGTGACTTTTGTCCTATTTTGAATTTGGATTGTGTAGATGATCCTCATTCCCATCGATTGGCAAATTGTTGAGACGGATGTCAACCCTGGTAGCTACTTGATTTCGAAGTCTGCTAAGAACAAAAAAGGATCAGTAGTGACAGACCGCAAAGTTGGGGTGTCATGATCGTGCATCCTCCGATGCCTAATGATCAATGTCAAATATTGTATATTTAACCCCTTTAACTTATGTTTGTTAAGCTTTTAGCTTTCTTAATTTCTAATGTTTCGGTTAATTTTGGTGTTTTAGTATTTTGCAGGTTGTTAAGTTGCATTTGGGGCTAATGCCATCAACTCTGGGGCTTAAAAGCGATTGGGAGCTTTGGCGGCAAAATTGAGTCGGCGATGATTCACTTCCAAAACGACCATATCTTGAGTTGTATAACTCCAATTGGGGTGATCTTAGTGTCTTTTGAAAGCTATCTCGAAGATCTACAAAATCACATTCCACAAGTTTTGGGCAATTCTGAAGTATGTGCGCTCGAACGCACGTTTTTGCGTTCGAATGCAATTATGCCCATCTGATGCAGAAATTCTTGCACGAGTGCGTTCGAACGCACCTAGTGCGTTTGAACACACTTAACTAACCTGACAGCGCTGAAACCTTAAAAATTAGCCTATAAATACCCCATTTTCTTTTGTAAACAAGCTAGACGCTTGGGAGACGGGTTGAGGTGCCCTCAGTGGCTCAAAACCTCACTGTTCTTCATTGTAAACACTTCTAAACGTCAATTTTATTTAAATGTTTTCATTTGTTTCACTTTAGTCTCTTATTTCCCTCACTATAGATTTGGTTATATATTTTCATGCTTAGTTTAAATTTTCTGTCTTTTAATTTAACGTTTGTTCGATTCAATCACAATCTTGTGACAAGATTGTGATTGGTTGTTGTTTGTGGGTCGTTTTCCGTTCAATATTTGTTGTGATTAATCCGGGTTACATCGGATGGTTCAAACGAGTCTAATATCCGTTGTCGTCAATGACACATCGGATGATTCGATCTTGGTCCAACATCCGTCGTGACCGTTTATGGGTTAATATATCGAATGATTCGACTAGATTTTGTAAAGGCAAAAGAACATGCGTAGCGCTAGGCCGTACGATGGGTGTGTACACTATTGTGAGAATAGGACATGCATTTTAGCCTAATTGAATGATGGATGAGTGAATTAGCATGCTTATATGTTGGTTAAATTGTGGTGAGGTAGATTAGGGATTTTAGCGTTTTTTTTTTTAATTTATTTTATTGCATTTTAATCTAGTTTATTTTTATGCACACCAACTGTTTGATTTTGGGACTAGGTTAAGGTAAGATTAGTTTAGGCATTTTAGAATTGATTCTTAGCAATGCCGATTCTCTGTGCTTACGACACTCGCACTTGCATATCCACTTTATTACAAACGACTCGTGCAATTGATTTAGTACTATTTTAATGCGACCAAATTTTGGGCGCCATTCGAATTCGTGTTTTGTTAGAATTAATTTTGTTGCTTAGACTAATTTTATCTTTTTAGTAGTTATTTAATTTAAGCAATTATTTTATTTATTTCATGCTTTTGTATAGATAAAATCCAAAAAAAAAATAAAAATAGTTTAGTGTTTGTTTGGCTGTTTTTTGCTCTCTGTTGAGTTTCTGGAAAATCAAAGGCGCAACGTCTTGATTGAACACGATTCTTGCGATCGAACGCACTTGGGCCTATTCCATTTGGCTGCGTACCTGTGCTCGCATTACACTTATTATTGCGTCGGCCGCGCGCCTCACGAAACAGACAAGTGCGATTACTACGTTCAAATGCACCTCAGTTATTGAGCGCTTGTACATATTCTTTAATCTTTAATTGTTTAATTATTGTTTTATATTTAATTATTTATTATGCCTGTTTTTATTTATTTACTTGTTATTTTTAGTTTTTGTTAGTTATTTTTATTTTTAGTTGTTTAATTAGTTTATTATTTTGTTAGTTTATTTGTTTATTAGTTTTTTGTGTTTAGTCTCTTTTTATTAGTTATTTGTTTAGTTTATTTTTGTTAATTTTGTTTATTTTATTTTTATTGTTAATTGTTTCATGTGGGATATATTGAACTGTTTGGGTGAAGCATGAGTCTTCCGTTCAATTATTTCAATGTTTCCCCTAGTTGTAGGACACCAAATCCTACCAATTTTTACCCACATGAACCATGTTCACACTGCTCCAGCCCTTACCATAGTTTAGGTGATTGTTCACATTGGGGACAATTTTCTAATTTTTCATATGAATAGATGAACACCAGTTTCTCTAGTCCTGGGTTTGAATCGAATTCAAATTTTTATAACCCAGACTGGAATAACCATCCTGATTTTTCGTGGCAAGCTCATGCTACGGAAAATTATGCTCCCCAAGTTGACAAACTGCACGATCCTGATTATTCACAGTTCGACAACCAATTTTCTTCCCATCCATCATATGACTATCCTCCTAACCAATCTTCTTTGGAAGAAACGCTTAAGGAATTCATGGAACTGGTCGGCCAACCCACCATTCCTGTTTCCCATGAACTATCTTTGGAAGAAACACTCGAGGAGTTCAGGAAAACAATCAACCAACCTTGTCAAGAAATCATAGATGCCACTGTGGTGAACACTGAAGCAGTTGCAAGGTTGGAAGGACAGTTTGGTCATCTAGTTGCTGAATTCAATAGAATTGAGGAAGAGGAGCTTCGAAGTCAGGAGATGGCGATAGGGCAGTACATGATTGATGAGGATTGCCCTAGCGATCCTCATCATGAGCATGTCCAAGCCACCACCACACTTGTTAGTGAGGAAAGAGTTGATAATCATGAGGAGGAAGAGAAAGAGGAGCAAGTTGAGCAATTTGAGTCCCCGCAAAATTCAAACCCGTCCAATGACAAGGAAGTGAGTACTGAAGCTCACTCCTTCGTCACAATCCCTCTCGAGACATATCATTCACAACAAATTCCATCTTTCCAATGTATTGAAGAGCCGTCTTATGTAGAAATCTTTGAGAATTCACGCTCACAAAATCACAAATCTAGGAACTGTGTTCCTAAGTGGATCCCTCGAAACAAGAACAGGTACATAAGATGGCGGAACATCCTTCTAGAGGGGTATCAAGTTCTAAAGAAGAAAGGATGGAAGGGATTGATTGGACACCCATATGAGTGGGGAAGGTGAGGTATTTCTTTTTTTCTTTTTTATTTTCCGCACTGCATTTTTTATTCATTTTCTTTTTTGTTAGTTTATTTTCTATCATTTTATTTTTATTTGTTTCGGTTTCTAACAACAATTAACTTTTTGATGTTTGCGCTTGTGAGAAAAAGATTGCTATTAGTTTTTGACAGGTGTTTTGATGTTTAAGTTTGGGGGATGCCTTGGACTTTGCTCATCCCGGTTCCTCATCCCACTGTAATGTATTTCTTGTCACATTGGGGACAATGTGTCATTTAAGTTTGGGGGTGTGGACAAACACTTTGTCTGTTTTGTTTGTTTATTTACTTGTTTTGTTTTGTTTTTGTCTGTATATAAAATTTTTTTCTTTTTGTTTGTTGCTATGTTGTTATTTGGGCACAACTTACATTGTAACTGTGGATTGCATGTCATTGGTGTGTTTAACGTTTTTGAACATTGCTTATCATTAGAAATCCCAGTTTTTTATTCATGTGTTGGATTAGAGAGACTCCACTTGTTTGATTATTATTTCACATGCACACTAGCATAGGGGTCTGTGAGGTATGAGATTGGACTTTGAAGTGTGTTTCTTGAGATTTTTAGGTTTTTACGATGTGATGATGAGAACCTTGGCTTTAAAAAAAAAAATCAGAAAATCATAATAAAGTGAGTTTTTCATTGAGTAACCGGACCTCGTACCTCATCAAGCATTGAGTGTTCGCGTAAAAAGATGAGAAAATCCAGCTAAAAATTGTGTGGCTAGTTTAGTCTCCGTAGTTCTTTTTGACTTGAGTAATTAAGCCCTTAGGGATGTCTCTACATCTAGTGCCCTAAAATCACCTGGTTTGGGAGTCACTGGCCCAACACTCATTACATAGGTCATTTAGAAGCTTAAGGGAGTCAAGCATTGCACAGCCTACACAAAAAATTGCATCTTTCAATTCAAGCCTTGGATGATTTATCACATTGTTTTCCTTTGAATTTTGGGATACACGTCTTTGGAGAATGAATGAAACCACATGATCTTGTTGTTAGTTCACTTTGCACATTATGGAGCACGTGTTGTCTCAATTTTTCAACCTTGAGTAAAATGATGTTTGGATGCCTTGATGATGTGGTTCGTATGTTTAAAACATGTTAAATTTGCTAATGATGTATGAACCATGTGTCTGTGTGAAGGGCTTTGTCTAACATAGTACCAAATAATTGTTTGTGGGTGTCATTCCTGGAAAACCCTCACGAGACTTCACTCGTCCACTAGGAAATTCCTAGGGGTTTAAAAGGCTTGTTACATGAGCTAAATGCAATCGTTTCTCCCATGAAAGCGGTTTACGTTTATTGTTTTCATTGTGTTTTCATTTTTGTTTTACTAAGGGACTAGCAAAATGTAAGTTTGTGGGTATTTGATCGGTGTCAAATATTGTATATTTAACCCCCTTTAACTTATGTTTGTTAAGCTCTTAGCTTTGTTAATTTCTAATGTTTTGGTTAGTTTTGGTGTTTTAGTGTTTTGCTGGCTGTTAAGTTGCATTTGGGGCTAATGCCATCAACTCTGGGGCTTAAAACAGTTCGGGGAGCTTTGGCAGCAAAATTGAGTCGAGCGATGATTCGCACCCAACGACTTCCACCAAAACGACCATATCATGAGTTGTATAACTCCGATTGGGGTGATCTTGGTGTCTTTGGAAAGCTATCTCGAAGATCTACAAAATCACATTTCACATGTTTTGGCCAATTCTGAAGTATGTGTGCTCGAACGCACATTTTGGTATTCGAACGCAATTATGCCCATCTGATGCAGAAATTCCACGAGTGCGTTCGAACGCACCTAGTGCATTTGAACGCACTTAACTAACCTGGCGCGCTGAAACCCTAAAAATTAGCCTATAAATACCTCACTTTCTTTTGTAAACAAGCTAGACGCTTGGGAGATGGGTTGAGGCACCCTCAGTGGCTCAAAACCTCACTGTTCTTCATTGTAAACACTCCTAAATGTCAATTTTATTTAAATGTTTTCATTTGTTTCACTTTAGTCTCTTATTTCCCTCACTATAGATTTGGTTATATATTTTCATGCTTAGTTTAAATTTTCTGTCTTTTAATTTAATGTTTGTTTGATTCAATCACAATCTCGTAACAAGATTGTGATTGGTTGTTATTTATGCATCGTTTTCCGTCCAATATTTGTTGTGATTAATCCGGGTTACATCGGATGGTTCAAACGAGTCCAATATCCATTGTCGTCAATGACACATCGGATGATTCAATCTTGGTCCAACATCCATCGTGATTGTTTATGGGTTAATACATCGAATGATTCGACTAGATTTCGTAAAGGCAAAAGAACATGCGTAGCGCTAGACCGTTCGACGGATGTGTGCACTATTGTGAGAATAGGACATGCATTTTAGCCTAATTGAATGATGGATGCATGAATTAGTATGCTTATATGTTGGTTAAATTGTGGTGAGGTAGATTAGGGATTTTAGCATTTTATTTATTTATTTTATTGCATTTTAATTTAGTTTATTTTTATGCACACCAACTGTTTGATTTTGGGACTAGGTTAAGGTAAGATTAGTTTAGGCATTTTAGAATTGATTCTTAGCAACGCCGATTCTCTGTGGGTTCGACACTCGCACTTGCACATCCACTTTATTACAAACGAGTCGTACAATTGGCAAGTACTATTTTTGGTACAACCACCTAAGTGAGAATTTGATTAAGATAAGAGTACTAAAATAGAGAGGTAATAATATAGAGTATTCAAGATAGAATTCACCTTCTTTATATCATTGGCTTGCTTTTCCATTTATAGAGGTTGTAAGTGGTTGAGTGTGTCCTTGTGGGACTCTTACTTGACTCCCTCCATTGATATGTGGGATTGGTGTAGCAACTAAATATCTTTCATCTAGATCATGTGGGAGATTATATGGAGAGAATGTTACATACCTAGACTCCTTTTGGGGAGGTCCAGTTTGAGATATTCTTGATTGAGTCGTTATTTCCCAAATCAAGTTGTTGGAATGCCATTATACTTCCCTGATTCATTGGGTCATCACAATATGGTGCTTGGCTATGTGATTTGGAGCAGACCAAACAATAACTAGGCGATTATGCTTTTGTTAGGCGATTATGCTTTTGTTAGTGCCTTAGTGACTTAATGAACCGTAGGCCTTTTATTTAGAGTGGGCCTTCTAGTTGGGCCTTGGCAGATTTTATGTATCAACACTTTTGATGTGGCAAAGATGTTTGCCGTCGGGACAAACAAGACTTGGAAATATTTGAAGGAATAAAAATTTTGTATCAATGCCTTGAGAAAGACTACGATTCCATGCCTTTGGATATGTTGGAACTCCTTTCCACAAAGTTATATATATATATTTCAATTTCTGAGGTGGGTTTTGATCATCAATTGTTAAAGGCCAAGAAGCTTCTAAATGAGACTTTGAGAGGGTTAATAGAAAAGAGAAGGGAAAGAGGGAGACATGGCAGAGGCTTGTTAAAAGTATTATTGGGAGCCAAAGATGAGAAGCTGATTGATATTCAGCTCACCAACTCTTAAATTGTTGACAATCTAATCGGAGTATGTTGTGCCAAATACTACCTAAATTAATAGATAATATTTAGTACGTTTTAACTCACAAGTTCACAAGATCAAAACAATAGAATAGTGCAGCAAGTACGAGATCAATCCCATGGAGATTGTGACTTTTGCTTAGTATTAAACAACTAAATAAAAATATCAAGTTGTCGCAAAATTGATATTAGGGGAAACTACCTTTAGCCCCCATGAACTATCAGGTGTTGGTCATTTGCCCCATGAACTACCAAGTACAATACCCGACCCCATCAAACTACCTAACCGTAGCCAACAGCCCCCTTCCGTCAGTCAACTCCGTTGAAACTCACAGTCAATGCTACATGTGCCCATCACGTGCCATTTTAAGCAATTTGCTTCCATTTTTGCCCTTCTCTTTCTTTTTCTTTTTCATTTTTTCTTTTCTTTCTTCTATCTCCTTCTTCTTCCTTAGAAAACAGAGAGAATGTGAGGGGTTGTTAATTACGAAATCCATTTCTCATATCACGCTTTCATCCACACCCACTTCAACAAATAAAATTCAAACACCCCTAAAAAAAGAATTATATTATTTTCTGCGTTTTTCATGTCCTACTTTTTCACATTGAAACCCACAAAATTCTCAAACCTACTGCGTTTTTCATGTCTTGCTCTATTTCAGACCAGTCGTTGATAATATGGAAGCCGTTATCGAGCCTGAAGGTGTTGATGACGATGGTGGTGATTGGCTGGCGGTTATTCAAGTTCTATCGTGCATCAGTGTGGTGGGAAACAAGGAGGAAACGAAGAAAATGTTGAAACCCATTAATCATCAAGCTCAAGCCGTTGATACCCATTGAAATTCTGGGTTTGGCTTTCGGTTCCTGGGTTTTTGCTTAAAATTATGAGATACCCATTAAACCACAAGTATCATTTTTGCTAACATCAGAAACCTAGAAATGAAGAGAAACCAATTTTTGTTCTTCTGCATTCACCGGCAAATAGAGAGAAAGAAACCCTTTTTATTCTTCTGCAACCCAAATTTTGTTTGATGCTGTGCTTTGTTTTGTCAAAAAAAAAAAAAAATTGTAGCTATCATGCAATTTGTACCCAGTGAGAGGAAGAAGGGAGAAAGAAAAGGAAGAAGGGATTCATCAATACCCAAATAAAAATTAAAGTCTTGGTTTGATGGGTAAGGATTTTGGGGTGTGATTTTGAAACAGAAGAAGCAAGCAAAAATGCAGAAGCTCCTCCAAGTTTGATTTCGCCGAGTACCCAAATGGAACTCCGCCTGATTTCGCCATTTCCGTCCACCACATCCACCCACAAAATTCACAAACAAATAATTGAACAAAAAATATAATCAAATCACAACAAAGAAACCCCATGGAAAAGAAAAGGTATAATCAAACCAAATCAAATAAAAAATTATAATCTCTCTCCTGTTCTCTCCCTCTCTCATAGAAGAAAGAAAAGAAAAAAAGAAAAAGAAAGAGGAGAGCAAAAATGGAAGCAAAATGCTTAAAATGGCACGTGATTGGCACATGTGGCATTGACTGTGAGTTTCAACGAGTTGACTAATAGAAGGGGGTTGTTGGCTACGGTTAGGTAGTTTGATGGGGTCGGGTATTACACTTGGTAGTTCATGGGGGCAAATGGCCAATACCTGGTAGTTCATGAGGGCTAAAGGTAGTTTCCCCTTGATATTATTAAAAGAAATAAAAATAAGGGGAAACTACCTTTTGCCCCTATGAATTACAACGCGTTACTACTTTCCCCCCATGAATTGCCAATTGCGCTACTTGGCCCCCATGAACTACTATTTTGTGCTCGAAAACCCCTTTCGTCAATCAAAGCTATTAACTTAAACGGTCAACCCTTCACTTTGCATCACTTTGCCCTATGAATTACAACGTATTGTCACTTTGCCCCAATGAATTACAACGAATTGTCACTTTGCCCCCATGAACTACAACGCATTGTCACTTTGACTGTTTGAGTTAACAACTTTGACTGACAGAAGGGGTTTTGGGCACAAAATGGTAGTTTATGGGGGCAAAGTAGCACAGTTGGCAGTTCATGGGGGGAAAGTGCAAAGGCGTTGTGGTTCATGGGGCCAAAAGGTAGTTTCCCCTAAAAATAAAGATAAGTGTAGGGCTTTGATATCTACTACTGATCATGCTCAATTAATATAACAATATGTCAATGCTCCAATCATATTATGAATACCTAATGTTTGCCAACCTAAGGGCATGGGTATATACTCCTTAGCTATTGATTTCCCTAAGCAATGAATTAGGCATGGGTGTATACTCTAACTCTTTTCTTTCTTAAAGGATTTAGCACGGGTGTATACTAAGTTGTTCTTTAAGAAAGTATAAATTTATAGAAATCAACAAACACACGAGGCCTAGGGCATGGGTGTATACTCCTGGTTCTCCATGTTGATCAACCCAAGAACCTAGTGTGGATTTCTTTTGTTACTTTTATTAAACCCTAGACATGGTCATCCAGATTGATTTAATTAACTAATCCATCCCACTTGCATATAATGGCCAATCACATACATATGAGGAAATCAATAAAACAAGCATTAATCAAGTTAAGCATCACAATATGATTATCACAAAGGTGCTAATATTGAAATATAAAAGAACATAATTAGGGCTTCAATCTAGACCTACAAAAGTATTAAGTTACACATAATTAAAATAAAACTAAAAAGAAATGGGAAAAGAAAGAATCGAAAACCACTCCTAGAATTAGCCTCCAATTCTTCTTCCCAAGATTGTCTGGAAACCCCATTCTAAGAGGCTTAGAGGTCTATTTATAGACTTCCAAGGAAGCCTCTAAAAACCTAAAATCCTAGAAAATTTGTAGGTTTCAGCCCTAGTCTAATTAGGATAGAGAAAACCTAAGTCTAAATCGGAATAAGATTCGTTCAGAATTGCATTCCTATCTTGCGGGGTGATTTTTACACAGTGACATTTCGAAATAGGAAAATTATATTTCACAATGATTTATATTCTGTTGAGTTAGCTTTCCAATGCCACTGGAATCACCTCAATCCGATATTTGAACAGAAAGTTATGATCAAAATACCGAGACATGTGCAAAATCCAAATTTGAATCCAATCCGATTTTGACTCCAATTTGATAAATTTTGATTTAATCTTTTCCTTTATTTGGTTAAACTTGACCATATCTTCTAGGTCTTCCAAATTTTCCCTTTAAGCTTGAAACTTTTCCAGAAATGCTTCCTTTTCTTCCATCACCTACAAAAGCAAAAAAACACAAAAAGGAAATAAAATGAAACAAAATAACAAAAACTAGGAAATTAACAGATGTAAATTAAGGGCTAAAATATGAATATTTTGGCACTTATCTCACCCCAAACTTATATATTACTAGTCCCTTAGCAATACAAAACTAAAAACAAAATGAAAAACAAAAAAATAAATCCATCTTTCGTGAGATGTACGATTGCATTTAGCGTATGCAACAAGTATTTTAAACCTCTAGGCATTCCATAGAGAATGAGTGAAGTCTTATGAGGGTTTTCCAAAAATGTTACCCACAAACATTATGTACAGTTCATGTTATCCAAAAATGAAAGTGTTACTCAAAACCATGATTTCCATTAATTAGCAAGCTTAAAAGGATAAACTCCATCTTCACAATGGATTCAAATTTTAAAATCTAATTACTAACAAAAGGCAGACTAAGGCATCACAAGTTCGAAACAGTGTAAATTGAACTAGAACAAAAATATGAAGCTTCCAAAGAATTCCAACGTGCAATGTCTCAATCTCTAAGTTCACTGAAATTCCCATCGGAATGAACAACAATGGCATAATTTTCTTTTCTTCGTTCTTTTATTATTAGGCTTTGCAATGTTTAGTTATCTTAAGCTTTCTAGTTGATCCATGTAACAAGTGTTGAGGCAATGACTCTCAAACCAGATGATTTTAGGGCATTAGGTGTAAAAACACCCCTAAGGACTTACTAACTTAAGTAAAAAAGGCTACGAAACTAAACTAGCCATAATTTAACCAAATCAAAATTCTCACTGTTTGAGATGCTTAATGAGGCAAGAGATCTAGTTACTCAGTGAAAAGTTTTATCAATGATTTTTTATTTTATTTTTTAAATTATGCCAAAGTATCCAACCAATAAGTCAACCAGTTTCACCCAAAACATAGAAATATACGCATTAAGTTCACATGTCATACCCCACAATTTAGTGTTAATGTGCTTGTTAGATTAGATCAAACATGAGAATTCTCAAATGCCTAAAGTAAGTAACCAACTTAAAAATCCAACATTAGACCATGTGTTCAAAATTTTAAGCTAACCAATGAATATCAAATCACAATTCTTAGATCAATAAAAATTTTCAAGAAAAACATAAACATCCATTTTTTTAATTCAAAAATGGGACAAAGTGTGTGTAAATGTGTCTCCTATTATCCCAAACTTAAATTACACATTGTCCCAAATGTGTGTATAACATAGAAAGATCTTACTCAGGAGATAGATGAAACTGGTTGGAATAGGTACGACTCAAAGCATTCCCCCCAAACTTGAACTCAAGCACACTTGTCCCTGAAAAACAAACACTAAAATAAAAATGGAAAACAAAAAGGAAATAAAATGAAACAAAACAACAAAAAGTAAAAAATTAACAAATGTAAATTAAGGGCTAAATTATGTATTTTGGCACTTATCAGAGTAATCTTTTCTGCTCATGATACAACGGCAAGTGTCCTAACATGGGTTCTAAAGTATCTGCAAGATAATGGCACGATAATGGCAATCTTATCTTGTAAAATAGATTTCTTGCACAATAACGAAGGGTATAACCGTCTTTTGACAGTTTAAAGTGAGGGCAAACATGGGATAGATATTGATAAACTAGCATGTGGGACAAACGTGATGGGTTGACCATTTGAATTATTGCCTTTCATTGATAGAAGGGGGTTCTGAGAACAAAATTGTAGTTTGATAGGATCAGGCAGTAAGATTGTTAGTTCATGGGGGCAAATTGATAATACATTGTAATTGATAGAGGTAAAAGGTAATTACCCAAAATAATTACAATATGAAAATTAATAATAAAAAAAACAAAATATAAGAAATGAAAGGGATGTATGGAAAGATCTCACAATGCTATATAATCACACAAATGCATTGTCCTTAAAAGATTAATTCGTGCTTCCTGGAGTATAAAACTCGGTGCGATCAAATCTTTTGACATGCAACCTCTTAGGGTTAAACTATAGCGTCTACTTTCGTTATGGACGCACTTCCAATAACAAAGAGCATTAGAACAACTCAAATATTTTTTTGTAGAGCAACAATTCCATAATTGAAAACATATAAGTAACATATATATATATATATCAAGTGCTCTTTTTGTATCGCACATAAAACTAGAAAGTTGGCTTAATATATATGTATATATATAAAGTTCTATATATAAGTGAACTCCATGTTCTTCTTTTAACGTGAGAATGCCATATGTTTTATTTTTTTAAAAAAAATCAAGAGAATTTTTATGACCATTGGTCAAAACGTTTTGCAAATTTTTCTCTTTTAAGCAACATTCAAAACGTTAGAAAATTAACTTGCATTGATCAAACAGTCAGACCAAAATCAATGACAACATCATGCCATACAGTTAAAACAAATCTAAGGTTTGTAAAACATTTAATGACCCAACGGTCAAAACCGCAACCCCATTAAAATAGAGTTTCACTTTCCTTCATCAAAACTCATGAAAAGTTTTTTTGAAGAAATTGAGAAATCTTATTAGCTCAAATAGAGGAAATCACGAAAGGGGGGACAAAGTCTCCTTCCCGACAACACCATCTAAACAAGATGGAATACAATGCCACAAGATAGTTCCAGTAGCATGGTTACAAGCAGCTCTAGCTAGAGTATGGGCAGCAACATTAGCCTCCCAATTTACATGTACAAACTTAGAGTTACCCAAATGAACCCAATCCCCTTTTTACATCCTCGATGAAGTGTCCATAGCTGCTTTCGCTGGGTTGTAATGAGTTCACGGTGTTCACAATCATTTGAGCATCACCCTAAAAAATAACCCCTGAATATTCCCTCTCCTTGGCAAAAATCACTGCATGTAGTGCCGCTAGAGCTTCGGCTTCAAGGGGGGAGACCGACACCTTCATCGTCACACTGCAGGCTCCCTTGACACGGCCCCTTTCATCTCTAGCCAAAATCCCCAGGCCCACCACCCTTTTACTAACATCCAGAGCCGCATCAAAATTTATTTTTGCCATTAAGTCCGGTGGTGAAGCCCATCTTTTTTCTTCAATTTTACTACCAGGCGGGACCTCTGTAGAGTTGCAAACATTTGCCCTCAGCACCTGTGAAGGGTGGGTCATATTTCCACCATGCACAATATCATTCCGACGTAGCCACACCCTTCTAGCTGTGATAACAAACAGCTCTACTTCTGATGTAGCCTGAAACATAACGGAGGCAAAGAAACAATACAAGAAGAGGGATAAATAGATCTTGGATCTCGATTCTGTCAAGAATCTAAGAACTCTTCTCTAATAAACAAAGTCTATCTATAAATCAAAGGAATCAATTAACTAGTAATTGATCCCACGGCGCACCATCCCAGCCATGTCCTTCCAAGACACGACTTTTGAAAAACACTTTCCTTGTCGTAACAAGAAAACTGCAGTGGAAGACTTTACGAAGACTGTGAGATCAAGAGACAGTAATAGAAACATCACACAACAATACCAGAGATAAAGTACTACTTCCATAATATGATAGATAGACATCAAATGTACTAGTCACCAGACCATCAACAGAAAAATAGATACATCCCCAAAATAAGATACAACAACATTGTTTACAAAAGATCAATAGATCAGAGCCTAGACTTAAGCTTTAACAGAACTAGTGAAATCAAAATCTCTATCATGTCTGCACGAGCAGATCCTCCATCTTTCCACATAGTCCTAAACCAAACGGAATCCATATCCTCAAAGATTAACCGTATCAGGTCCTGAGCAATCACACAAGTAGTCTCCGACGGCATCTTCGTCTAGTATAGCTAAACCGCACAATTATTCATCGTGATGGGAAAAGACATAAATAAAGGGGGTAAGTCTAAGACTTAGTGATTTTTAACGTAGATAATACCCATGCCAGTTTTAGAAATGAAGTAAGATGTTTAATAAGTAAAAACAGTTCCATCATGACAGTTTATTTACGCGTGATATATATATAATAATGATATATGCATACGATGTTAACAATAGTCATAATTCAACAGTATGGTTTACCGAAGATATTACCCATTCTCAACAGGGTTGATGCGGTCCTGAGGAACCTATAATACAATGCCAGTGCCCCAATCATTGTACAACATACCGTACGTAACATTAGTGGCATGATCAAGTCCAGCTCGAATGGCCCACACCAACTAATGACGTCCATCCTATAGTGACTAAACCATTGGGAATGGTTGCATCAAGGTCATGAAACCAATGGATCCATAGCGCGTATGATACACACATTTGACTATAAAACTTACATGTATAGTAAGCCCATGGCCAATACTACCGCATGTATCGGTGTACCATGTCATACGATGCAAATTATCTTATTTGTATTTTACATGCATGTCATTTTACACAAGTCTCACTTGGTTAACATGTTCAGCACAACATTTTTCTCAAAGTGACAGAGTTCATGTGCAATAAGTACAAACTGTGAGAGTTGTAAAATATGCATTTTTCTTGATACACAAAATAGATGTGTAATGCATGGAAAATAGCAATAAGCATTATGTGAGTTAAAACTCACCTGGATCGATAAGCGTCTTTGAAAACTTTGAAAGATTCGGGTTCTCCAAATCTATGGAAAACCTTCTATTAGTCATAATTCCACTAAAACAACTCTAAAGTAAGGAAAACAGGAGCTACAGGATGTTGGTGAAGCATCGTCCATCGTCAATATGACAAGCTCGTCACGTCGCATACAACACCGTACGTCCGCTATTTGGGTTTCCGGAGAACCTCATTTTCTCTCCATTGTCCACCTATTCTCCGACTCCTAGGGCTACTAGGAACACCCTAAAGCCTTCTAGTCTAGTTAATAACCTCCATGCAACGTAACTAAGCTAATTGAAAATACTATCCCAAACGGGTTTTAAAGGGTAACTAAGCTAGCAACTACAACTAAACACTAAACAAATAGCATAACGACGTAATTAAAAGCTAAAGATCGAACGTTACCTCCTTGAAACAAATGGCAAGAGTTTCGCCACACGAACATTCTGAAACTTGCAAACGCCTCACACACACAAGCTCACAACACACTCAAAACACTTGGAAAACACTCTTGGAACACTCTGGCAGCCTGCGGGCATTTCAAAAATGTGAAAAATACGAAGGGGGTAGGGGTCCATTTATAGGCCTAGAAAAGCAGCGGACGTCCGGCCAAGGGGTGTACATCCAGTGGTTCTTGCCCAGTGGTTCCATGGCTACCTCATACGTCTAGGTATTATCAAGAGGGTATTCACCCACATACAGACAGCTTTAGTGTACTTTGATGGTCCCCCATCGACGTGCACTACAAAACAGCAGACGTCTCAAACCTAGCGACATCGTGAAAAGTCCAAATTACCCTTCTAGTGTCCTTAGTGACCCAAAGCCCAAATTAACTCCCCCAACTAAGCCACTATGCCTAGTGGATGTTAAAACATAAATTGAGGAGGCCTTTGTGTCCTATTTCAGGAGCCTTTTTGAATTAGGAGGGGTTCACCAAGTCGAGCATTACACCTCTACTATTCAAGAGAAGATGACAGCTAGCATGAGAGTTGGGTTGCTGGCCAAATTCACAAGGGAGGAAATCCATGAAGCCATAAAAAGTATCCCTCCTCAAAAGGCACTTGCTGATTTTACCAACTCCATTGGGACTGCATTCCATTTTTGTTAATATGGATGAAAATATTGCTTTGATCCCAAAAAATTGTAACCCTCGCTCTGTCATGGATTTTTGACCTATATATTAGTTTATATAATGTGCTCTACAAGATTATATCAAAAGTGTTGGCTAATAGATTGAAGGGGGTGCTTCCTCATATAATCTCACATAGTCAGAGTGCTTTTATACCAGGCAGGTTAATAACTGATAATATATTAGCAGCTTATGAGACCATGCATTCCATGCATACGCATATGTGGAGTAAGGTGGGATTTATGGGCATTAAGATAGACATGAGCAAGTCCTATGATATAAAGTGGAGTGGGGTTTTCTGGAGGCAGTCATGGCAAAAATGGGGTTCCAAACTGATGGATAAAACTTATTATGGAGTGTGTCAAAACAGTCTCTTATGCTATTGTTGTGAATGGTCAACCGGTGGGTTGTATCAGGCCTTCGAGAGGTCTCCGACAGGGGGATCCTTTCTCACCGTATCTATTCATTATTTGTGCAGAGGCCCTTAGTTCAATGCTCTCATGAGCAGAGAATAATGGGGTTATCATTGGAGTGCCAACTTCTAAATGGGGCCCAAGAATTAGTCATTTGTTCTTTGCAGACGACAACCTTCTTTTTTGCAAGGCCAATTCAATGGAATGGAGAAGACTTACAAGAATTTTGGATAAGTATGAAGTGGCATTGGGACAGGAATTAAATCAAGATAAAAGCTCCATCTTT
Organism: Carpinus viminea; assembly: GCA_013348765.1. Lineage (NCBI taxonomy): Eukaryota > Viridiplantae > Streptophyta > Magnoliopsida > Fagales > Betulaceae > Carpinus > Carpinus viminea. The sequence continues at coordinate 25,928,510 of CP054670.1, read as the reverse complement.
TTTAGTCGAAACATAGATAGGGAGAAAAGGGAAGAAATTATACACCTTTTGGGTTTAAAGGCAACTGATCGTTTTGAGAAATATTTGGGGTTGCCTACTTTGGTGAGCAAATCATGTTCAAAGGAATTCAAAAGTATTAAGGATAGAGTTTGGAGCCATTTACAAAGTTGGAAAGTGAAATTTTTATCCTAGGCAGTGAAGGAAATTTTGCTTAAAGCGGTGGTGCAAGCAATCCTTACGTATAATATGAGCATGTTCCTACTCCCGAACAATCTTTGCAAGGAGATAAATAGGATGATGCAAAATTTTTGGTGGGGGCATAAGGAGAATTTTTGAAAGATTCATTGGATGAGTTGGCAAAAACTTGTTGTGCCAAATACTACCTAAATTAATAGATAATATTTAGTACGTTTTAACTCGCAAGTGCACAAGATCAAAACAATAGTATAGTGCAGAAAGTACGAGATCGATCCCACGGAGATTGTTAATTTTATTTAGAATTAATTAACTAAATTAAAATACCAAAAGTGTCACGCAATTGATATTATGAAAAATATATAAAGATAAATTAAAGTGTAGGGCTTTGATATCCACCACTAATCATATGCTCAAATTAATAAACAATATGCCAATGCTCTAATCATATTATGAATACCTAATGGTTGCCAACCTAAGGGCATGGTGTATACTCCTTAAGCTATTGGTTTCCCTAAGCAACAAATTAGGCATGGTGTATACTCTAACTCTTTTCTTTCCTAAAGGATTTAGCATGGTGTATACTAAGTTGTTCTCTAGGAAAGCATATGAACTGTGAAAACCGACAACCACATGAGACCTAGGGCATGGTGTATACTCCCGGTTTCCCATGTTGATTAACCCAAGAACCCCGTGGATTACTTTTGTTACTTATGTTAAACCCAGGACTCGGTCATCCAAATTGATCTAACTAACAAGTCCATACCACATGCATATAATGGCCAATCACATACATATGAGGAATTCAATAAAACAGCATTAATCAAGTTAAGCAACACAATATGATTATCACAAAGGCGCCAATATTGAAATATTAAATAAACATAATTAGGGTTTCAATCCAGCCCTACTAAAATAATTAGTTACACATAATTAAAATAAAAACTAAAAAGAAAAGGAAAAGAAAGAACCGAAAAACCGCTCCTAGAAGTAGCCTCCAAATTCTCCTCTGAAATTGTTCTAATTGTGAGGCTTAGAGGTCTATTTATAGGCCTTAGGAGAGTCCTAGAAACCTAGTAAACCTAGGAATTTGGAATTCTATCTCCTAGTCAAATTAGGAGACAATCCTATTACAAATCGGAGAAGGATTCGTCCAGAATTGGGCTCCTATCTTTGGGGTGATTTTGGACATTGCGGCGCTCCGAATTAGGAAAATGCTATTTCACAATGATTTGTATAATTTTGAGTTAGCTTTCCAATGCCGTGGAATCACCTCAATCCGATATTTGAGCTGAAAGTTATGGTCAAAATACCGAGACATGTGCAGAATCCAAATGCAATCCGATTTTGACTCAATTTGATAAATTCCGATTTACTCCTTTCCACATCTTCTAGGTCTTCCCAATTTGCCCTTTAAGCTTGGAACATTTCTAGAAACGCTTCATTTTCTTCCATGACCTACAAAAACACAGAAAACACAAAAAGGAAATAAAATAGACAAAATAATATAAACTAAAGGCATAACAAATATAAATTAAGGGCTTAAATATGAATATTTAAGCACTTATCACACCCCCAAACTTACATATTGCTAGTCCCTTAGCAATACTTCAACTAAAATCAAAACGAAAAACAAAGAACAAAAAGATAAATCCATCTTTCGTGGGATGTACGATTGCATTTAGCATATGCAACAAGCCTTTTAAACCCTAGAATTCCCTAGAGGACGAGTTAAGTCTCGTGAGGGTTTTCCAGGAATGTTACCCACAAACATTATGCACAGTTCATGTTATCCAAAAATTAAAGTATCACTCAAAACCATGATTTTCATTCATTAGCAAGCTTAAAAGTTAAACTCCATCTTCACAATGAATTGGAATTTAAAGTCTAATCACTTACAACAGGCAAGTTAAGGCATCACAAGTTGAAAACAATGTAAAGTGAACTAGCACAAACTATGAAGCTTCCAAATAATTTCAATGTGCAATGTCTCAACATCTCAAGCTTCAGAATTTCCCATTAGAATGAACAACATTGGCATGCTTTATTTTATTTTCTTTCTTTTTCTTTTATTTTGACTCAATGTTTAGTTCCCTTAAGCTTTCTAATTGACCCATGTAGCGAGTGTTGAGTCAATGACTCCCAAACCAGGATGGTTTTAGGGCATTAGGTGTAAAGACACCTAAGGACTTACTAACTCAAGTCAAAAGGCTACGAAACTAAACTAACCATAATGTTAACCACATCAAATCTCCTCACCTTTTGACATGAACACTCAATGCTTATCGAGGCAAGAGGTCTAGTTACTCGGTGAAAAGTTTATCAATGATTATCATCATTTTTTTTCTTTCATAAAGTTAACCAAATCAATTCTCTTCACCTTTTGACGTGAACACTCAATGCTTTGAGGCAAAAGTTTATCAATGATCACTTTTTTAAATATTTTCATGCCAATGTATCAAACCAATAAGTCATCCAGTGTCACCCAAAACATGAAAACATACATGAAAACCACATGTCATACCCCACCAATCATGTGCTAATGTGCTTTCAAAGAGATCAAACATGTGAATTTTCAATTGCCTAAAGTAAGTAACAAACTTAAAACCAACATCGATCATGTGTTCAAAATTTTAAGCTAACCAATGAATATCAAATCACAATTCTTAGATCAACCAAAATTTCAAGACAACATGAACATGCATTTTTTTTTTTTAAAAGTGGGACCAAGTGTGTGTAAATGTGTCTCCATACCCCAAATTTAAATTACACATTGTCCCCAATGTGTCTAACATGGAAAGATCTTACCCGGGAGATGGATGAAACTGTTGAATAAGTTTGACTCAAAGCATTCCCCAAACTTGAACTCAAGCACTTGTTCTGAAAAACAAAACACTAAAGTAACAAAGAAACAAAATAAAACAAAATAAAATAAACAAACAAACAAAGAAATAAAAGATAAATTCACTCCAAAATTTTGCAAAATTACAATCTATATAAGCAAATTGTAGTTGTCAAAACAAAGAATTGGAAAATTTGAAGGTTTTGAAGTGTGAGGGTATCGTGAGGTTGGTGGTGAGTATGGGGCGATGTCTTCATGGTGCAAGGGGAAAAGTGATGGGGAGAGGGAGAAATGACCTATAAGTAGGTCACGTGACTCCTTCCAGTCGGACATATAAGGTACGATCGATCGTAATTATGCATGAGTGCATGTGTGTGCTAATGTGTTCGTGTGCCTGGGTCACATAAGATAGCGATAATCGTTATATTCATAGCGATCGCTCGCTTTCTAATGTTTAGCATTATTGAGGAGATTTTGGCGATCGCTAAGCTATTTGCTGCGACGATCGTTTCCCGAAATATGCACAATCTAAGAGGTTGCGATGGTTCGAAATTCACTGCGATCGACACAGAAAAGTGCCCTTCCCTTTGACCGAATCATGAAATTAACTAAGGAAAAATTAAAACAAAATTGAAAAACAAAAAGTAAAGGAAGTACAGAAAGTAAGAAAGGTTTAAATGGGTACCTCAGTAGGCCTCACAGAGCGCTTGAGATTAAAGCGCTCAATTGCCTCCACAAGCTAGTTGGCACTTTAAACTTGAAGCACCAATCTTTTCTTCTCTTGCACCAAAGAGAATGATGTCTTCCATTGCGATTCAAGTTTTCTCAATATAGGTGGACCATTCGAGTCTTCTCAAACAATTTCTCATCATGGACTGGAATAAATAAGAAGAAGACTCGGAGCTTTTATCTTGATGTCCTCAATTTGCTCATGACTTCTCTCTTGGCCTTTGGTGTTTCTGAATAAGAGCTAATGTTGAAAAGGTTAGTGCTCTCTTCTTTTTCCGAGCTCTCCTCTAGATCCTCAGTTTGCTCCTCTTCCTCTCATCCACTTGATTTTCAACCACAACTTGCTGATAAAATTGATCAAAGTGCTCTCCCAAAGGATCTTCAAGACTTGGCTCACAAAAATTTTCCTCAATAGTTTCTTCATTCTTGGGTGTGGTGGTTGTTTGCTCACGATAGTAAGTGCACTCTTCCTCCATGTATTGTCCATTGTTTAGATGGGAATTGTTGGGAGTTCTTCTACTTTTCTCCATCAACATGAAAAGCTAAATCTACAAGACTCTTGTTAGGATCATTTAAACCTCAAAATGCCAATTTCTTCAGATAGTGATAGAACAGAAAAATTAGCAATCTCATGCTTAAAGAAAACAATCTTTTGTTGGAAATCAAATTAATAGATACTCAATTGCCTTGTCTTGTGCACAAGATCAAAAAAACTTCTTAAGAACTTTAGATCATCTCATCCCAAGTTTAGAATTAAAAACTAAATTAAAAATAGTAGATATCTTAGCATTATCTTTTAAAGAAAAAGGAAGAGGATTAAATTAAAGATTTCATGTGTAGGGCTTTGATATCCACCACTAATCATATAAATAATATAACAATATGCCAATGCTAATCATATTATGAACACCTAATGGTTGCCAACCTAAGGCATGGGTGCCTTTTAAGCTATTGGTTTCTAAGCAACTAGAATTAGGCATGGGTGTCTCTAACTCTTTAAAAGAAAAAGAAAATTATACTAAGAAAATAAGAAAAATAAAAAACTGAAACCGAACCACATGAGACCTAGGGTATTGTATACTATTGATCCCATGTTGATTAACCCAAGAACCCGTGGATTACTTTTGTTACTTATGTTAAACCCACTTGATAAAATTGATCTAACTAATAAGTCCATACCACATGCATATAATTAAATAAAATTAACTAATGAGGATAATTCTAAACAAAATTAAACAATTAATCAAGTTAATAAACAATATGATTATCAAAAGGCGTAATATTGAAATATTAAATAGATAATATTTAGGTGCAGCTTACTAAAATGCACAAGTTAAAACAATAATTAAATAAAACTAAAAGAAAGAAAAGATCCGATTGTTAATTTTATTTAGAATTAATTAACTAAATTAAAATACCGTGTCTACAATTGTGATATTAGAGGTCTATTTATAGGCCTAAAGATAAATTAAAACACTAGTAAACCTAAACCACGAATTATTCTCAATTAATAAATCAATATGCCAATGCTCTAATCCTATTACAAATCAAGGATTCGTCCAGAATTGGGCTCCTATCTTGGGGGTGATTTTACATTGCGGTGGTCTAATTAGGAAAATTCTATTTCACAATGATTTGTATAATTTTGAGTTAGCTTTCCAATGCCATTGGAATCACCTCAATCCGATATTTGAGCTGAAAGTTATGGCCAAAATACCGAGACATGTTCAGGATCCAAATTTAATCCGATTTTGACTTCAATTTGATAAATTCCGATTTAATCCTTTCCACATCTTCTAGATCTTCCCAATTTGCCCTTTAAGCTTGGAACATTTCTAGAAACGCTTCATTTTCTTCCATGACCTACAAAAACACAGAAAACACAAAAGGAAATAAAATAGACAAAATAACATAAACTAAAGGCGTAATAAATATAAATTAAGGGCTTAAATATGAATATTTAAGCACTTATCACACCCCAAACTTACATATTGCTAGTCCCAAAACAAAATAAAACAAATGTAACAAAAGATAAATCCATCTGTGGATGTACGGTTGCATTTAGGCATATGCAACAAGCCTTTTAAACCTCTAGAATTCCCTAGAGGAGAAAGTTAAGTCTCGTGAGGGTTTTCCAGAATGTTACCTACAAACATTATGCACAGTTCATGTTATCTAAAAATTAAAGCATCACTTAAAACCATGATTTTCATTCATTAGCAAGCTTAAAAGTTAAACTCCATCTTCACAATGAATTGGAATTTAAAGTCTAATCACTTACAACAGCAAGTTTAAGGCATCACAATTTGAAACAATGTAAAGTGAACTAGCACAAGACTATGAAGCTTCCAAATAATTTCAATGTGCAATGTCTCAACATCTCAAGATTCACTGAATTTCCCATTAGAATGAACAACATTGGCATGCTTTTATTATTCTTTTCTTTTATTATTAGGCTCGCAATATTTAGTTCCATTAAGCTTTCTAATTGACCCATGTAGCAGTGTTGAGTCAATGACTCCCAAACCAGATGGTTTTAGGGCATTAGGTGTAAAGACACCCCTAAGGACTTACTAACTCAAGTCAAAAGGCTACGAAACTAAACTAGCCATAATGTTAACCACATCAAATCTCCTCACCTTTTGACATGAACACTCAATGGAGGCAAAAGGTCCATTACTCATGAAAAGTTTATCAATAATTATCATCATTTTTTTCTTTCATAAAGTTAACCAAGTCAATTCTCTTCACCTTTTGACGTGAACGCTCAATGCTTTGAGGCAAGAGGCCCATTACTCATGAAAAGTTTATCAATGATCACCTTTTTTTTTTTTTAAATATTCTCATGCCAATGTATCCAAACCAATAAGTCATCCAGGTGTCACCCAAAATGAAAAATATGCACATCAAAAAACCACATGTCATACCCCACCAATCATGTGCTAATGTGCTTGTGCAGAGCATCAAACATGTGAATTCTCAATTGCCTAAAGTAAGTAACAAAATCAAAATCCAACATCGATCATGTGTTCAAAATTTTAAGCTAACCAATGAATATCAAATCACAATTCTTAGATCAACCAAAATTTCAAGACAACATGAACATACATTTTTTTTTTTTTCAAAAAAAAGAAAAAAAGTGGGACCAAGTGTGTGTAAATGTGTCCCCCATACCCCAAACTTAAATTACATTGTCCCCAATGTGTGTCTAACATGGAAAGATCTTACCGGAGATGGATGAAACTGTTGAATAAGTTTGACTCAAAGCATTCCCCCAAACTTGAACTCAAGCACACTTGTCATGAAAAACAAAACACTAAAGTAACAAAGGAAAACAAAACAAAAACAAAAACAAAATAAAATAAACAAAAAAAAAAGAAATAAAAAAGGATATGTGTGGGTGCTCCCATGAGCGCTAAGTTTAACGTCTTGACATGTGGCACTTTAAACTTGAAGCACCAGTCTTTTCTTCTCTTGCACCAAAGAGAATGATGTATTCCAATTGTCTATATATGGGTGGACCACTCAAGTCTTCTCAAACAATTTGAATAAAATAAGAAGAAGACAGGGAGCTTTTCTATCTTGATGTCCTCAATTTGCTCAATTGGTAGCTCTAACAAACTTCTCTCTTGGCCTCTTGGTGTTTCAGAATAAGAGCTAATGTTGAAAAAGTCTTAGTGCTCTCTTCTTTTTCCTGATGTGGCTCCTCTAGATCCTCGTTTTCTCCTCCTTCCTCTCATCCACTTGATTTTCAACCACAACTTGCTCTAAAATTGATCAAAGTGCTCTCCCAAAGGATCTTCAAGACAAAAAAAATTATCCAACAGTTCTTGATTCCAAGGTGTGGTGGTTGTTTGCTCATGATAGTAAGTATATTCATCTTCCATGTAGTACTCATTAGGATTGACCTTGACACTCTTCTTCTTTAAGAATATCGGCTTGTTTGTTAGGGCCCTCATCTCCTCAAAAATTGTTGTGTATTCTTGGTCATTTCTCGATAGTCTCTAGCAACTCTTGAGACCTCGAGAGGAGGTGGTTTAGCCTGATATTGTTGATGTGGAGAGGAATATGAATGATCATATATGGTTCTTGTTAAAGGTAGGCCTCAGTATTGCAATTAATGATTTCATCATATCTATCTCTTCAGAGAATTCAAGAGGTTAATTCCTTAGCATTGTTATTTGTTTGATTTTGCAGTATTTAATAAAGATGCAAGAAAAACCATTAAATTTGGGTTAAACCAATCACAATAGAGGATAGATAAGTTTAATCATAACAAGAAAAGGATAAAATCAACTTTGAGCGGATAGAATTTCAGATTTTGAACACGTCTCAGATTTTTGGCTATAACTTTCAGCTCAAATATCGGATTGAGGTAATTCCAGCGGCATTGGAAAGCTAATTTTCTACAAATCATGCTGAAATAGAATTTTCCTAAATCGAACTCCCGCTATGCCAAAATTGTCTCAAGTGAAGAAGACAAATCTGGACGAATCCTTTTCCTACTTGTACATGGATTGACTCAACTAGGAGAATGAATTTCGAATTTTCTAGGTTTACTTCTAGGACTTGTTACTCCTATAAATAAGCCTCTATGCTTCAAGAGAATATAGACTTAGTTTTAGACAGAAAATATTTCTTGGAGGCTTAGTGGACTTAGAAGATCATGAGCGGCCAAACCCCAGTGGGGTATCGATGTAAACCCTTTCAAGCACAATGGTGATTGTATTTGATTTCATTTAATTCAATTTATGTATGTTGAATGTATAACTGTGAGGATTGCAACTTTAGATTTCTGTTCTTAATATTCAATGCAATTGTTATTTAATTCAAATTCAATATTTGCAAAATTCTATTTTGTCTTAGAAATTATTTTGCTCAGATTGAACTCAAATCAACCTTATTTTCTGTGATTATAAGATTGATGGTTATAATGGATTTTAATAGACATATGATTAATAGGATTAAGATAGGCCATGCCTAGGGAGGACGGTTGACACACCCTAGTTTAGTGTAATTTAGTACCATCCGTTACCAACAAGATGGGTTATGCTATTCCATTGATTGTATGAAAACTTAAGGGATTTATAGTTTATGCCTAGGGAAGACGGGTGCATACGCATCTTAGTGGTTAGGTGATTTATCCGTAACCACAAGATAGATTATCCTTATCCTTGATATTGTATTTTCTTGTTCTTTATAATATACATATTCTAAAGTTTTTGGAATTAAATACTTGCCATTATTTATGATTGTGTGAAATTGGTACTACTCTCTCTCTCATATTTTACTTTTAATTCCATTTACTTTCATGCACTCAATTTCACAAACAATCAAACATCTTTTGTTAATTAGGTTAAAATTAGTTCTTGAATTTAATAGCAAAACCCTTACAGATCCTTGAGGTTCGACAATATATAGCCCTATCCGATTCGGCCTATTATGGTAGTGGTATTTTTATTATTGATAAATTTGGTCACAAATTGTCAATATGTATGATCATAGAACTGCTGATATGATTGATGTTGCAGATCCATGAAATTGTGGAGCTTGAATTCCGTGATTTTGAGCTTGCCATGAGGTATTTGACGCTGGCTCCATGTTGGGTTATATGAATCAAAATAGCTGTCATTCCCGGTCTAGAGAACGATGTGTTCTTATGCTCAAAATATTGTTAGAAATTTGCCTTATTGAAGGACAATTTCTAACATGGTGATAAGAGTCATAGCAAAATGAACATGGTCCATAGGGTGTTGGAGTATCTCCCACATGTGAATCAAAATAAATGAAATTAAAATAAAGAGAAAATAAAACCAAAAAATAAAAATAAAACTCACAAACCGACGATTGTTGCAGTAGAGTGCTTGATTGCACGAGTTAGTGCACATTGATACGCTGTAGAAATAGAACTAAAATTCTAAAAAAAAAAAAAATCAGTAATGCAAAATTTAAATAAAATAAAACTAACTAATGGAAAAAAAAAAAAATTCTAAACAAAATTAAACAATCCTCGGCAACGGCGCCAAAAACTTGTTGTGCCAAATACTACCTAAATTAATAGATAATATTTAGTACGTTTTACTCGCAAGTGCACAAGATCAAAACGATAGTATAGCAGGCAAATACGAGATCATTCCCACGAGGATTGTTAACTTTGCTTAGAATTAAAGAACTAAATTAAAAATATCAAGTTGTCACAAAATTGGTATTAAGAAAAGAAATAAAAATAAAGATAAATAAAAGTGTAGGGCTTTGATATCCACCACTAATCATATTTAAATAATATAACAATATGCCAATGCTCCAATCATATTATGAATACCTAATGTTTGCCAACCTAAGGGCATGGTGTCTACTCCTTAAGCTATTGGTTTCTAAGCAACGAATTAGGCATGGGTGTCTACTCTAATTCTTTTCTTTCTTAAAGGATTTAGCATGGTGTCTACTAAGTTGTTCTTTAAGAAAGCATAAAAAACTGTGAAAACCGACAAACACATGAGACCTAGGGTATGGTGTATACTCGGTTTCCCATGTTGATTAACCCAAGAACCCGGTGTGGATTACTTTTGTTACTTATGTTAAACCCAGGACTCGGTCATCCAAATTGATCTAACTAACAAGTCCATACCACATGCATATAATGGCCAATCACATACATATGAGGAATTCAATAAAACAGGCATTAATCAAGTTAAGCAACACAATATGATTATCACAAAGGCGCCAATATTGAAATATTAAATAAACATAATTAGGGTTTCAATCAGCCCTACTAAAATAATTAGTTACACATAATTAAAATAAAAACTAAAAAGAAAAGGAAAGAAAAGAACAAAACTGCCTAGAAGTAGCCTCCAACTTCTCCTCTCTGAAATTGTCTAATTGTGAGGCTTAGAGGTCTATTTATAGGCTTTAAGAGAGTCCTAGAAACACTAGTAAACCTAAGAAATTCGGAATTCCATCTCCTAGACAAATTAGGAGACAATCCTATTACAAATCGGAGAAGGATTCGTCCAGAATTGGGCTCCTATCTTGCGGGCGATTTTAGCATTGGCGGTCCAAATTAGGAAAATTCTATTTCACAATGATTTGTATAATTTTGAGTTAGCTTTCCAATGCCGTTGGAATCACCTCAATCCGACATTTGAGCTGAAAGTTATGGCCAAAATACCGAGACATGTTCAGGATCCAAATTTAATCCGATTTTGACTTCAATTTGATAAATTCCGATTTAATCCTTTCCACATCTTCTAGATCTTCCCAATTTGCCCTTTAAGCTTGGAACATTTCTAGAAACGCTTCATTTTCTTCCATGACCTACAAAAAACACAGAAAACACAAAAAGGAAATAAAATAGACAAAATAACATAAACTAAAGGTATAACAAATATAAATTAAGGGCCTTAAATATGAATATTTAAGCACTTATCAAATGGACGGGGGTTGCGAAAAATAAAGGTGGATTGGGTTTTCTGGATTTAATTATGTTTAATAAGGCACTTCTAGCAAAGCAAGTATGGAGATTGTTGAAAAACCCCGATTCCTTAGTAGCAAAAATATTTATAGCTAAATATCACGCTTCTTGTTCGGTTTTGGAGGCGAATATAGGAAAGAAACCATCATTGGTGTGGAGAAGCCTTATGTCAACAAAAGAAGTCATAAAAAGGGGGGCAATATGGAGAGAGGGGGATGGAAAGAGCATCAAGGTGTGGGGTGACTATTGGTTACCTACCCCTGTGTCTTATTCAGTACAATCTCCTTCCATAAACCTACGTGACAATACCCTTGTGGCGGAGCTCATTGACCAAGAGAATAGGAGGTGGGATGGGACTCTCATTGAAGCCAATTTCTTGAAGGAGGAGGTAGAGGTGAACTCATGAAAAATTTTAATATCAAATTGTAATAAAAAAATATTAAGTAATAATAAACCATAAGTGAATAATAAAGATTGTTTGTAACATCACAACAATCCCCCACATGTTACAAGCATCGGAATAAGAGGAGATTGAAAGCGTGCATCAATGTGGTACTTGAAGGTTTTAACCGCACCTAGGATAAATAAATAGGAAATTAATAATTCGTCGTAGAGTTAAACTCTTTTAACCAAATTCACAAGTTAATCAAACCTATCACCTAGACAACTTTCTCAAAAAAAAAAAAAAATCAAATCAAATGAAATCAATGAAATTTGGGTTGTACTATAGTGAGTTGGCGCCTTATACAGGCTATGCACCTCTGGGTTTCTTGAATGCTCTAGATACTTGCCAAAGTCTCAGAGGTGATGGCATCACCTCCACACTTACATGGGTGGCATCCATCAAGAATGTGTGCAGAGAACACCCCATCCCAGCAAGTAGGGACTATGGACCCATTAAGAGTTTTAAACTCATCCTCACTCACTCTGTATCTTTTGTTGTTATGCCATAAAATGGCTTTTATGAGCGCTCTAGAGACCTACCCAAGTCTCATAGGAGATAGCACCTCCACACTGATATAGGTAGTATCCATTTTGAGTGTGTGCAGGGAACACCCCATTCCAACAAGTAGGGATTATGGACCCATTATGAGCTTTAAGCTCACCCTTAATCACTCTACATCATGTACTGTCTTACACCGTAAGGATGGATTCATCACTAATCTTCTCAGCAAGATAGTTTATAAACATAAATTGACAGTACCACACTGTGATCACATGTGACTTTGTTTCCCTTTAAACCTCATTCATGAGATCTCCAATCACAGAGGTTGGGTATCAATCACAATGTCATAATTTGGGTATCAGTCTTATTCCCCTCGATGCTTTTCTCACCAGCCTTCTTGTTAGTGGCTTGGTCAAGCAAATTAATTTATCAATAGGCTCATCGGCCATTTATCTCCAGTTCCTGCCATCTCCAAGGCAACTAACTTTGACTCCATAGTAAACCTTCCTACGCAAGTCTAATTTGAGGACTTTCGAGAGATAGCATACTTAGCTAGAGTAAACACATAATAGCCATTAGTAGGCTTCTTATATGAATTAAAATGTAGTTAACATCACAATATCCTTTCAATATAGCAAGATAATCACAATATGAAAAAGCAAAATTAATTGTGCCCCTTAAGAGTCTCAACAATTTAAAGATAGCATCATAATTCTCAATACCATGATTATTATAATGACTCATTCATTATTGTAAAAATTCCTATGCAATTATGTACACCATTAACCAAATGTGCATTAGACAATGTCACCTTGTCAAACTTGTCATGTGATGAGTGCTAAATATTGTATATTTAAACCCCTTAACTTGTATTTGTTAAGCTCTTAGCTTTTTTACTTTCTAATGTTTTTGGTTAGTTTTGGATTTTTAGTGTTTTGTAGGTCATTGAGCAAAAACTGTGGTTTTAAGGTAAAAGATTAAAAGAAGTGCAGTCTCTAAAGAACGATCGAGCGCATCATGCCACATTTGAGCGCATGTGCCCTCAAGCAAATGCAAGGCACACTCTAGCGCATGCTTGCACCGGAAAAAAGTTGATGAAGTCCCGAGTACACTCGAGCGCACCTAGTGTGTGGTCAAGCGATAACCTGGCAGTGCCGAAACCCTAGTTTTTTATTATTTATACCATTCTTTTCTTTTGTAAACGAACATCAGAGGTGTTGTTTATAACCCAATTTTGACCTAGAGTTGTTCTTGAGCTTTTAGGGACGTATCTCACTATAAGTTTGTTTGTTAGATGTTTTCAATTGATTTGATTAGGTTTGTTTAGTCATGCGAGGCTAAATCCTTCAACCAAGGTTGAGGATGAAGCTTCGCCATTGATGTACATTCATATTTTTATGTATTGTTCATAAAATTTTGATATTTAAATAAAGTTTAATGTTCTATTTTCATTTCAGTTATGTGATTTAATTCGTGTGATTGATTGTGACCATTATTTTGCAAAAAATTGGATATTTGATGTTTTTCATCCAACAGATACATAAAATGATTCAAATTAAATCTATTATCCATTGTAATTCATTGATTAAACGGATATATTGGATGATTTGATTTAAGTTAGATATTTGTTGTGATTTGTGCAATGGATGGATCCATTGAATCTTTTGATAGGGTTTATAAAAATAAAAATAAATAAATAAATAGAACATGTTTGGGTTTTTATCGTTCTTTGGATTTACGAACAATAACATGAGAGTGTGTCGTATTGATTTGGTGTGGTGGATTCTGAAAACCTTAGTGTTTAATTCAATCGATTTCAACATTTGATTTAGTTTATTTTATTTTGCATGATAAAATCACTCGAACTTTGGAACTAGGTTAAAATATGTTTAGTTTGAATAGAAATTGATTTACACTACGCTAATCTCTGTGGATCGACCTCGCACTTGAACACGCTATATTGTACATGACTCATGTGCTTGCGAGTAACATTTTAAAACTCACAAAAAGTTTTTTGTGCCGTTGTTGAGGATTTTATTGATTTGTGAAAATTGAATTTTATTTAAATTAATTTTGTTTTTCTACTAGTTTAGGTAGCATTTTTGTTTTAATTGTCTTTTCGCAATTCATTTTTGTTTTATTTTTATTTTTTTCTACAATTTTCTAATCTATATATATATATATAAAGGAAATTGATTGTTTTTGTGTTTCTACTGCAATTTCGACAAAAACTAGTCCCTGCCAAGACTCTTAAGAGCACTTTAACATGCTCGAACACATGGCAACAAGGTGAAGCGCATCTGTGCTTGACCCATATTGCCCATTGCGCATTCACACTCGATCGCACCTCACCTACGCTCGAGCACACCGCCACGGGCAGCATCATCATCATACCAAAAGCAGCTAAGATTTTTATTTTTTTTATTTTTTTATTTCTTATTGCTGTGTATACATTATCTTTTGTTTGTATTTCTCTTTTTATGAATATTTAATTTTTGTTTAGTTAGTTTATTTTTCGTTTTTGTTTTTGGTTGGTGTATGCTTGGTCAAAGATCTCAGAACTTAGAACTAATACCTTTAGATCCCAACTTAGAGAAAACTCTTAAGGGAAATCAGTGAGCACCTATTGAGAAAGATGGTTGAGATGAGGATAATGTAGCCAGAAATGCAAACCAACAGGAGAATCCAAAGCAACCTAGGGGAGAGAAAGAGCAAGCTAGAGCTTGGAATGTGGACTACACTACATCCCTTAGGGATTTGATCGCATAACTCCCATTCGTGTATAGTGTTGCCCCCAACCAATGCCACCCATTTTGATCTAAAATCCCATGTCATCCAACTCCTGCCCTCATTTCATGGCTTGGATCTTGAAAGTCCTTACAACATGTGAAGAAGTTCAAGGAAATCTGTGCTACATTCAAGTTCCAGAACTTCTTTGAGGAGTCAGTACATCTTAGACTTTTCCCTTTCTCTCTTCATGATAGATGATGTACATATTTAATTGTACTCAAGTGTGCAATAAAGTGTATGTGCAAGTGCGAGGTTGAATCCACAGGGAGTAGTATTTGCAAAAATCAATTTTCTAATTTAAACCAATTTTATCTTAACCTAGTTCCAAATTTCGTAGTTTTGACATGCATAAACATAAACTAAACTAAATAATTTGAAAACATTTAATGGAAAAGTACTAAGGTTTTCAGAATCCGCCTTGCCAAATCAAACAACATGTTCTTGCATTTTATGCATACAATCGATAACCAAAAAGTTTATACATTGTTCAAAAGTCGAAAACATGCATATTAAATCATTCGATGAATCCATCCGTTAAAAGAATCACAATGAATATTTAATTGAGATCAAATCATCCACTGTATCCATAGATCACAATAGATATTAGTCTCAATTCAATCATTTGATGTACCCTCAGATGGAACACAACGAATATAAAATAACAACATTCATTCAAATGAAATTAATCAAACAATTGAAATGACTTTGAACAACAATTTAATTAAAAATCACATTGTATACATAAAATGACAAGAACATGAATGTTTATCAATGACAAGGCTTCATCTTCAACCTTAGTTGAAGGATTTAGCCTCTTATGATAAAAGAAATCATAAAGAAACTAAAATACTGAATTGAAATTGACAACCTTACAAAAGAATTGAAGTTCAAAGCTCCAAAAACCTAAAAACGTAAAAAATTGACAAAGCACGGTGCCGCTAGCGCGCCTCTGTCTATTTCAAATGAAAAAAAAAGAAAAAGATATTTATAAGCTAATTTTAGGATTTTAGAACTATCAGGTTGGACGAGTGTGCTCGATCACACTCGAGCATGCACTTTCCACTTTCGATGGGCACGAGTGCACTCGATTGCACTATATGTGTGTTCAAGCACACTACCTTTGGAATTAGCCACCTCTTGTGAAATATTACTTTGTAAATATTTTAGTTAGCTTTCCAATGACACCAATATCGTTTCAATTCGAGTTTGATAACTCTAGATATGGGCTTTGTAGAGTGACTCATCAAGTGTGAATCATTGCTTGATCCATGATCGCTCCCTGAAGTGTCTTAAGTCCCAGAATTAGTGGAATGAGTTGAATTTTTCACGTTAAAGTTGCATTTTTTTCTTAACAACTTGAAAATCACTAAAACACTAAAACTAACCAAAACATCAAAAAATAATAAAGCTAAAGGCTTAGCAAATGCAAATTAAGGGGAGCGATCTTGGATGCAATATTTGGCACTCAACAATAGAGCTAGGGCATGGTTGGACTCCAACACACCTAGGTCTATCACATCTTGGGAAAGCTTGTTGAGTAAGTTCTATAATAAGTTTTTCCCAATGTCTAAAGTGAGCAAGTGCCGAAAGGAGATTAATTCTTTCACTCAGGAAGAGGGTGAGAAGTTTTAGGAGTTGGGAGTGATTCAAAGAGTTGTTGACCAGATGCCCTTCACATGGATATGAGAAGTGGAGACTCATTCAGTTCTTCTACCAGGTGTTGATTCAACCCAACTGTATAGCATGATCGAGTTTATAAACGGGGGGCATTCTTAAGTCTGACAAGGGATGAAGCATACACGACATTTGACAAGTTGTCAGACAACTAATAGCAGTGGGATTTTTTGAGTTGTCAGGACAAATTTGCTCGTATCCCCAAGAAAGGAGGAACCTACGATGTTAAGGAGGATACTGATTTGAGGTTGAAGATAGATGCTCTCAACAAGAAGGTCCACGCTCTGTTTTTGGGCCAGTCCATCAATGTCGCCAACACATTCAATGTTGATAGTTGTTCCGTCTGTGCTAGTCTTATGCACTTAGCACAAAATTGTCCATCTATGCAAATTTTTGCCAAGTATCCCATGGAACAAATGAACGCTTTCAATGAATATCGAAAGCAGTCAAATGGACCATACTTTGAGACATACAATCCAGGGTGACTAAACCACCCTAATTTTTCATGGAGGCAGAACAAATTGATGCGTTATGGAGGAGCCCCTCTTCATGCTCATAGTCAATACCCTCCCAAATTTCCTCCACCTGTTCCAAGTAATGGTCGCTCTGCCCATCCAACACCGTCCCATGCTTACCAAGCTCCCACTCAATTGCCAGCATTGGTTTCACAGTCATTGGAGGACATCCTCAAAGACTTCATGAAGAGGATCGGCCAATCCATCAACGAAGTGAGGAATGCAACAATAGTAAACCCCAAGTGATTGCCATGCTAGAGAGTCAGATGGGTCAAATCGCAAGTCGCTTGGGTGAAAGAAAGAAGTGTAAGTTCCCCATTCAGCCCGTACCCAACCCGAAGGGACAGTTGGAAGTTGGAAGTTCATCAAATTCTACACATGGGCAGGGATAGGTGCAATCGATTGTCACATTGAGGTCTAGGAGACAAGTGGACAATCAAGTGGAAGAGAACCCTGTTGTGTAGCAAGGGCAAGAGAGTGGCAAAGTGGAGAAGAGAGATGCTGATCCATCTAAAGCCACACCTATTGTTGATGATCCTCCTAGGTTGTTTGTACATAAATCACCTTATCTTGAGAGATTATAAGCGCCTAAGAAAGGAGGGAAGTTTGAGGACATTCTGGAGGTGTTCAAACAAGTTCAGAATATCCCATTTTTGGATGCCATCCAACAAGTGCCTTCATATGCCAAGTTCTTCAAGGACTTGAATACAACTAAAAGGAGAACGAATGTCCCAAAGAAGGCATTTTTGACTGAGCAAGTTAGCTCAATCCTTCAGTGCAAGCTGCCCATCAAGTATAAGGACCTTGGGTGTCCTATCATCTCTTGCATAATAGGAGTCAGCTAGATTGATAAGGCTCTTTTGGATCTAGGAGCGAGTGTTAACCTTTGCCATACTTAGTCTATTTGTAGTTGGGGTTAGGAGAATTGAAGCCCATAGCCATGACACTTCAATTGGCTGACGGGTCAGTAAAGATACCACAGGAAATAATTGAGGATGTTTTGATAAAGGTGGATAAGTTTTATTTTCCTATGAATTTTATTGTGCTTGACATAGAGCCAGTTCAAAATGTTGGGATTCAAATACCGGTGATTCTATAGGGCAACCATTCTTAGCCACAGCTAAGGCCCTAATCAATTGTAAGATGGGGTTGATGAAGATCTTTTTTGGTAACATGACAGTGGAGCTGAATATCTTTTATGTTAGCAAGCAGTCATTGGAGTATGATGAGGTCAGACACGTATGCTTGATAGAGGAGATCATTGAGGAGACTGTTGATGAATCAAGTGTAGAGGACTCCTTGGAGACATGCCTTGTTGAATTCGAAGATGATTTGGACTTGGACAAGTTACTTGAGTAGGCAAATGTGATTTTGGAGTCTGCTCCTTTGGAGAGTAGTGAGAATGAGGAGGCAGTAGTACCCAAGCCTCCCAAGAAGGAACATAAACCTTTACTAAAAACCCTCAAGTATAAGTTTCTCGGTCTAGCCGAATCTTTGCTTGTTATCATAGCTTCAGATTTGGAGAGTGGTTAAGAAGAGAAATTGTTGGAAGTTTTGACAGAGCACAAGGAAGCTATCGGCTGGACCATTGATGACATTAAAAGGATCAACCCCTCGGTGGTGATGCACATGATATATTTGAAGGAGAATGCCAAGCCATCGAGGGAGACACAGAAGAGGTTCAACCTAAATACGCAGGAAGTTATGAGAGTTGAAGTGATCAAGCTACTGGATGCAGGTATTATATATCTAATTTTTGACATCAAGTGGGTTGCCCGATCTATGTTGCGCCTAAGCGAGTTGGATTGATGGTAGAGAAGAACTAGGATAACGAGTTGGTGCCAACTCATATTCACTTAGGATGGAGAGTATGTATTATAACGCCCCCAAAATTAGCCTCAACTAATCTGGTGGAGTCACTAGCAGTTTATCCATTTAAGCCAACTTGTGACCAAACGGGAAATCACCCTTTTGAAAATGTCAGAGTAAACGCAAGGTAAGGCGAATAAATCTGAGTCACTATAATTTATCAAGTAAGAACATGGAGTTACTAAATAGTAAAGACGAACCTGTAATTATAGGTAAAGCCTAACTAGTCAAGCAGTAACATCTTTTGCCACTTCCAAAGCAATAAACCAGGTTACCTAGAGAATAATAACCGCGTAAGTCTAATGAATTAGTAAGTAAACCATACAACTTAGGTATGACATGAGCTCAATTAATGAAAGTAAATGTGCAATTTGAGTAATAACCAAAAAGAGGGCATTACCTTCGTTAATACACCATTTAATAGGTTTTAGGTTTTCAAAGCTTATGGTGTAGAACCGACAATAATTACCTAATTGCTTTAATGCAAAAGGCTAATGCATTGTAAGTCATAACTCCCATACATGGTCTACCCGAGATATTATCCCTTCTCAGTAGGGTTGGTGTTATCCCGAGGGACCTATAGTACAACGCCAGTGCCCCAGCCACTGCACAACATACTGTACGTAACATTAGTGGCATGATCGAGTCCAACATTGAGTGGCCCACACCAACTAATGACATCTGTCCTATAGTGACTTAACCATTGGAAATGGTTGCACCGTGGTCACGAAACCAATGGATCCAAAGCCCTATATAACACACACATTTGACCATAATATGCATATTATATAGTAAGCCCATGGCGTTCATACTGCACGTACCGGCATACCATGTCTTACGATACATCTTAGCAATTAATTAATAGCACAGTTAACAAGTAATTTCAAAAAGTAGGAATGCTCATATCATACTTGTGGTCAGTTAACTAACATATCCCATGTTTTATATAAAAAGGGTGTAAGTGTTTACTTACCTCATGCACTCGAGCGAATCCTCCAACCACGCTAAATCCTGTTATAACAGATATAAGGCATCATTATTCTAAGCCTTACTAAACCTAGAAAATATGGTTAAGCCTAAGCATACACATGTGAAACTCAAAAACCAGTGCTCTGCCCACTGACTGTCTGTCTGGCCTCAATGGTATTCATTTGCTCAGTGTGTGTAACGCCCCCAAAATTAGCCTTGGCTAATCTGGTGGAGTCACTGGCAATTCCCCCAGTTGAACCAACGTGTGGTCAAATAGGTAATCGCCCGTATAAAAACTATTAGAGGAAATGCAAAGAAGGTGAATAAATCTGAGAGTACTACAATTCATCAAGTAAGAACATGGAGCTACAATTCATCCTTTTCTGTTTTGATGTAGAAAAGGATAATGCTTTACAGGTCATAACTCCCATACATGGTCTATCCGAGATATTACCCCTTCTCAGCAGGGTTGATGCTGTCCCGAGGGACCTATAATACAATCACAATGCCCCAGCCATTGCATAACATACCATATATAACATTAGTGTCACGATCGGGTCTAACCCTGGGTGGCCCACACCAACTAATGACGTCTGTCCAGTAGTGACCGAATCATTGGGAATGGTTGCATCAAGGTCACGAAATCAATGGATCCACAGCCCTCACATAACGCACACATTTGACCACAATACATAGTCTATATAATAAGCCCATGGTCGTTCATACCGCACGTACTGGCGTACCATGTCTTACGATGCATCTTGGTAGTTTATTTAATCATGCAATTACCGAGTAATTACGGAAAGTAAACATGCTCATATCATACACGTGGTCAGTCAGCTAACATATCCCATGGTTTCCAAAAGGTGTAAGTGTTTACTTACCTTGCACATTCGAGCGAATCCTCTGACCAAGCTATTTCCTATTATAACGATACAAAACACTGTCATTCTACGTCTTATGAAACCTAGAGTTAAGGCTAAGCTGAAGCATACATGTATGAAGCTTAAGAATAGGTGCCTTGCCTACTGACCGTACGTCCACCCTCGAGGGCGTACGTCGCTCAGTGTGTTAAGCACACTATTTTAAGGTTCAGATAGTGCACGTTTCCAACGGTATTTACAGACCTCTAATCCCTTTTTAAGCTAACAAAATAGGACATGCAACGCAGGAAAAACACATATTTACAATCTTTTTGGAAAAGCTCTTTGAAAACATTGTAAATTCTAAAAGAATGCACAATTATCACTTTGAAATCGGTATTAAAGCATAACCACGAGATAACAAGGTGATAACAACAGAAGGAATGGAGCTTACCCCGAAGATCAGCACCGACATGTTTCCCTTTCCTCGAAACTCTTTGTCGATGCTCTTTCTTACGGATCTCTCTCTCAAAACACCAAGGAATGGTCTGGCAGCCTAGGGGTATACCAGAGGAAGAAGAAGGCGTGAGGAATGAATGGGAGGGGCGGGCTATTTATAGAGAAAATCTACCACCAACTCCCTGACAGGGTAGCGAACGTCCAGCAACCCTAGCGTACTTCCGGTGGTCTATGCACATTAGTCCAAAGGGTGCCTCGTACGTTCAGGTATTACCCAAAGGGTATTCAAAAAGTAGCGTACGTTCGGTGTACTATTTGCAGAGCATATGTCCGGTGGTCCCCTATCGTACGTCTGCACTATAGATAGAAGCATACATTCGCCCCCTGTGGGTCAGTGTCCAGCTTCTATTCCAAAAGGTTCCAAACGTGATTAGGTTAAAGCCAAAGGTCTTTGGGCCTCGCAAAACACTTTCATTGAAAACTTTGGTTAGTGGCTCTTTCTAAGAAGATTCCATTTAATTAAAGGTGGGTTTTTATCAAGGTATTACAGTGTGTTAAGCACACCATTTTAAGATTCAAACAATGAATGTTTCTAATGGCATTCGTAGACCTTTAAACCTTTTCTAAGCTAGCAAAATAGCACATGAAATGAAGAAATCACAACACAACAAAACTTTGAAAGAATCCTTTGAAAATATCTGATAAGTGCTTAAATATTCATATTTAAGCACCTTAATTTATATTTGTTATGCCTTTAGTTTATATTATTTTGTCTATTTTATTTCTTTTTTGTGTTTTCTGTGTTTTTGTAGGTCATGGAAGAAAATGAAGCGTTTCTGGAAATGTTCCAAGCTTAAAGGGAAAATTGGGAAGACGTAGAAGATGTGGAAAGGAGTAAATCAGAATTTATCAAAATTGGAGTCAAAATCGGATTGCATTTGGATTCTGCACATGTCTTGGTATTTTGACTATAACTTTGCATTCAAATATCGGATTGAGGTGATTCTAGTGGCATTGGAAAGCTAACTCAATAGACTACAAATCATTGTGAAATAGCATTTTCCTAATTCCGAGTGTCACAATTCCAAAATCGCCCCGCAAGATAGAAGCCCAATTCTGGACGAATCCTTCTCCGATTTGTAATAGGATTGTCTCCTAATTTGTCTAGGAGATAGAATTCCGAAATTCCTATGTTTACTAGTGGTTCTAGGACTCTCCTAAGGCCTATAAATAGACCTCTAAGCCTCACAATTAGAGACACAATTTCAGAGAGGAGAATTTGGAGGCTACTTCTAGGAGCGGTTTTTCGGTTCTTTCTTTTCCTTTTCTTTTTAGTTTTTATTTTAATTATGTGTAACTAATTATTTTAGTAGGGCTGGATTGAAACCCTAATTATGTTTATTTAATATTTCAATATTGGCGCCTTTGTGATAATCATATTGTGTTGCTTAACTTGATTAATGCCTGTTTTATTGAATTCCTCATATGTATGTGATTGGCCATTATATGCATGTGGTATGGACTTGTTAGTTAAATCAATTTGGATGACCGAGTCCTGGGTTTAACATAAGTAACAAAAGTAATCCACGCTGGTTCTTGGGTTAATCAACATGGGAAACCGGAGTATACACCATGCCCTAGGTCTCATGTGGTTGTCGGTTTTCACAGTTCATATGCTTTCCTAGAGAACAACTTAGTATACACCATGCTAAATCCTTTAGGAAAGAAAAGAGTTAGAGTATACACCATGCCTAATTCATTGCTTAGGGAAACCAATAGCTTAAGGAGTATACACCATGCCCTTAGGTTGGCAACCATTAGGTATTCATAATATGATTAGAGCATTGGCATATTGATTTATTAATTGAGCATAATTAGTGGTGGATATCAAAGCCCTACACTTTAATTTATCTTTATATATTTTTCATAATATCAATTGTGTGACACTTTTGGTATTTTAATTTAGTTAATTAATTCTAAATAAAATTAACAATCTCCGTGGGATCGATCTCGTACTTTCTACACTATACTATTGTTTTGATCTTGTGCACTTGCGAGTTAAAACGTACTAAATATTATCTATTAATTTAGGTAGTATTTGGCACAACAAGTTTTTGGCGCCGTTGTCGGGGATTGTTTAATTTTGTTTAGAATTATTTTCCTTAGTTAATTTTATTTAATTTTATTGTTATTATTATTATTTTTTTATCTCTAGTTTTTCAGTTTCTCGTTTTCTCAGGTGCGCCGAGCCTGTATGCGATTGAGCGCACCAATGTGATCGAACGTACCTCACGGTGCGATCAATCGCACATCCGGACAGCAGAACTGAAACTGTGGTAATTACGAATATGATTTGTTTCTTTTATTTTTGTTCTTATTTTTCTTTTGTTATTTAATTTTCTTTTTGTTTTAATCATGTTGAGAGACAACACACCCAGTTATGATTTATCTCTGCTGCTCAATATGTGTCCACACTATAAAGGCACACCAACAGAGAACCCATATTGGCATATTCGAGAAATCGTTGATCTCTGCAGGACTCAGAATGTTCAGGGTTTAACTCAAGTTGAAATCAGTTAATCCTCTTCCCTTTTTCTTTAAAAGATAATGCTAAGATATGGTAATATTCTTTGGCTGCAGGTTTTATTCATACTTGGGATGAGATGACCACAAAGTTCTTAAAGAAGTTTTTCCCAGCCCACAAGACAAGGCAATTGAGAAGGGAAATTCTGACTTTCCAACAAAAGACGGAACCCTTTTCTGTGAAGCATGGGAGCACTTTAATGAGCTACTTCTCAGTTGCCCTCATCACAATTTATCTCAAGAAGATCAGGTACTGGCATTTTATGAGGGTTTGAATGATCCTAACAAGAGTCTTGTAGATTTAGCTTGTGGTTACATGTTGATGGAGAAAAGTAGTGAGGAAGCCATAGAACTCTTTGAGACCATAAGTGAGAACTCCCAACAATTCCCATCTAAAGGGAGACAGGGACTCAAAGAAAAAGGCATATAGGAAGAGAGCACCAATGGTGGAATTCAAGCTCAAACGGCTGCCATAGAGAAAAAGCGACATGATCATGAAAGCTATGATTAATCATAACAGTCATCTCTCATCAATTTGTCCCAACATTATCATGAAGAGGAGCCATCTTCCACCTATTGGCCTCAACAATACCAAGAAGAAGAGTGTCAAAGTCATTTTGTTGCCAATTACAATGGACAATACATGGAGGAAGAGTGCACTTACTATCGTGAGCAAACAACCACCACACCCAAGAATGAAGAAACTATTGAGGAAAATTTTTGTGAGCCAAGTCTTGAAGATCCTTTGGGAGAGCACTTTGATCAATTTTATCAGCAAGTTGTGGTTGAAAATCAAGTGGATGAGAGGAAAGAGGAGCAAACTGAGGATCTAGAGGAGCCACATCTGGAAAAAGAAGAGAGCACTAATACTTTTTCAACATTAGCTCTTATTCCTGAAACACCAAAAGGCCAAGAGAGAAGTCTGTTAGAGCTACCAAATGAGCAAATTGAGGACATCAAGATAAAAAAGCTCCCTGAGTCTTCTTCTTATTTTATTCCAGTCCATGATGAGAAATTGTTTGAGAAGACTCAGAATGGTCCACCCCTATATACAGACAATCGGAATCCCCCTGCAATGGGAAGACATCATTCTCTTTGGTGCAAGAGAAGAAAAGATTGGTGCTTCAAGTTTAAAGTGCCAACTGAAGCTACTGTGGAGGCAATTGAGCAGTCTTTAATCTCAAGCGCCTCTGTGAGGTCAGTAAATTGAGGCCACTAGTAAACCTTTCTTACTTTTCTACATTTCCTTTACTTTTGTTTTTCAATTTTGTTTTAATTTTTCCTTAGTTAATTTCATGATTCGGTCAAAGGAAGGGCACTGTGTAGGCGATCGATCGCAGGTGAATTAACGATCGCCGAACCTCTTAGATTGTCGTGCATTCTGGGAGCGATCGATCGAGTGCAAATAGCGAACGATCGCCAAAATCTCCTCAATAATGCTAAACATTCGAGAAGCGAACGATCGCTATGAATATAACGATCGCTATCTCATATGTGACCTTAGGACGAAAACACGAACACATTAGCACACGCACTCATGCATAATTACGATCGATCGTACCTTATGTGCGATCACGACTCGAAGGAAAGTCACGTGACCTACTTATAGGTCATTTCTCCCCCTCTCCCCATCACTTTTCCCCCTTGCACCATGAAGACATCTGTATGCCCCATACTTCACCCAACCTCACCTGATACCCTCACACTTCAAAACCTTCACAAATTTTCCAATTCTTTTGTTTTTGACAACTACAATTTGCTTATATAGATTGTAGCTGTCCTCTGTGTTGGTTTTCTTTTATTTTGCAGGGAGTGGGAAAAATTTTGGAGTGAATTTGCACTGCTTAGTTTCAAAGCTGCACACCATCTGTTTGACAGAAGTCCTGACTAACACCATATGCGGAACAACAGTGAGCAACCACACAGTCTGGCTGAAGACGTTAAACTTAGCACTCATGGGAGGCACCCCACAACATATCCTTTTTATTTCTTTCTTTGTTTGTTTATTTTATTTTGTTTTTATTTTTGTTTTCCTTTGTTACTTTAGTGTTTTGTTTTTCAGGAACAAGTGTGCTTGAGTTCAAGTTTGGGGGGAATGCTTTGAGTCAAACTTATTCCAGACAGTTTCATCCATCTCCCGGGTAAGATCTTTCCATGTTAGACACACATTGGGGACAATGTGTAATTTAAGTTTGGGGGTATGGGAGACATTTACACACACTTGGTCCTACTTTTTGTTTTAATTAAAAAAAAATAAAAAAAATGTATGTTCATGTTGTCTTGAAATTTTGATTGATCTAAGAATTGTGATTTGATATTCATTGGTTAGCTTAAAATTTTGAACACATGATCTGATGTTGGGTTTTTAAGTTTGTTACTTACTCTAGGCAATTGAAAATTCACATGTTTGATCTGCTCTAGCACAAGCACATTAGCACATGATTGGTGGGGTATGACATGTGGTTTTCATGTGTATGTTTTCATGTTTTGGGTGACACTGAATGACTTATTGGTTTGATACATTGGCATGAAAATATTTAAAAAAAAAAAAAAATGATCATTGATAAACTTTTCACTGAGTAACTGGGCCTCTTGCCTCAAAGCATTGAGTGTTCACGTCAAAAGGTGAAGAGAATTGATTTGGTTAACTTTATGAAAGAAAAAAAAAATGATGATAATCATTGATAAACTTTTCACTGAGTAACTAGACCTCTTGCCTCAGTAAGCATTGAGTGTTCATGTCAAAAGGTGAGGAGATTTGATGTGGTTAACATTATGGTTAGTTTAGTTTCGTAGCCTTTTTGACTTGAGTTAGTAAGTCCTTAGGGGTGTGTCTACACCTAATGCCCTAAAACCATCTGGTTTGGGAGTCATTGGCTCAACACTCGCTACATGGGTCAATTAGAAAGCTTAAGGGAACTAAACATTACTGAGTCAAAAAAATAAAAGAAAGAAAGAAAAATATAATAAAAGCATGCCAATGTTGTTCATCTTAATGGGAAATTCAGTGAAGCTTGAAATGTTGAGACATTGCACATTGAAATTATTTGGAAGCTTCATAGTTTTGTGCTAGTTCACGTTACACTGTTTCGAACTTGTGATGCCTTAACTTGCCTGTTGTAAGTGATCAGACTTTATATTCCAATTCATTGTGAAGATGGAGTTTAACATTTTAAGCTTGCTAATGAATGAAAATCATGGTTTTAAGTGATACTTTAATTTTTGGATAACATGAACTGTGCATAATGTTTGTGGGTAACATTCCTGGAAAACCCTCACGAGACTTAACTCGTCCTCTAGGGAATTCCTAGGGGTTTAAAAGGCTTGTTGCATATGCTAAATGCAATCGTACATCCCACGAAAGATGGATTTATCTTTTTGTTCTTTGTTTTTCGTTTTGATTTTAGTTGAAGTATTGCTAAGGGACTAGCAATATGTAAGTTTGGGGGTGTGATAAGTGCTTAAATATTCATATTTAAGCCCCTTAATTTATATTTGTTATGCCTTTAGTTTATATTATTTTGTCTATTTTATTTCCTTTTTGTGTTTTCTGTGTTTTTGTAGGTCATGGAAGAAAATGAAGCGTTTCTAGAAATGTTCCAAGCTTAAAGGGCAAATTGGGAAGACCTAGAAGATGTGGAAAGGAGTAAATCGGAATTTATCAAAATTGGAGTCAAAATCGGATTGCATTTGGATTCTGCACATGTCTCGATATTTTGACCATAACTTCGCGCTCAAATATCGGATTGAGGTGATTCCAGCGGCATTGGAAAGCTAACTCAAAACTACAAATCATTGTGAAATAGCATTTTCCAATTCGGACGCCGCAATTCCAAAATCACCCGCAAGATAGAGCCCAAATTCTGGACGAATCCTTCTCCGATTTGTAATAGGATTGTCTCTAATTTGTCTAGGAGATAGAATTGAAATTCCTAGGTTTACTAGTGGTTCTAGGACTCTCCTAAGGCCTATAAATAGACCTCTAAGCCTCACAATTAGAGACACAATTTCAGAGAGGAGAATTTGGAGGCTACTTCTAGGAGCGGTTTTTGGTTCTTTCTTTTCCTTTTCTTTTTAGTTTTTATTTTAATTATGTGTAACTAATTATTTTAGTAGGGCTGGATTGAAACCCTAATTATGTTTATTTAATATTTCAATATTGGCGCCTTTGTGATAATCATATTGTGTTGCTTAACTTGATTAATGCCTGTTTTATTGAATTCCTCATATGTATGTGATTGGCCATTATATGCATGTGGTATGGACTTGTTAGTTAGATCAATTTGGATGACCGAGTCCTGGGTTTAACATAAGTAACAAAAGTAATCCACGCCGGGTTCTTGGGTTAATCAACATGGGAAACCGGGAGTATACACCATGCCCTAGGTCTCATGTGGTTGTCGGTTTTCACAGTTCATATGCTTTCCTAGAGAACAACTTAGTATACACCATGCTAAATCCTTTAGGAAAGAAAAGAGTTAGAGTATACACCATACCTAATTCGTTGCTTAAATCAATTTGGATGACCGAGTCCTGGGTTTAACATAAGTAACAAAAGTAATCCATGCCGGGTTCTTGGGTTAATCAACATGGGAAACCGGGAGTATACACCATGCCCTAGGTCTCATGTGGTTGTCTCATATGCTTTCCTAGAGAACAACTTAGTATACACCATGCTAAATCCTTTAGGAAAGAAAAGAGTTAGAGTATACACCATACCTAATTCGTTGCTTAGGGAAACCAATAGCTTAAGGAGTATACACCATGCCCTTAGGTTGGCAATCATTAGGTATTCATAATATGATTAGAGCATTGGCATATTGATTTATTAATTGAGCATAATTAGTGGTGGATATCAAAGCCCTACACTTTAATTTATCTTTATATATTTTTCATAATATCAATTGCGTGACACTTTTGGTATTTTAATTTAGTTAATTAATTCTAAATAAAATTAACAATCTCCGTTGGATCGTTCTCGTACTTTCTGCACTATTGCTTTGATCTTGTGCACTTGCGAGTTAAAACATACTAAATATTATCTATTAATTTAGGTAGTATTTGGCAGAACAACATCATTATCTTTAAAGAATGTTTAATGAACACTTGGAAAACCTTATCAAGGTAGGAATGTAAGATAAAACAATGATAAACACAAAGAGAACAAAGCTTACCCAGAAGCTAAGCATGGACATAATCTCCCCTCTGTGGATACTCCTCCTTGAACCTTATTCTCACCAATTCCTCACTCAAAACTCAAGGGAAGGATTTTGGCAGCCTAGGGGCATACCAGTGGATGGGAATGGCCGTGAGAAATGGGAGGTGGGACGGCCTATTTATGGGGAAAGTTTGCCACCAACTCTCTAATAGAGTAGAGGATGTCTGGCAACCCTAGCATACGTTTGGTGGTCTTTGCACATTGGTCCAAAAGGTGTCTCGTACATCCAGGTATTATCCGAAGGGTATTCCAAAAAGTAGCATACATCCGGTGGTCCTACATACGTCTGTTTTACTATTTGCAGAGCATACGTCCAGTGCCCCCCATACGTCTGCACTACAGACAACAGCGTATGTCTGCCAAACTTAGCATACGTCCGCCTCCTAAGGGTTAGTGTTTGGCTTCTATTTGCTAAAGGTTCAAAGCGTGATTAGGTTAACGCTAAGGATTTTGGGTCTTGTTAAAGCACCTTTGTTGAAAACCTTTGTTGATTGTTCTTATGGAAAAGATTTTGTTAATAAAAAGGTTGGTTTTTATTGGGGTATTACATGTATTGACTACCAAGTTCAATGCCACCACTAGGAAGGATCATTTTCCATTCCCATTTATTGATCAAATGGTTGAGTGTTTGGCTAGGCACAAGTATTATTGCTTCTTGGATGGTTATTCTGGATTCATGTCGCGCCTAAGCAGGCTAGATTGATGATAGTGAAGAACAAGGATGACAAGTTGGTGCCAACTCGTATTCAGTCAGGATGGAGAGTATGTATAGACTACCGCAAGTTGAATGCCTCCACTAGGAAGGATCATTTTTCACTCCCATTTATTGATCTGATGGTTGAGCATTTGGCTAGGCACGAGTATTACTACTTCTTGGATGGTTATTATGGATATAACTAGGTCCCTGTAAACCCCAAAGATCTAGAAGACAACGTTTACCTGTCTGACATTCACCTACTGTCACATGCCCTTTGGATTGTGCAATGTACCTGCTACTTTTCAGTGGTGCATGATTAATATTTTTCTGATATGGTAAAGCATTTATTGGAAATTTTCATGGATGACTTCTCCATCTTTGATTCATCATTTGAGGAGTGTCTGCACCACTTTACTTCGGTCTTAGTGCGGTGGAAGGAGAAGAACCAGGTGCTTAATCAGAGAAGTGCCATTTTATGGTCAAGCATGGTACTGTACTAGGGCACATCATATCTCATTGTGGAATTGAGGTTGACAAAGCGAAGGTGGATCTGATTTCAAACCTTCCACCCCTACATATGGTGAAGGAGGTTCGCTCTTTTCTAGGCCATGAATGATGATTCTACAAGCGATTTATCTAGGATTTTAGCAAGATCTGTAATGCCCCAAAAATTAACCTTGGCTAATTTGGCAGAGTTATTGGCAAATACCCCAAATAAGCCAACTTGTGACTCAACGGAGAATTGCCCCTCTAGCATCATTAGAGTCAATGCATAGGAAGGTGAAATAAATCTGAGTAAACTATAAATCATCAAATTTAAAGACATGGGGCAGTTAAAAATAATGATAACAAACTTATATCATTAAGTAAATCCTACACCAATCGGGTAGCAGCAACCGTGCCACACCTAGAGTGCAGAGTCATGTACCCTAAAAGTGCAGCAACAACATAAGTCTAAAGACTTAGTAAGTAAACCTTATAACATAGGTACAACATGAGCATTGATTATGCAGAAGTAAACGTGCAATTTGAGTAAAAATTAAAAAGAGGCATTACCTCTGTTAATACACCATTTAGTAGGTTTTCGGGTTTTTAAAGATTGTGGTGTGCTACTAGCAATAATTGCTTAAGTATTTTAATGCAAGAAAGACTAGTGCTTTATAAGTCATAACTCTCAAGCATGGTCTACCCGAGATTTTACCCCTTTTCAGAAGGGTTGGAGAGCTATCTTGAGTGAGTTAAAGTATAATGTCAGTGCCCCAGCCATTGCACACTACCATACATAACACTTGTAGCAAGGCTAAGTCCGACCTCAGGTGAGCCACACCGCTAATGATGTTTGTATTGTAGTGACCATCCATTGGGAATGGCTGTACCTTGGTCACGAAACCATTGTATTAAAAGCCCCCCGCCCTACACACACACATTTGACCATAGTATGAAGTCTATATAGTAAGCCCATGGCTGTTTATACAGCATGTACAAGCGTACCATGTCATACGATGCATCTTAACAATTAGTTTATAATATAATTACCAAGTATTTACAAAAGTAGGCATGCTCATATCATACTCGTGATCAGTCAACTCACATATTCCACATTTTAAGTAAAAAGGTTGTAAGTGTTCACTTACCTCGTACATTCGAGCTATTCCTCTGACATAGCTAGATCCTGCTATAACGGATTACAACACACCATTACACTAAGCCTTATTTTAGTCCAAAAGGTGGCTAAACTAAAGTGTAAAACACAAGTGAAGCTTAAAGCTGGTGCTCTACTCCTTGACTATATGTCCGACCCCGATGGCGTACGTTCGCTCAGCAAGTTCAAAATGTTGTCTAAGATTCAAATGGTGCATGCTTTCTATGATGTTTCTAAACTTCTATAACTACTCTAAGCTAATAAATAAACACATGCAATGTAGGAAATCATAACAACGTGAAACTTAAAAGGCTTGTTTAAAACATTATCATTCTAAGGAAAAATTTAGTAAAACTCTTTGTAAATTCATCACAATATTGATAAGGTATTGAAACAGTGCTAGAAATGTAAAATGGGCAGGGATAACCTCAAAAGCAAGCAAAGGTATGGCCTCCTTCTCTCAAAACTACTTCAAACTCACAATTCTCTCAAGATCACAGGCTCTCACAATTCTGGCAGCCTAGGGGCATGCCAGAGCTCTGGAATGGTGTGAAGAAGAAGAGAGGGTAGGGGGTTTTTATTGGGGAGGGTTGCTACCAACTCACTGCAAAGCAACGAACGTCCGTTAACCCTAGCGTACTTCAGATACTATTTGTATAGCGGTTCAAATGGTGCATTGTACATTCAAGTATTATCCAAATGGTATTTCAAAAAGTAGTGTATGTTTGTGTGGTTCTACACACGTCCTTGTAATATTTGAAGAGTGTACGTACGATGGTCCTCCCACATATGTCTGCACTAGAAACAAAGACTGACATCCACCGGACACCATATACATTCGCACTAGAAACATAATTGTACATTCGCCTCCCTAGTGTACGTCCACTCCAGAGGGTTAGTGTTTTGGGCTTCTTTTTTCTAAGGGGTTGATTGTTTTGGGCTTCTTTATTAGGTTACCATTAAGGGTTTGGGTCCTTGTTAAACCATTTTTTTTATTATTAAAAACCTTCTTAACTGATCTTTGTGGAAAATCATTTAAAAAAGGTTATTTTTATGGTGGTATTACACTCTCCCCTCCTTATAAGAATTTTTCCCTCAAAATTAAAAGCTTTAGAAATCAGAAGATTTTAACAAAACCATTTGGAAAAGTTTACAATTCAAAATTTTGAAAAAAAAGAGCTCTAAAGCAGTAATAAGTACAAAAGTATAACAACCAGTCATCATATCACAACAAAATTGCCACCTCCTTGGTGGACTTATAATGTAGTGGGATATACAAAATTTCCACCCACAATGGTGGACTTACAAAAGCCACAGTAGAAAACAACCAATCTAAGATCTAGATCACCTCCAGAAACTATAGTCTGTCGATCATCGTGTTGGAGTACCTCTTACACTCGGGCTCCCTCTACCCCCTGTTCGAGCTATGAATGCCGTAGTCCCTAACATCTAGGGATCCCAAAATATGGTCCCACAGCTGCTCCAAAATAGCATGGTCCTCAACCTGTGCGGCATGCAGCACTCAGAGTGATGTCTCGATATGGTTTAAACACTCCTACACTCTGGTAGATGTCTCACAAGCTTGGGCTACTCTCGGCGGTCGTCACGGTCATTGTTGTCCAAATTTAATGTACTCGCAAGCACACAAGTCGTGTGCAATATAATGGTGTGCAAGTACAAGGTCGAACCCACAGGGAATTGTGTTCTTGAAAGCAAGTTTAAATCTAAAGTAATTCTATTCTAATCTAGTTCCTAGTTTTTGAATGATGATTGTTTTAATCAAAATAAAAACATAAAACTAATTAAGTGAAGGTAATTTGTTGATGAAGCACTAGGGTTTTAGAATCCACACTCACACATTCATAACAACCTAGTTTCATGATCTATAATATTCCCAAAGTTCTCACAGATAAATCTTAGGTTTGTTTGACTTTTGCTTCACAAAATTAATCAAAACATTCCCTGTATCCATTCTTTATCCAAATCACAGTAGAAATCCAATATTCAATTAAATCATTAACCGTATTTGTAAATCACAAGAAAATATCCAATCTATATTGAAACATCATTTGTATCTAGAGAATAAATCATAGGAAAGATCCAATCTTTTAACTAAGAAGACCAAGCAATCAATTGTATTGAATTATCCTAAATCATCTAATGTATCCTTGAATCACAAAAGATATCCAAGAGAAATTCAATCCATAGAACCATTGAATTGGGAAATATTAAATACATGAAACTAAGTTGCTAATCATAAGTGAGGCTTCATCTTCAACCTTAGTTGAAGGTTTAGCCTCTCATGTTATTGAAAGACAAAGGTTCTTGATGAAATTTGTAATGAAAATTGAGTACTTACAATTAAAGAGTCACAAAATTGAATCACCCTAGAACTCTCTTCTTTCTCCTCTGGAATTTTGCAATTCCTAGCCTCCCTAAATGAATCTGATAATTATCTATTTATGGGCCTGAAACTAGGGTTTACAATTTAATAAAATTGATTTGCTGCCTTCCATTTACAAACATTAGCGCTCGTTGCGCTGTCTTGGGCTCGAGCGCCTATGCACTCGATCATGGGTGCCCTGCGCTCGAGCGCATAGCATTCGATCTCAGACACCTACGCTCAGGGGCATCATATTTCTTCTTCCTATGCTCCCCACTTCTGGCATCTCTCACTGGTTGAATAGTAAGCATGGGCATCACGAAAGATGGAGGGCCAATAAAATCCACTTTGAAGAATCTTCATTGTGGTCTTCTTAGAACTGAAGTGTCCTCCACATGCATGATCATAGCAGAAAGAGAGGATATGCTTGTGGTCTCTCTCAGGAATGCATCTCCTTATAATCTGATTTGGGCAGTATTTGAACAGGTAAGGATCATCCCAAAAGAAGTATTTTGCCCCAGCCAAGAATTTTGATTTGTCTTGCTTGGTCCAATGTGAGGGTATCTGGGGCATAACAAGGTAGTTCATAATATCTATGAACCAAGGTGTAGGAATCTGAGAGATGTGCATAAGTTGTTCATCAAGGAACATCTCAGCAATAGGCTCAACATCTTCATTAAAATCCACAATCAGCTTGGATAGGTGGTTAGCTACCACATTCTCAGAACCCTTCTTGTCTCAAATCTCAATGTCAAATTCTTGCTGCAATAGAATCCATGGATGAGACAAGATTTAGCATCTTTCTTAGACAAAAGATACTTCAAAGCAACATGATCCGAGTAGACCAAGATCTTAGATCCTAGTAAGTAAGATCTAAACTTATCTAGAGCAAACACAACAGCCAACAGCTCATTTTCAATGGTGGAGTAATTGAGTTGTGCATCATTCAGGGTCTTGCTGGCATAGTATATGACATGCGGAAGCTTCTCCACTCTCTGCCCCAACATGGCTCCCACAACATAATCGAAAGCATCACACATTATCTCAAACGGCAGTCCCCAATTAGGTGGTTGGATGATTGGCATAGCGGTCAATATCTTCATTAGAATCTCAAAGGCTGTCTGGCATTTGTCATTGAAGTCAAACAAAACATCTTTTGCAAGTAGATTACACAAAGATCTTGCTATCTTGCTGAAGTCCTTGATAAATTTTCTGTAAAACCCAGCATGTCCCAGAAACGACCGAATTTCCTTAACATTCCGTGGTGGTAGAAGGTTTGAAATCAGATCCACCTTGGCTTTGTCAATCTCTATACCTTTGGGGAAATCACATGGCCCAAAAAAATCCCTTGTTTCACCATAAAGTGGCATTTCTCCCAATTCAGTACCAGATTCTTCTCCTTGCACTGTGCTAATTGATCGGTGCCTAAAAGTGCTTATTTGGACCCCTTAATTTATATTCGTTAGGCCTTTAGCATTGTTAACATCTAATTATTTTTAGTGTTTTTAGTATTTTGTGTTGTGCAGGACATTGCATTAAAACATGGCTAGCAAAGGGCAAAGTGTACTTAAAGAGGCAGCGCCCTAGCGATTATATGCGTTGAACGCAAGTGCTCTGCGATCAAACGCACGACCATATCGGCCCTAGCCGCCAAAAGAGCTTATTTGCTCAACGACGCCGCCTGCTTCGACCACAAATAACTGCGTGCATTCGAACGTAGTGCGTCAACGCACTCAGTTGTCTTGCCAACCTATAAATAGGACCTCGTGTATTTTCCTATTTTGGACGTTTTGGGAGGCGCCTAGGGCCTCAAGCCCTCTGCTTTTCTCAAATCCCTCCTAAATTGTCATTTATTTAATTTATGTTTTATTTTACTTTTATTTAGTCTCTTATTCCCTTCACTTTAATTTGTTTATATATATTTATGTTTAGTTCGTATTATTCTGTCATTTAATTTATGTCTATTCGTTTCAATGCATTTTAGTGACAAAAGTGTATTGATTGTTGTTTGCCAATCGTTGAACGTCGACTATTGTTGCAACCGGAGATACATCGGATATTCGTCTTCGGACCATTATCCGTTGTGACCTCTTGTAACAGTGTTTGCCTCGGGTAGATCGACAAGATTGTGTAGCAACAATAGGATATACATATGTGCTTATCGATAGACGGAAAATATGAACAATGTGTTAACGCTCAGAATATGCTTTGTAGCATAAATGTTTAATACATATGAGCTAAACATATTTATATGTAGATTAATTTATTGTGAGGTGAATTAGGGACTTTAGTTATTTTATTTCTTTATTTTATTGCATTTTTATTTAGTTTATTTTTATGCACGCCACGTGTTCGATATTGGGACTAGGTTAAGGTATTCTTAGTTTAAGCACTTTAAAATTGGTTTTTGACAAACACGATTCTCTGTGGGTTCGACACTTGCACTTGCACATCCACTCTATTACGATCGACTCGTGCAATTGGTGAGTACAATTAAATTTGTACATCACTAACACCAATGTGAGATGGTGCAGACATTCCTCAAATGACGAACCTAAAACTGAGAAGTCATCCGTAAATATCTCTAGGTCACATTCGACAATGTCTAAAAAGATGTGATCATGCATCGCTAAAAAGTAGCAAGTTCATTGCACAACCCAAATGGCATCCGACGATAAGCAAACATACCAAAGGGACAAGTGAAGGTAGTCTTCTCTTGGTCTTCTGGATCTAGTGAGATTTGGTTATAATCGGAGTAGCCATCCAGCAAATAGTAATAATCATGGCCTACCAATCTCTCTACCATCTGATCAATGAACGGTAGAGGGAAATGATCTTTCCACTTTATAGAGTTCAGCTTTCTATAGTCGAAGCATACTCTCCATCCTGATTGCAACCGAGTTGAGACCAACTCATTGTCTTTGTTCTTGATCATAGTCATCCCTGCCTTCTTAGGTACCACATGAATAGGACTTACCCATTTACTATCAAAGATCGGGTAGATGATTCCCGCATCCAGAAATTTGATCACTTCAGCTCAAACTACCTCTTGCATGGCTAGATTTAAACGTCTTTATGGCTCACGAGAGGTTTTAGCATTTTCTTTTAAGTGAATCTTGTGCATTACCACTACAAGGCTGATTCCCTTGATGTCCCCAATTGACCATTCGATTGCTTCTTTATGCTCGCTCAACACATTCAACAATTTTTGTTCTTGAGTCTCATCCAACTTAGAAGATATGATTATCGGTAGAGATTCACTAGGATCCGATATTTGTACTTCAATGTGTTTGGTAGGGGCTTCAACTCTTGCTTTACCTGCTTAGCTGCTGATGATGATGTGTCAGTGGTTCCCTCGATATCAGTCTCTCTTGCTGTAGTTGAGTCCAACATTGCATCAGCTTGTTTCAGTAGTGTATCCAGGTTCATGTCACCTCCATATGTAGTAAGGCATTCTCCCGAATGGTCGTCACTGCTTAGCTCATTTACCATCTCCTCTACTATCTCTTCTATCAAGCAAGTACTTCGGACTTCTTCATACTCAAATGGCTGTCTGCTGATATCAAAGATATTTAGCTCTATTGTCATGTTCCCGCAAGATAGCTTCATAACTCCAGTTCTACAATTGATTAGGGTGTTTGCTATAGCTAAAAAAGGGCACCCTAATATGATTGGAACTTGAATCTCTACATTCACTGCTGTTTCTATATCTAAGACAATGATGTTCAAAGGGAAGTAGAATTTATCAACTTTGATTAGAATGTCTTCAATGATTCCCCTTGGCTTCTTCACAAATCTATTAGCCAGTTGAAGTGTGATGGACATTGATTTCAGCTCTCCCAATCCCAATTGAACATAGATTGAATATGGCAGGAGATTGACACTAGCTCCTGAATCTAACAGAGCTCTTTAAGCTCGGTTGTCACCAATCTTGCAAGCTATAGTGGGACATCTAGGGTCCTTATACTTGATAGGAATCTTCTTTTGTATAATAGTGCTTACCTACTCAGTTAGGAAAGCCTTCTTGGGAACATTCGTCTTCCTCTTGACTGTGACTAGATCCTTAAAAAATTTTGCATATAAATGCACTTGTTGGATGGCATCTAGGAATCAAATGTTAATCTACACGTGCTTGAACACTTCCAAAATGTCATTGTACTTTGAGCTTTTGTTTGGTGCTATCAGTCTTTCTAGATATGGAGCTTTGGGAACATATTTTTTGGACTGATCCTCAACATTTGGAATGACTGTGTCTGGTCCAACATCTCTTGCAGTTTGTCTTGGCTCTCATCCTTTTCTTCAGGTCAGGTCACTTGATTATCCACTTGTTTTCTTGATCTCAAAGTGGTGATTGCTTGTACGTGTTCTTGTCCATGAGTAAGAGTAGAGGAACTCCCAATACCGAATTGCCCCTTTGGGTTAGGCACAGGTTGACTCGGGAACTTCCCCTTTCTCTTTCCCCCACTTGATTAGCTAGCTGGCCAATTTGCCCTTCTATATTAGCAACAGAATTTTCAACTCTTGTATGTCTCTATTTTTGCCATGGTGGCATTCTTCAACTCTTGATTGCCATTCTTCAACTCTTGTATGTTTTTGTTAGTTGCCTGCATGAACTTGTTAGTTGACTGCGTGAGTGCTTGCAGGTTTTTGTCAGTTGACTGCATGAATGCTTTCATCATTTCTTTCAATGAAGACTGAGGTGTAGGCTGTGGTACTTGATAAGCAAATGGTTGACCTTGGTATGATGGCCGATACTGATTCTAGGCTTGAGTGGAATTACCTCCCTGATTTAGTGGCTAATTCTGCTTCAAAGAGAAATTTGGGTGATTCCACCACCCTGCATTGTAAGTTTCAAAAATATGGTCAACTATTGGGTTTTTGTACTCATTGAAGGCATTGACTTCCCCAATCGGTTGTTTTGTTGACAAAGTAGGGCAATTTTGAGTGAAGTGCATTGGACTGGTACATAACCCGCACACATCAGCTTGGTAAGTATCTGTTGCTTTCACTGGTTTGTTCAGGATCAGAGTCTCAAATTGACATTTGAGTGCCTTAACATCCTCCCTTAACTCAACATCGTTCTTTACCTCATACAAGCCTCTTGTCTATCCCAACTATTTTGAAAGTCTCATTGTTGTGCTTGTTTGGCCATTACATCCAATGTTTTGTAGGCTTCATCTCCCGTAAGGTTTAAGAATTATTTATCATTCATGGTCTCAAGTGAGTTTCGCTCACTTGGTGTCAATCCTCTGTAGAAGTATTGAACAATTGTCTCATTCTCAAACCCATGGGGTGGGCACTTCATGGTAAGCTCTTTAAACTTCTCCCAACTATCAGTGAATCTCTCTCCCTCTTTCTGCCTAAAGTTGGTGATCTCGAGATGGTAATCTTTAATCTTGGCAATTGGGAAAAATTTATGATAAAACTTATTCTGCATCATTTCCCAAGAGGTAATAGATTTTGGTCTCATGTTATGTAGCTAGGCTTTCGCCCTATTATGTAAGGAAAAAGGAAATAACCGAAGACGTACCAAGTTTATTGGTACATTTGGTGATTTGACAAATTCACATACCTCCTTGAAGGTCCTCACATGACCATACAGATCTTCATTCTCTAACCCTCTAAAACAAGGAAGGTTGTTGAGTAAACTTGGCTCTGAATCAAAATTGGCTAGTTCCATATTTAGAGATCTACGTCCAAGCATGCAAACAACAATTAAAAACAATTAATAAAAGACAAACAAACAATTTAAAAAAATTGGAATGAAAGAAAAATAAAATAAAAAAATTAGTCTAGACTCTGTAACTGCGCTCAAGTGCAGGTGCACTGATCTATAGGTGCGATCAAGCAACAAGAGCGTAGATGCACACACTTCAGTTTTTCTAGCCGCGAGTGCGCTCGATAGTAGCAAGGCTGCGATCAATTGCTCTAACAGGAGCAGATGCAGTCCATAGCTAGAAAAAAATAGAAAACAACAAACTACTATATTTAACAAAAAAGTGATAGAACAGAAATAAAAAAATTGAATAAAAATCAAATCCTAATTATAACTAATAGAAGAATAAAACTAATTTAGAAATAAATTGGTTTCAAGATTTAAACAATTCCCCGACAACGGCACCAAAATTTGTTATACAAATTTAATGTACTTTCAAGCACACAAGTCATGTGCAAGTGCGAGGTTGAACCCACGGGGAATTATGTTCTTGAAAGCAAGTTTAAACCTAAAGTGATTTTTTTCTAATCTAGTTCCCAGTTTTTGAATGATGATAGTTTGAATGAAAACAAAAACATAAAACTAATTAAGTGAAGGTAATTTGTTGACGAAGCACTAGGTTTCAGAATCCACACTCACATATTCATAACAACCTAGTTTCATGATCTATAATATTCCCCAAAGTTCTCACATATAAATCTTAGGTATGTTTGACTTTTGCTTCACAAAATTAATAAAAACATCCCCTGTATCCATTCTTTATCTGAATCACAGCAAAAATCTAATATTCAATTAAATCATTAACTGTATCCGTAAATCACAAGAAAATATCCAATCTATATTGAAACATCAATTGTATCCAAAGAATAAATCACAGGAAAGATCCAATCTTTTAACCAAGATGACCAAGCAATCAATTGTATTGAATTATCCTAAATCATCTAATGTATCCTTGATCACAAAAGATATCCAAGAGAAATTTAATCCATGGAACCATTGAATTGGGAAATATTAAACACATGAAACTAAATTGCTAATCACAAGTGAGGCTTCATCTTCAACCTTAGTTGAAGGTTTAGCCTCTCATGTTATTGAAAGACAAAACATTCTTGATGGAATTCATAATGAAAATTGAGTACTTACAATTAAAGAATCACAAAGTTGAGATCCAAAAGCTAGGAACCCTAGAACCCTCTTCTTTCTCCTCTAGAATTTCATAATTCCTAGCCTCCCTAAATGAATTTGATAATTATCTATTTATGGGCCTAAAGCTAGGGTTTACAATTTAATAAAAACTGAAATTCGCTGCTAGGTCATACGCGTGTGCTCAATCACATAGTTGATGCACTCGAGCGCACTCGTGCATAAGGCTTTCGTCTGTGGCACAGCATTCACACTCGATTGCGGCTGTCCTAGGCTCTAGCGCCTGTGTGCTCGATCGTCGCTACCTATGCTTGAGCGGGTTGCACTCGATCTTAGAGACCTGCGCTCAATTCCTCTAACAAGGACTGTGCTATTCATTCGAAATCAACAACTTCCACATAAAACCCACAATTTTCCTTTTGCAACCTATAAAACACTACAAAATGAAACTAACCCAGAACATCAAATAATAACACATCTAAAATATTAACAATAGTAAATTAAGGGGTCCAACTATGTAATATTTGGCTCACATCAACAATCTAGGTGATCAAGGTTCCCGTATGGCAAGGCAATGCCCCGGGTATTGAGTCAAACAGACATCATCGTAGAGATGACTAAGGAGTCAAAGTCAATGGGGGTCAAAATCAAGAGTGTGTAGAGACAATGGGCTCTCTCGATTGTGATCATAGTGTGACTCAACACAGGGTGCACCAGATTGGTCATAATATGATAAATGCACCAGACGTCATTGCTAAGGTTGCTTAGCTAGAAACTGCCTTCTCCCTCTATCTCCATCTGGTGAGGGTACCCTTCAGTGAAACACTCCACCATCTCATCATGAGTGGGGAGATGATCCTTTAGACATGGTGCTGCTATGATATTGTTGATGAGAGTGGGAGTCACCTCAATCCCTTTAACCATGATCCAGGTTCGAAAGGAATCATCACGCCTCTAATGTTTGTTGGCATAAATTTCCTAGACTATCTCCTCCACTATGGGGCAGCTATCCCCAACCATCTCAACATGTTAAATTTGTTAATGATGTATGAACCATGTGTTTGTGTGAAGAGCTTTGTCCTTTAATAACATAGTGCTAATAATTGTTTGTGGGTGTCATTCCTGGAAAACCCTCACGAGACTTCACTCGTCTACTAGGAATGCCTAGGGGTTTAAAAGGCTTGTTGCATATGCTAAATGCAATCGTTTCTCCCATGAAAGTGGATTTATGTTTATTATTTTCATTTTTGTTTTGCTAAGGGACTAGCAAAATGTAAGTTTGTGGGTATTTGATCGGTGTCAAATATTGTATATTTGACCTCCCTTAACTTATGTTTGTTAAGGTCTTAGCTTTGTTAATTTGTAATGTTTTGGTTAGTTTTAGTGTTTTAGTGTTTTGTAGGTTGCTAAGTTGCATTTGGGGCTAATGCCATTAAATTTGGAACTTAAAACAGTTCGGGGAGCTTTGGTGGCAAAATTGAGTCGAGCGATGATTCGCACCCGATGACTCCCACCAAAACGGCCATATCTAGAGTTGTAGAACTCCGATTGGGTGATCTTCGTGTCTTTGAAAAGCTAACTCGAAGATCTACAAAATCATGTTTCACAAGATTTGGCCAATCCTAAAGTATATGCGCTCAAGTGCACGTTTTGCGATCAAGCGCAATTGTGCCCATCCGATGCAGAAATTCATGCATGAGTGCGATTGAGGGCACTTAGCTGAACTGGTAGTGCTGAAACCCTAAAATTAGCCTATAAATACCCCATCTTTCTTTTGTAAACAAACCTAGACGTTGGGAGGATGCTTGGAGGGGCCTTTGGGAGCTAGGACTCCCCTATTTGGCAATCTTGAGCTCCTCTAAATGTCAAATCTTTGTATAGTTTAATTTTATTAATGCTTTCTCTTCATTTTCTCTTGTTTCTTGTTATGATTATAGGCTAATCTTCAACTAAGATTGAAGATGAAGTCTCACCATTTATTTATGTTCATGTTTTTATGCTTAGTTTAATGCTTATTCTGTCGTTTAATTTTATGTTTATTCGTTTCAACTCAGTTTTACTGACAAAAATTGGGTTGATTGTTGTTTACAAATTGTTAAATGTCAATACTCGTTGCAACCGGAGGTACATCAGATGATTCGTCTTCGAACCAATATCCGTTGTGACTTTTAAAACAGTGTTTGCATCGATTAGTTCGACAAGATTTTGTGGCAACAATAGGATATGCATATGTGCTTTATCAATAGACGGAAGTATGAGCAAAGTGTTAGTGCTTAGAGTATGCCTTGTAGTGTAGTCGTTTGGAAGCATGAACTAGCATGATTATATGTTAATTAATTGTGGTGAGGTGGATTCTAGGCCTTAGTATTTTTATTTCTTTATTTTTAAGCATTTAATTTAGTTTATATTTACTGCATGCCACATGTTTGATTTTGGGACTAGGTTAAGGTAATATTAGTTTAGGCATAGAATTAATTCACACAAACGCGATTCTCTATGGGTTCAACACTTGCACTTGTACAACCACTTTATTACAAACTACTCATGCAATTGGCGAGTACTATTTTTGGTACAACCACTTAATAAGCTATAACGCCCCCAAAATTAACCTTGGCAAATCCGGTGGAGTCATTGGTAATTCACCCATTTAAGCCAGCTAGTGACCAAACGAGAAATCACCTTATAAAACTATCAGAGTAAATGCAAGGGAAGGTGAATAAATTTGAGTCACTATAATTCATCAAGTAAGAAAATAGAGCTACTAAACAGTAAAGACGAACCAGTAATGATAAGAAAGCTTAGCCAGTTAGGCAGGATCATTTCTTGCCACTTCCATAGAGATAAACCAGGTTACCTAAGGAATAATAACCGCGTAAGTCTAACGACTTAGTAAGTAAACCTCACAACTTAGGTATGACATGAGCCCAATTAATAAAAGTAAACGTGCAATTTGAGTAATAACCAAAAAGATGACATTACCTCCGTTAATACACCATTTAATAGGTTTTAGGGTTTTCAAAGCTTATGGTGTAGAACTGGCGATAATTACCTAATTGTTTTAATGTAGAAAAGGCTAATACATTATAAGTCATAACTCCCATACATGGTCTACCCAAGATATTACCCCTTCTCAGCAGGGTTGGTGCTATCTCGAGGGACCTATAGTACAATGCCAATACCCTAGCCATTACACAACATACCGTACGTAACATTAGTGGCACAATCAAGTCCGACCTCGAGTGGCCCACACCAACTAATGACGTCCATCCTATAATGACTGAACCATTGGAAATGATTGCATTGTGGTCACGAAACCAATGGATCCAAAGCCTTGTATAACACATTTAACCATAATATGCAGTCTATATAGTAAGCCAATGGCCGTTTATACAGCACGTACTGGTATACCATGTCTTACGATGCAACTTAACAATTAATTAATAACACAGTTACCATGTAATTACAAAAAGTAGGGATGTTCATATCATACTCGTAGTCAATCAATTGACATATCTCACGTTTTTCGTAAAAAGGGTGTAAATGTTTACTTACCTTGCGCACTCGAGCGAATCCTCCGACCAAGCTAATTCTTGTTATAACTGATACAAGACACCATTATTCTAAGCCTTACAAAACCTAGAAATATTGCTAAGCCTAAGCATACACGTATAAAACTCAAATACCGGTGCTTTGCCCACTGACAGTATGTCCAACCTCGATGGCGTACATTCGCTTAGTGTGTTAATCACACCGTTTTAAGATTCGAACAGTGCATATTTCTAGTGGCATTTATAGACATCATTATCTTTAAAGAATGCTTAATAAACACTTGAAAACCTCATCAAGGAAAAAATATAAGTTAAAATAATGCTAAACACAAAGAGAACAGAGCTTACCCTGAAGCTAAGCATGGACATGGTCTCCCCTCCTTGGAAACTCCTCATTGAAGCTTTCTTTCACCAATTTCTCACTCAAACTCAATGGAAGGGTTTGGTAGCCTAGGGGCATACTAGGGGAAGGAAACAAGCGTGAGAATTGGGAGGTGGGATAGGCTATTTATAGGGAAAGTTCACCACCAATTCTTTGATAGAGTAGCAGACGTCCGACAACCCTAGTGTACATCCGATGGTCGTTGCACAATCGTCCAAAAGGTGTTTTGTATGTCCAGGTATTACCTAATGGATATTCCAAAAAGTAGCGTATGTCTAGTGGTTCCACATACGTCCGTTGTACTATTTGCAGAGCGTACGTCCGATGGTTCCCCTCCCGT
Source organism: Carpinus viminea (assembly GCA_013348765.1). NCBI lineage: Eukaryota > Viridiplantae > Streptophyta > Magnoliopsida > Fagales > Betulaceae > Carpinus > Carpinus viminea. Next base: position 25,883,533 of record CP054670.1, on the reverse strand, counting down.
ATGTCTGCACTACAGATAGTAGCGTACGACCGCCAAACCTAGCATACATCCACCTCCTAAGGGTTAGTATTTGGCCTCTATTTTCTAAAGGTTCAAAGCATGATTAGGTTAACACTAAGGGTTTTGGGTCTCATTAAACACCATTATTGAAGGCCTTCGTTGATTGCTCCTATGGAAAAGATTTCGTTTAATAAAAAGATTTTTTTTATCAGGGTATTACATAAGCACTAGATACTCTAAATGAAATGCAAGGGATAAGTCGAGCATGACAGAATGTCAATTTGTGAGTTTTGAAACTATGACCCGCTAGAACAGAAATGTGAACAATGGACAACATGCTTAGATTTATGCCCTAAACACCTTTAGGTTATGGTTAGTTGATTCAAAATTTAAGGTTTAGTTTTGAAGAGTGTGTTAACACAGTGCATAATGGTTCTACTAAAGTTTCTAGCTTGAGAGGCTCGATTCTTGTTCTATGGACAAATCCTCACATAAGTGATAATAGTTAGACTAGGGGTATTTTGGTTATTTCACATCTTGGGCAAAATTTTCAGAATTCTAGGCTAAGTTCATGTGTTAGGTCTTTAATAACAAAGGCCCGTGAGTTAAATTGGCTCATGCTTATGTAGGAAATCATATTGCTCTCAAATTTGGGCGAAAACCCTAAATGTTGAAAGGGAGGGTTATTTTAGTAATTTTTGCTAGATTTAGGTCCAATTAGGCAGGCCCTCAATCAAACGGTTGATTGAATTGGCCACCCTTTTAATGGAGTGGGTTGCTTTTCAACTGAGGTAAAAAATGCCCAATTTCAAGGGTAGGGGTATTTTGGTATTTTTTTGGATTTGAGCAAAAATTCTCGAATCAAAAGGGTCAAGATTGTAGATCGGGCTTCTAATCACAAGTATTGGGTCTCAATTTGCCCAAAGGATGCATCAAGTAAAAATTCAAAGATTTTCAAATTTAGGCAAAACCCCTAAATTCAAAGATTAAGGTTAGGTCCAAACGAAATTGATTAACTCTGGCCAAGGGGTTGTGTGGGTTTTATTGCTAGGGTATCCTAGAAGTGTTAAGCTACAATCCATGCATCAATTTTATGGTAAAATGAAGAAATCACAAGGATTTCGGATTTAGGGCAAAAACCCCAAATCCGAATAGGTACAATTTTAGGGAAGGAAATGCACTAATGCAGTCATAAGTACCCTAACATGACCCTAACTCACAACCTTTCAAAAAGGATCTGACCACCAAAGAACGGCTTTCCTTTCCAACATCAACAAGGATTATGAGGCGTCTTACAATTGATTAGGGCATTAGCCATGGCTAAGAATGGTCACCCTATAAAATCACCATTATTTGAATCCCCACATTCTGAACCGGCTCTATGTCTCCAACAGTCAGATCTCCTCCAACTCCATTTCGGCATATTCATTAGAAATCTAAGTTAGGTGAGTATGTGTAATGCCCCGATAAAAGTAACCCTTAATTAGAAGATTACTTCTTGACTAAACGCATAAGCCCGAAGCCTATCACCCTTAGCCCAATCTAATCACGTTTGGATCTACTAGGAGTATAAGTTTAACACTGACCCACAGGGGGGCGGACATACGCTAGGTCTAGTGGACGTACGCTTCTGTCTGTAGTGCGAACATACGATGGGGGACCACCGGACGTACGTGGGACCACTGGACGAATGCTACTTTTTGGTATACCCTTTGGGTAATACCTGGACGTACGAGACACCCTTTGGACCAATGTGCATAGACCATCGGACGTACACTAGGGTTGCCGGATGTCCGCTGCTATGTCAGGGAGTTGGTGGCGGATTTTCTCTATAAATAGCCTGCCCCTCCTTTTCATTTGTCACGCCTTATTCTTCCCCTGGTACGCCCCTAGGTTGCCAAGACTGTTCCTTGGTGTTTTGAGAAAGAGATCATAAAAGAGAGCGTCGACGAAGGGTTCTGAGGGAAAGGAAACATGTCGGTGCTGAGCTTTGGGGTAAGCTCCGTTTCTCTTCATTGTTATTATCTCGTTATCTCATGATTCTGCCTTGATAATGGTTTTTAGTGTTCACTAAGAGTTTTCTCAAAGAATTGAGGTTCTGTGATTCCTTACGTTGCATGTCTTATTTTGTTAGCTTAGAAAGGGATTAAAGGTCTGCAAACATCATTGGAAATGTGCACTGTCTGAGCCTTAAAACAGTGTGCTAAACATTATCGAGTAGACGACGCCTTGATGGCGTAACGACGGTCATAAGGTGGCACTTGTTCTTAAGCCTCATACGTGTATGCTCCGGTTTAGCCTTAACTTTAGGTTTCTTAAGGCTTAGAATGACGGTGTTTTTGTAACGTTATAACAGGAAATAGCTCGGAGGATTCGTCGATGTGCGAGGTAAGTAGACACTTACACCCTTTTTCTTAAAAACGTGGGATATGTCAGCTGACTGACCACGCATATGAAATGAGCATGTTTACTTTTCGTAATTACTCGGTAATTGTATGCTTTAATAAATCACCAAGATGCATCGTAAGACATGGTACGCCAGTACGTGCGGTATAAACGGCCATGGGCTTATTATATAAACTACGTACTATGGTCAAATGTGCATGTTATGTGAGGGCTATGGATCCATTGGTTTCGTGACCTTGATGCAACCATTCCCAATGGTTCGGTCACTATAGGACAGACGTCACTAGTTGGTGTGGGCCACTCGGGGTCGAACCCGATCGTGCTACTAGTGTTATGTACGCTATGTTGTGCAATGGCTGGGCCACTGGCATTGTATTATAGGTCCTTCGAGACAGCATCAACCCTGCTGAGAAGGGGTAATATCTCGGGTAGACTATGTATGGAGTTACATAAAGCACTATCTTTTCCTCGCATCAAAACAATTATGTCTGTTATCGCTTTTACACCATAGAGCTTTAAAACCCTAAAATCTATGAAATGGTGTATTAGCGGTAAACGCCTCTTTGATTATTACTTGGATAGCACGCTTATTTGTATTAATCGTGCTCATGTCATGCTTACGTGGGGGTTTACTTACTAAGTCATTAGACTTACGCAGCTTGTTATCATTTCTTAGGTAATCTAATCCAACTGTTACGAAAGTGGCTAAAGTGCTATTGTTTGACTGACTGTGTGCACTCATTAGTTACAGGTTTATTTTAATTGTCCAGTAGCTCCATGTTCTTATTTAATGATTTGTAGTACTCTCAGATTTATTCACCTTCCTTGCATTACTCTGACAAGTGTTGTTTTTATAAGGGCGGTTGCCTATTAGCCATACGTGGTTTAACTAGGCGAACTGCCAGTGACTCCACCGGATTAGCCAAGGCTAATTTTGGGGGCGTTACAATATGCAGCACTTGCCTCCTTTCCTCGTTAAGGTAGGGGTTAAACCTTCCAAAACAGGTCGAAAGTTTCTTATTGTTGAAACACTACGACGCTTCCATTTTACCACTTCCGGGTTCTTCATGGGTGCTGCTTGTGCCACACCGCTAATGATATATGTCCTATAATGACCATCCAATAGGAATGGCTACACCTTGGTCACGAAACCATTGGATTCAAAGCCCCCACACATGCACATTTGACCATATTATAAAGTCTATATAGTAAGCCCATGGCCGTTTATACCACACATACTGGTGTACCATGTCATACGATGCATCTTAACAATCAGTTTATAATACAATTACCAAGTATTTACAAAAGTAGACATGATCATATCATACTCGTGGTTAGTCAACTTATATATCCCACATTTTAAGTAAAAAGGTTGTAAGTGTTAACTTACCTCGCACATTCGAGCAATTCCTCCAACATAGCTAGATCTTGCTATAACAAATTACAACACACTATTACACTAAGCCTTATTTTAATCCAAAAGGTGGCTAAACAAAAGCATACATGAGCAAAGCTTAAAACTGCTGCTCTACCCCCTGACTGTATGTATGGCCCCAATGGAGTATGTCCGCTCAGTGAGTCCAAGACGCTATCTAAGATTCAAACGGTACATGCTTCCTATGATATTTCTAGACTTCTATAACTCCTCAAAGCTAATAAATAAACACATGCAAAGTAGGAAATCTTAACAACATGAAACTCATAGAGGCTTTTTGAAAGCATTATCATTCTAAGGAAAAGCTTAGTAAAACTCTTTGGAAATTCATCACAATATAGATAAGATGTTGAAACAATGCTAGAAATGTAAAATGGGTTGGGATTACCTCAAAATCAAGCAAAAGTTTGGCCTCCTTCTCTCAAAACTCCTTTAAACTCACAATTCTGTCAATATCACAAGCTCACACAATTTTGGCAGCCTAGGGGCATGCCAAAGCTCTATAATGGTGTGAAGAAGAAGAGAGGATAGGGGGTACTTATAGGGGAGGGTTGCTACCAACTCTCTGAAAAGCAGTTGATGTACGCTAACCCTAGCGTACGTTTGGTACTATTTGTACAATGGTCCGAAGGGGGCATCATACGTTCAGGTATTATCCAAAGAGTATTTCAAAAAGTAGCGTATGTTTGTGTGGTCCTACGTACATCCATGTACTATTTGTAAAGCATACATTCAGTGGTCCCCCCACGTACGTCCACACTAAAAACAAAGATGGACGTCCGCCGAACACCACGTACATCCGTACTAGAAATAGGAGCATACATCCGCCTCCCTAGTGCATGTCCACTCTAGAGGGTTAGTTTTTTGGGCTTCTATCTTCTAAGGGGTTTTAGGGCTTTACTAGGTTACTAGTAAGGGTCTGGTTCCTTGTTAAACCAATTTTTTTTATTAAAATCCTTCTTAACCGATCTTCATAGAAAATCATTTAAAAAGGGTTATTTTTATCAGGGTATTACAAGATCACTAAGCCGTTGTGCAAGTTGTTTTTGTGAAGGAGATTTTATTTGCATTTGATGAGGATTGCACGAAAGCATTTTGGGATCTGAAGAAGATTTTGACGTCCACACCAATTATTTAGCCATCCAACTGAGGTGTACCTTTTGGGATTATGTGTGATGCATCAGATTATGCAATTGGAGCTATTTTGGGGCAGCATATTGATAGACTCCCCCATGTCATTTATTATGCAAGGAGGACTCCGAACGATGCACAACTCAATTACTCTACCACTAAGAAGGAGTTGTTGGGAGTTGTTTTTGCTTTGGACAAGTTTAGATCCTACTTGCTAGGATCTAAAGTCATTGTCTACTCAGATCATGCAACATTGAAGTATCTTTTCTCCAAAAAAATGCTAAATCTTGCCTCATCTGGTGGATCTTTCTGTTGCAAGAGTTTGACATAGAGATTTGCGATGAGAAGGGTTTCAAAAATGTGTTGGTGAATCATTTGTCTAGAGTGATTGTGGATTACACCGAGGATGCCAAACCCATTTCAAAGGCCTCCCCTAATGAGCAATTGATGCACATTGCTGACAATCCCACACTATGGTTTGCTAACATAGTAAACTATCTTGTCACTGGCCAACTGCCTTCGTAGTGGGGGCAACAACATAAGTCTTGTCCATGGTGAAGCACTTTTTCTAGGACGATCCTTATCTATTCAAGTATTGTCCCGATCAGATCATTAAAAGGTACATACCTCAGCATGAGCAATCCAATTGCGTCTCCTTTTGTCACGATCATGCCTATGGAGGCCATTTCAGTGGTAAGAAGACCGTTGCATTGCAGTGTGGATTCTATTGGCCCTCCCTTTTTAGAGACACATGATGTGGTGATTTCATGACCAAAAATATCAATAATAAAAATAAACCACTCGCAATAGAACGAATCATGTAGGATAGGGCTATATTGAGGGTGTCGAACCTCAAGGACTGTAGGGGTTTCGTTACTAAATTCAAAAGACTAAATTTAACCTAATTAATTAAAAGAGAATTGTTTTGATTTTATTTTCTAAAACTAAATGCATAAAATAAAAGATAATTAAAATAAAAGGAGTGTAGGGTATTGACTTCACCTCTATGCTCGCACAACAATGTTCAATCGATTTAATCCGTAAATTCATTCTATGCATGTTATAATTAAACAAGAAACTACTTTATTAAAGAGTAAGGATAATCTATCTCGGTTGGCACGGATCGTCCACCTAACCATTAAGATGCCATAATTCGCTTTTCCCTAGGCATAAACTATAAAACCCTTTAATAAGTTTCATACAATTAATGGAATAGTATAACCCATCTTCGGTTGGCATGAATCGTCTACCTAAATTACACTAAACTAGGGTGTAGTACGACCCGTCTTCCCTAGGCATGGCCTATCTTAATCCTATTAATCATATGCCTATTAAACCCATTATATAACCATCATCCCCATAATCACAGAAAATAGGAATGATTTGAGTTCAATAAAAGTAAAATACTTTCTAAGACAAGATAAGAATTTCACAAATATTGATTTTGGAATTTAAGAACAATTGCATTTAATAATTAAGAACAGAATTCAATTGTAGCAATTCTCACAGTTATATAATCAACATACATAAATTGAAAGTCTGGAAATTAAATACAATCAAACCATTGTGCTTGGATAGGGTTACATCAACACCCCACAAAGGGGTTAGCCGCTCATGACTCCGCTAAGCCTCCAAGAATTATTTTCTGTCTAAAACTAAGTATCTCTTCTCTTGAAGCATAGAGGCTTATTTATAGGGAGTAACAAGTCCTAGAAGCCCTAGTAAACCTAGAAAATTCAGAATTCATTCTCCTAGTTGAATTAGGAGTCAATCCATGTACAAGTAGGAAAAGGATTCGTCCAGATTTGCCTTCTTCACTTGCGAGGCAATTTTGGCATAGCGGGAGTCCGATTTAGGAAAATCCTATTTCATCATGATTTGTAGAAAATTGAATTAGCTTTCCAGAAAATTGAATCCTATTTCATCATGATTTACCTTAATCCGATATTTGAGCTAAAAGTTATGGCCAAAATACTGAGACGTGTTCAAAATCTGAAATTCTATCCGATCCGATTTTGACTCTAAGTGGAGAAATTCCGATTTTATCCCTTTCTTGTTATGATTGAACTTAACCACATCATATATATCCTCTATTGTGATTGGTTAAGCTTAATCATATCTTCTAGGTCCACTCAAATTGTGCTTTAAACCCAAATTTAATGGTTTTTCTTGCATCTTTATTAAATACCTGAAAACACAAAAACAACACAAAATCAAACAAATAACAATGCTAAGGAATTAACAAATGTGAGTTAAGGGGCTTGAATGTGCAACATTCAGCACTTATCAACACACATGCTTATTGTACATCTTGTGAACATTGCCAAAAGCTAGGGAGTACTTCTAGGAAGAATATGATGCCCCTCAACCTCATTTTGGTAGTTGAGATTTTTAATGTGTGGGGCATTGATTTCATGGGCCCTTTCCCAAACACCATTGGCTATCTATACATTTTGGTTGTTATGGACTATGTGCCCAAATGAGTGGAGGCGGTTGCATGCAAGACCAATGACCACAGAGTGGTGGTATAGTTTTTTAAGGACACTATCTTTGCTCATTTTGGTACCCCTCGAGCAATCATAAGTGATGGTGGTAAGCATTTTTACAACCGGATTTCTAAGTAATTGATGAAGAAGTATGTCATCACACATAGGGTTGCCACCTCAATCACCCACAGAAAAGTGGTCAGGTTGAAATTTCCAATCTAGAGATCAAATGATGCACTGTGGGCATATCGGATAGCCTTCAAGATGTCGATTAGGATGTTACCCTGTCGGCATGTGTACGGAAAGACATGTCATCTTCTGGTGGAGTTGGAGCATCGAGCATATTGGACCATCAAGCAGCTAAACTTCAACCTTTCAATGGCTAGCTCACAAAGGAAGCTCCAACTTAATGAATTAGAGGAGCTAAGGAATGATGCTTATGATTGTGCAAGGTTGTATAAGGCACAGATGAAAAGGCTCATGACTAGAGCATTATGAGACGATCTTTTAAACCTGGTCAGAAAGTCCTTCTCTACAAATTCACAATTGCATCTTTTTCCAGACAAGCTCAAATCTCGATGGATAGGCCCATTTATTATTCGGTAGGTCTTTTCTCATTGGGCCATGGAGATTAATGATCCCAAGAATGGTAAAACTTTCAAGGTGAATGGGCAAAGGCTAAAACCATTTTCGAGGTTCAGGAGTTCAGAGATTGAGACAACATTGTTGGAGGATCTACGTTATTCTGAGTGATTGTCGTCCATTGTGGAGAGTCTGGTTGAAGACTTAAAACTTAGCGCTTATGGGAGGCAACCCTCATTACTGTCATTTGATCTTGTTTGTGTGTTTTGTTTCTGTTTTATTGTGTTTTTCAGGACGAGTGACTGCAATTCAAGTTTGGGGGAGCATTCTCCTACATTACACCCGACTTATGCCGCCTATTTGGTATTGTATTTTTGTACACATTGGGGACAATGTGTCATTTTAGCTTGGGGGTGGGGTAGGCATTTTTGTCTTTTTCCTTGATTATTTTTGTTGTTTGTCTAAAAAAAAAAATTAAAATTAAAAAAAAAAAAAAACTTTTGTGCTTTGTTGTTGATTGAGCATGATTACATTGTAACTGTGATTTATATGTCATTGGTTGGTTTAACATATTGAACACTGCATGTCATTAGAAATTTGAATCTTTGATTTCGTGGTTGGATTAGAGAGACTTCATGTGTTTTGGTTGTCTATCACATGCACATTAGCATAGGGTCTGTGAGATATGATATTTGACTTAAGGAATGTGTGTCTTGAGATTTGTAGGTTGATTTGGTGATGAAAACCTTGGCTTAAAAAAAAATTCATCATTAGTTTGAGTTCCTCATCGAGTAACTGGACCTCTTGCCTCGCTAAGCATTGGACTTTTGCGTAAAATGATGAGAATTTGAGTTAATTGATTGGATGGCTAGTTAGGCTTTGTAGCTTTTTTTAACTTAAGTAATTAAGCCCTTAGGAATGTTTCTAAATCTAGTACCCTAAAACCATCTAGTTTGGGAGTAACTGGCCTAACACTTGTTACATAAGTCAATTAGAAGCTTAAGGGAGTCGAGCATTGCACAACCTACACAAAAATTTGGACCTTTTGATTTAAGCCTTGGTTGTTTTCATTTGATTAAATTGCTATAAATTTTGGGTACACAAGCTTTGAGAAAAATTGAAGCCCCATGAGTCTATATTAGTCTCACTTCACACTTATTGGAGCATGTGCTATCTCAATTTTTCAACCGTGAGTTGAATTATTTTTGGATGACTTGATGATGTGATGGTATTCACTTTTTTAAATCTACTCATAATGTATGAACCATGTGTTTATGTGGAAATCCTTGTCAACAACATAGTGCTAGAAATGTTTGTGGGTATTATTGCCGGTAAACCCTCACGAGACTTCACTCATCCTCTAGGGATGCTTAGGGTTTAAAAGGCTTGTTACATAAGCAAAATGCAATTATTTCTCCCATGACAACAGACTTACGTTACTTGTCTTGATGTTTTTTTTTTTTTTCATTTTTATTTTGCTAAGGGACTAGAAAATGTAAGATTGAGAGTATTTGATGAGTGCCAAATATTGTATATATGGGCCCCTTAACTTGTATTTGTTAAGCCTTTAGCTTTGTTATTTTCTAATGTTTTTTGTTAGTTTTGGTGTTTTAGTGTTTTGCAGGTCACTAAGAGAAAATTGCGGTTTGAAGGTGGAAAATGCAAAAAAGTGAAGTCCTCTGGAAAAACGATCAAGCACATAGTGCTGCGTTCGAGCGCATATTCGCTTGAGCCCATGCAAGGCATGCTCAAGTGCACGCCTGCACTGCAGAAGAGTTGATGAAGTCCCAAATACTCTCGAGCGCACCTAGTGTGCGATCGAGCGCACTTGCGCTAACTTGGTAGCCCGAAACCCTAGTTTTTTATTATTTATACCATTCTTTTCTTTTCAAAACAAACATCATAGGCGCCGTTTAGAACCCAATTTCAACCTAGAATTGTTCTTGAGCTTTTAGGGATGTATCTCGTTCAATGTTTGTTTTTCAGATTCTTTCAATTGATTTGCTTAGGTTGTGTTTAGTCATGCTAGGCCAAATCCTTCAACTAAGGTTCAAGATGAAGTCTCGCCATTGATGTACGTTCATATTTTCATGTATTGTTCATACATTTTCGATATTAAAATAAAGTTTAATATTCTACTTTCATTTCAATTATATGATTTAATTTGTATCGATTGTAATTCGTTGATTAAACAGATACATTGGATGATTTTATTTAAGTTGGATATTTGTTGTAGTTTGTGCAACGGATGGATTCATTGAATCTTTTGATAGAGTTTATAATAAAAATAGAACACATTTGGATTTTTATCATTCTTCAAATTTATGAACAATAACATGAGAGTGTTCGTATTGATTTGGTGTGGTGGACTTCCGAAAGCCTTAGTGTTTAATTCAATCGATTTCATCATTTGATTTAGTTTATTTTGTTTTGCATGACAAAATCACTTGAACTTTGGAACTAGGTTAAAATAGGGTTAGTTTGAATAAAAGTTGATTTATAGAATGCAAATCCCTGTGGATCAACCTTGCACTTGCACACTCTATATTGCACATGACTCGTGCGCTTACAAATAACATTTTAAAACTCACATCATCATGCCATTGTATAGGAGCTTACTTTTAATCCATACAAGGATTTCACCAGTTTTCTTGTGAAACGCCCTGAGAATTAATTAACTGGTAATTAATTCCACGGTTCATCTCCCAACCTTGTTCCACTCCGAACAAGACTCCGGGACCTCTACTCCTCAAAAAATAGAGAATACTAACCAATGAAAGTAATAAAGTTCTATAATCATTGAATCAGTATAACCAGAGTGTCTAACCAAAGATCATCAAAGCAACGGAAATCATACTATAACATTAGTACAAGGGATCTATGCTATACCTTAATATGCAAGCACGCATCAAGCCCTAAGTTTACAGCATAACTCAAAAGTACTAGTTACCATGAGTACCCGCTTAAGCTTACAATAAGTCCTCAAGCATCTCCGGGATTGAATCCTCCACAGACTGGATGCTTCACGGTATCCACTATCTATAACAGCATAATCATACATATGGAGAAAAAAGTAAAATAATACAAGAGTAAGTCCTAATGATGTACCTGTTATTAATTTGTGAATTCAGTTATTTATAAAACATATGTAGCATTATAAGATGACAGTTTATCATGTAGATGATATATATAATATATAATATGATATATAGAATAACATTCATAGCTCAACAGTATGGTCTATCCGAAATATTACCCTTTATCAGTAGGGTTGACGCTGTCCCAAGGATCTATATTACAATACCGGTGCCCCAGCCATTGTACAACATACCATACACAACACTAGTGGCACAACCAAGTCCAACCTCGAGTGGCCCACACCGCTAATGACGTCAGTCCTATAGTGACCATCCATTGGGAATGGCTGCATCTTGATCATGAAATCATTAGATCCCAAGCCCCTACACACACACAGACCATAAAGTTAACTTGCATAGTAAGCCCATGGCCATTATACCACATGTATCGGTGTACCTCATACGATGCAATTAGTCTCATCAATCTTTTACATGCATAATTTTATAATTTTCATTATTATCTTATTAATCGACACACGTTTTCACAAAAGAGAGTTCCAGTAGTTCTAAAATGTATTTTATGAGAGTTGCAAAATATGCATATTTGATATATAAAAAATAGATATGCAATGCAGGAAAAGTAACAACATAGCATCCATGTGAGTTTGTACTCACCTGGATCGTAAAGCTTCTCCATGTAAGTCCCTTAAGGCTCCATAACCTTGAATACTAAGAAAAGACCTACCATAAATTCTATTTCTACTAAAGCACAACTTTATAATAAGGAAACAGGAGCTATGGGATAGCTGGTGAAAATAGGGCTTCCTTGTTACACTTTGGCCGTATGTCCGGGCTCGAGGCTATACGTCCACCATGTCACGACAGGCTGTACATCCAGTCATGAGACTGTATGTTCGCTCTGATGTCTTTCAAGGAGAACCTCATTTTTTCTCCACTATTTGCCTATTCTCCAACTCCTAAGGCCTTCACAGACTCCCTAAGGCCTCTTAACATAGATCGAAGCCTCCATGAAAAGCAACAACACTAAGCTAATGTAATGCTAGCATAAGCAAGATCTAAAGCATAACTAAGCTAACAACTACAACTAGGTACAAACAATAATTGAGCAACATAACGACGTAACTAAAGAGATAGGCAACCGAGCATTACCTCCTTGAAGCGAAACTGCAAGAACCTCCACTCCACCAGCTCCGAACTCACAAAACCTCGCAAAACACTCACAAATTGCCAACAAGCAAGCTAGGGCGAAAAGGGGGGTTGAAGGCCGGATTTGGTGTGAAATGGGCGAGGGGTGAGGGAGTATTTATAGGGCCAAAAAGCTACAGATGTTCGGTCCTAAGGGCATACGTCTGGTACTATTACATAGCGATCTAAAGGCTATCTCATATGTCCAGGTATTAACCAGAGGGTATTCCAAAAAGTTGCATACATCCAGTACTTTGGATCGTACGTCCGTGTAATATTCACAAAGTATGATGTACTATTTGTCAGTGGGCGTCCGGTTGGGGACCATCGTACATCCGTACTCCAGACAATAGTGTACATCCGGTGTTTCAGCGTACGTCTACACTAAAAGACAAGAGCATACGTCCACCAATCCTAGCGTACATCCGGTCCAGAAGTCAAATTTTCCTAAAATGCCCTTCTGGCAGATCCTAGTGACCCAAAGTCCAAATTAACCCTTTAACTAAACTACTTATGCCTAGTTATATATTTGGCTCACTACATCTTGACCAAGGAAGCAAACAAGTCCTAGATGCCCTAAGGATTCTAAAAAAGTCGTAGGTCAATCTCCTAGTCCGAGTCGGAGACTGAAAACCTTCTACAGAGTGGATTTGGGCTTTTTCCAACATGAGTGCACTTGAATATTTTGGCCCCTTAATTTATATTTTTTAATTTCTTAGTTTGTTATTTCGTGCCATTTTATTTCCTTTTTGTGTTTTCTGTGTTTTTGTAATTCATGGAAAAAAAGAAAGCATTTATGGAAAAGTTTCAAGCTTAAAGGGCAAATTGGGAAGACCTAGAAGATATGGTTAAGCTTAACCAATCATAATAGATGACCTATATGATATGGTTAAGTTTAACCAAATAAAGGGAAGGATTAAATTGAAATTTCTCTAATTAAAGTCAAAATCAAATTCGATTCAAATTTGGATTCTGCATATATCTTGGTATTTTAAGCATAACTTTTAGCTCAAATATCTTATTGAGGTGATTCTAGAAGCATTGGAAATCTAACTCAAAAAGCTACAATTCATTGTGAAAGAGGAGTTTCCAAATTCAAACTTCTTCTATGCTAAACTTGTCCTGCAAGATAAGAACGCAAATTTTGACGAATCCTATTTCGATTTGTCTAGGATTCCTTCCTAATTTGACTATGAGACAGAATTCTGAATTTTCTCGGATTACTAGGGCTTCTAGGACTCTCCCAAGCCCTATAAATAGACCTATAGATAGACAATTCCATAGAATTGATAAGCAAGCTTTGGAGAATCTCAAAGAGAAAAATTTGGAGGCTACTTTTAGGAGCTGTTTTTTGGTTTCTTCTTTCCCTTTTCCTTTTAATTTTATTTAAAGTGTAACTAACTTTTTAGTCAAGGGCTAGATTGAAGCCCTAATCACGTCATTTTAAGATTTCAATATTGGCGCCTTTGCTACAACTTGATTAATTCCTGCTTTATCAAATTCCTCATATAAATGTGCCTAATACACATATGCATGTGGTATGGATTAGTTATTTAAGTCAATTTGGATGATCGAGTCCTGGGCTTAATAGAGTGACAAAAGAATCTTCTCACAGGTTCTTGGGTTAATGAACATGGGAAACTAGGAGTAGACACTCATGCCCTAGGCTCCATGTGTTTGTCAAATTCCATAGATTTATGCTTTCGTAAAGAACAACTTAGTAGACACCTATGCTAAATCCTTTAATGAAGAAAAGAGTTAGAGTAGAAACCAATGCCTAATTTGTTGCTTAGGAAAATCTATAGCTTAAGGAGTAGACATCCATGCTCTTAGGTTGACAAACATTAAATATACCAGTATGATTGGCGCATTGGCATATTGTTATCTTAATCAATCTGATTAGTGATGGATATCAAAACCCTACCACTTTTATTAATTTTTATTTCTTTTCATAATATCAATTTCATGACAACTTTGATTTTTTAATTTAGAAAATTGCTTCTAAGCAAAATCAATAATCCTCATGGGAATGATCTCATACTTGCACTCTATACTACTGTTTTGATCTTGTGCACTTGCAAGTTAAAATGTACCAAATATTATCTACTAATTTATATGGTATATGATACAATAGCACTCAATCCCACCTATGCATGTGGGCTAAGGTGAGCTCGATCCCACTTGTGGTGTGCTTGAGTGCACCTACGCACTTGACAAATTTGTGATCTTATTTTGCGAGACAGTTTTGGCATAGCAAGCTTCAAAATTAGGAATCACAATGATTTGTATCATTCTAAATTAGCATTTTACCTCAATCCGATACTCGAGATGAAAAGTATGGTCAAAAGACTAAGATGTATGCTAAGTCTTCTCAAAGTGTGTTTAAGCCCAAAATCAATGGTTTTTCTTATATTCTCCTTAAGAACTTGAAAACACTAAAAAAAAAAAAATTAAATAAATAACAATGCTAAAGAATTAACATATGCGAGTTAAGGCGCTTAAATGTGCAACATTCGGTGCATATCAATATTCTCAGCTATCAAAATTGTTAAAGCAAGACTATGTAACAAAATGCAAGATGAGTTTCTTACAGATAATTTAGTCGTCTATATTGAAAGAAAAATTTCAGAAAGCTTCAATTCAGATTGATACTTGATGATTTTATTTCTCTAACACCATGTAGAATGCAATTTTAGAGACTTTGTATTTTGTATTTTTCTTTATTTTTGTACTAGTGCCTACATGTTAACTAATATATCAATTTGGCATATATTATGAAGTCTCATAGATATGGTTTTTGTGATTATAATTTATATTTTGAATTGTATTTACCATTTTATAATAAAAATATAATATCTAAAGACAACAAACAATAATATTTTATCATTATATTTTATTATTGAGAAGCGCTACACATCCCAACTTTTCTTCACCAAAAGTTGGTTTCCAAATGATGGTGACACTTCATTTGAGAACTAACTTTTAGAACAAAAATTTGGAATGTTTAGCATTTCTCTTTATTATTTTATTTCCACACCTACTAAAATAAATTCTTGTATCCACCACTGATTCCAGGGATTTGATTCACTAAACCTTGGTGCTACATTTGCTTCTTCTTCATAAATGTCAACAATACTTTCCTTTTCCTCCATATTATATTCTAGTGTTGATATTGTTAGGAATGGGATTTCAAATCAAAGTATCTGCGTAGCGGAATGAATCGAATTCCCATTCCAAGATCCTTAATAAAGAACATGTGTAGAACCGTTGCTATTTAAAATTAAATTGCAAGAATGAAGAACACTTACTTCGATACATATGGCCACTCCTAGATTTGAGCAAAAATATTTTTTAGAGAACAGAAAGAATGATTTAATCTTTCTTAAAGAACACGAATAACAAGTTCTTCACTCTTCAAGAACAAGAATAATAAATTATTCTCTTCTTCAAGAACAGGAAGAACAAGTTCTTCTTTCGTTAAGAAGGCAAAGAACAAATTTTTCTTTTCATTAAGAACATAAAGACCTTAGGGATATAGAGACCTCTAAATCTTCTCACTAATGACTGATAATAACCAAGAAAGTGTGGACTCTTACTTGGCTCTTCAAATCGTAAACTTACGTTCTTTGTAAATTAACACAAAAAACTACTATAGCTTTTAGAGAGTTTCTGAAAAACTGTGATCAAGAATACTTGATTGAATGATTTGAGAGCTCTAGGCCCCTCTCTATTTTTATGCAATGTGGGGAAGCAGAGAATCAGATTTAAGCAACGTGGGACAAATGAGTAGTTCTAATTCTTTTAAAACTCTATAGCATCAATCCAATGGTTGATATTAGAGTAGCATGGATGGCTAGGATAAATCCTAGCCTTGATGCTATGGCCGTGTGGTCCATGGAGCACTATCCATGGGCCACACAATTATATGCTCTTGGATTGGGCTTGGGTTCCACCCCAAGCCTTTTCCCTTTGTCACTAATGATTAGGCCCAATGAATAAATTTTGGCCTTACGTATTTCCACTTATGCTCATTGGGCCTCTAGGTTTTATCCCAAGCCCAATTACATCTAATCTTTTTAGCCCAATGTTTTAATTAAATAAAACACTTTGCCCAATAAATAAGAAAGCCTTATGGTTAAATTACATCACCTTGGTGAGGGACCTAAAGGGAAAAATATTATTGGCTTGAATATATCCGTTACTCGTGTCACCTTGACATTTGTGAGGCAACTATATTATATTCACAATTAATTCCACTAAATGAATGTGGCCGAACTCCAATAAATATTTTTTATTTAAAACAACTAATCCCTTTCACTTTTTTACCTATGATTCCTCCATGAAATCTTCTGTGCCAAAATTAAGGCTTAGGATACTGCCACTTAAATCTTTACCTCTTTATCCTTGAGTCACTGATTTTATGTTATTCTCATACATGTGATAAACGCATAAATATATATTTTGGTATGCTAGCCAAAAATGCTTCGGTCGAAGACTCTAAGAATAATATCTATAAACTCTATCTCAATGGAAAATTTCTTGTCCCTTTGTTTACCAACAAAGGATTTGGATTCTCTCTAGAAGTTGGTATCCCACAATATTAGATGTGAATATCCAACGTATTGAGTTATGTTGATGGACGATAGGTCTCATTCTATGATGCATCAATGTAATCATCACTTCACATCTGATTTCACAAACTTCTTAGGATTTAGAATCGAAGTCTAAATAGCCTTTAAGGTGTTTATTGATCCCATAGCTTTCCTCCTTGCCCTATCTCTCACGAGACAAAACTCAGGGATTTCAACTTATTTCGTTATAACGAGAAGGCTGCAGCGGAAAACTTTATTAAGACTACAAGAATTAGAGATTAATAATTTAACATTCACACAACATGCACTAGAGAAAATATAACATCATCATCATCATCACATAGATAGCCATCAAAATGTACTGGTCATAGACCATCATCAAGTAGGGGTATAGACCATAAGATAATATTAAACATTGTTCTCAAATATTGATCATTTTTTATCAAAGCCTAGATCTAAGCTTACGCAAGGCTAATGAGATCATGATCTCGATCATGTCAGCATGCATAGTTCCTCAATCCTCCCACATGGTCCTCGGCCAAATAGGACCCATATCCTCAAAAATCATACAAATCAGGCCTTGTGCTATCACCCAAGTTGGCTCCTACAGCATCCTCGCCTAGGATAGCTAAACCGCATAAATATATGTAATGATGGGAGAGAACATAAATAAAAGGGGGTAAGTCTAAGACTTAGTGATTCTTAAAACAAATAATGCCCATACCAGTTTGATAATGAACTCCAATGTTTTTGCAAAGTAGATGACAATTTCATCATGACAGTTTATATTATGAGTGATATAGATATATAATATATGCATATGATACCGAGTAACAGTCATATTTTAATAGTATGGTCTACCTGAGATATTACCCCTTCTCAGCAGGCTTGGTACTATCTCGAGGGATCTATAGTACAATGTCAGTGCCCCAGCCATTGCATACTACAGTACAATGTTAGTGGCTAGGTGAACGATTCGTGCCAACCGAAGATAGATTATCCTTATTCTTTAATATTGTATTTTCTTGTTTCTTTTATAACATGCATATCATGAATTGCTACTCAACCAAACAAATCTTTCTTGTTTAATTAAGTTAAATTTCATCTTTTAGATTTAATAACAAAATCCCTATAGTCCTTGAGGTTTGACACCCTTTCTATAGCCGTATCCTACAAAGATTCGTCATATTGCGACTGATTAATTTATTATTGATAATTTTTGTTTCAAAAATCACGACATCAATTTCTGGTGCTGTTGCCGGGGGCTGTTTAACGGTTTTGTTATTAAATTTTAAGGATTAAGTTTAGCTTGATTTTTTTTATATTTTTTTTTTCTTTTCGTTATTTTTTTAATTTTTAGATTTTAAACTCTCTGTTCAAGTTTCACAATTAGCTATAAGTGTAGTGACCCAAATTACTAACTTCGCATAAGTGGCTTAGTTGGGGGAGTTAATTTGGGCTTTGGGTCACTAAGGCTGCTAGAGGGGTAATTTGGACTTTTGGGCGGACGTACGCTAGGTTAGGCGGACGATATTAGTAGTGTGGGACGTAGGGGGACCATCGATGTACGCCTCGCAAATGTCTGCGTGGGGACCACCGGACGTATGCTACTTTTTGAATACCCTCTGGATAATACCTAGACATATGAGGCAGCCATTGAACCACTAGGCAAGAACCACCGAACGTACGCCCCTTGGCCAAACGTCCGCTGCTTTTTGGGCCTATAAATAGAGCCCTACCCCCTTCGTATTTCTCACAATTTTAGAATGCCCCTAGGCTGCCAGAGTGTTCCCTAAGTGTTTTCCAAGCCTTGTGAGTGTTTGGTGAGCGTGTGTGCAAGGCGTTTGTGAGTTCGAAATGTTCATAAAGTGGAACTCTTGCGGTTTTGTTTCAAGGAGGTAACGTTGATCCATAGCTTTAATTTACGTCGTTATGCTGTTTGGTTATTGTTTAGTTGTAGTGGTTAGCTTAGTTGCACCTTAAAACCCGTTTTGGTTAACGTTTGGTTAGTTTAGCGTTGTTACGTTGCATGGAGGTTTCAAACCAGACTAAAGGGCTTTAGGTAGTTCCCAGTAGCCTTAGGAGTCGGAGGATAGGTGGACAGTGGAGAGAAAATGAGGTTCTCTCTGAGAACCCATACAGCGGATGTACGGTGTCAAGACCGGACGTACGGCTTGTCATTACATGGCGAACGTATGCACCTGAGCCTGGAGGTACAGTCACTGTGTGGCAGGGAAACCCTATCTTCACCAAATGTCCCATAGCTCCTGGTTCCCTTGATTTAGGGTTGTTATAGTGGAAATAGGACTAATAGAAGGTTTTCCACAAATTTGGAGAACCCAGACCTTTTGGAGTTTTCAGAGACGCATGTCGACCTAGGTGAGTTTTAACTCACATAATGCGCATTGTTATTTTCCATGCACTGCACGTTTATTTTGTGTACCGAGAAAACATGCATATTTTACAACTCTCACAGTTTGTACTTATTGCACATGAACTCTGTCATTTTGGAAAAAACGTTATGCTGAACTTGTTAACCAAGTGAGACTTGTAAAAAGGACATGCATGTAAAATACAGACAAGATAATTTGCATCGTATGACATGGTTCACCGGTACGTGCGGTAGTAATGGCCATGGGCTTAATATACATGTTAGCTTTATGGTCAAATCTGTGGGTTATGTGAGGGCTGTGGATCCATTGGTTTCATGACCTTGATGCAACCATTCCCAATGGTTCTGTCACTACAGGACGGACATCATTCGTTGGTGTGGGCCACTCGAGGTCGGGCCCAATCGTGCCACTAATGTTATGTATGGTATGTTATGCAATGGCTGAGGCACTGGCATTGTATTATAGGTCCCTCGGGATAGCATCAACCCTGCTGAGAAGGGGTAATATCTCGGGTAGACCATACTATTGAACTATAACTATTGTTGACACCATATGCATATATCATTCTTATATATATATCGCGCTTGATTAAACTGTCATGAAGGAACTGTTTTGCTCAATAAATACCTGAGTTCATTATTGAAAACTAGCATAGGCATTATCTTTAAAATCACTAAGTCTTAGACTTACCTTTTTGTTTATGTCTTTCCCTATCATTATGAATAATTGTGCGGTTTAGCTGCACTAGACGAGGATACCGTCGGAGGTTACTTGGGTGATTGCTCAGGACCTGATACAGGTAATTTTTGAGGATATGGAACCGGTTTAGCTTAGGACGATGTGGGAGGACAGAGGATCTGCCCATGCAGACCTGATCGAGATTTTGATATCGTTAGCTTTGTTGAAGCTCAAGTCTAGGCTTTGATTGTCGACCTTTTGTGAACCATGTTGTAGTATCTTATTTTGGGGATGTACTATTTGACGGTCGATGACCAATATTGGTGACTCTTATTAATATTATGGATGTAGTATTTTATCTTTGGTATTGTTGTGTGATGTATCATTACTATCTCTTAAATCCCATAGTCTTGGTAAAGTCTTCCGTTGCAGTTTTCTCGTTACAATGAGAAAAGTGATTTCCTGGAGGTCGTGTCTCGGAGGGACATGGCTAGGATGGCGCATCATGGGGTCAATTACTAGTTAATTGATATTCCCACCGGCCGGGGCGTCACAGTTGGTATGAGAGCTCTTTGCTTTGAGAAGACTATAGGATAGAGGGAAAAAGAGAACTTAGGCCATGATCACACCAGAGATTAGGCTAGATAAGCGATTAGAACTTAGCCTCTAGGTTTATTCGTTGGTTCTAGTAGAGTCGGTTCTAACTCTACTCTTCGATGCAGAGAATGCCGCCCCAAAGGAACCCTGCAACTAGACCTAATGCGTTGGAAATCGGAGAAGGAATTGTTCACCTGGAGCTTGTTGACATTCCTGTTGAGGAGGTGACACTCCCAGGGAGTCAAGTGATGGAAGCAATTGGCCAGTTGGTTTCGGCCATCAATCGCGATAGGATTACGAGACAGCCAGTTAAAGAAACTGGATGCTCACTGAAGGATTTCTACAGTCATCACTCGAAAAGTTTTGACGGGAAAGGTGACCACACTAGTGCTGAGAATTGGCTGAACGACGTGGATGAGTTGTTAGCTACTCTCAGATGTACCAATGAGCAAAAGGTGGCTTATACTGCTTATAAGCTTACTTAGGAAGCTAAGCGCTGGTGGCAGGATAAGAAAGTGGTGCCTATCGCTGACTTGGGTTTGGAGACTGCCATTTCTTGGGAAGTCTTCAAACATGAGTTCAATCGGCACTTCTTTCCTAGAGTCGTGCAGGAGGCAAAGGCAC
Organism: Carpinus viminea; assembly: GCA_013348765.1. NCBI lineage: Eukaryota > Viridiplantae > Streptophyta > Magnoliopsida > Fagales > Betulaceae > Carpinus > Carpinus viminea. The sequence goes on along the minus strand of CP054670.1, from coordinate 25,862,326 downwards.
AAGAATCTTTAGATCTGGTCCAAGGAGAAATGTCAGTGATTGAGTACGCTGCGAAGTTTCTGCAGTTGTCGCGCGTTGGACTGTACCTCATCCCAACCGAGGAAAAGAAAGTTAAGAAGTTTGAATGAGGGTTGAAATCTCGCATTCGGATTATGATGAGCTGTTTCGACATTCGAGATTTCTCCCAATTGGTCGATAAGACATCAATCTATGAGGAGAGTTTGAAGGAGAATGCGACTGAGTACAGGATCAGAAGAGGAGAACTCATGGAATGGGTACTTGGTTGGAGGAGCCGGGCCAGCTAAGAGGATGGCGGTGGGGAGTTTTCCATCCTAGAGGTCACAAGGATGTACCTCTGGTAACCCTCCAGCTTCGTCGCAAAGGAATTAGACGTTGGAGCTATGTAAAAAGTGTAACTGTGTACACTGGGGGCCCTGTAGGATGGCAACTGGGACTTGCTATCACTACGGCCAATTTGGGCACTTCAACAAAGACTGCGTGAGCAAGGGGGCTGTTCAAAAGCCTTTAGCGCCAGCTAGGGTTTATGCACTTGTTCTAGGAGAATCAAAATGAGGATTGGAAGTGGTGACAGGTACTGTCCCTATACTTGGATTTGAAGCTTTAGTTTTGTTTGATTCGGGGGCTACCCACTCTTTTGTATCTGTAGTATTTGTAAGGTTGTCTAGACTTGTAGTGAGAACTTTAGAACCTAGTCTAGCTGTAACTACACCCATAGGGAAAACTGTGGTCTGTAAGCGTGTAGTTTGTGAATGCCCTGTTAGCATTTGTGGAAGAGTACTTCCCACAAAATTAGTTGTTCTCCCTATGTTTAGTTACGACATTATTCTCGGAATGGATTGGTTGACGAAGCACTCAGCGATTATTGACTATGTTCTAAAGCAAGTGACACTTACGCCTTGGGGAGAAGTAAAAGTGACATACGTTGGAACACAAGCGAGGTCTTTACCTCCAATGATTTCGGCCATGCAGGCGAGGAAGCTTATCGTCGGAGGCGATCAGGCATTTTTTGCATTCATTGTCACTCCAACGAAGCAAGCAAAGAAAAATCTGGAAGATATTCCTGTGGTGTGCAAGTATCCGGATGTCTTTTCGTCGGACTACTCTGGATTACCACCACAGAGGGAGGTGGAGTTTGGGACTGAATGTGTGCCAAGCACTAATCCTATCTCAAAGGCACCATATAGGATGGCGTCTTCAAAGTTGAAGGAGTTAAAGGAACAACTCCAAGAACTTTTGGACAAGGGTTTCATTCGCCCTAGTATATCACTATGGGGAGCACCGGTGTTGTTTGTTAAGAAGAAAGATGGGTCAATGAGGATGTGCATTGACTATCGGAATTGAATAAGGTGACGATCAAGAATCGATATCCTTTGCCAATGATCGACAACCTATTGGATCAGTTGCAAGGAGTGCGGGTGTTTTCTAAGGTCGATTTGCGCTTGGGCTATCACCAAGTAAGAGTGAAGGAAGAGGACATTCCTAAAACAGCCTTTAGGACTCGTTATGGACACTACGAGTTCTTAGTTATGTCCTTCGGACTAACTAATACGCTAGCAATCTTTATGGACACGATGAACAGAGTCTTTCAAGACTATTTGGATCAGTTCACCGTTGTCTTTATTGACGATATATTGATCTACTCAAGGACGTCGAAGGAGCACGAGGAGCACTTACGAAAGGTATTGGAGAGGCTTAGGAATGAGAAGCTCTATGCTAAACTCGAGAAGTGTGAGTTTTGGATGGATAGCGTATCTTTCCTCGGACATGTTATTTTTGGAAAAGGAGTAGCAGTTGACCCGAAAAAGGTGAAGGCTGTGGTCGAGTGTACAAGGCCAACTAGCGTGTTTGAGATTCAGAGTTTCTTAGGACTTGCTAGTTACTATCGACGCTTCATCAAAGATTTTTCGAAGCTGTCGGGACCACTCACTGCTTTGACTAGAAAGAATGCTTGTTTTGTCTGGACGGATGAGTGTGAGCAATATTTGCAAGAGTTGAAGAGGCGATTGGTAACTGCTCCAGTGTTGGCATTGCCTACGAAATCTGGTAATTTCATAGTGTATAGCGATGCTTCTAAGAAGGGTTTAGGTTGTGTGCTGATGCAAAACAGTAATGTTATTCCCTATGCTTCACGCCAGCTAAAACCATATGAGCAGAACTACCCTACACACGAGCTGGAGTTGGCAGCGGTTGTGTTTGCTCTTAAGATTTGGAGACACTACTTGTAGGGTGAGTGGTGCGAGATCTACACGGACCATAAGAGCTTGAAGTATCTCTTCACTCAAAAGGAGCTGAACATGTGGTAGAGGAGGTGGCTAGAGTTAATCAAGGATTATGATTGTGAGATCAATTATCATCCTGGTAAGGCTAACGTAGTAGTAGACGCGTTGAGCAGAAAATCAACAGTAGAGCTTGTTGCTCTTGGGATTTCTCAACCCTAGTTGATTAAGGAACTCACTGGGATGGGCCTGGAAGTAGTAGGTGAAGGCATACCTATACACTTGGCTAACCTGATGGTTCAATCAAAGTTGCTTGCAAGAATCAAGGCAGCTCAGCTCGAAGATCCTGAGTGTGCCAAGATCAAGCAACTGCTTGCAGAAGGTAAGGCAAAGGAGTTTTGTCTTAAGGAGGACGGCTCACCCATTTCAAGCAAGTATGTGTACCAAGAATCAAGAACTGAGGAAGGAGATAATGAGCGAGGCTCATCATTCTTCATACACTGTGCATCCTGAGGCACCAAGATGTACCGGGACGTGAAGGGGTCATATTGGTTGAACAATATGAAGAAGGACATTGCAAAGTTTGTAAAGCAGTGTTCGACCTGCCAATAGGTAAAGGCGGAACATCAAGAGGCTGGAACGCTTAAGTCATTGCTTATACCAAAGTGGAAGTGAGACGAGATCGTAATGGATTTTATTTTAGGGTTACCCAAGACACCCACTGGTGAAGATTCCATTTGGGTTGTTGTTGATCGATTAACGAAAAGTGCTCACTTTATTCCTATAAAGGTTAAGGATTCGATGGACAAGTTAGCTAGACTATATGTCCAGAATGTAGTCCGTTTACATGGGGTACCATCAATAATTATTTCGGACAGAGACTCTCATTTACCTCGAGGTTTTGGCAAAGTCTTTAGAAGGAAATGGGGACGGAGCTAAAGTTTAGTACTGCTTTTCATCCTTAAATAGACGGTCAGTCTGAGCGAACAAACTAGATCCTAGAAGATATGTTGCAGGCATGTGTGTTGGAATTCAAAGGAAGTTGGGTTCAGTACTTGCCTTTGATCGAGTTTGCCTACAACAACAGTTATCAGGCGACTATTGGAATGCCGCCGTATGAAACACTTTATGGACGAAAGTGCCAATCACCTTTGTATTGGGACAACATTGGTGAAAGACAAACGTTGGGACCAGAGCTGATTCATGACACTCGTGAGAAGGTGCGTGTCATCAAGGAACACATGAGTGCAGCTCAGAGTCGGCAGAAGAGTTACGCTAATAACCGAAGAAGGCCTTTGGAATTCGAAGTGGGAGATCGTGTGTTCCTGAAGCTACCACCTATGAGGGGAGTAATGCGGTTTGGGAAGAGGGGGAAGCTTAGCCCCAGATTTATTGGACCGTTTGAAATTACTCAGAAAGTTGGGAAGTTAGCATATAGGATTGCCTTACCCCCAGATCTGATTGGGACGCATGACATTTTCCACGTGTCGATGCTAAGGAAGTACATCGCTAACTCCGATGTAATTGTGGAGTATGAGCCGTTGGAAATCTATAAGGGATTAACCTACGTGGAGGAACCAGTTAGAATCATGGATAAGAAGGAGCAGGTGCTACATACTAAGACAATTCCTATCGTCAAGGTATTGTGGCGTAATCATGGAGTGGAGGAGACATCATGTGAAGTAGAACATGATATGCGGAGTCGCTACCCGCATTTGTTTGAATGATTGTGTATGACTCTTTTTTTTAAGATTATACTTGGGCAGTATACCTATTTCCATTTTTGGGTAAGGTAATAGTTGACTAAGAAAGGGTTGTTTTCTCTTCAGGATTATGGCACCTATACCAATCAACCCGACTGCGTGTGGAACTATTCTTTCTGCGAGTGGATAGATTTGGGAGAAGAAATTGATGAGAATGATGTACCGATTAATGGATGGGACGAGATAATCCAGGAACCTACCGAGCATGATAGGAATGTCTCATGGACGAAAGGTAACATTCTACATCTCTTTGAGTACTGTTCTTTTGGTATTTGTCTCAAAATTTCGAGGACAAAATTCTTATAAGGAGGGTAGAATGTAGTGACCCAAATTACTAATTAGGCATAAGTGGCTTAGTTGGAGGAGTTAATTTGGGCTTTGGGTCACTAAGGCTGTTAGAGGGGTAATTTGGACTTTTGGGCGGACGTACACTAGGTTAGGTGGACATACGATGTTGTCTTAGTGCGGGCGTACGCTCTACAAACCGTATGAGCGAACGTACGCTGGACCACCGGATGTACACTACTTTTGAATACCCCCTGGATAATACCTGGACGTACGAGGCAACCATTGAACCACTACGCAAGAACCACCGGACGTACGCCCCTTGGGTGGACGTCTGCTGCTTTCTGGGCCTATAAATAGAGCCCTACCCCCTTCGTATTTCTCACAATTTCAGAACACCCCTAGGCTGCCAGAGTGTTCCTTGAGTGTTTTCCAAGCCTTGTGAGTGTTTAGTGAGCATGTGTGCGAGGCGTTTGCGAGTTCGAAACGTTCGTGAAGTGAAACTCTTGCTGTTTTGTTTCAAGGAGGTAATGTTCGATCCATAACTTAAATTTACGTTGTTATGCTGCAGGCTTATTGTTTAGTTGTAGTGGTTAGCTTAGTTGCACCTTAAAACCCGTTTGGGTTAACGTTTGGTTAGTTTAGCGTTGTTACGTTGCATGGAGGTTTCAAATTGGACTAAAGGGCTTTAGGTAGTTTCCAGTAGTCTTAGGAGTCGGAGGATAGGCGGACAGTGGAGAGAAAATGAGGTTCTCCCCGAGAACCCATACAGCAGACATACGGTGTTGAGACCGGACGTATGGCTTGTCGTTACATGGTAGATGTACGCACCAGAGCCAGGACGTACGGTCACTGTGTGGTAAGGAAACTCTATTTTCACCAAATGTCCCATAGCTCCTATTTTCCTTGATTTAGGGTTGTTATAGTGAAAATAGGACTAATAGAAGGTTTTCCACAGATTTGGAGAACCCGGACCTTTTGGAGTTTTCAGAGACACATGTCGACCCAGGTGAGTTTTAACTCACATAATGTGCATTGTTATTTTCCATGCACTGCACGTTTATTTTGTGTACCGAGAAAACATGCATATTTTACAACTCTCACAATTTGTACTTATTGCACATGAACTCTATCATTTTGGGAAAAACATTGTGCTGAACCTGTTAACCAAGTGAGACTTGTAAAAAGGACATGCATGTAAAATACAGACAAGATAATTTGCATCGTATGACATGGTTCACTAGTACATGCGGTAGTAATGGCCATGGGCTTACTATACATGTTAGCTTTATGGTCAAGCTTTATGGTCAAATGTATGCGTTATGTGAGGGCTGTAGATCCATTGATTTCGTGACCTTGATGCAACCATTCCCAATGGTTCTGTCACTACAGGACGGACGTCATTCGTTGGTGTGGGCCACTCGGGATCGAACCCGATCGTGCTACTAATGTTACGTACGGTATGTTATGCAATGGCTAGGGCACTGGCATTGTATTATAGGTCCCTTGGGATAGCATCAACCCTGCTGAGAAGGGGTAATATCTCAGATAAACTATACTGTTGAACTATGACTATTGTTGACACCATATGCATAATCATTCTTATATATATATCACGCTTGATTAAACTGTCATAAAGGAACTGTTTTGCTCAATAAATACCTGAGTTCATTACTGAAAACTGGCATAGGTATTATATGCGTTAGAAATCACTAAGTCTTAGACTTACCATTTTGTTTATGTCTTTCCCTATCATTACAAATAATTGCGTGGTTTAGCTGCACTAGACGAGGATGCCGTCGGAGGTTACGTGGGTGATTGCTCAGGACTTGATACGGGTAATTTTTGAGGAGATGGACTCGGTTTGGCTTAGGACGATGTGGGAGGACGGAGGATCTGCCTGTGCGACTGATCGAGATTTTGATATCGTTAGCTTTGTTGAAGCTCAAGTCTAGGCTTTGATTGTCGACCTTTTGTGAACCATGTTGTAGTATCTTATTTTGGGGATGTACCTATTTGACGATCTGATAACCAATACATTTGGTGACTCTTATTAATATTATGGATGTAGTATTTTATCTGTGGTATTGTTGTTTGATTTCTATTATTGTCTCTTAATCCCATAGTTTTAGTAAAGTCTTCCATTGCAGTTTTCTCCTTAGAGAGGAAATTGATTTCCCAGAGGTCATGTCTTGGAGGGACATGGCTGGGATGGCGCGCCGTGGGGTCAATTACTAGTTAATTGATATTCCCATCGGGCGAGGCGTCACACCAGGTGCCAGTCTCTGTGATTGCGATCGAGCGTAGGTCTGCAACCAACAAGCTGTTGCAATCAAACCTTCTGCCCTTGCGATCGCTCCCATCTTCGACAATACGCTCGAACACACCCTGAAGTGCTATCGTGCGTACACCTGACAAACTCTATTGCATCCTCATTCAAGCACACCTGCAGGCCATTCGTGAGTTTTTTTTTTCTTTCTTTTATTATTTTATTATATTTCTATTAGTTTAGTTCATGTGGGGAAGCATTCCAACACCCCATGGACCATGTTCATATTGCAATAGTCCTTATCATCATGTTAGAGATTGTCCCACTGCAGGACAATTTTCTAATTATTCTTATGAGCATATGAAAAGGCCACTCTCTAGACCGGGGAATGACCTTTGTTTTGATTCTTATAACCCGACACGGAGCAACCAGTCTAACCTTTCGTGGCAAGCTCAAGATCATGGAGAGTATGCTCCACAAGGTCATGAACTGCACCATCAATCATATTCACAGATCAATGATTAATACTATTCCCTTCAGTATCAAGCAACTCCACAGTAGCAGTACCAAAAGGAGTCACCTCCTTGGTCAGATCCTAACTTTGAAGATCGGATGTTGCAAATGATGGGCAAGAAAAATGGTATGGTAGACAAGATGACTCAGACAATAAACTCTCACTTTGAATCCATTGTCAAGATAGAAACTTACGAAGAGGAGCCATCTCCCATCTATTGGCTTCCACAACAATACCAGGCTGAGCCACCTCCTCAGAAGAATTTCAACATTGCAGAATCCATTGCCAAGATAGAAGCTCACCTCGAAAAAAGCATCAACCACTCCAATAGAGAGGACGAATTGCTTCAAAGTCAGCCAGTGGCTAATCTTGATGAACACTACATGGTGGATGAGAGTACTTCTTGTCATAAGCAAGCTATCACCACACTGAGGAGTGGAGAGGTGGTCAAAAACCATGTGGAAGAGAGGAAGGAGGAGCAAATATGGACCCCACAGGATCTACACTAGGAAAAAGGCATAGAAGTGAGTATTGTGGCTTCTTCACCATCAATTCTTATTCCCGAGATGCCATATGCTCCCAAGCCTCTATTCCAGGTAATCTAAAAATTTTATTTTTAGATATAGATGACACTCCCGGTCATTAGTTTTTATGACTTACCAAAAGGCTAGGAGAATAGACTGTTAGGGCTATTAGAAGAGCAAAAAGAGACCACCGAGGTAGAAAAATTCCCTGAGTATTCTCCTCATTTTACTTCAGTTCATGATTCCTTACCGGATGAGAAATTGTTTGAGAATACTTAGAGGGATCTACCTCAATATGCGAAAACTCAAAATTACCTATCTATAGGTAAAATCCATTCTCTTTGGTCGAAGAGAAGAAAAGATTGGTGTTTCAAATTTAAACTTAAGGGTCAGAGAACACTGAGCGCATCAAGGATATGGATTCTGTTGATTCAGCAGATTCCATATAATTCAACTAGATGAGTCAGCTTCTTAGGTTCAAACACAGGCCTGTGCACTTGAACTTCACTCCACTAGGGTACATGATCTCCATCCAAGTTTATGCTATCCATTGTTGTTCCATTCTTTGAGTATAATTTTTCCTTCCTTAACATTCTATTACTGCGATCAATCGCACATCCTCGAGCGATCGAGCGCAGAAACCCCTTCAATAGTGCTAAACCTTTTGAGGAAGCGAACAATCGCTATGTAAATGGCGATCGATCTCTATCTCGCCGTGCGACCTTAGGTGTGCGAGCGCTGCAGCACACGGACTCACAATCCTACATGAGTACGATCGATCACACTTTATGTGCGATCGAGCGCACTCGGGGAAGAAAGTCATTTTTCCCCATTCCCCCATCACTTTAACAACAATGTGCTGCACTTGATTGTTTCTTGGTTGGAGTATCAACTTCTTTTTCAGGACATGTGTTTTTGGATGCAAGTTTGGGGGTATGATATGCCCACATTTGCTCATTCAGGTACTCCTATATCCTTGACCTTATTTTTTAGTTCTGTACATACATTGGGGACAATGTATGATTCAAGTTTGGGGGTATGGAAAAACAAAGCACAATCCAAAATTGATGTTATGTCATTCTTAAGCATGTGGTTGAGCTTTGATTTTGGTTTGAATTTCATTGGTTGGCTTAAAGTTATGAACACATGATCATATGACTTAGGAATTTTGAGTCTTGTTACTTACTTTTGGCAACATGAGATGCTTCTTTTTTCAGTTTAATATTTATCTTGAGCACACTAGCACATGTTTGTGAGGTATGCAATTTGAAACCAATTATGTTTGTTTTCAATGTTTTGAATTCTATTGGGGATGAATAACCTTGGCATGCTATATATGTAACTTATAAATAAAAATAATAATAATAAAAATTCAAGTTGAGTTTTTCACCAAGTAACCGGACCTCTTACCACATTAAGCAATGAGTGTTCGCGTCAAAAAGTGAGAAGTTTGGTTTGATTAATAATATGGCTAGCTTAACTTTGTAGCCTTTTTGACTCAAGTTAGTAGGTCCTTAGGAGTGTCTTTACATTTATTGCCCTAAAGCTATTTTGTTTTGGAGTCATTGGCCTAACACTCGATACAAGGGTCAACTAGAAAGCTTAAGGGAGCTCAACATTGCAAAGCCTATTTGAAAAAAAAAAAAAATACGCCTTGGTTGTTTCATCTGATAGGAAGTTCAATAAATTCTAGGGAATTCCTAGGGGTTTAAAAGGTTTGTTGCATACGCTAAATGCAATCGTACATCCCACTAAAAATGGATATATCTTTTTTGTTTTTCAATTTATTTTCTGTTTTGTATTGCTAAGGGACTAGCAATACATAAGTTTTGGAGTATGATAAGCGCTAAATGTTGCACATTCAAGCCCCTTAACTCGCATATGTTAATTCTTTAGCATTGTTATTTTTTTGATTTTGTGTTGTTTTCGTGTTTTTAGGTATTTAATAAAGATACAAGAAAAACCATTGATTTTGGGCCTAAAGCGCAATTTGAGAAGATCTAAAAGATATGATTAAGCTTAACCAATCATAATAGATGACATATAGGATGTGGTTAAGTTTAATCAAATCAAGGAAAGGATAAAATCGAAATTTCTCCAATTTGAGTCAAAATCGGATCGGATAGAATTTCATATTCTGAATATGTCCCTGTATTTTGGTCATAACTTTCATTTCAAATATTGGATTAAGGTAATTCTAGCACCATTGGAAAGATAATTCAAAATTCTACAAATCATGCTGAAATAGGATTTTCCTAAATCTGACTCCCGCTATGCCAAAATCGCCCTACAAGAGAAGGAGGCAAATTTGGACGAAACCTATTCCGATTTGTACATAGATTGCTTCCTAATTTAACTAGGAGATTGAAATCCGAATTTTCTAGGTTTCCTAGGGCTTCTAGGGCTTGTTTGCTCCCTATAAATAGGCTTCTAAGCTTCAAGAGAAAGGGTACTTAGTTTTAGACAGAAATTATTTCTTGAGACTTAGCGGAGTCATGAGAGGCTAAACCCCTTTGTGGGGTGTTGATGTAACCCTATCTAAGCACAATGGTTTGATTGTATTTAATTTATAATTATTCAATGTATGTATGTTGATTGCATAACTATAAGAATTGCAACAATTGATTTCTATTCTTAATATTAAATGCAATTGTTCTTCATTTACAAAATCAATATTTGCGAAATTCTCTTCTTGTCTTAGAAATTATTTTGCTCTTATTGAACTCAAATCAACATTATTTTTCTATGATTATAAGTTGATGGTTATGCAATGGGTTTTAATAGACATATGATTAATAGGATTAAGATAGGCCATGCCTAAGAAAGACGGGTCGTACTACACCTACTTTAGTGTAATTTAGGTAAACGATATGTGCTAACCGAAGATGGGTTATGCTATTCCATTAATTATATGAAACTTATTAAAGGATTTTATAGTTTATGCCTAGGAAAGACATGTCATGCTGCATCTTAGTGGTTAGGTGGATGATCCATGCCAACCGAAGATAGATTATCCTTATTCTTTAATATTATATTTTCTTATTTCTTTTATAACAGGCATATCATGAATTGCTGGAATTAAATACAGTTAACCATTGTTATGCATATTGTGGTGAAGTCAATACCCTACTCTCTCTCTCTCATATATTTACTTTCAACATTACGTTTATTTTCATGCACTTGAATTTACTTAACCAAACAAATCTTTCTTGTTTAATTAAGTTAAATTTCATCTTTTAGATTTAATAACAAAATCCCTACAGTCCTTGAGGTTTGACACCCTCTCTATAGCCATATCTTACAAAGATTCGTCTTATTGCGAGTGGTTATTTTATTATTGATAATTTTGTTTCGAAAATTACCACATCAATATCTTTCCATTTAACCCAAAATGTGGATGCATCTTGTTTTGTGATTCATCCCAACCACAATCCAATGGGTATCATGGAATAGACTTAAATGGATCCAATTTAAGCAAGTATATTGTTGTTTATATCCCAAAATGACATAGGTAGAGTAGTTTACCTTATGATAGCTCTTATTATTTTAAGAGCATTATATTCCTTCTATTGATAAAGCATTTTGCTGGGGAGTTCCTGGTTCTATCAATTAGGATACTATCTGATATTATCCCTTAATGTCTATGAATCTCTTATGACGTATATCTTTGAACAATCATCATCATTATGATTTATTTATATCTTCATTAAACAAGGATAAGGAAGGACCACATACTTTAGTATGCTCTAACTATTAGTAACTCTTTGGCAGTAAGTCCTTTTGCATAAAAGAAAAGGCCTCTTGGCCATTTTAACCTCAAAGTTTTTCATAGATTGGATAATTTTATGGACTTCAAAGCCCATGATTAACAAGTCTTTGAATACTCTATGAGTTATTATGTCCAAGATGCAGACACCAAAATTACGCTTCATTAGTTGAAGGAATATATTAGCGTTCTAAATCTAGAATTGTTAACATACTATAAATCAGGAGCTATTAATAATCAACCATCTTATAAGATAGTCTAATGAACTCTTGTATTTATAAACTTCAACAACTCTACTGGAGTGGATAAGAACCCTTGTCCAACTCATAGTGCCTAGGTACATCTTTCCTTTTAAATAGGAAGATTACCTTCACTATTACATGCTAGAAACTTTGTGCAGTTTCTTTTCCACTACTCTGTATCTGTGACAACCTGCACGGACAAATCAATTGACTAGTAATTGATCCCACTCGTCTCCCAACCCTGGCCTTCACGAAACAAGACTCAGAGTTTCAACCTTTCTTATCGTAACAAGAAAGTTGCAACGGAAGACTTTACTAAGACTATGGGAATAAGTAATAGTAATTGAAACATCATACAACATCCACCAAAGAAAATATAGTAACATCAAGGCCATCACATAGATAATCATCAAATGTACTGGTCATCATACCATCATCAAGTAGGGAGTACAGACTAAAATAAACATAACATCATTGTTCTCAAAAGATCAACAAATCATAGCTTAGACTTAAACTTAAGAAGAGCTAACAAAATCAAAATCTCAATCATGTCTTGACGGGCGGTGCCTCCATCCTCCCACATAGTTCAAAGCCAAATGGGATCCATGTCCTTAAAAATCACGCATATCAAATCCTGAATGATCACCCAAATGTGATTTGATGGCATCCTCTTCTAATGCAGCTAAACTGTACAAATGTTTGTAATGATGGGGGAAAAACATAAATAAAAGGATAAGTCTAAGACTTAATATTTTTAACACAGATAATGTCCACGCTAGTTTAGTAAAGAACTCAGATATGTTTATAAGGAAAATGACAGTTTCATCATGACAGTTTATATTATGAGTATTATATATATAGTATATGCATATAATACAAAATAACAATCATAGTTCAGCAATATGGTCTATCAAGATATTACTCCCTCTCAGTGGGGTTGAAACTGTCTTGAGGGACCTGTAGTACAATGTCGGTGCCCCAGGCATTGAACACTACCATACGTAATACTAGCAGCCCAATCAAGGTTAACCTCGGGTGGCCCACATCATTAATGACGTCCATCATGTAGTAATTGCCCGTTAAGGCTACGCCGGCCACGAACAATCATTGGATCCAAGGCCTATATAAATCACACATTTAACCATAAAGCTAACATATATAATAATCATATGGCCATTACTATTACACATACCAGTGTACCATGTCATACAATGCAAATTATTTTGTCTGTATTTTACATGTATGTTTCTTTACAAGTCCCACTTGATTAGCATTTTAGAACAACATTTTTCTCAAATGTTAGAGTTCATGTGCAACAAATATAACATTGAGAGTTGTAAAATATTCATATTTTCTTGGTACACAAAATAGAAGTGTAGTGTATGGAAAAATAACATCAAACATTATGTGAGTTAAAACTCACCTGGGTGAAAAGCGTCTCCGTGTAATACGACCGATCCGAGTTCTCCAAATCTGTAGAAAACCTTCTATTAGTCCTACTTCTATTAAAACAACTCTAGAGCAAGGAAAACAGGAACTATGGGACGACTGATGAAAATAGGGTTTCCCTATCACACTCGGGTGATATGTCCAGGCTCGGGGCCGTATGTCCACTATGACACGTCGGGCCATACGTCTAGTCTCAAGACCGTACGTCTGCTTCGAGGTTTTCAAGGAGAACCCCATTTTCTCTCCACTATCTGCCTATTCTCTGACTCATAGGGCTAGTACAGACTCCCTAAGGCTTCCTAACTCAAATTATAGCCTCCATGCAACATAACAACGCTAAGTTAACAAAATGCTAACCTAAACAAGATTTAAGGTGTAACTAAGCTAACAACTACAACTAGCTACAACAAAACAACAATCAAGCAGCATAATAACGTATTTAAAAAGCTAAGGAACCAAATGTTACCTCCTTGAAACAAAACTTCAAGAGTTCATCCTCATGAATGCTCCAAAACACACAAAAACCTCACAAACACTCATAAAACACACTCAAACACGCACTAATAGCCTGAGGGCGTCCAAAAATTATGAAAAGCGAAGACGGGTAGGGGCTATTTATCGAAGAAGGTTGCCACCAACTCTTTAAAAAGCAGTGGATGTTCGCCCAACCCTAGCGTCACGATATAGTTGCACATCCAAATCCAGACGTTTAGGCATTAACTAAGGGGTATTTCAAAAAGTAGCATACGTCCAGTGGTCCCGCGTACATCCGCTATATGATTTGCAAAGCGTATGTCCAATAGTCCCGCGTACGTCCACTGTACAATTTGAAGAGCATACGTCCGATAGTCCCCCATCGTATGTCCACACTAAAATGCTTTCCACTTGGTTCAACCTTTGATTCCTTCCAATTTTACTCACTTGGCATTTAGCCTTGCCAACATGCTTTGGTAGGATTCTTCTTTTTCCTACAACCTCTTGGCTTAGAAGTATTGACTATAAATATGGACTTTACGACGCTTTCCGCTACGTTCAATCATTCATCAACCTTTGTGTGTGTTCATTGATCGGTGCCTAAAAGTGCTTATTTGGACCCCTTAATTTATATTCGTTAGGCCTTTAGCATTGTTAATATCTAATTATTTTTAGTGTTTTTAGTATTTTGTGTTGTGCAGGACATTGCATTAAAATATGGCTAGCAAAAGGCAAAATGCACCAAGTGAAGAAGTTGATTCTCGCCAAGCGTTTGAACGCTTAGTGCGTTCAACATAAACATGGTCGAACGAAGCGGGTAACGACGCCTGCGCCATCTAGCCGCCACAAAGAGTTATTTACGATCGAACGTGTGCCTGCGTTCGACCACAAATAACGTGCGTTGAACGCAGTAGTGCTCAACGCACTCAGTGTCCACCCACCTATAAATAGGACCTTGTGTATTCATTTATTTCTGACGTTTGGGAGGCGCCTCTAGGGCCCAAAACCCTCTGTTTTCAATTGTAAAGCCCTCCTAAATTGTCGTCTATTTAATTTATGTTTTATTTTACTTTTATTTAGTCTTTTATTCCCTTCACTTTAATTTGTTTATATATATATTTATGTTTAGTTCGTATTATTCTGCCTTTTAAGATTTATGTTTATTCGTTTCAATGCATTTTAGTAACAAAAGTGTGTTGATTGTTGTTTACAAATCACCAAACGTCAACACTCGTTGCAACCGGAGATACATCGAATTTTCGTCTTCGGACCATTATCCGTTGTGACATCTTGTAACAGTGTTTGCCTCGGGTAGTTTGACAAGATTCATGACAACAATAGGATACGCATATGAGCTTCATCGATAAACGGAAATATGAACAATGTGTTAACGCTCATAGTATGCCCAGTAGCATAAATGTTTAATACATATGAGCTAAGCATGTTTATATGTGAATCAATTCATTGTGAGGTGGATTAGGACTTTAGTTATTTTATTTCTTTATTTTAATGCATTTTTAGTTTAGTTTATTTTCTGCATGTTACCTATTCGATGTTGGGACTAGATTGAGATATTTTTAGTTTAAGCATTTTAAAGTTGATTTTTAACAAAGCCGATTCTCTGTGGGTTCGACACTCGAACTTGCACATCCACTCTATTACGATCGACTCGTGCAATTGGCGAGTACTATTTTTGGTACGATCAAATTTTGGCGCCGTTGCCGAGGAATCGGTGTTTTGTTGAAATTGATTTTTCTTGCTTAGATTAATTTTATCTTTCTACTAGTTATTTTAAATTTGTGCAATTATTTTATTTATTTCGTGCTTTTGTATAGATAAAATTCAAAAAAAAATTAGATTAGCATTTTTGTTCCCTGTTTTTTTTTATTCTGTCGAGTCCTTGGAATTTCGGCCTGGCACAGTGCGGTCGAATGCACTTCAACCTTTTCCAGCATAGTCGCGTACCTGCGCTCACCTAACACGCCTCTGCATGCGAGCGTATACCCCTATTCAAACAAGCAGTGCAGTGTACGTTCGAATGCACATCTCTTGCGTTCAAACGCACTTGCAGAGTCTGCTACATATTTGCGTGGCTGCAAATCGATCGTTGTTCCTGCGCTTGAGTGCATCTCAGCTACTGCAGTAGCAGACCCGAGGCAGGGTATGTGTTCTTTTTTCTTTTTTTGTTTGTAATTATTTATTTATTATTCCTATTTTTATTTGTTTAATTATTGTTTTTAGTTTTTGTTAGTATTTTTAATTGTTTAATTAGATTAATATTTTGTTAGTTTATTGATTAATTGTTTGTTTAGTTTTTTTATTTTTTGTTTATTTTATTTTATTTTTGTATATTGTTAATTGATTCATGGGAATTTGCATATTAAACTGCTTTGGGTGAAGCATGAGTCTTCCGTTTGATATTTATGATGTTTCCTTCCACGTTGCACCCACATGAACCATGTTCATGCTCAACCCTTACCATAGTTTAGATGATTGTCCACATTGGGGACAATTTTCTAATTTACATGATTGAACACCGCTCAGTTCTGGTTTGAATCAAATTCAAATTTTTATAACCCGGACTGGAGCAACCATTCTGATTTTTCGTGGCATGATCATGCTACGGCAAATTTTGTTCCCCAGGTTGACGAACTGCACCACCCTGAATATCCGCAATTCAACAACCATTTTTCTTACCATTCATCATATGACTATCCTCCTGAGAAATCTTCCTTGGAAGACACTCTTAAGGAATTCATGGAACTAGTCGACCAACCCACCATTCTTGTATTGCATGAACCATCATTAGAAGACACACTCTATGCGTTCAGGCAAATAGTCAACCAACCTTGTCAAGAAATCATGGATGCCCAATTGGCAAACACTAAAGGAGTTGCAAGGTTGGAAGGACAGTTTGGTCATCTAGTTGCCAAATTCAAACTAATGGAGATAGAGGAGTTTCAAAGTCCTGAGATAGTTCATCCTCCCAAAGAGTCATCAGTGCAACATTTTCCTACTGCTCATATCGATGACTTTGAAGAGAGGGTGAACCAACTCATGGCAGCCAGACATACCCATACCCAGCTTTTTCACACTTACACACTTCATCAGTCATGTGAATATTGTTATCATCCTTCTCACCAGTTTGATGATTGCCCTTTCATTAATCATTACATGACTGAAGTTAACAAGTCTAAACTTGACAATGCCCAAACCACTACCATACTTGTTGATGAGGAAAGTGGAGATGAAGTTGCAAGTGAGTGTAGCTTAGAGGACCCTAAGATAGAATGCTTCACTCCAGATGACTGTGACCTAGTCCTTGATAGGCTAGTGATGCAAGAGGATGAGTTGCATGATTTGAGTTTAGAGGATCCTGAGATGGAACACTTTGCTCCAGATAGAGATGACCTAGATAGGATACTTGATCATGTTGATACTTTTAGTGAGCCTAGTCTTGAGGATCCATCGGGAGAGTGTTTTGATCAAATAGAATATGATTTGGATCTAGACAAGTTCCTCGAGCAAGCTATGAGATTTAGAGAGCCAAGTCTGGAGGATCCTTTGGAAGAGAGCTTTGCTCAATTTAAGCTTAATTTGGACCTTGACATAGTACATGAGCAAGCTAAGGCCTTATTGGATCCCACTCCTGAGATGTGGACTGGAAAAGGAGAAGAAGAAATGAAGGAGCAGATTGAACCCCCGCCAATTTCAAATTGGCCCAATGACAAGGAAGTGAGTACTGAAGCTCACTCCTTTGTCACAATCCCTCTTGAGACATGTCATCAAGTTCCATCTTTTCAATGTCTTGAAAAGCCATCTTACGTAGAAATTTTTGAGGAATCGCACACAAAAGATCACAAATTTAGGAACTGTGTTCCTAAGTGGATTCCTCGAAATAAGGTCAACTACATAAGATGGCGGGACATCCTTCCAGAGGGGTATCAAGTTTTAAGGAAGAAAGGATGTAAGGGATTGGTTGGACACCCTTATGAGCGGGGAAGGTGCGGTATTTTTCCTTTTTTATTTTCTGCACCGCATTTTTGATTTATGTTTATTTTATTTTCCTGTTTGTATATTTTATTTGTGTCTACCGGTCAAATTTAGGGAAGCATTCTTTTATGCTATACCTAAATTGAACCGCCCCTTAGGTTTTGTTTTTCAGTCACACTGTGGACGATGTGACATTTTGAGTTTAGGGGTAGAGTAGACGTGTTCTGTAAATATTTTATTGTTTTTGTAAATATTTTATTTTGTGTGTTTGTGTACATATTCTTTTTGTGTTTTGTGTGTTGTGTTTTTATTTTTTTATTTTAAAAACTGTAAATTTATATGTAATGTATTTTACGCTCAACGTGCACGCATCAAGCTCTCAACCTCACCTTTGAGGAGTTCAACCGCAGCCTTTCCTCACACTTCATCGACATATGCTCAACTTACTACATGTTCGAACGCATGGCTCACCCACACACCCACATGCACTGACGATGCAATTCGAACGTACTTATGTACGTTCGAACATACTTGGTTTTAGGCCTTTCGTGACTTGTTTTAGGTCACTTTCCCTCCCATTTCTCTCCCTCATTTCTCCAAATCCACCACCCACCCACCACCACTCCCCACCACCAGACACCACCTCCAGCCATTCTCCACCGTACCCACCCACCGCCGGCCACCCAAACACCCCGATTTCCCATTTTTCCCCAACATTCCCCGTAAACCCAATTCTCCAAAAAAACCCCATTTTTTCTTCAATTTTTTTACTGTTTTTGGGCACAATTCCACTCTTGGATTGTGCCCTTTGCTGTTGTGTTGAATTTTAGTTGATTTGCAAGGGGTTGGAATTGATTTTTGGCGAGGTTCTAACACCCTTTGATTTCGGGCTGCACACCAAGTGTTTGTTAAATTGCCCCAACGAACCTCAAGAATGCCTAGAGGGCGAGGTTCGTCGTCCCGGTCATCAGGATCCCATGCTAGTGTAGTCAGGCCATCAATGGAGAGCTGAAAGCTCTTGTTGGAGAACACTTTTGCCGTTAAAGAAGAGTTCTCCAACAATGAAGCCACAAGTTGGGCCATTGAGGAATTTAAGCGCCGGGGTTTGAAGAGGCTTTTCAAACCCGTCACCTCCACTGCATGCGAGCGGTTGGTCAGAGAGTTTTACACTCATTTGAGGATTGACGGTGACCAGTCGGACACACTTTTCTCTTCCATTGACGGAAGAGAAGTGGAGGTGACCATCAGAGATATAGCGGTTGTGTTGAAGTGCAGCCATGAGCCACCTGAGTCGGACATCCCCTGGATTGAGTGCCCCTCCATGCTCACACTCGAGGACATCATTTTCGATATGTGTGAGGGGCAGTATGCTGATGACCGCCAGAATGCAGCCAGCAAGACGAAGATTCCTCGGAATCTTCTCTTTATCGACATGGTGCTGTACCAAAATGTGTGTCCTTTGGGACACAAGACACAGAGGCGGGACCTATTCCTCAGTGCCCTTTACTCATTCCACAGAGGTTTCTGGTGTTCCATTCCTGAGATTATCTGGCGTCAGATCCAGAAATTCTGTAAGGGAGTACATCATCGGGGGGCGGAGCACACGAAGACGTGGGGATTGCCTTTCCCCTTTCTCATCACGCATATTCTGAGGAAGATAGGGATCAGAGGCACACCAGCGGATGGGCCGATCACTGAGAGCCCATACTTTGGCTCTATCTAGTGGCACCAGAGTCTATCTCACATGCCCAGAGCCGCACCAAAGCCAGCACCATAGCTACAGCTAGAGCCCGCGCTGGAGGTAAAGCCTATGGACATTCCAGAGATGGTAGCTGAGCATGAGATGGCATTTGAGCCACAGAGAGAGGCATATAAGCAGCCTAAGGAGTACGAGGAGGAGCACGAGGATGAGGAGTGTATCACGCTCAGACGCTCAGATCTATTACACTTCCAGGACACCCTCATGGACATACGATCCCAGATCAAGGACGTACGATTTTAGTTTGCAAATTTGGAGAGGGATGTTCGTCAGGATAGACTCGAGGTCTAGGAGATGTTTCAAGCCATCATGGACAGACTACCTCCAGCAGCAGGACTTCATGCACCACCACCAGCCCCGTGACGTCTTTGTGACGTCCTGGTTTATTTTTATACCCCTTGCACTATGTTTTTCATTTTCTATATCAACACACTGTGGATAGTGCAGATTTTGAGTTTGGGGGTATTTTTATCATTGTGTGCACATTTTGTTTTTAAATTATGCATTTTATGTTAGTTATGGTTTATTTTCATTAGTGTACTTAATTCGATGAACATATGATCACATTGATTAAAGGATTTTCAATTATGTTACTTTCTTGGCATAATGAGATATTGTAGTTCAATTTGAGTTTCACGAGCACAATTGGTACGTAAATTGTGGGATAAAAATTTGATTTTGGTCTTGTTAGTTTTGTAAGTTTGAATGCAGTTGGAAAACCGTTTGGAAAGATAACCGTGGTTCTTTTAAAATAAAAAAAATGATGATCATTTTGAGCTTTCCACCGAGTAACCGGATCTCTTGCCTCATTAAGCAATGAGTATTCGCGTAAAAAAGTGAGAAGTTAGATGTGGTTAGCAAAGCTTCGTAGCCTTTTGACTCGAGTTATTAAGTCCTTAGGGGTGTTTTTACACCTAATGCCCTAAAACCATTTGGTTTGGGAGTCATTGACTTAACGCTCGATACATGGGTCAATTAGATAGCTTAACGAAGTTATGCAATAAAAAAAAAAAAAGTTTTTGATGAACCTTGCTTATTGTTTTTGATGTGTTGTCCAATGAATTTTGAGTGTCGAAGCATACAAGACTAAAGATTAGTTTTGAAATCCCATATTTTTGTGCTAATCTCACTTTCACTAGAATTGATTTTTGTATCTCATAATGCCATGTTTGTATCTTGATTGTTAATTCCCTGAAATTTGTGAAGATAGTGTTTGTTTGATTAAGCTTGCTTTTGAATTTAAACCATGATTGATATATTTTTGCATAATGGAGAATAAAATGTTTGCACAAATGTTTGTAGGTATCATTCTTGAAAAAATCTCACGAGACTTCACTCGTCCACTAGGGAATTCCTAAGGGTTTAAAAGGCTTGTTGCATACGCTAAATGCAATCGTTTCTCCCACGAAAGCGGACTTATGTTTTTATTATGTTTTTCATTTTGTTTTGCTAAGGGACTAGCAAAATGTAAGTTTGGGGGTATTTGATCGATGCCTAAAAGTGCTTATTTGGACCCCTTAATTTATATTCGTTAGGCCTTTAGCATTGTTAATATCTAATTATTTTTAGTGTTTTTAGTATTTTGTGTTGTGCAGGACATTGCATTAAAACATGGCTAGCAAAAGGCAAAATGCACCAAGTGAAAAAGTTGATTCCTGCCAAGTGCGTTCGAAAGCACCATACACCATGAACGCAAGGTGAGTCGCCACGCCAAAAGCGCCCAAAGAAGTTATTTACGGGTCGAACATGTGCCTCATGCTCGACCACAAATAATCAAAAGGTGCGTTCGAACGCAGGTAGTGCGTTCAAATGCACTCCAGTGTCCAGCCAGCCTATAAATAGGACCTTGTGTATTCATTTATTTCTGACGTTTGGGAGGCGCCTCTAGGGCCGAAAACCCTCTTTTTTCACTGTAAAGCCCTCCTAAATTGTCGTCTATTTAATTTATGTTTTATTTTACTTTTATTTAGTCTCTTATTCCCTTCACTTTAATTTGTTTATATATATATTTATGTTTAGTTCGTATTATTCTGTCTTTTAAGATTTATGTTTATTCGTTTCAATGCATTTTAGTGACAAAAGTGTGTTGATTGTTGTTTACAAATCGCCAAACGTCAACACTCGTTGCAACCGGAGATACATCGGATATTCGTCTTCGGACCATTATCCGTTGTGACCTCTTGTAACAGTGTTTGCCTCGGGTAGTTTGACAAGATTCGTGACAACAATAGGATACGCACATGAGCTTCATCGATAGACGGAAATATGAACAATGTGTTAACGCTCATAGTATACCCAATAGCATAAATGTTTAATACATATGAGCTAAGCATGTTTATATGTGAATCAATTCATTGTGAGGTGGATTAGGGACTTTAGTTATTTTATTTCTTTATTTTAATGCATTTTTAGTTTAGTTTATTTTCTGCACGTTACCTGTTCGATATTGGGACTAGGTTGAGATATTTTTAGTTTAAGCATTTTAGAGTTGATTTTTAACAAAGCCGATTCTCTGTGGGTTCGACACTCGCACATCCACTCTATTACAATCGACTCGTGCAATTGGCGAGTACTATTTTTGGTACGATCATTCATCAACACATTTTAGCCCTAACTAATCGAAAGAATTCTATAAGGAGTGTAGAATACAATCTACGTGAGATTTCCATAAGTCTCTGCACCCAATACCATATTTCATCTTTGTTTTTCAACAAAGTTCTCATCATCCTTCAACTTCAATCTCCTTGCAACTAAATGCAACATGAAGTTTTACCAACACGTCTTTCAAACATCCCAAGGATTTTGAAATAGTGAGATCTCTTGCATCTCTTGTAGAGGTACATTTGACATAGTAGTCAACATGTAACATTGAGTCATCTCCGTTTGACTTTTAGCCAACGATTACATCATTGCTTGTCATTTTGAGAGACCTCCAAAATTGGAATACCTGGATACGGCTAAGACAACACTCTTGTGTTTCTTTCAGCCTTGAGCACTTTATCCAAATTACATTTCCAAACAATGTAACTTGGTTCAGTCAAATCAACAATAACAATAGGCAAAATGAAGACATTCTAGTTTTGATAGAATATGAGCATATATATTTAAGCAATAAATAGAATATGTAACCCCAATCAAAACATATAATATTTAAAAAACTTTGGCTACCTAATCCATAATTAAGAAACACCCTCCATAGGGAGCAGAGCCCATGGCCAAGGTGAGGTGTCCCTAATTACCTGGACTTAAGCAAGACTGACATCTCATCATTAATGTTTTTTTTTTTTTTTTGAAAAACGATATTATTCAATTAATATGGAAAGATAACAAGAGCCAAAGCTCTACAATAAAAGAGCAGAAAGCTCTAAATTAACTATGTGAGAGATACATGAAGGGGTGTCCTCCAACCAGATTTTATCACTAAAGCATCTGGTTGCTTCTTTTGCAAGACCATGTGCAGCTTCATTGTCTTCCCTTTTCGCATGGCTGACACTCCACAATCTGCGGGATCTTAATACCATCTGAATATCTTCAATGATCTGTCCAAAATAATGATTTATTTGTCCCCTCGACGCAATGGCCTTTACCACAGTCAACGAATCTCCTTCTAAAATTAGATCCTGAACTCCCAAGTCTCTGCACAGTTCCACAGCATGGAGGGCTACTGTAGCTTCAGCTGTCACAAGATCCATACGTGCATTAACAGTCCTACTAAGTGCCGCTATCATTGAGCCAAATTCATCCCTTATAATGGCCCCTATTCCGAAATGGTCTTTTAGCAGAGCAGCGTCCCAGTTTACTTTAAAAACACCGTTCGGAGGATTTCTCCATTTACTTCCCTCCTCTTCTGCTATATCATCCTTCTGGTTTTCGGGCCTCTCATTCGCTTTTTGGAACTGGGAACAAAAGTCCTTAGCTGTCGTCACGATGCTGCTAGGATGAACAAACTCCCCCCATGAATGCATGAATTCCTCCGTTTCCAGATCCCCTTGGCTGTTACAGCGAACAAGCCCAGTTCGTCCTTGCTTAGTACCTCACTCATGTCCTCCACCATCCTCCTGAAATCAACCCCCTCAATATTCCGTTTTTGTATCCTCTGTCCGCAGCTACCCCACACATCCTGGGATGAAGGGCATTCCCATATTATATGAGCAATAGTTTCCTGAGCAACCCCACAGAAACAACAGAGATCATCTTCAACCACTCCCCTTTTCTTCAGCTTCTCCTTGGTTGGGAGAATATCATTGCAAGCTCTCCACAAAAAGACCTTGGTCGAATTTGGGACTTGAAGACCCCACAGAATTTTCCACAGGTTCATGGATTTCCTGGAATTGGAGCACTCCCCTTTTTTTTTATCCAATCTTTCCACTTCAAAATGGTATGCACTACAAACCGTAAATTCACCCGAGGATGTAGCTTGCCAAATCAGTCAGTCAGGTTGGTGATAACGGCTCAGGGGTAGGTCATAGATTAAATCAACTTCATCATCAAGAAAAATACTCTGTATGAGACCTTTATTCCATTCTGGAGGTTCTCCAGAAATAAGATCAGCCACCTTGGCTGATTCCGGAAGAACTGTACATGGAGAAAAAACCGAGAGCGTGGTGGGTCGAGGAATCCACTTATCTGACCATATAGACATTGATTTTCCATCTCCTATTCTCCACAATAGTCCCGCCGACAGCAGCTCACGACCAACCAATAGACTGCGCCATGCAAAAGATGGCATGCTCCCCAATTTTGCTGAAAAAAATCTCCTTGAGAAATACTTTTCTTTTATAATCAATGCAGCCAAACTATCCGGATATTGAATTAGTCTCCAACACTATTTCGCAAGGAGGGCTTTGTTGAAACTAATTAGGTCCCGGAATCCCATTCCTCCTTTTTATTTCGATTTCCCATACGCTCCCAACTCATCCAATGAATTTTTTTCTCATCACCTTTACTACCCCACCAAAATTTCTGCATCAATTTATTGATTTCCTTGCATAATTCCTTTGGGAGAAGGAAAATGCTCATACTGTAAGTAGGGATCGCTTGAACCACAGCTTTTAGGAGGATCTCTTTTCCCGCTTGCGATAACAATTTTGTTTTCCAATCCGTTACCCTTCTCCTTACTCTTTCCTTGAGATTTTCAAATTCCCCAATTCATGATCTTCCCACAAGCACCGGTAACCCAAGATACATGTCATACCTTTGGGAAGCCGGAACTCCAACTACACTTAGAATAAGGTCCTTCACTTCTTGGGTAGTGTTACGGCTAAAGAACACCGATGTTTTGTCTTTATTCAACCTTTGTCCCGAAGCTTTTCCATAGAGATCTAACACCTCGTTTAATACTCGCCATTCATGAATTGTAGCCTTGCAAAAAAGAAGGTTGTCGTCCGCGAAAAACAAGTGGTTGATTCTCATACCCTTAGGAGATGTAGGAACCCCTCTCAACAGGCCCAAATCCATTGCCCTATGAAGGTGAACACTCAACACTTGTGCACATAAAATGAATAGATAGGGGGAAAGGGGGTCCCCTTGATGGATTCCTCTTGATGGCTTAAAATTTCCCACCGGTGCCCCATTTATGAGAATGGAATAAGACACCGAAGAGACACATTCCATTATCAAAGCAATCCATCTTCCATCAAAACCCATCCGGCTCATCACCTTCTCCAGAAAAACCCATTCGACCCAATCGTATACCTTACTCATGTCGAGCTTCACCGCCATATATCCTACTCTCCCGTAAATCCAAGAATGCATGGTGTGTAGGGTCTCGTACGCCGCAAGCACATTGTCGGAAATCAACCTTTCCAATATGAATGCCGATTGATTAGGTGAAATGATATTTGGTAAAATTACTTTCAACTTGTTTGCCATCACTTTAGACAAGATCTTGTAAAGTACGTTACATAAACTAATAGGACGAAAGTCCGATACCTTACAAGAATTATTTTTTTTTTGGAACAAGGGCAATAAAAGTATTATTAACAATGGAATTTAACTGAGCCGACTTAAAAAAATCCACAATAACCGAATGTACCTCCCGGCCCACCTCTGCCCAATTGTCTTGATAAAAACCCGCTGGAAAACCGTCGGGACCTAGAGCCTTTAGAGGAGCCATTTGGGACAAGGCTTTGCAAACTTCCTCCATAGACACGTCCTGCAGCAATTCCTGGTTCATGGCGTCAGTGACAACCCCCGGTATCACCTCCGTAGACTCCTCTAAGCCCGAGGGGTTTGATGTAGTTAACACCCCCTGAAAATACCGCAAAAATGCTTCATCAATTGCCTCGGCGGTAGTATGGAGAGAGCCCCCTTCATCAGTAATCGCCACTATTTTATTTGCTCTCTCATCATTAATGTTGTTAGTTTGAAGTATTGGCTAAGTTTCGTGATCAAAATGAAAAGAAAAGAGCCAAGCGTTCGGACGGGATTTATTGCCGTTCGGACGTGATGCAATCAAGTACTTCAATACTAAAACCCGAGAGCTCCGTTCGCAGGCCCGTTCGCATCCCGTTCGCAGCCCGTTCGGACGCCTTCGAACGCGCCGTGCCCAGATTGAAGAATGCGATGGAAACCTAGAAATTTCCACATCAGGAATAGTGACCATCCGGACGGCCAATCTTCCCGTCCGGACGCTACCTACCTATAACAGTTTTATTTGGATTCTAACTGTGTCCTAGGTTTAGGTTTTGTGGGGGTATTATAAATACACCTCTATAGAATGTTAGAGGTACGGATTTTCACCCCCAGAGAGTTCGTGAGAGGCTGTAATTAAAGAGAGAAATATTGTGAACCTTATTGTTCCTCTTAGAGGATCTTTGTTAGTTTGTTTGTGAGCGTAAATTAAGAAGTCTATCGGAAGGATCCGGTAAAGGAGAATCACGTTGAAGAAGATTGTGAGCAAGGAGACGAGTTGGAGGCTTGTCGATCTTACAGAGCCAAGGTCTTGCAAAGGGTTGTAAGTGTTCCTAGTGTCTGTAATCTCTAGATAATCTTTTGATAGTGATTTCCTGGGTTTGGCTGCCCTGGAGAGGTTTTACATTTAGATCTGTTTCTAAAATGTTTCCTCTTCGTCACCAAAATCCTTTGTGTCTGATTCTTCATATTTTGGTGATTGCTTGCTTAGATTTAAATATCCGTTAATTCCGCATAAACTGTGATATTTATCTGTTTAGGGTTTTTCAATTGTTATTACCACATCTCATCATTAATGTTATTACCACATCAATGAACAACCGTGTTTTGTAGTTTCTAATCTTAAGATAACATAGCTCCTTAGGGAGATTAATATCTTAAGACTAATCAAGTGTATCAACATCAAATAGATTCGACTATCTAATTGATAACTCCACATTGGTGTGATCATTACCAATTCAAAGACACAT
Organism: Carpinus viminea; assembly: GCA_013348765.1. Taxonomy (NCBI): domain Eukaryota; kingdom Viridiplantae; phylum Streptophyta; class Magnoliopsida; order Fagales; family Betulaceae; genus Carpinus; species Carpinus viminea. The sequence continues at coordinate 25,835,669 of CP054670.1, read as the reverse complement.
CTCCTCTATGCTTTCAGAAATCATAATCCATTACGTAAAGAGACAACCTCCGTAAGGAGCAGGGCCATGGCCAAGGCGAGGTTCTAATTTACTTCATCATTTATAAATCTATGATGAAAATTGCCGAATTCATTTTTGAATCTCCAACTTTATATTTTAAAAACTTATGGGTTTTTTCAAGAGTTGCAATTCCTTTACAACTCTAAGCTTTGTTGCTCTTTGTTTAAAAAGAAATAACTTTTCCTAACTAGTAGGAATATCACTATATTCATATTTCTTGTTATTAATAGATCAAACATCAATCTCCAATTGATAGTTTATCTATCTACAAGTTAATCTTTCATACCAAATATATCAAGAGAATTTCACCATGAACCGTAGTCTACAAGGCAATATTAAATCCATGAATGAAATTCATGATTATCATGTTGAATTGCATTATCTGTCAAATAGATAATTATAGTATTTTGATTTTTCAATCAAGATGCTATCTTGATTTGATTTTTCAATCATATCTATAACCCATAAATAATTAAATGAATTTAACTAAATAAAAATCATTTATTGCTAACCAAAGAATTCATAAGAAAACTTTGTATAATTTTATACCCTTTAGGCATAAACTTGAAAACCAATTTGAAGAATAATTAAACTTTATGAAATTGATCTTTTTAAAAAAAAAAATTGTGTTTCCAATACGTTATATCATATATACAACATATTTCATAACAAAAATTTCATAAATTTTGGATTATCACACAAAACAGATTTTTAACAAATCCAAACTACTTACAGGATTTTTCTGAATTTCCAAATCTGTCGATGAATGTTCAATGGATCATAACTCTTTTGATATAGCTCAAAACATATATCCATTCAGACCATTGCGTCAATAACGATTTTTACATGCAAAAAAAAGTGCCCAATTATATTTAGTACTTGTCTATAGCAGTAAATCTAAAATTGTAATTCTCACATGCCTAGCTGTAGAAATCTAGATTTTTAGACTCGTCAACAAATTTTGAAATGGCTATATCCTTTCGATAAAAATTGAAATCCGATTCCGTCAAGACAAAAACATCGACCACAATTTTTACTTGCAGGAACGAGTCTTAAATAATTTTTATGACTTTTTCATAAAAGCCTAGCGGAAAAACTGCAACTTTGCCTTGAACACCAAATTCAATTAAAAATAGCAAACGAATTCACAAATGACTCAAAATTTTTCAGTTCATATCCTAACATGTTAAAGAACATATTTCAGGTCTTAAACAAATTTTTCAGTCTTTGGAAGTCCTCAAAAAATTCCTAATTCAGCAAATAAAAAACTAGAAAACAGTTTTCTATATACTAGTTCTTCACCATGCTTTCAATAAAGCTCGCTCTGATACCAATTGTTGGAAATAAGATTGCAAATGAAAGTATTTTCGTAGCGGAAGGAATTGAATTTCCATGCCAAGATCCTTTATGAAGAACATGTGAAAAACCGTTGCTATTTAAAATTAAATTGCAAGAACGAAGAGCACTTACTTGGATATCAACAATCACTCCTGGCTTTGGGCAAAAATCTTTTTGCTCCTCCAAGAGCATGTTCTTTATTGTTCAAGAACATGAAGAACAATTTCTTCTTTCTTCAAGAACACGTAGAATCATTCTTCAAGAACATAAAGAGTAAATTCTTCATTCTTCAATAACATGAAAAATAAATTCTTCTTCTCTTCAAGAACACGAAGAACAAACTCTTCTTTCTTCAAGAACACGAAAAACAAATTCTTCTTTTCTTCGAGACCATAAAGAAGTTGAGTATATAGAGACCTCTAGATCTTCTCACCAATGACTAATAATGACCAAGAGAGTGTGGGCTCTTACTTAGCTCTTCAAATCTTAAACTTATGTTCTTCATGAGTTAACACAAAGAACTAATATAGTTTTCAGAGAGTTTAGGAAAAACTATAAACAAGAATACTTGATTGAATGATTTGAGAGCTCTAGGCTCCTCTCTATTTATAAGCAATGTAGGGAAGCAAAGAATCAGATTCAAGCAATGTGGGACAAATGAGCAGTTGTAATTCTTTTAAAACTCTGTAGCATCAATCCAATGGTTGATATTAGAGTAGCATGGATCGCTAGGATAAATCCTAGCCTTGATGCTATGGCCGTGTGGTCCATGGAGCACTATCCATGGGCCATACAATTATATGCTCTTGGATTGGGCTTGGGTTTCACCCCAAGCCTTTTTCCTTGTCACTAATACTTAGGCCTATTAATTAAACTCTGGCCTTACGTATTTTCACTTATGCTCATTGAGCCTCTAGGTTTTATCCCAAGCCTAATTACATGTAATCCCTTTAGCCCAATGTTTTAATTAAATAAAATACTTAACCAATAAATAAGAAAGCTTGGTAAAGGACTTAAAGGAAAAAATATTATTGGCTTGAATATATCCGTAATCATATCACCTTGACATTTGTCACAATTATATTCTAATCACAATTAATTCCACTAAATGAATGTGACTGAACTCTAATAAATATTTTTATTTAAAACAATTAATCCCTTTGACTTTTTGACTTATGATTCCTTCATGAAATCTTCCATAATAGAATTAAGGCTTCAGATAGGACCACTTAATTCTCTACCTCTATATCCTTGAGCTACTGATTTTATGTTATTCTCATACATGCGATAAACGAATGTATATACATTTTGGTATGCCAACCAAAATTGCTTTGGCTGAAGACTCTAAGAATAATATCCATAAATCTATCTCAAGGGAAAATTTCTTGTCTCTTTCTTTACCAACAAAAGATTTGGATTCCCTCTTGAAGTTGGTGTTCTCATAACGTTAAGATGTGATTACCCAATGTATTGAGTTTTGTTAACCAACAATAGGTCTCACTCTATGATACATCAAAGTAATCATTTCTTCACATCTGAGTTCACAAACTTTTTGGGATTTAGAATCAAAGTCTAAATATCGTTTGAGTTTATTGTCTTTTCATTATATAGTATCTTTATGAGAAGATAACTCCTTGGTCCGTTTAGTACCTTAGGTTATTAGCACACTACACATCAATCTTGAAGACACAGCTTTGAAAAGTACTAAAATATTCATATTTTAATTATGTGTAACTAAATACGTTTGCGGGGCTAGATTGAAGCCCTAATTATGTTTATTTAATATTTCAATATTGGCACCTTTGTGATAATCATATTGTGATACTTAACTTGATTAATTCCTGCTTAATTGAATTCCTCATATGAATGTGCCTAATCAACAAATATGCATGTGGTATGAATTAGTTATTTAAGACCAAGTCCTAGGCTTAATTGAATGACAAAAGAACCTCGCCATGGGTTATTGGGTTAATCAACATGGGGAACCAGGAGTAGGCATGTATGAATGTGTCTAATTAACATATGCATGGTTTATGAATTAGTTATTTAAGTCAATTGAGGTGACCGAGTCCTAGGCCGCATGTGTTTGTCGATTTTCATAGATTTATACTTTCTTAAAGAACAACTTAGTAGACACCCATGCTAAATCCTTTAAGAAAGAAAAGAATTAGAGTAGACACACATGCCTAATTCATTACTTAGGAAAATCAATAGCTTAAGGAATAGGTACCCATAGCCTTCGTTGGCAAACATTAAGTATTAAAAATATGATTGGAGCATTGGCATATTATTATATTATTTGAATATGATTAGTGGTAGATATCGAAGCCCTACCTTTTCATTTATTTTTATTTCTTTTCTTAATATCAATTTCGTGACAACTTTGATATTTTAACTAAATTTTAAACAAAATCAACAATCCTTGTGGGAATGATCTTATATTTGCCACACTATAGTATTGTTTGATTTTGTGCACTTACGAGTTAAAATGTACTAAATATTATCTATTAATTACTTAGTATTTGGCACAACAAGTTTTTGGTGCCATTGCCGAGGATTATTCAATTTTGTTTAGAATTATTTTCCTTAGTTAATTTTATTTTATTTTTTTATTTTTTTATTTTTTTTATCTCCCTAGTTTTATAGTTTTTGTTCTGTTCTCCAGAGGTGTGCTCAAGCACCCATTCTAGGGCGATCAAGAGCACCAATGTGATCAAGCACTCCTCATGGTGCAATCAATTGCACATCTGGACGCTAGCACTAAAACTGTGTTATTTACGAATCTGATTTATTTCTTTTATTTTTGTTTTTGTTATTTAAATTTCTTTTTGTTTTAATCATGATGAGAGAAAGCACACCTTTGATGCGAAGACCTATGAAAAGTTCTTTCAATCCCCAAATCCTCAACCAGCCATCATGCATTAATTTCCAGCCCATTATGCAGAGCAGTTACAATTTATCTCTACTGCTTAATATGGAGACACACTATAAAGGCACACCTACAAAGAACCCATATTGGCATATTCAAGAATTCATTGATCTCTACAGGACTTAGAATGTTCAGGGTTTAACTCAAGATGAAATCAGATTAATCCTCTTCCTTTTCTCTTTAAAAGATAATGCTAAGATATAGTACAATTCTTTGGCCATAGGTTTTATTCATACTTGGGATGAGATGGCCACAAAGTTCTTAAAGAAGTTTTTTCCAGCCCACAAGACAAGGCAATTGAGAAGGTACATTCTGACTTTCCAACAAAAAGACGGAGCCCTTTTCTTTTAGGCATATGAGCACTTAAATGAACTACTTTTCAAATGCTCTCATCACAATTTATCTAAAGACGATCAGGTACTAGCATTCTATGAGGGTTTAAATGATCCTAACAAGAGTCTTGTAGTTAAGCTTGTGGTTACAAATTGATGGAGAAAAGCAGCGAGGAAGCCATAGAACTCTTTGAGACCTTAAGTGAGAACTCCCAACAATTCCCATCTAAAGGGAGACAAGGACGCAAAGGAAAAGGCATACATGAAGAGAGCACCAATGGTGGAATTCAGGCTTAAATGGTTGCCATGGAGAAGAAGCTAGACATGCTCGTGAAAGCTATGACTAATCATAGTAGTGCTCATGTTCAACAAGTTACACAAGTCAAGGTATGTGCCATATTTTCCCATATTGACCACACCACTAAGACTTGTCCCGTGTTTTCAATTGTAGATCAAGAGTCATCTCTCATCAATTTGTCCCAACATTATCACGAACAGTAGCCATCTTCCACCTATTGGCCTCAACAATACCAAGAAGAAGAATGTCAAAGTCAGTTTGTTGCCAATTACAATGGACAATACATGGAGGAAGAGTGCACTTACTATCATGTGCAAACAACCGCCACACGTGGGAATGAAGAAACTGTTGAGGAGATGTTTAGTGAGCCAAGTTTGGAGGATCCACTGGAAGAGCGCTTTGCCCAATTTGAATTTGATCTGGACCTTGACATGAAACGTGAGCAAGCTGAGGCCTTATTTGATTCCACTCCTAAGAACAACAAGGTGGAAGAAGAAGAGGAGCAAACTACGGTTCTAGAGGAACCACATCGGGAAAAGGAAGAGAGCACTACTAAGACTTCTTCAATATCAGCTTTATTTCTGAAGTACCAAGAGCCCAAGAGAGAAGTTGGCTGGGGTTATGTGATGAGCAAATTGAGGGCATCAAGATAAAAGAGCTCCCTAAGTATTCTTCTTATTTTATTCCAATTCATGATTCCCTCCCAGATGAGAAACTGTTTGAGAAGACTCAGAGTGGTCCACCCCGATCTACAAACAATTGGAATCCCCTTGCTATAACAAAAACGCATTCTCTGTGGTGCAAGAGAAGAAAAGAGTGGTGCTTCAAGTTTAAAATGCCACAATCTAGTTGGAGATGTTAAACTTAGTGCTTATGGGAGGCATCCCATAGCATATCCTTTTTATTTCTTTGTTTATTTGTTTTTATTTTTGTTTTTGTTTTCCTTTGTTACTTTAGTGTTTTGTTTTTTCACGGACAAGTGTACTTAAGTTCAAGTTTGGGGGGAATGCTTTGAATCATACCTGTTCCAGTAGTTTTTCCATATCCCAGGTGAGATCTTTTCATGCTATATACACATTGGGGACAATGTGTAATTTAAGTTTGGGGGTATAAGAGATATTTACACACTTTGTCCCACTTTTAAAAATGCATGTTCATGTTTGTCTTGAAATTTTTTGTTGATCTAAGATTGTGATTTGATTTTCATCAGTGAGCTTAAATTTTTGAACACATGATTTGATGTTGGATTTTTAAGTTTGTTACTTACTTTAGGCATTTGAGAATTCACATGTTTGATCTAATATGACACAAGCACTAATTTGTGGGGTATGACATGTGAATTTGATGTATATGTTTCTATGTTTTGAGTGAAGCTGGATGACTTAGTGGTTGGATACTTTGGCATAATTTTTTTTTTTAAAAAAAAAAAAGAGAAAAAAAAATCATTGATAAAATTTGCACTGAGTAATTGGACCTCTTGTCTCATTAAGCAATGAGTATTCACGTCAAAAGGTGACAGTTTTGATTTGGCTAAATTATGGCTATTTTAGTTTCGTATTTTTTTTTACTTGAGTTAGTAAGTCTTTAGGGGTGTCTTTACACCTAATGCCCTAAAACCATCTGGTTTGGGAGTCATTAGCTCTACACTCGTTACATGGGTCAATTAGAAAGCTTAAGGGAACTAAACATTATAGAGCCTAATAATAAAAGAAAAAATAAAAGAAAATTATGTCATTGTTGTTTATTTTCATGGGAATTTCAGTGAACTTTAAGATATTGAGACATTGCACATTAGAATTATTTGAAAGCTTCAAATTTTTGTGCTAGTTCACTTTACACTATTTTGAACTTGTGGTGCCTTAGCTTGTCTTTTGTAAGTAATTTGACTTTAATATTCCAATTCATTGAGAAGATGGAGTTTATCTTTTTAAGCTTGCTAATGAATGAAAATCATGATTTTGAGTGACACTTTAATTTTTTGGATAACATGAATTGTGCATAATGTTTGTAGGTAACATTCATGTAAAACTTTCATGAGACTTCACTCATCCTTTAATGAATGTCTAGTGGTTTAAAAGCATCCCACAAAAAATGGATTTATCTTTTTGTTTTTTGTTTTTCATTTGGTTTTTAGTTTTGTATTGCTAAGGGACTAGCAATATGTATGTTTGGGGGTGTGATACATGCCAAAATATTCATATTTTAGCCCTTAATTTACATTTGTTAATTTGTTAATTTTTGTTATTTTGTTCCATTTTACTTTCTTTTTGTGTTTTCTGTGTTTTTGTAGGTCATGAAAGAAAAGGAAGCATTTCTGGAAAAGTTCCAATCTTAAAGGGAAAATTTGGAAGACCTAGAAGATGTAGTTAAGTTTAATCAAATAAAGGAAATGATTAAATCGGAATTTCTCTAATTTGAGTCAAAATTGGATTGAATTCAAATTTAGATTTTACACATGTCTTGGTATTTTGACTATAACTTTCAACTCAAATATCGGATTGAGGTGATTCTAGTGGCATTAGAAAGCTAACTCAAATGGTTACAAATTATTGTGAAATAATTTTTTCATAATTCGGAATGTCACTATGCCAAAATTACCCCACAAGATAGGAACACAATTTTGGAAGAATCTTATTCCGATTTGGACTTAGATTTTCTCTATCCAAATTGGATTAGGACTTAAACCTCAAAATTTCCTAGGTTTACTAGGGTTTCTAGGACTCTCCTAAGACCTATAAATAGACCTATAAGCCACACAATTTTGGGGAGAGGAATTGGAGGCTAATCCTAGGAGCGGTTTTCGGTTCTTTCTTTTCCCTTTTATTTTTAGTTTTATTTTAATTATGTGTAACTAAATACCTTTGTGGGGCTAGAGTAAAGCCCAAATTATGTTTATTTAATATTTCAATATTGGCGCCTTTGTGATAATCATATTGTGATGCTTAACTTGATTAATTCCTACTTAATTGAATTCCTCATATGAATATGCCTAATCAATATATACATGTGGTATAGATTAGTTATTTAAGTCAATTTAGATGATCAAGTCCTGGACTTAATAGAGTGACAAAAGAACCTTGCCACGGGTTCTTGGGTTAATAAACATGGGGAACCAGGAGTAGACACCTATGCCTTAAGCCTCATGTGTTTGTCGATTTCCATATATTTATGGTTTCTTAAAAAACAACTTAGTAGACACTTATATTAAATCCTTTAAGAAATAAAAGAATTAGAGTAGACACCCATGCCTAATTCATTGCTTAGAAAAATCCATAGCTTAAGGAGTTGACACCCATACCCTTCAATTGGCAAACATTAAGTATTCAAAATATGATTGGAGCATTGGCATATTATTATATTATTTGAATATGATTAGTGATGGATATCAAAGCCCTACCTTTCATTTATTGTTACTTCTTTTCTTAATATCAATTTCATAACAAAGTTGGTATTGTAATTTATAAAATCAATTCTAAGCAAAATCAATAATCCTCGTGGGAATGATCTTATATTTGCCTGTTATATTATTGTTTTGATCTTGTGTACTTGCAAGTTAAAACATATATTTATTCGCTTATTAGTTTAGGTGGATATTTGCACAAACCACTTGATCAAGGTAGATCACCAAGATTTGATGTGTAATAGTCTTACTCAAAATGGAATGCCCAGTTCCATTTACTGACTTCAAACTTTATACTTTAAGGATACAAGGATTATGTATTATGACATTGTGTGATAACTACGTTATTCATACCCATATTCATATACAATGTAATCATAGGACCTTTCACTTGCATCACAAATATGATAAACGTGGTAATAAGTATGTAAAAGACATTTTATGTGTTATATGCTCAATTTATTTTAATCGGTGAATATAACATTTATATTCACACCAAACATTTGAAAGTCAACACAGATATATAAAATCGAGAGCCATTTCGAACTCTTAATTTGATACAATGTAAAGTCTTGCCTTGTTATCAGTGGCATGTGATGCAGCGTGACTTAGTGGGTTGCAGTGAAGAACAACAAATACGCAATGGATAACTAATTCTAGATCTTGAAACTATCAATGATCTAAGAACTCTTCTTGAAAATCTAGGTACTCTCTAGCATTTTGAAGGAAAAAGATAAATAAGCTCAACTCTGAGTATTCTCATTAATTAATATCAATAAATAAACAACAACTGCATTCTTAGGGCTCTAAGCATTTATTTATAGCCTCAGGTTGGAGAGAATTCACCCCAAATTCGAACGGTCTTTTCCACGGTCCTTGGTGTCTAATCAACTCGTTCCATTCTCCATTCCTCAAGATCACAATAAGATAACACACCACAATAAATGTGATGCTCTTCATCATCGGCGTATCTCGATGTTTGTCGTTAAAGCCCCATACATCACTTGGCAAATATTCGACTTTGCCATACTTTTCTCATTCCTTTCCCTTCCACGTGCCATGAAAATACTCAAGAATGGGTCAGCCATTGTTTCCCATGTGAACATATAATTTTCCCATCCGAATAAAATTCACCAAGATCATTATTAGGAGAATTTAAAATATCTTCAATACCAAGGAAATCAACATACTCAACCTCTTCTTCATTATAATTAGGCACCTCATTTGAATGGCCTTCATCAACCTCACAAAATCGGCGATGTCACCCGTGGCCTCTTTTTCTTCCTTGGTCATCTTCTTCATAATTGGCGATGTCATCCATGGGCTCTTCATCTTCCAATTGATCATCTTCATCAGTGTAGAGGCCGCCAAACATGGGAAAAAACCCATCTTCTTCATACTCTTTGATGTAGATTAGGATGACCTATCTTATCTATTAATCTTTTATTTAAATTAGGTTTATTTGTTAGTACTTTATCTTATCTTATCTTTTAGTCTTTTATTTAAATTAGGTTTCTTTGTTAGTCTTTTAATTGTTTTAGTTTATTTTTCCTTCTAGGACGCGATTTTAGATTACTTTTCCTTCTAGGATGTGTAATCCTAGTTTATGTTAATCTCTTTTATACTTTAGCCTCTAAGCCTATAAATACAGGCTTAGACCATTTGGAAAAACAGTTCATTATTATTATTGGTTTTGTTTAATAAGAATACTCAGAGTTGAGTTTCTTGGTTCTTTTTCCTTCAGGCTTTAGATAGCATCTATTGCTTAGAGAAGATTTCTTTGATTTTGTGATAGCCTCACAATCTTAGGAATATTTATCCCTTTTTCTGCTTTTCTTGATTATTTACGTTTCTAACCTCGCATCGCTTGGTATCGAGCCAGCCTCTTTCCATGGCGCTACAAGGAAGGGTAACCGCTTTGCACACTTGGAGGGCATGAATAATCGTCAAGAACCAGTTAGAGAAGAACCACTGGCAATGTAACGACCCAAGGAAAAGCGTTAGCCACATCTGCGCTGTCACCCCAAAAGGACTAGTTAATTTGGAGCTTCCTAGAATTCATTATAAAGCCCAGCCACCTAGTAACTAGGCAATGTGGGACTTAGCACACATGACCATCTCTATAAACCACCCACTCTATGTGGGCTTCTTCTCATCTTCCCAATTTGGGACCGTGTTACAAACTCCCTCTTAAATTCTTGACGTTCTCGCTGGCTACATCATGCAAAGGCTCAAAGACTACATGACCGGCATTACTAGGTGGCTCGATACCATTTGTAATGACCTGTGAAAGGCTATATTATAAAGTTTTTAGTAACTAGGCAATGTGGGACTTAGCACTCATGACTCTCTTTAATTACCACTTATGTGGGTTTTTCATCTTCCCAATATAAGGTAGAAACTCCCCTCTTAAATTTCGACATCCCCCTGCCTATGTCATGTAGTGCTCCAATACATATGACCTGGCATTACTACCTGGCTCTGATACCATTTGTAACGACCCAGGAAAAAGCGCTAGCCACATCTGCGCTATTACCCCAAAAGGACTTTTTCCTGGATCGTTACAAATGGTATCAGAGCCACCTAGTAATGCCAGGTCATGTGTACCGAGCACGCATGATGGTACCGACGAGAACGTTAGGAATTTAAGAGGGGGAGTTTGTAACACCCCGGTCCCATATTGGGAAGATGAGAAGAAGCCCACATAGAGTGGGTGGTTTATAGAGATGGTCATGTGTGCTAAGTCTCACATTGCCTAGTTACTAGGTGAAATTGGGCTTTATAATGAATTCTAGGGAAGCTCCAAATTGACTAGTCCTTTTGGGGTGACAACGCAGATGTGGCTAGCGCTTTTCCCTAGGTCATTACAGGCAACCTATCAAGCACAATCGGAGGTACAATTTGCGAGCTTGAGGGAACAAATTGCAGCCCTCACAAAACTATTGTCCATCGAGAGTGATCGAGATAGAAGTTGGCATATACCCTCACCGCCTGAATCGGAAGAGGATGACGCAATTGTGGAGGATGAAGACGGAGACCCTTTTGCAGAGCACGGAGTGCACAGCATCAACTCCTTGTACAAGCTCAGGCCAATCGGTGGGAATCCGGTTTCAAACTCAATACACCAGAATTTCAAAGTTGCATGCAACCCAAAGAGTTCATGGTGGCAAAAAAAAAAAACATTCCACCAAAAGAATTACCAAGGAAGATGGCAAAGATGGTGCCTAAGGAGGGGGTGGAGATAAAGCATCAATCGGTGTCTCGGTACATTGGAGGTACTTGCCAACAATTTCAATGTACATGCATCTTGGTGGGAATCCAATTTCAAACTCGATACACCAGAATTTCAAAGTTGCGTGCAACCCAAAGAGTTCATGGTGATAGAAAAAAATAAAAACATTCCACCAAAAGAAGTACCAAGGAAGATGGCAAAGATGGTGCCTAAAGAGGGGGTGGAGATAAAGCATCAATCAGTGTCTCGGTACATTGGAGGTACTTGCCAACAATTTCAACGTACATGCATCTTGGTGGGAATCTGGTTTCAAACTCAATACACCAGAATTCCAAAGTTACGTGCAACCCAAAGAGTTCATGGTGGCAGAAAAAAATAAAAACATTCCACCAATAGAAGTACCAAGGAATATGGCAAAGATGGTGCCTAAGGAGGGGGTGGAGATAACAATCGGTGTCTCGGTACATTGGAGGTACTTGCCAATAATTTCAACGTACATGCATCTTGGGAGGCAAGGTGGCCAAGCTTATCATTCGATCCAAGGAGTGGTATGAATATCGTCTCGGAGGAAGCGGTAAGGAAGCTAGGGCTCGAAACCAAGAGACATTCTACTCTCTATCAATTGGAGTGGCTCACGAAAGGAAACGAGGTAAGGGTTTCTAAATATTGCCAAGTGCATTTTTCTATTGGAGGTAAATATGTGGATCGTGTGTGGTGTGACGTGGTCGACATGACTATGTGTCACTTGTTATTGGGCAAATCGGCAAGATGATAAAGCTGCCGTCTATGATGAAACCAAGAATATGTACAGCTTCATGTTGGATAAAACCAAGTTGACGTTACTACAGAGCTCATGGCCAAAGCCACAACCTTCACAAGGAGATGGTCAAACCGTTGTAGCCAAGCAAGAGTTGATGAGCAAGGAAGGTGACATCAATGGAGTGGTACCGGGACCAATAAAGAAGCCGTTGAAAAGATTTGTCGACGTGGGCCGAGCAGAACTACCAAAACAAGCGCAACCATTGCAAGATATTCAACCTCCACATGGGGTGGTACTAGGGTCTAAACTTCCTAATCATCAACTCCACATCAAGAGTCCTAAAGAGCACGAAGAATTAGGAAAACAAATGGACGAGGTGAACCTTTCAAAGTGTATAAAAAATTTTCATGAAGAAGAAGAACCCTTGGAAGAGGTAAATCTGTTGGATAGTTTTGCACTTTTTGATGACAATTCTACATATCATGTGACGGTTAAGAGCCTCGAAGGTAAAGTCTTCAATTTCAGTGTTGAACCAATTGACTATGTTGATTTCATTGGGATAGATGCTATTTTATCAGATTATTCTAACAAAAATTGTGATGAGATCCATATGGTAGAAAAGGCTTTTTTGTCAAAGATTGAAAAGGTCTTTGTGAGTTCTTTAGGGATTCTTATGGCTTGTAGGAAGAGCAAAGCACGAGAAAAGCATAACAAGTCTACACAGAAAAGAGGTGTGTGGGGATTTCACAACCATCAAGATACTCCACTAATGAAGATCACTATGATTATTATGGGGCGTGGCCTTGCTGTAAAGTTGAGAAGAGACGATTGGAATGAGCTAACCGAACATCCAAAAGACCGTGGAAGAGACCGGCCGAATTCGAGGACGAATTCTCTCCAACCTGGGAAGGATGATGTAGATTAGGATGACCTATCTTATCTATTAATCTTTTATTTAAATTAGGTTTATTTGTTAGTACTTTATCTTATCTTATCTTTTAGTCTTTTATTTAAATTAGGTTTCTTTGTTAGTCTTTTAATTGTTTTAGTTTACTTTTCCTTCTAGTACGCAATTTTAGATTACTTTTCCTTCTAGGATGTGTAATCCTAGTTTATGTCAATCTCTTTTATGCTTTACCCTCTAAGCCTATAAATACAGGCTTAGACCCTTTGGAAAAACAGTTCATTATTATTATTGGTTTTGTTTAATAAGAATACTCAGAGTTGAGTTTCTTGGTTCTTTTTCCTTCAGGCTTTAGATAGCATCTACTGCTTAGAGAAGATTTCTTTGATTTTGTGATAGTCTCACAATCTTAGGAATATTTATCCCTTCTGTTTACTATTTTCTTGATTATTTACGTTCTTACCCTGCATCACTCTTCCTTTAGGTTGGATGCCAAAGGTTCTTCAATTGAATCTCCCTCATTGACATCATCATCATAGGTTTGTGGGGAATCCCAATTTACAAACCCTTGTGAAGGATCTTCATCATCAATACCTTCATGCTCGAATTCTTCATAAATGAATTCAAATTCTTGAAACTCTCCATCCACAGAATATAGATTTGGTTTATGGATTTGTGGTTGGCAAGTAGGAGTCCAATTGGCCTATTGTGGACTTTTCACTTCACTCAATGTTTTCCTAAATACCGCTTTTTTGTAAGAATTCTCTATTTTCTTTATCACAGCCATAGACTCTTGTCTTCAATTTTGTGACTGTCGGCCCATGGTATACTTACAGCGCAAGAAAGCAACTCACATCTTTTTCAATAATTTCTCTCAACTATTGATTTTCAATTTGCCTTGCCGCACCCAATTTTGCTTCAGTTGTTGCCACCACGTAGTAACTTTTCCTCGGAATGTGTGTATCACCAAAGAGACTCGTCGTTCATCGGGCACCCCGTTGAATTCAAAAATCTCTTCAATAGCCAACACCCAATCCAAAAATTCTTCAAGTTGTAGATTCCCTTGAAATTCTGAAATATTGAGTTTGAATCCATTTCCCCATTGATTGGCATGAGCTTGCGCACGGTACTGACATCTATGTGTTCCGCGTTCTGTCGAAGGGTCTCCAGATCCATCCCCATTGTGGCCACCCATATTGGAAAATTGGGTAGTGAGGGCTTTAATTTGATCCCCCAAAACCATGAATTGGGGGATCAAATTAAAGCCCCCGTGTAACGCGGTATTGGTTGACTACGACAAATATTCGGACTATCCATGGCAGCTAATTGATCAGTAGGGACCCTGTGTTGGGTGCGCACATGCCCCTTCTTAGGCACAGTTAGACCACCAAGCTTCTCCTCTATGTGTCGCAAACGAATCGCCGGTTGCTCCTTACGTGTCGTCTTCGTGTGCATGTACACCTCGTTCATATATGCCAGATGGTTGCTCCTTCTTATTTATGGAAAGTAAGCTGAGCTTTGATACTAACTGATGCAGCCTGACTTAGTGGGCTGTAGTTAAGAACAACAAATACACAACAGATAACTAATTCTATATTTTGAGACTATTAATAATCTAAAAATTTTTCTTAAAAATCTAGATACTCTCTACATTTTGAAGGAAAAAGATGAATAAACCTAACTCTTAGTATTCTCATTAATCAATATCAATAAATAAACAACAACTGCATTCTCAGGGCTTTAAGCGTTTATTTATAACCCTAAGACTCTTAGTCCTAAAATAACAATGACATAAAATCAGTTTAGAAGTCTATGAAAGAAAATTAAATCAAAATAAAAGATTAACAAAAAAATCTAATTCAAATAAAAGATTTAAAGATAAAATATAATAAAAAACTAATAAATAAATTTAATTCAAATAAAATACTAAAACATAAGATAGATTGTCATAATCTACATCACAATGTCTAGTGGAAGAACTCAACTGAGAGCCATTTTGCCTAGCTATATATAAGCTTTTGAACTCAACTTTTTTAATCTCATCATTAGAAACTGGCATGCTCTATTTGTTAGCACATATTAAATATATTGCCAAATTATTTATAAACTTATATGACATGACAAAACGAAAGTCTTGTGGAAGTCGCATTAAAGAACTGAAAGTATCAAAGCCTTCAATGAAGAAGAAAGGAAAGAAAAGAAAGGATAGCCTACAGCCTACAAAATTGTCTTTACAAGCCACTATTCAATGTCTAGTCCACACCTGGATGGTGAGTGATACGTAAAGAACTGAAAGGATCAAAGCATTCAATGAAGAAGGGAAAGAAAAGAAAGGATAGCCTACAGCCTACAAAATTGTCTTTACACACCACTTTTCAATGACAAGTCCACCCCTGGATGGTGAGCAATACGAAGGTCAGCTTTTCTTTTTTCTTTTTTAATTTTATTTTAAACTTTTGAACAATTCTTAATTTTGACAAAACTACTGCAAAATTTAGAATTTCTCAATTTATGAACTATTAAATTGAAGCAATATACCTTATTTCATCAATTTTTAAATTTTAAAAATGATAAAATAATCATTATATATATTTTTTATAAAATTTTAAATTTACTTTTAATTTTAAATTAAAAATTTAAAAATATAGTTATTACAAAAAAAAAATCACCTTGGGACCCTCTTTTCATTTTTTTTTTAAAAAAGGAAAAATCAAAGGGCAACTAATTTTGTTAGGAGTTTCTGTTAGGATTTAATAGCAAAAATTAATGTAAGAATAAATTGCATTAAATTTAAAGTTCGATAAATAAAATTAAAAATTTTTAAAATTTGAAAAAGTCTTTTAAAAATATTTAATAGTTCAAAAAATTTTTGTAAAACTTCTCCTAAATTTTTCATTTTTTTGGGAATATGTCAAAACCGGTCCAAATGGTGCTCAGAAAACAATATATATATATTCCCCAAATGATGACCGCATCAAGAAAAAGGAAACAAAACAAATCTCAAAAAGAAAAGAAAAAATAACTAAATTGATGGCACCAGCTATAGCCAGCCTAGCAGCATGCCCTACTGGCCTGCTCTCAAGAAAAATTTGTACTGTTTTCACCAAGTGGTAAAAAGTGGGCATAGTTTTGGGTCCAATGTTATAGAGGGGTGGGGGTTTTGGCAGGCATTACTCATTAGCAAAGTGGGACACGTTAACAACAAGATCGAAGCCATGTTGGGTAGTGAA
Organism: Carpinus viminea; assembly: GCA_013348765.1. Lineage (NCBI taxonomy): Eukaryota > Viridiplantae > Streptophyta > Magnoliopsida > Fagales > Betulaceae > Carpinus > Carpinus viminea. The sequence goes on along the minus strand of CP054670.1, from coordinate 25,819,186 downwards.
TTAAGGGTGGCTCAGGCTTTTTAAAGTTGCCAAAAGTTTTGATATAACCTACAACTAGATTAACTGGTAGAGCGTTGTGCTCTCTACTTTAATAAATAGGCCCAACTAGAATTACTAACAAATAACAGTAATTCCATTAACTTGTTGCACCAGTCATGAGTTGACTGCTTTTTCCTTCTCTCTCTCTCAGAAAGAATCATTTTGTTCTCTGCTTTCTTCATTCTGTTCGTTACGCGAAGAAATGGTGAACTGAAGTTACATTATTTGAGATTTGAGATTTGAGATTTGAGATTTATATGACATAATTGACATAATTTCTTGGTTTCCAGGTTGGTGCAAGTTCAATTCCTCACTGGCTTCAGATTCTACTGGGGGAGAAGTTCTTCAACCCATGCATAACTCACGAGTTCGCAAAGAAGAATGAGAAGAACATATTTTGCTTGGAATGTTGCATCAGCATATGCCCCCATTGCTTGCCTTCTCACCACCCTCACTGTCTCTTACAGGTCCATTCTGAAACCGATGATTCATAGAAGAAGAAGAAAAGGAAAACATGCATAATTTGCATAACTTGGATTCTGATTATTCACTGTTTATTTTTTATTTATTATTTTTTAATGTTTGTTTGGTGTTTAGATAAGAAGGTATGTTTATCATGATGTTATGAGGTTGAGTGATGCCCAACAAGTGATGAACTGTTCCCATGTTCAAGTAAGTTTAAGCTTCCATGCATTTCGATTACTTCACAAAATCTCTTCAACTTCTCGCATTGTGAATCTTTGAAGTTAAAAAATTTTCAATTAATGGTATCACACTTTCAATTCTTTTCAATTTTCATCTATTCTGTTAAATATTGTTAAAATTTTTTAAATAATTAAAAATAATAAAATAAAAATTGTTGAGATTCGTGTGTTTCTTTTTTATAAAAGAAATAAATAAATAAACATAGGTATTTCGAGAATTTTTGACAAAATTTAGTAAAAATTTTAAGATAAAAATAATAATTAGAAGAAATTGAAAGTTTTTTTTTTTGACATATCTGCACAAGAGGGGAAAAGAAATTAAAAGTTAGATAAGGTAAATAAAAAATTAAATTAAAAAAAAAAGGTTAAAATTTGATACCCTTTAAATTGAGAGTTTATAAACCTTAATTAGAAGAGTATAAATTTTCTAAAGTTTTTCCTTAAAAAATTTCCTTGGCTTTCTCTTTTAATCTTGCAATGAAATTTTAGGTATTTTGGTTTCTCTCTTCAATTGTACAGAATTTTAAGATAAAAATAATAATTAAAAGAAATTGAAAGTTTTTTTTTTTTTTTTTGACATATCCGTTCAAGAGGGAAAAAGAAATTAAAAGTTAGATAAGGTAAATAAAAAATATAGGTTAAAAATTTGATACCCTTTAAATTGAGAGTTTATAAACCTTAATTAGAAGAGTAGAAATTTTCTAAAGTTTTTCCTTAAAAAATTTCCTTGGCTTTCTCTTTTAATCTTGCATTGAAATTTTAGGTATTTTGGTTTCTCCCTTCAATTGTACAGCCATACACAACAAACAGCGCAAAAGTGGTATTTTTGAACCAAAGGCCAATGTCCCACAGCTCCTTCAGAGGCTCCGGCAGGGTTTGTGTTAAATGTGACCGTTTTCTCCAAGACCCATACCTCTATTGTTCTCTCTCCTGCAAGGTCCATTTTCCCACTCATATTTTTCACCATTTTGACTCCATTTTATTATCTGGGTCGCTCTTATTTTCACCAAAATTTACCTCATGCATGTTACTGTAGGTTCATCACCACCTAGAGACCGCCAACGGTAGTGGAAACTGTGGGTTAAAAGAGAAACCGACAAGTGCGAGCCTTTCAGAGATTGAAGAAGATGATCATGACCAAACGACTCGTGACTCGGTCCTCGACTCGGCCGTTTCAATCTCGGGTTCAGCGAGTGCAAGCGCGCCAAGTGGTGGTGGCGGTGGTGTTGGTGCAATGAGATGCAAAACAGTAGCTTGTAGTACTGTCACAACTGAGTTCGTGAAAATGAAACGCAGCAGCTTAAACTCAGTGCCTCGGGGTTCTTGCCGGCTTAGATGCTCGCCGGCAGCGGAGATTTCCCTGGCTTTGAACCGGAGAAAGGGTGTGCCTCACCGTTCACCATTGAATTGAATGAGAAGGGGGAATGGGAAGGGGCATGTTTAGTATTTTGCTGCTTTTCTACTGTTTACAGGAATTTAACGTGTTTGGTATTTGGGATTTACTGATAATTGTCCTAAGCATGGAACTAATTTTTTTTTTTTAATGTAAAATAGCTTTTAAAATTTACTTTATATAGTTTAGCTAATGACTTTTTAAAAGCCTCTTACATCCGATTAACTCTATTTTTATCTATATCATTTAAATATATTTTTATTAAAAATTGTAAAAGAATATTCTCATAATGATCCTTTGAAAACTAAGAAAAGTTTTGAAAAAAAAAAGGTGAAAAAAACAATAAAAAATAAAATGATTCCATTGAAAAGTGCTGCTACATTAGCTAATCGAATCAAATATATATCTTGTACTTTTTTCAGCTAAACCAATGTGAGGGTTTTTTACAAATCTAATTAGCTATTTAAATAAAAGTATCATATGGCTCCTCTATTGAGAATGCTTTATAGAGACTAGGTAATTCATATAATCATTTCTATGGATGTGGTGTAAAATATCATTTTATAGTTTTCAATATAAAATTAACACATTAGGTAAAAATATCAAATATAAATAGAGTATCTTTTATTCAAATTTGCTAACATATTCATCATTTTTAACTATTTGAAGTTGGAAGAATAGAACAAAATCAAGAAAGAGTGTCCGATATACCATATTTGTAGAGAACAAGTATAGTTAGTTTTTTGATTTTTGGGTTAATTACCTTTTTAGTACTTAAATTTTCACATTTTTATATATTTTTTTCACCTAGGTTTTAATTTGTATCACAAATGATATCTAACTTATGGGTAAATATTAATTTAGTACCTCTATTAATATTTCGTCAATCAAACTAACAAACTGCAATGGCCAATGAGTATATTAGGCTATCCTCTGCAATCGATCTGGGGGTAGCCAAGTTACTCCCAAAGCCTTTTGGGGTGATTATTATAATTAAGATTGCTCTATAATGAAGGTGGGTAAAGTGACTATTGCAAAGGTCACGATGGTACTGTCATTTTGCTATTATCCCTTCCATATAATACACAAGTTCTCTCTGACTTAAAAACAACGAGGCACCAGTGGTCTAGTGGTAGAATAGTACCCTGCCACGGTACAGACCCGGGTTCGATTCCCGGCTGGTGCAGTTTGTTTTTTTGTTTTTTGTTTTTGGTTCCTTCTCACCTCATTCAATTTTACTAGTGGGTAAAATGCATAAGTAACAAATAAAGACATGGTCATTAAATAGTCAACTTTGAGCATTTTAAGAAGAACGAATAAACAACCAGGAGTAGAAGAGAATAAGAATAACTCAAGGAAAAAAAACGGAAGTCTTAAAGCTTGATTACTGAGGGAGACATCTATCACTAAACATGATTTGAGGTGTACTCCATGAAATCCTCATGAGCTTGCAAAAGCAAGTGATGATCTTCCCATTTGTCACGGTAAGACTCCGGTCGAGCATATCTGTTCTTGGAAGATGAGTAATACATTTCTTTTCTCCATTCTTTACGTGCAGGGCATCCACACTGAGCGGCAAGCCAATCACAGTACTCGAACTGCAAAGGGACACCCAAAATTCTTTTTGAGCATGACCAAATTAATATAAACAAATCTGTACGAACAAGGCCAAAACAACATCACTCCCCCTCCACCTTAGCTGTTCTCTTACCATGAATCAAGATAAATTTTAGTAAATGCCTTTCATTGTGCCGGTGTGGGACTATTTAACAAAAGAGAATAACTTCTGTAGGGATATGAACCCTCTATTCTACCTTAGCTGTTCTCTTACCATGAATAAAAAATGAGTAGTTGTTCCTTAAAGAGTACGTTCAGTGGACTCCAGCCCCTTATTTCTCTCACTCAATATAGACTGAGAATCCTAGAGCTCCGTTTTATTCTCCCTATTTCTTCAAATTTCAAGGGTTTTCAATCCATCTTCTTCCAAAATTTCCTCTGGGTTTCTATCTGCAACACCCAAAATTAATATTTGAACTTGCTCTCTAAGGAATAGCTACTTACAATTTTTGAGAGATTGGAAGTGCTTTAGTTTCTATAGCCAAGGAGAAACAAACCTTAGGCAAGACTTTAATTGAAGATAACGATTGTAGAAGAAAATAGCAAATAATCTAGTGTTTCCTTTTTATTTGCTTTCAGTTTTTGTATTTCACACCAATATATCATTTTTCCATTAGAGGGCACAAAAAGACTTGATTTGTTTCCCGTCATTATAAAATTTACTCTCTTAACAACACATTGAAAATGAGCCATTAGCCACCATACTTGATCATGTGAGCCCGAAAAACTAGGTAACAAACATCAAAATAGACCATGTTAGGCTCCTGGTTTAGAAAAATATATACCTGATAATCACCCATGTTGTGAGTGTATCGCTTAGGCGTGCCAGAAACTTCGAGAGATGAGTAGAAAGCTTCAACATCTTCCATCATCTCTTGTTGTGATGGAAGCATTAGTCGATCAGACAAGGCACCAGCTATCCACTTGCCTTGTAATTCAAACATGGGAAACGGGATAACCTAGCACCAAAATTAACTAATTAATTAGATCAAAATATATATATCCAACCAAAACAAACCAGGGCATACTATATGGTAAGTAGGGATAAACCTTCCACGGTAAACCAACAAAGGAAAGCCATGGGGCCAAGACTGGTGGAAAAATGTGCTTGTACAGTGGCCCTACACGGTTGTCATCCACAGTCACAAAGCCATCCGTTTCAAGAAAAGGAAAATGATACTTGTACCTTCAAAACAGACAGGCATTTGATTGTTAGAACCCAAAAACACAAAACATTCTTAGAACCCACTCTCCCAAACATTTTAACAAACATACCCACAACTTTAAATTATCATTCAATGTCTCTCATCTTGGGTTCAATTCAAATTTTACATTCAATATGAAACTTTCTGCAATGAGAATTTAGGTCCTAGATGAAGCTAAGGCCAAACATTTTAAGAAACATACCCTGTGCAGTGAAGGATGACATCAGCAAGGATAAAGCTACCGTCTGGGAAATATACAGTACCATCTTCATGGACACTTTCTATCTGCATCAATTTAGTATTTAGATTAGCAGTTTAGATCAAATTTACCCGGAATCACAGTGATATCAATTGAATAACTTGTCATAATAGCCACCCAATTGTCACCATTGGAAAGGATTTTTACCATAGGATGAAGCCACAGGTTATCATAGCCAGGCTGTTTTCCCAGTGTTCCATCGACAAATGTTCTCGCAGCAATATGTACTTCTTTGGCAGCAGTAGCTATGTCACGAGAAATATCAACACCACTTGCTGAACTACCTATCAAAACTACAGTCTGTCAAAAGCATACTTTTTTGTCAGAAGCATACTTTTTCACCATCCAAACTATAAATACCCAAAAAAGAAATAATAATAACAACGATAAATCAGATATAAACCGGCAACATACTTGATCTCTAAAAGGCTCTGGAACACGATAATTGTGGCTATGAATTTGCTTCCCAGGCCATTTACTAATGCCTGGAAGAAAAATAAATAAATAAATAAAAAACCATCAAATCGATTGATCTTAGCAATTTACAAAACCCATTCATATACCCAAGAAACAAGTAAATACCGGGAATTTCAGCGACACGAGGCTCGGTGAAGTGGCCATTACACACAACAACGGCGTCAAAAATCTCATCCACACCCGCTTCGTCGCTGCCACTCTTTCTTGATAGCACTTTCCATTTCGAGCCCTCCACTAATTCCACGCGCACTACCTCTGTCTCCAGTCGCACCAACTCAGCAATCCCAAACTCGCGCACAAAGTCTTCGAGATACATGAGGACCTCTCGGTGACCCGGGAAGCGCCTCGGATCTCGGTCCGGGTCATCCCGTGGGACGAACGGATAGTCCCGAAAGCCCATGCACTCGCGGGGGAGGTTCGTGCGTAGGGACCGGTAGAGGCTCGTGTGGACCGTGGCCCGCATGGGGCGGAGCCCCATCGGGTCGGACTCGACCCTCGGGGTGTAGACCCAGGTGCCTCCCACCTGGTCGCCTTGCTCGAAGACCACCACGCTGAGACCCGCAAGCCGGAGCTCTCGAGCCGTTACGAGACCGGCGGCGCCAGCTCCGATCACGGCCACATGGCGGGGCGCGATTGACATGGGCAGTTGTCGTACAGTTGTCGAAGGTGTTCCTGCTATTGCCATTTTTCATTGCGATGGAAAGAAGAGCTCGCAATATGAATGTAAATAATTACACATAGACAAGGACAAAATTTAATTTTTATAGGCACAAAGGGGACATTTTTGTCGTTTGTTTACCGGCGGCTTTCTGAGCGTATTTTGTAAGGGATAATATACTGTCCAGATGAGTACTACGTATTTAGGGGCCTAAGCTTGAGAAGGAAAAGATGGTGGGCTTAATAGGCTAGGGTTTTTTAAGTGAGCGAAGCGTCTCGCGAGTAAGTTCAGGCTTGGCTCGCATAAGTTCGGCTTGAGCTCGACTTGAATATAAAATGAAGTGTTTGGAGAACATAAATCTTGGCTCGAATATTAAACAAAGTAAGCTTGGCTCAATTCGACTAAACTAGTAAATCAGTTTGTATAAGCTCGTATATATATGTATTAAGAATTTCAATAATTAATTGATTATATGTTAAACTCATTTGATAGCCCAGCCAAAACACTTAGGCTTGCTTTGATATTATCATTAATCATTTTATAAGTATTGGGTTTTTGAATTGCCAAATTCAATGACAAAATACATTCATCTACAATTCTATCTATAGTGCATAGATACGAGGTGTTGCGTCAAGAGAAGACCTAGAAAATGTTAAGTTTAACCAATCATAATAGAATACCTATATGATGTGGTTAAGTTTAATCAAATCATATAATTTAAGTATGAGTGTATGACCATTAAATCATGATGAATTTAGGACTTAGAGTTTGAGCATTACCATTAGATTAAATGATTAATAATGAAGTAATTAATGTGTTTCTTATAATTTATACATTATAATCACAATTTGCGGTAAGTAAAAACTTAACAATTTGAATTTAAATCATATGTCGATATCGTAAATTGTGATCATGGGATCATATAATATAAGTATATAAATGTTTACATATAAGATACAATATATATTAATATTGACATTATATACTTGACCCATGTTAAGCATTAACATTTGAACATATCAACTAAATAATACTATATGTAATAATAATGATTGGTGTGTGTGACATAAAGCGTTTGATATTGTGATTTAAAAAATATTTAATCTTAAATAAGAAAAATATTGTAAGATAATATGATCATATAATTTAAGTATGAGTCACTCATGAATCATGAATTCATGATGAATTTAGGACTTAGAGTTGAGCATTACCATTAGATTAGTGTAATATTGAATTTATTGGGTTAAGTACACTTTACCCCATTAAGTATCCACCAATTTGCAATTTGGCATTTAATATTTAAAAAATGACACTTTACCCTTATAAAGTATCTGATATTGACAAAATAGGCTAATGTTTACACTTTACCACAGAGTAATTTATGTTTACACTTTACTCCCTAAGTAATTGTGTTTACATTGGTATTTTTTGCCAATGTCAAATACTTTTGTAGGGGTAAAATGTCAATTTGTAAACATTGTGTGCCAAATTACAAATTAGTGAATATTTCATGGGGTAAAGTGTATTTTTCTCGAATTTATTTGTATACACTAAGTTTATTAATTTTTACATTTTTAATTTATGGAATCAACTAACGTCTGACAGTCCAACATTATTAATGCCTTCTTTTGTAGTTTTTTGTTTTTGTTCGGATCAAATGATATGTTATTTGTAGTTAACTAATATGTTATTTGTTTGTTAGTTAGTAACTTAATAGTGACTAGTGGGTATATGATCGGTATCAAATATTGTATATTGGACCCCCTTTAACTTATGTTTGCTAGGCTTTTAGCTGTGTTAATATCTGATGTTTTGTGTTATTTTAATGTTTTAGTGTGTTGTAGGTCTTTGATGCGAATTGTGGTTCAAAGGGGCGGAATTAAGCAAAGTGGAAGTTTAGCCCCTGTCAATGCGATCGAGCGCACTGTGTTCGAATGCAGAAGCCACGATTGAACGCGAGCCATGTCAGCCGTGAAGTCCGCATCGCCCTAGCCGCCATCGCTAACTCGCTTGCATCGATCGCAGTCCAGCATGCGTCTGATCTTAGGCGCTACGTTCGACTGCAAATGCCATCACAGTGTCGTGTGTGTTTGATCGTAGGCGTTTGAGTTTGACAGCATTGCATTCGATTGCACAGTATGCGATCAATCGCAAATAACCACTCTAAGTAGGCTTTTAGTTGTGTTAATATCTGATGTTTTGTGTTATTTTAATGTTTTAGTGTGTTGTAGGTCTTTGATGCGAATTGTGGTTCAAAGGGGCGGAATTAAGCAAAGTGGAAGTTTAGCCCCTGTCAATGCGATCGAGCGCACTGTGTTCGAATGCAGAAGCCACGATTGAACGCGAGCCATGTCAGCCGTGAAGTCCGCATCGCCCTTGCCGCCATCGCTAACTCGCTTGCACCGTGGGAATTTAGAGTGGTTATTTGCGATTGATCGCATACTGTGCAATCGAATGCAATGCTGTCAAACTCAAACGCCTACGATCAAACACACACGACACTGTGATGGCATTTGCGGTCGAACGTAGCGCCTAAGATCAGACGCATGCTGGACTGCGATCGATTGCACCACTTGCAATCGAACGCACCCCTGACCTGGCAGCACGATTTATTTTGCTTATAAATAGGACCCTTTGTATTTTCATGTTTTCCACGTTTTTCGACAAGATTTTGTAGCAACAATAGGATATGCATATGTACTTTATCGATAGACGGAAATATGACCAATGTGTTAGCGCTCAGAGTATGCCTAGTAGCATAGTTGTTATTGAGTATGAGCTAAGCATGTTTATATGTTAATTAATTTGTAGTGAGGTGGATTAGGGACCTTAGTCATTTTTATTTCTTTATGCATTTAATCTAGTTTATTTTTACGCATGTTACCTATTTGATTTTGGGACTAGGTTAAGATACTATTAGTCTAGACATTAGAATTGATTTTTAGCAAAATCGATTCTCTGTGGGTTCGACACTCGCACTTTCACAACCACTCTATTACAAACGACTCGTGCAATTGGCGAGTACTATTTTGGTACGATCAGCGTACTTATAACTTATATACAAATATTATAATTTAATTTTAAGAGTTTAACATTATTAAGTATTAACTACTACTATTAGTATTTAATTTAGTATATATTAAGTATTAACAAATATAATAGTGTTTTTTTTTTGATTGAATTATTTAATGGTGTTAAGTATTGACAATTTAAAACAAAATAATGCTAAATAATACTACAATTTTTAAACCTATTTAATATCTACTTAAAAATCATTTATTTTAGAGTTTTTATAGAGTATTATGCACATATGGTTTGTTGTATACTTTAATTAAATAAACGGCTGGGATTTAATTGATACAAATTTGTATTTAATTTTAACGGTTTAGATCACATATTGGATAACTAATAGGCGAGCTCATATGAAATGACGCATACTAGATTATTCTGATTATTTGAAATTTGAAATTTGAAACTTTTCATCTAATAATTATCGTTGTTGGATGTAACTTGATTTAATCCAAGCTGTTTATTTTTGATAAATGGATTATAGTTGTATTCCATTCCCAATGTGAGAGTTATATGGTGTTCCACATGAAACCATGAGCTCACTAATCCCATCGTTCTGAATTTAATCCGAAAATATAGATCCAAATAAATGGTGAAGATGACTCAAGATAAACGGATTCACGAACACACGCACGTGGAGGATACAGTGTATATATTCATCTCTTTGAAGCTTCCACCAGTCCTAACCCTAAAAAAAAAATCAACATGGCCCTTCAGGCTTCAACCTCTTCTCTTCTCTCGTGTTCTTCAAATCACAACCCAGATAGAGTCTCGGCAGCCGCTTGCCTCCGTTGTGCTCAAGGTAAGCTCCTCTCTCTATCTCTCTCTTTTTTGTCTCGCTCTCTGGTATCCCGTTTTGTGGACATCCCTTCCTTTGTTTCCCTACTTGTAAGAGATATCGATATGGGTGAGGTGGTGTACCAAAAATAGATACTCACAATAGCACGAACCGTTATAGTGTAGTAGTGTGAAAGTGTGAGGTCGAACCTCAGGGAACCATGAGTGTTTAAAATTAACTTTAAGTCTAGACTAATATTATCTTAAGCTAGTTTCGAGTGGGTGTTTTTGAAACAAAGGAAACATAAACTAAATAAATTGTAGTGAAATAAACAAAAGAAATACTAAGGTTAAAGATTCTGCCTCACCAAATCAAAAACGCTAGTTAAATATACTAAGTTAATTAATCCATCTATCGATTGAATCAAAGCTTAATCTATTGTGCCTATTGAAGGATTTAAAGAATCCGTCCCTTTGACGAAAGACAAAACATAAACAATTTAGCCCAAAGGATCCAAAGTGAATGTGAGTAACACAAATGACAATGGATAAATAGACTTAGATCGAATGATGAAATGTATCCATCGGACGAAAGACAAAGAATAAAGAACTACGGCACAATCGAACTCGATTTTGTCACAAAACCAAATTGAAACGACTAAGCGGTATGTAAAAAAGGGAAATTAAAGAACATAATGTAAAAACTAGCATAAGATTAATGGTGAGGCTTTATCTTCAACCTTAGTTGAAGATTTAGCCTCCCATGTAAAAGGGAGGCACAAACAAACTAAAATAAAGCATTAAATTAATGCAAGTAAATAAAGTTTAATAATTAAATAGGCAGAATAGTGCCAAACAGAGGCTAAAGCTCTCAAAATGTGCCCATAAAATCGTAAGAACTGAAAATATTACACACGGGTCATATTTATAGAAAACTAATGTGCTGCTAGGTCACAGAACGCTCGATCGTAGACATTGCGCTCGAGCGCAAGTATGTATGCGATCGATCATAGAAGGCGCGCTCGATCGCATGTAACTGCTCAGAAATCCCCACGACGCATCAGGTGAAGCAATGGCGGCTAGGGCAATGCGTGAGACGCGGGTCTACGTGGAGTGCGCTCGATCTCACCCCTTGGGCTCGAGCGCACTGGCAAGAACTCCAAACTTCACTTTAAGTCATTTTCTCCCTTGTAACCGTGGTTTGAAAGCAATGACATGTAGCACCATAAAACATTAAAATAGACTAAAATGTTAGAAATTAACTAAGCTAAAAGCCTAATAAATATAAATTAAGGGGCCCAAATACGCACCATTTAACACTCATCATGAGGTTGAGAGTGAAGACTTTTGTTTGATTGTGATAGATTTTGTTTGTTTGTTTGAAGGTTTTCCTCTGCGATTCTGAGTTTGAGGGTTTTCCATCTTCGTGAAAGTTGATTGCCCAAATGTTCGTCCCAATGCATTTCTGTTTGTAAATTAATTTTTGAGTTAATTAATTTTGTTTGTAAATTAACAGCTAGATCTGTAAATTAATTTTGTTTGTATGGTTTTCAATTTGTTTGTTTGATTTATTTTTTATATGTTAATATTTTGAATTTGAAGAAGAAACTCTAATACAACTAAATTACAAAAATAAATAAATAAATAAATAAATAATAGTCAAGCTTGAGCTTGAGCTCGAACAGGGTTCCAACCCTGTTGAGCCGAGCTTGAGCAGTGAAGTTAGGCTCGACTCGAGCTCGAGCTTGAGCCTGACCCAAAAATAGGAAAACTTTGTTCTTAATTTTTGAGAAACCCAAATATGTTTAATGACACTTATCACTTCTTTTTTTTTTTGACATGTCTGCACAAGAGGGGAAATGGAGATTCAAACTAATGACCTCCGCTTCATTAGGTGTGGTTCCAGCCGATTGAGCTGCATCTTGGAGATCGACACTTATCACTTTTTAGAGTAAGTTGAAAGAAATTTTCTCCAATGTCTGATAAGTGCCAAGTGTAATCACCCACATTTTTTTTTTTTTAATAATATTTTAAGAGTCATTTATTGTCATTCCACTAATTTATGAACCAAATAGTAATTTTTGAACAGAGTTTTCCTCCAAATTGGGTTAGAGGAATTTCCTTCAACCTAGTTTATAAAAGTGATATGTGACCTTTTTTTTTTTTTTTAATAACATGTGAAATATTCATGAGTTTGTAATAAAATTTATTTCAACTTTGTTCATGTTATTAAAAAAACATGTGCATCTCACATATTCAAGGGAAACATATCACTTCTATAGACTAAGTTGAAGGAAATTTCTCCAATCCGGTTTGAAGGAAAACTTTGTCCGTAAATTTTTAGAAACCCAAACATGTTGAATGACACTTGTCACTTATTAGAGCAGGTTGAAGGAAATCTCCTCCAAATCAGTTTAGAGAAAAATTTTGTCCTTTATAAAATAAGTTTTGGGAATGAAGCCATAGGGAATCCTTTCATCCTCATGAGTCTCATCAATAATAAAGTACTACTTGGCTTTGTACAATCAATCAGTAGGATTTTCACCCTCAAACCTTAGAAAATCCATCTTCCCTCTAACCTTATACTCCTATAACCTCCATGATATTCTTCTTCATTGTAATGCTGTCTTTCTCTAGGAAATTCTGCATATCTGTCTCTATGAGTTTCTCCTTGCTCTAAACATGTTGCTTTGTCTTTGATCAGGGTGGACATGGTGTTGGAAATGGTGTTCATGCTGGCAGTGAGAGCCATGATCTGAGATTTTATCTCGCAATCTCTCCCACTTGATTGCTCATAAGGTCCATCTCCTTTTGCATTTGAGATAATTTGGTGCCATCTGCCATTGTTGTAGCCTTGTAAAAACAAAAAACTTGCTAAACACAACTTGTATAGAATCGAATAGCTCTGATACCACTTGTGAAGAACTTCCTGTTTTTGTATGCTTTTCTGTAATGTAATGAGAATGTGTGATTGTTATGAATGGATGAAAGAGAAGATAAATGGATGATGAGAATGGTAATGAGTTGATTGAAATCAAAGGTATTATTGGGTCTTTGAGACACCCAACAGATCTCCAGGTTACAATATTCAAGCAAATGCTCAGTCTAATTTCTTATTTTCTTACACTCATGCTGATTGCCTTATATATGCAATCAGCCTACAACTTATTCAATCAAGCAACTAACAAGCCTAATTAATTACAACAATAAGCCCAGCAACTAGCAAGCCTAATCAGTTTCAACCATAAGCCCAACGATTGCTAAGCTCGTTACGCTTGCCAGCTTGTTGACCCACGTGCTCCCCATAGAATGACTTATTTCCTAAATGCACACCAGCTAATGTCTACGTGTTTCTCCATCCACAGACTTCACATCTCTACCATCCACGTATCCCTTACTGCTAAAATATCTTCTACGCCTCCTTCTTTTCTCATTCCCGCAGAATCCACATCTCCACGGAAGCCATAACTCCATCTCCTTTAGCTCATATTCCCTTTCCTCAAACACATGACATCAAAATATTAGCTTGAATGAAATCATCAAGCGCCTGATTTGTTACCCATACTAGCACATTCGGATCAATAAAAAATTCCCCATGGATCACCCCATTCCGCCTCATTCAAATATACTTTGCTTGTCGAGCAAACGCAATAAGCATGTCCTTCCCACCCTGCTCATGTAAACAATTGCATTTTTGAAAAAATATTTCTCTAGCACTCAACACATCGAAGGACAAGACCACAACATGTGGGTACACTACAAAAAAACCCAAGATTAGTGATGTATCTACAGTACGCAGTTTTTTCACACGTCACCATTTCTGACACATTAAAAAAGTCATTTGTGATGTGTCACCAAATGGTAACGTGTCAGACATTAGCACGTTACTAATTCAAAAAGGAAAAAAAATTGAAATTAAAGAAATTTGTGATGTGTCATTGTTGTGACGAGTCGTTTGTAATATAGCTTTTGCAAGTGCGAGGTAGAATCCATAGGGAATTGTGTTGTGAAAGCCAATTTCTATCTAAACTAAATTTACTTTAACTTTGTTCTGAAGTTCAAAAGGGTTTATCACGCAAAATAAAAATAAACTGAAAATAAAGTTGAATAAATGAATAATAGAAAGGTACTAAGGTTTTCAAAATCCACCTCATCAAATCAAAACTCATATTCTCATGTTTTGTTCATACATCAGTCAAGAATTAAACCCTAAGCATGTTCTATTGTTTTTATAAAATCCTATTGAAAGATTCAATGAATCCAACTCTATTACGAAAGACAGCGACTATCCAATTTCAATCAAAAGATTCGATGTATCAATTGGATGAAATACATCGAATATCCAATGTTTCAACAATTCTATAAACAACAATCAATTCATGTTTGTCACATAAATGGATTGAAACAAAAATACTTCATATTAAAGTCAGAATTGTACGAATAGAAACATGAGAAATATAGAACTAATCAATGATAATGCTTCATTTTCTACCTTAGTTGAAGGTTTTAGCCTCTCATGATAACAAAAAACATAATTAAATCAATTGAAATCATAACAAAACTAAAACTTACAAAGGAAAACGTTTGAAAAGCTTAAGAATGACTCTAGGTCGAAGTTTTGGGCTCAACGGCACCCCCTGGTACATTTATAATGAAAAAGATAGTATTTATAAGCTAATTTTAGGGTCTAGGTCGGCCAAGTGCATTCAATCGCACTCTAGGTACGCTCGATCACACTCTAGGTGTGCTCGATCACACTCAAGCATGCATTTCCAGTTTTGATGGGTACAAGTGCGCTCGATCGCACTATATGTACGCTCAAGAGCACTACCTTCAGAATTAGCCAATTCTTATGAAATGTGACTTTGTATATATTTGAGTTAGCTTTCTAATGACACCAAGAACACACCAATCGGAGTTCTACAACTCTAGATATAACATTTTTTGTGGGACTCGTCTAGTGCAAATCATCGCTCGACTTAAATTTGCAGCCAATGCTCCCCGAACTGTCTTAAGCCCCAAAATTAATAGAATTAGCCATAGATGTACCTTAGTAGCCTGCAAAACACTAAAACACCAAAACTAACCAAAAAATCAGAAAATAATAAAATTAAGGGTTTAACAAATACAAGTCAAGGGGTCCAAGTATGCAATATTTGGTACTCATCAAATACCCTCAAACTTACATTTTGCTAGTTTCTTAGGAAAACAAAATGAAATTAAGAAACATAAGTCCACTGTCATGGGAGAGACGATTGCATTTAACGTATGTAACAAGCCTTTTAAACCCCTAGGCATCCCTAGTGGACGGTGAAGTCTCGTGAGGGTTTACCAGCAATGATACCCACAAACATTATTCAACACTATGTTATTAGCAATCATAAACTTCCACACAAACACATGGTTTTTACCTCACAAGCAGATTTAACAAATTGAACACCACAATCACATCATCAAGATATCCAAGAGAATAAGTGGGCAATCGAGACAACACATGTTTCATTAAATGCAAAGTGAGATTAACATATAATCATGAGGCTTCAATTTACTCAAAGTTTGTGTATCTCTAAATTCATAGGAGTTCTATTAGATGAAGACAACCAAGGCTTAAGTTTATTTATTTTTTTTTTTTGTAGGCTGTGAAATGCTCGGCTCCCTTAAGCTTTCTAATTGACCTATGTAATGAGTGTTGGGCTAGTGACTCCCAAACTAGATGCTTTTAGGCACTAGATGTAAAAACATCCCTAAGGGCTTAATGACTCAAGTCAAAAAGGCTACGAAGCCAAACTAGCTATACAATCAACCAAACTAAATTTCACACCTTTTTACGGCAAGAGGTTTGGTTACTCAGTGAAAAATTCAAAGTGATGATTTGTTTTTTTGTTTTTTTGTTTTTAAATTTTCAAGCCAAGTTCTTTTCATCAACAAGTTATCCAACAAATCTCAAGATACCACAC
Source organism: Carpinus viminea (assembly GCA_013348765.1). Lineage (NCBI taxonomy): Eukaryota > Viridiplantae > Streptophyta > Magnoliopsida > Fagales > Betulaceae > Carpinus > Carpinus viminea. Next base: position 25,803,031 of record CP054670.1, on the reverse strand, counting down.
AATTCAACTCAAATTTCATACCTCACAAACTCTATGCTAATATGCATGTGATAATCAACTTTAAACATGTGAAGTCTCTCTAAGCCAAAAGAAATTAGTCCTCCTGACATGATGTGTTTAAGATGTTAAACAAGCCAATGAAATGCAAACCATAGTCATAGTGTAACTCATGCATAATCAACAACATAGCAATTTTATTTTATTTTTTTACAAGCAAAAAAAAAAAATAAAGGAAAAAGATAGCAATGTCTACTCCACCCCCAAACTAAAATGGCACATTGTCACCAATGTGTTTGGATACAATGCCAGATGGGCGGCATAAGTCAGGTGTAACGTAGGAGAATGCTCCTCCAAAATTGAACGGTAGACAGATTTCCTAAAAAACATAGTAAAGACAAACACCAAACAAATAAAACCAAATCAAATGATAACAAAACCTAATAGTAACAAAGGGCTACCTCCCACAAGCACTAAGTTTATAGTCTTTAGCCAGACTTCCTACAGCAAGTGTGTTGCATGGTCCAGACGGCATGCGACAATAGGCAAACACACCAAAGGCAAATGTAAGAGTGGTGTGCTCTGGCTTGCTGGGGTCCAAAGGGTAATGGTTGTAGCTAGAATAACTACCAAGCACATAGAAGTAGGGATGTCCAACTAACCATTTCACAAACTGATCAATGAATGGGGGAGGTAAATGATCTTTCCTTGTAATGGCTTTCATCTTGCTATAATTAGTACACCCTTGCCATCCTGTCTGAACTCAAGTGAAGAACCCCTTGTTATCCTTTTTCCTTCCCACGGTCACACTTGGCCATCTAGGCCACACATGAATGGGTCCAACCCATTTGCTCTCAAAATTCAACTTGGGAGACTCAACTTCTAATGACTATGGTGTGGGGAATGATAACTCAATGGTTTCCCCACATTCCTACTGCATCTCAAGAATGGGATCCAAAATGGCCTTTGCTTGCACAACTAATTCAATTGATTTAATTATGTCTTTTGTTATCATGAGAGGCTAAAACCTTCAACTAAGGCTACTTCATGGCCCGTACTTGGCTCACTTACACCCATAGCTAGCTTAAGTAACCTATCAAAGTCCATGTCTCCTCCATATTGAGCAAAACACTCTATCTCACGATCCTTAATACTTGGCTCATGCTTAGTCCTAGCCTGCTTCATAGCTTACTAAAGTCAAGATCACCTCTAGATGGTGCAAAACACTCTATCTCAGGGTCCTCCAGGCTAGCCTCATACAAAACACCATCTTGCCCAAATAGCCTGTCAAGGTCTGGGTGATCTTCATCTTGAGTAAAGCACTCCACCTCAAGATCATGCAAGCTAAACTCACTTACAACCTTATCAGTGATCTCTTCAATTAAGCACACATGGCAGACCTCATCATAATCAAGTAGCTATTTATTGATGTCAAATATGCTGAGCTCCATTGTCATATTCCCAAATGAGATTTTCATCACCCCTGTCCTACAGTTAATTAGAGTGTTAGCTGTAGCTAAGAAAGGTCACCCTAAAATCACTGGAATCTGGTTCCCAACATTATGCATCGGTTCCGTGTCTATCACTATGAAGTCCATAGGGAAATAAAACTTGTCCACCTTGATCAATATGTCCTCAATTATTCCCCTTGGTCTCTTCACTGATTTGTTAGCCAATTGGATTGTCATAGAAGTAGGCTTTAATTCTCCCAACCCCAGCTATAGATAGACTGAATAGGGCAAGAGATTCACACTTGCCCCCGGATCCAACAATGCCCTTTCAATTTGATTGGCTCCTATCATGCAAGAAATGGTTGGACACCCAGGGTACTTATAGTTGATGGGCAACTTGCATTGAGGGATGAAACTCACTTGCTTAGTCAGAAATGCTTTATTTGGGACATTTGTTTTCCTCTTGACCGTGACCAAATCCTTAAAAAATTTAGTATATGATGGCACTTGCTGAATTGAGTCCAAAAATGGGATATTTATTTGAACTTGTTTAAACACCTCCAAAATTTCAGCAAACTGTGCATTTTTCTTTGGAGCTTTCAATCTATCTGGATATGGAGCTTTTGGGATAAACGACCTCAGGGGATCCTCAACAGTGGGTATGGCTCTAGGAGGCTCAACTTTTCCCCCCTTGTCCACTTGTTTCCTTGACCTAAGTCTGACAATGGACTGCACTTGTTCATGCCCATGCACAAAGTTTGAAAAATTTCCAATCGCATACGCCTTGGGATTGGGCATAGGCTGACTTGGTAACTTCCCCTTTTCTCTCTCACCCAAATGAGTTGCTATTTGTCTACTATGGCTTTCCATCTTTGCAATTGCTTGGGTGTTGACCATAGTTGCATTCTTAACCTCCTGTATGGCCTGGCTATTGATCATCGTGGAATTCTTGAGCTTTTGTATCATTTGGCCATTTTCTTGAATGAATGTCTTCATTGTGTCTTCTAGAGCCGATTGTGATAAAGATGCAGGCACTTGAGATATAGATTGATTTTGCTGCCGCGCATGAATTCTGGGAGGATATTAATTTTCAGCATTATGAGGTGCTCCTCCCTGATTTAGTTGGATCTGTTTCCACAAGAGATTGTGGTGGTTCCGCCACCATGGATTGTAGGTCTCAAAATATGGTCCATTTGACTGCTTCTGATAGTCATTGAAAATGTTCACTTGTTCCATGGAATGCTTGGCAAAAGCTGGCATAGATGGACAATTTTGTGCTTGCATAGGGCTAGCACAAATGGAATAACTATCAATATTGAAAGTATTTGCAGCATTAATGGACTTGCCCACAATAAGGGCATCGAGCTTTTTGGTGAGTGCATCTATTTTCATCCTTAACTTAGTATCCTCCCTAACCTCATAGATGCCTCATTTCTTGGGGATACGGGTAGATCTATCCTGACAACTCAAAAAATTCCACTATTGTGAGTTGTCAGACAACTTGTCCAATGCCTTATATGCTTCATCCCCCGCCAAATTTAAGAATGCTCCCCCATTCATTGACTCGATCATACTACGGTTGGATTGGGTCAATCCTTAGTAGAAGAACTAAACGAGTCTCCACTTTTCATATTCATGTGGAGGGCATCTTATCAACAACTCCTTGAACCTTTCCCAACTTTCTAAAAACTTTTCATCCTCCTCCTAAGTGAAAGAGCTAATCTCCTTTCTACATTCGTTTATCTTTGACATTTGGAAAAACTTGTTATAGAACTTGTTGCACAAATTTAATTGTACTCGCTAATTGCACGAGTTGTTAAGCAGTGTAGCAGGTGTGCAAGTGCGAGGTCGATCCCACAGAGAATCGTGTTTTGTTAAAAACCAATTTAAATTGCTTAAACTAATAATATCTTAACCTAGTCCCAACATCAAACACATGACGTGTAGAAAATAAAAACTAATTAAATTGCAATAAACAAAATAAATAAAAACGCTAAGGTCTCTAATCTACCTCACCACAATTTAATCAACATATAAGCATGTTAATCCACACATCCATCAAACAATTAGGCTAAAATGTATGTCCCATTCTCACGATAGTCCACACACCCGTTGTACGGCCTAGCTCGACGCATGTTCTTTTGTCTTTACAAAATCTAGTTGAATCATGTGATGTATTAACCCATAAACGGTCACAACAGATGTTGAGCCGAGATCGAATCATCCGATGTGTCGTTAACGACAATGGATATTGACTCGCTTAAACTATCCGATGTACCCTGGATAAATCACAACGTATATTGGATGATAAACGACCCATAAACAACAACCAATCACAATCTTGTCACGAGATTGTGATTGAATTGAACAAACGTTAAATTAAATGATAGAAAATGTAAACTAAACATGAATATATATAAAAAAATCCATAGTGAGGAAAATAAGAGACTAAATTAAAACAACTAAAAGCATTAAATAAAATAAATGATAAATGACGTTTAAAGGGTTCTATAGTGATGAACAGGAAGGATTTAGGCCACAAGGGGCGCCTCCAAGCGTTTTCCAAACGTAAGGTTCATTTACAAGAGAAAGGGGGATATTTATAGGCTAAATTTAGGGTTTCAGCGTTGCTAGGTCAGATAAGGTGCGATCGATCGCACTGGGTGCGTTCGATCGCACTCGTGCATGAATTTCGGCATTTGATGGGCATAAGTGCGTTCGAACGCACGTAGTGTGTTCGAATGCAATACCTTTAGAATTAGCCCTCACATGTGAAATACAAAGTTGTATATCTTTGAGTTAACTTTCCACAGACACCAAGATCACCCCAATCGGAGTTCTACAACTCTAGATATGGTCGTTTTGGTGGGACTCATCGGGTGCGAATTATCGCTCGACTCAAATTTGCTGTCAAAGCTCCCCGAACTATCTTAAGCCCCAGAGTTGATGGCATTAGCCCTAAATGCAACTTACCAACCTGCAAAACACTAAAACACCAAAACTAACAAAACATTAGAAATTAACAAAGTTAAGAGCTTAACAAACATAAGTTAAAGGGGGTTAAATATACAATATTTGACACCGATCAGAACTTACTCAACAAACTTTCCCAAGATGTAATGGATCTGGGCATGTTGGAATCCAACTAGGCCCTGGCTTTATCATTAGAGAGAAAGGAAATCGCTTAAGGTAAACAGATTCTTCAGAAAAGTTTTGAAATTTGAATGTGGCGCACATGTCCTTGAATTTTTTTATATAACTATAAGGATTTTCAAGTTCTGGGCCAAGGAATGAAGGTAGGAGTTGAATGACATGTGGCTTCAAATCAAAATGGGTAGCATTGGTTGGTGGCAACACTATACATGAATGGGAATTAGTCATAACGAGCACGTACAAATCCCTAAGTGATGTAGTGAAGTCCACATTCCAAGCTCTAGCTTGCTCAAAATTCTCAACTCTCGCATCCTCATTCTCAAACCTAGGTTGCTCCACACTTTGGGGTATGTTATCTCATTGGTCTCTCATATCACCTCTATTCTCACTCTCAACAGGTACTTTCCGACTTCTCCTAAGATTTCTATCAATGTTGGGATCTAAGGGTATCAACTCTAGGTTCAAGGATCTCTGACCAAGCATACACCAAACAAATAGGGTTTTTTTTTAATTTTAATTTTTTTAAAAAAAGAAAAACTAACTAGACAAAATGAAGTTATTCACAAAAATAAACAACAACAGACAAAAGATAAACAAAACAAGACATCAACAAAAGAAATTGCAAAAACTTATGCTTAGCTGCTTCTGGTGTGCTGATGCTTCCTCTGGAGGTGCGCTCAATCGTAGGTAAGGTATGATTGATCATAAATGCACTGGTGCACCCAAGCAGCAATGCTATGCGTTCGAGGGTTTGCCTGGTATGCGCTCGTGTAGTGACCCAAATTATTAACTAGGCGTAAGTAGCTTAGTTGGGGGAGTTAATTTGGGCTATAGGTCACTAAAGACACTAGAGGGATAATTTGCAATTTGGGGTGAATGTATGCTAGGTCTGGTGAACGTATGCTAGGTCTGGCAGACGTATACTACTGTTTGTAGTGCAGACGTATCGAGGGGGACCACCAAATGTACGCTTTGCAAACCATATAGGCAGACGTTTGTAGGACCACCGGACGTATGCTACTTTTTGCAATCCTCTGGTTAGTACTTTGACGTACAAGTCAGCCATTGAAACAACGGGCAAGAACCACCGGACATACATCCCTTGGCCAGACGTCTATTGCTTTGAGTGTGTTTTACGAGCATGTGTGAGGCATTTGCATGTTTTGAAATATTCGTGAGGTGAAACTCTTGCAGTTTTGTTTCAAGGAGGCAACATTCGATCCTTAGCATTTTAAATACATTGTTATGCTGCTCGTTCTATGTTAGTTGTAATTGCTAGCTTAGTTACACTTAGAAACTCATTGGGGTTAGCATTTTTGTTAGCTTAGCGTTGTTATGTTGCGTGGAGGTTGTAAACTAGACAACAAGGCTTTAAGGTGTTTCTAATAGCCCTAGGAGTCGGAGAATAGGTGGACAGTGGAGAGAAAATGAGGTTCTCCCTGAGAACCCACATAGTAGACGTACAATATCTTGTTGGACATACAACTTGTCGTGATATGGTGGACGTACGGCCTCGAGCCTAGACGTAGGGTCAGTGTAAAATAGGGTAACCCTAATTTTAACAGCCTCCCGTAGCTCCTGTTTTCCTTACTTTAGAGTTGTTTTAGTGGAATTAGGACTAACAGAAGGTTTTCCATAGATTTGGAGAACTCGAATATTATGGAGTATTCGGAGACACTTTTTGATCTAGGTGAGTTTTAACTCACATAATGCTTATTGCTATTTTCCATACACTGCACATTTATTTTGTGTATCGAGAAAACATGTATATTTTACAACTCTCACAGTTTATACTTATTGCACATGAACTCTGCCATTTTGAGAAAAACGTTGTGCTGAATATGTTAACCAAGTGAGACTTGTAAAATGACATGCATGTAAAATACAGACAAAATGATTGCATCGTATGACATGGTACACCGGCACATGCGGTAGTAATGGCCATGGGCTTTCTATATATGTTAGCTTTATGGTTAATGTGTGTGTCATACAGGGCTTTGGACCCATTGGTTTCATGACCACGGTGCAACCATTCCTAATGGTTTAGTCACTATAAGACGGACGTCATTAGTTGCTGTGGGCCACTCGAAGTTAGACTAGATCGCGCCACTAATGTTATGTATGGTATGTTGTGCAATGGTTGGCGTACTGACATTGTACTATAGGTCCCTTGGGACAACATCAACCTTGCTGAGAATGGGTAATATCTCGGGTAGGCCATATTGTTGAACTATGACTGTTGTTTACATCATATGCATATATCATTTATTATATATATATCACTCACAAAATAAGTTGTCATGATGGAACTGCTTTTGCTTTTTAAACATTTGAGTTCATTACTAAACTGGCATGGGTATTATCTACGTTAAAAAATACTAAGTCTTAGACTTACCATTTTTCTTTATGTTTCATCTCCCATTACGATTATTATAAGGTTTAGCGCTTTAGAAGAGGATGCCGTCGGGGCAAACTTGGGTGCTAGCTTAGGACTTGATCCATGTAATCTTTGAGGACATGGACCCTATTTGGTTGCGTTTAATGTGGGAGACTGGAGGATCTGCTTGTGTGGACATGATGGAGATTCTAATTTCATTAGCCTTGCTTAAACTTAAGTCTAGGCTTTGATCTGTTGATCTTTTGTGAACTATGTTGACATTTGTTATTTTTGGTTGTATCTATTTTTCTATTGATGGTCTGATGACCAGTACAATTAGTGACTATTTATGATATTATGGTGATGCAGTACTTAATCTCTGGTATTGCTGTGTGATGTTTTATTATTGTTTCTTAATCCCGTAGTCTTGGTAAAGTCTTCTGCTGCAGTTTTCTCGTTATGATGAGGAAAGTGAATTCCCAGAGGTCTTGTTTTACGAGGGACAAGGCTGGGATGGTGCATTGTGGGATCAATTACTAGTTAATTGATTTGCCCATCGGGCAGGACATCACAGTTGGTATCAGTGCTTTTGCTCTAAGAGGACTTTAGGATAGAGGGAAAAGAGAACTTAGGCCATGATCACACTAGAGATTAGGCTAGATAAGCAATTAGGACTTAGTCTTTAGGCTTGGTTGCTTGGTTCTAGAAGAGTCAATTCTATCTCTGTTCTTCGCTGCAGAGAATACCACCTTGAAGGAACCCTGCAACTGGACCTAACGCACTAGAGATTGGAGAGGGAAGTGTTCACCCTAGCCTGTGGACATTCCCAATGATGAGGTGGCACACCCAGGAAACCAAGTGATGGACGTGATTGGCCAGTTGGTTTTGGCCTTATATCGCAATAGGGTTGGAAGACAGCTAGCTAAAGGGACTGGATGTTCTCTGAAGGATTTCTATAGTCATCACTCGAAGAGTTTTGATGGGAGAGGCAATCACATCCATGCTGAGAATTGGCAGAATGACATGGAGGAGCTAGTAGCTACCCTTGGATGTACGAATGAGCAGAAGGTGGCTTCTGCTACTTACAAGTTGATTGGAGAAGCTAAGCACTGATGGCAGGACAAGAAAGTGGTGCTTGTCGCTAACTTGGATTTGAAGACTACTATTTCTTGGGAAGTCTTCAAGCACGAGTTCAATTGGCATGTCTTTCCCTGAGTCGTGCAGGAGGTGAAGGCACAAGAGTTTTTGGAATTGGTCAAAGGAGGGATGTCGGTGATTGAGTACGCTAAATTTTTTTTGCAATTGTCACACTTTAGGATATACCTCATCCCGACTGAGGAAAAGAAAGCGAAGAAGTTCGAACGAGGTCTGAACTCTCGTATTCGAATCATGATGAGCTATTTTGACATTCAGGATTTCTCCCAGTTGGTTGATAAGACATCGATCTATGAGGAAAGTCTGAAGGAGAATGCGGCTGAGTACGCGGATCAAGAGGAGGGCTCAAGGAACTGGTACTTCGGTCAGAGGAGCCAGGCCACCTAAGAGAATGGTTGTGGGGATTTTTTCACCTCAAAGGTCACAAGGACGTACCTCTAGTAACCCCCTAGTTTCCTCGCAGAAGAATCAAACGTCGAAGCTATGCAAGAAGTGTAACCATGTACACTAGTGACCCTGCAGGATGGCAACCAGGACTTGCTATTGATGTGGCTAGTTTTGTCACTTTAGCAAGGATTGTGTGGGCAAAGGGGTTGCTCAGAAACCTTTGGCAGTAGCTTAGGTTTACGTGCTTGTTCTAGGAGAACCGGAAGGAGGATCGAAAGTAGTGACAAGTACTGCCCCTATACTTGGATTGGAAGCTTCAGTTTTGTTTGATTTGGGGGCTACCCACTCTTTCGTATCTATAGTGTTCGTAAGGTTGTCTAGACTTGTGAGAACTTTGGAATTTGGTCTAACTGTAACTACCCCTATAAGGAAAACTGTGGTCTGTAAGTGTATAGTTTGCGAATGCCCTGTTAGCATTTGTGGAAGAGTACTTCCCACAAACTTAGTTGTTCTCCCTATGTTTAGTTATAACGTTATTCTCGGAATGGATTGGTTGATGAGGCATTCGGCAGTTATCGACTGTGCTCAGAAGCAAGTGACACTTACCCCGTGGGGAGAAGGAAAAACGACGTACATTGGATCACGAGAGAGGTCTTTACCTCCAACAATTTCAGCCGTGCAAGCTAGGAAGCTTATCATCAGAGGCGATCAGGAGTTTCTGGCATTCGTTGTCACTCCAACGAAGCAAGCAAAGAAGAATCTGGAAGATATTCCTATGGTGTGTGAGTATCCAGATGTCTTTTCGATAGACTACTCTGGATTACCACCACAAAGAGAGGTGGAGTTTGGGATTGAGTGTGTACTAGACACTAATCCTATCTCTAAGGCATTGTATAGGATGGCGTCGTTGGAGTTGAAGGAGCTAAAGGAACAGCTCCAGGAGCTTTTGGACAAAGGTTTTATTTGCCCTAGTATATCACCATGGGGAGCGCCGGTGTTATTTGTTAAGAAGAAGGACGGGTCAATGAGGATATGCATTGACTATCGGGAGTTGAATAAGGTGACGATCAAGAATCGATATCCTTTGGTAAGGATTGATAACCTGTTGGATCAACTGCAAGGAGTGCGAGTGTTTTCTAAGGTCAATTTGTGCTCAGGCTATCACCAAGTGAGGGTGAAGGAAGAGGACATCCCTAAAATAGCCTTTAGGACTCGTTATGGACACTACGAGTTCTTAGTTATGTCTTTTGGATCAACTAATGTGTAAGCAATCTTTATGGACACGATGAACAGAGTCTTTCATGACTACTTGGATCAATTCTCCATTGTCTTTATTGATGAGATCTTGATCTACTCAAGGACGCTAGAGGAGCACAAGGAGCATCTGCGGAAGGCATTGGAGAGGCTTTGGAGGGAGAATCTCTATGCTAAACTCAAGAAGTGCGAGTTTTGGCTGGATAGTGTGTCTTTCCTTGGACTCGTGATTTCTGGTGAAGGAGTAGTAGTTGACCCAAAGAAGTTGAAGGCCATGGTAGAGTGGACAAGACCAACTAGCGTGTTTGAGATTAGGAGTTTCTTAGTACTCGTTGGTTATTATCGATGCTTCATCGAAAGTTTTTTGAAGCTGTTGGGACCACTCACTACTTTGACTAGGAAGAATGCTCATTTTGTTTGGACGGATGAGTGTGAGCAATTTTTCCAAGAGCTGAAGAGGCGATTGGTGACTGCTCCAGTGTTGGCATTACCTACAAAATTTGGTAATTTCGTAGTGTATAGCGATGCTTCTAAGAAGGGTTTAGGTTGCGTGCTGATGCAAAACGACAATGTTATTGCCTATGCTTCATGCCAGCTAAAGCCGTACGAGCAGAACTATCCTACACATGACCTAGAGTTGGCAGCAGTTGTGTTTGCTCTTAAGATTTGGAGGCACTACTTGTATGGCGAGAGGTGCAAGATTTACACGAACCACAAGAGCTTAAAGTATTTCTTTACTCAGAAGGAGTTGAACATAAGGTAGAGGAGGTGGCTAGAACTAATCAAAGATTATGATTGTGAGATCAATTATCATCCTGGCAAGGCTAACGTGGTAGCAGATGTGTTGAGTAGGAAATCAACAGTGGAGCTTGCCAATCTTGGGATTTCTCAACCCTAGTTGATTAAGGAACTTGTTGGGATGGGATTGGAAGTAGTAGGCGAAGGTACGCTTGTGCACCTGGCTAACCTAATGGTTTAGTTAGAATTGCTTGCAAGAATCAAGGCTGCTTGGCTTGAGGACCAAGAGTGCGCCAAGATCAAGCAATTGCTTGCAGAAGATAAGGCGAAGGAGTTTTGTCTTAAGGAGGATGGGTTGCTCACCCATTTCAAGCAAGTGTGTGTGCCCGAAATTGGAGGACTGAGGAAGGAGATAATGAGTGAGGCTCATCATTCTCCATACACTGTGCATCTGGGAGGCACCAAGATGTGCCGCGATGTGAAGGGGTCATATTGTTGGAAACAATATGAAGAGGGATATTGTGGAGTTTGTGGAACAATGTTTGACTTGCCAACAACTGAAGGCAGAGAGAGACTGGCTGGGATGCTTAAGCTATTGCTTATACCAAAGTGGAAGTGGGACGAGATCGCTATGGACTTTATTTTGGGGTTACCAAAAACACCCATTAGGGAAGATTCCATTTGGGTTGTTGTCGATCGTCTAACGAAGAGTGCTCATTTCATTCCCATAAGGGTTAATGATCCGATGGATAAGTTGGCCAGATTATATGTCCAAAATATAGTCCATTTACATGGAGTACCATCGGCAATCATTTCAAACAAGGACTTTCATTTTACTTCAAGGTTTTGGCAAAGTCTTTAGAAGGAAATGGGGACAACGCTAAAGTTCAGTACCACTTTCCATCCTCAAAGAGACAGTCAGTCTGAGCGAACGAACCAGATCCTAAAGGATATGTTGTAGGCATGTGTGTTGGAATTCAAAGGTATCTGGGTTCAGTACTTGCCTTTGATCGAGTTTGCCTACAACATTAGTTATCAGGCAATTATTGGAATGCCGCTGTATGAAGCACTTTATGGACGAAAGTGTCAGTCACCCTTGTATTGGGACAACATCGGTGAGAGACAAACGTTAAGGCCAAAGTTGATTCAAGAAACTCATGACAAGGTGCGTGTCATCAAGGAAAGGATGAGTGCAGCTCAGAGTCGGCAAAAGAGTTATGTTGATAACCAAATGAGGCCTTTGGAGTTCGAAGTGGGGGATCATTTGTTCCCGAAGGTATCACCTATGAGGGGAGTGATGCGGTTTGGGTAGAAGGGGAAGCTTAGCCTTAGATTTGTTGGACCATTCGAGATTACTCAGAGAGTGGGGAGGTTGGCTTATAGGATTGCCTTACCTCTAAATTTTGTCGGAATGCATGACATTTTCCACGTGTCTATGCTGAGGAAGTACATTGCTAACCCCAATGTGATTATGGAGTATAAGCCGTTAGAAATCCAAGAGGGATTAACCTACGTGGAGGAACCGGTGAAGATCATGGACAAGGAGCAAGTGCTGCATACCAAGACGATTCCTATCATTAAGCTATTGTGGTGCAATCATGGAGTTGAGGAAGCATCGTGGGAAGCAGAGCACGACATACGGAGTCGCTACCCGCATTTGTTTGAATGATTGTATACGACTCTTTCTTTTAAGATTATACTTGGACAATATACCTATTTCCATTTTGGGTAAGGGAATAGTTGACTAAGAAATGGTTGTTTTCTCTTTAGGATTATGACACCTATACCAATCGACCCGGACTGCGTGTGGAACTACTTCTTTTGTGAGTGGATAGACTTGGGAGTAGAAATCAACGAGGATTGGTATAGTGTGGGCAACATCGAGTACGATGCACTCGATGACTTACGAGGAGATTTTTCGTAGTTGTTTGAAGAGGATGATGTACTGATTAATGGATGTGATGAGATAATCTAGGAACCTACCGAGCATGATAAAGAAGACTCTACGGATGAAAGGTAACATTGTACTCCTCGTTAAGTGCTGTTCTTTTGGTATTTGTCTAGAATTTCAAGGATGAAATTCTTGTAAGTAGGGGAGAATGTAGTGACCCAAATTATCAACTAGGCGTAAGTAGCTTAGTTGGGGGAGTTAATTTGGACTTTGGAATGGACGTATGCTAGGTTTAGCGGACATACGCTGCTGTTTGTAGTACGGACATATGGGAGGGACCACAAAATGTACGCTTCGCAAACAGTACAGGACGACGTACGTAGGACCATCGAACGTATGCTACTTTCTGGAATACCCTTTGGTTAATACTTGGACATATGAGGTAGCCATTGAACTACTAGGCAAGAACCACCGGACATATGCCCATTGGCCAAACGTCCGCTGCTTTTTGGGCCTATAAATACCCCTTACCCTCTTAGTGTTTTGCACAAGTTTCAGATGCCCCCAGGCTGCCAGAGTGTTCCTAGAGTGTTTCCAAAGTGTTTTGAGTATGTTTTGTGAGCGTGTGTGAGGCATTTGCATGTTTCGGAATGTTCGTGAGGCGGAACTCTTGCGGTTTTGTTTCAAGGAGGTAACGTTCGATCCTTAATTTTTTAAATATGTCGTTATGCTACTTGTTCTATGTTAGTTGTAATTACTAGTTTAGTTACGCTTTGAAACTCGTTTGGGTTAGTGTTTTTGCTAGCTTAGCGTCGTTTCATTGCAATGAGGCTGTAAACTAGACTAGGAGGCTTTAGGGTATTTCTAAGAGCCCTAGGAGTTGGAGAATAGGCAGATAGTGGAGAGAAAATGAGGTTCTCCCTGAGAACCCACATAGCGGACATACGGTATCTTGTAAGACGTAAGGCCCGTCGTGACACAATGAATGTACGGCCTGAGCCCGGACGTACAGTCTGTGTGTGACAAGGAAACCCTATTTTCACCAGCCGTCCCATAGCTCCTATTTTCCTTACTTTAGAGTTGTTTTAGTAGAATTAGGACTAATAGAAGGTTTTCCACAGATTTGGAAAACTCGGATCTTTCGGAGTATTTGGAGATGCTTTTTGACCTAGGTAAGTTTTACCTCACATAATGCTTATTGCTATTTTCCATGCACAACACATTTATTTTGTGTATCGAGAAAACATGCATATTTTACAACTCTAATAATTTATACTTGTTGCAATAAACTCTGTCATTTTGAGAAAAACGTTGTGTTGAACATGTTAACCAAGTGAGACTTGTAAAATGACATGCATGTAAAATACAGACAAGATAATTGCTTTGTATGACATGGTACATTGGTTTATGTGATAGTAATGGCTATGGGCTTACTATACATGTTAGCTTTATGGTCAATGTGTGTATTATACGGGGCTTTGGATCCATTGGTTTCGTGACCACGATGCAACCATTCCCAATGGTTCGGTCACTATAAGATGAATGTCATTAGTTGGTGTGGGCCACTCGAAGTCGGACTAGATCGCACCACTAATGTTATGTACGGTATGTTGTGCAATGACTGGGACACTGGCATTGTACTATAGGTCCCTTGGGACAACATCAACCCTGCTGAGAATGGGTAATATCTCAGGTAGGCCATATTGTTTAACTATGACTGTTGTTTACATTATATGTATATATCATTTATTATATATATATATATATCACTCATAAAATAAGCTGTCATGATGGAACTGCTTTTGCTTATTAAACATCTGAGTTCATTACTAAACTAGCATGGGTATTATCTGCATTAAAAAATCACTAAGTTTTAGATTTACCCTTTTTCTTTATGTTTCATCTCCTATTACGATTATTATAAGGTTTAGCCGCTTTAGAAGAGGATGTTGTCTGAGCAGACTTGGGTGCTAACTTAGGACTTGATCCGTGTGATCTTTGAGGACATACCCTATTTGGTTGCGTTCGATGTGGGAGACTAGAGGATCTGCTCATGTGGACATGATAGAGATTCTAATTTCATTAGCCCTGCTTAAGCTTAAGTTTAGGCTTTGATCTGTTAATCTTTTGTGAACTATGTTGACGTTTGATATTTTGGGTCGTATCTATTTTCCTGCTGATGGTCTGATGACCAGTATAATTGGTGACTATTTATGATATTATGGTGACATAGTACTTCATCTTTGGTATTGTTGCGTGATGTTTTATTATTGTCTCTTAATCCCATAGTCTTGGTAAAGTCTTCCACTGCAGTTTTCTCATTACGACGGGGAAAGTGAATTCCTGGAGGTCTTATTCTACGAGGGACAGGGCTGGGATGGCGCGCCGTGGGATCAATTACTAGTTAATTGATTTGCCCATTGGGCAGGGCATCACAGCTCGTGCGCAAATGTGAAACTTTTGAGTGCAAAATCACGGAGGATGCTACGATAAGCACAAGTGCGCTTGATCACAGGTAGGCTACGCTCGATCGCTCTGGCAGAGACCGATTTTCACCAAATCTACAACAAAACTCAAAACACAAAAATACCTTTCTCTCTCTCTCTCTTTCTCTTTAGATCAAAACATAAACAAAATTGAAAATAAACTAAAAAAAAAAATTGCAAATAAAACAAAAGGCTTCCTAAACTAGTAGAAAAGAAAAGCAATTTAAATAAAACTCAATTCTCACAAAAACAAATAATTCCCCAGCAACGGCACCAAAAACTTGTTGTGAGTTTAAATGTTACTTGGAAGTGCATGAGTCGTTTGCAATATAGCTTTTGCAAGTGCAATGTCGAATCCACAGGGAATTGTATTGTGAAAGCTAATTTCTATATAAACTAATTTTACTGAACCTAGTTCTTGATAAGTGCTTAAATATTCATATTTATGCCCCTTAATTTATATTTGTTATGCCTTTAGTTTATGTTATTTTGTCTATTTTATTTCCTTTTTGTGTTTTCTGTGTTTTTTGTAGGTCATGGAAGAAAATGAAGCGTTTCTAGAAATGTTCCAAGCTTAAAGGGCAAATTGGGGAGATCTAGAAGATGTGAAAAGGATTAAATCGGAATTTATCAAATTGAAGTCAAAATCGGATTAAATTTGGATCCTGAACATGTCTCGTTATTTTGGCCATAACTTTCAGCTCAAATATCGGATTGAGGTGATTCTAATGGAATTGGAAAGCTAACTCAAAATTATATAAATCATTGTGAAATAGAATTTTCTCAATTCGGAACGCCGCAATGTCAAAATCACTCGCAAGATAGGAGCCCAATTCTGGACGAATCCTTCTCCGATTTGTAATAGGATTGTCTCCTAAATTGACTAGGAGATAGAATTCCGAAATTACTAGGTTTACTAGTGTTTCTAGGACTCTCCTAAAGCCTATAAATAGACCTCTAAGTCTCACAATTAGACACACAATTTCAGAGAGGAGAAGTGGAGGCAACTTCTAGGAGCGATTTTCGGTTATTTCTTTTCCTTTTATTTTTAGTTTTATTTTAATTATGTGTAACTAAACCTTTAAGTAGGGCTTGATTGAAGCCCTGATCATGTTTATATTTTAATTCAGTATTGGCACCTTTGCGATAATTGCATTATGATATTTAACTTGATTAATTCACACTTTCAATAATTCCTCATATGTATTTGCATCAACATGTGCATGTGGTATGGACCTTGTTAGTTAGATCAATTTGGATGACCGAGTCCCAGGTTTAACATAAGTAAAAAAGCATATCCACACCGGGTTCTTGGGTTAATCAACATGGGAAATCGGAGTAGACACCCATACCCTAGGTCTCATGTGTTTGTCGGTTTTCACAGTTTTTATGCTTTCTTAAAGAACAACTTAGTATACACCATGCTAAATCCTTTAGGAAAGAAAAGAATTAGAGTATACACCATGCCTAATTCGTGCTTAGGGAAACCAATAATCTAAGGAGTAGACACTCATACCCTTAGGTTGGCAACCATTAAATATTGATCATGTAATTAAAGCATTGGCATATTGATTTATTGTATAAGCATGATTAGCGGTGGAAATCAAAGCCCTACCTCTTTCTCATTGTTTAATCAAATTAATTTTATCTCTTTTACTTTATATTGCGAATTTAATTTTAAGCATAATTTACCAATCCTGTGGGATCGATCTTGCACTTACACTCTTTACTATACTTTTGACCTTGTGCACTTGCAAGTAAAGCCGATAATTATTTGCCTATTAATTTAGGTAGATAATTTGAACAACAAGTTTTTGGCGCCGTTCGGGATTGCGTTACATTCTTTAGAATTACTTTCGTTTAGTTTTATTTCGTTTTATTATTTTTATTGTAGTTTGAATTCTACTTTTGTTTAATTTAGTTTTATTTTAGTTCCTTTTAATATTTTTGGAAAAAAAAAAAAAAAATTGCTTTTTCTGTTGTTGTTTTAGTTTTTTTTTTTACAACCTAGTCTCTGCACTGTGACGATACGAGACCAAGTGCGATCGAACACACATTCTCCAGCGATCGAGGCGATTCGAGGACCTCTACACAGACGAAGGCTGTAACTTAAAATTGTCAATTTCATGCAAGGCTTGATCCAAGAATCCAGCCATCCTTCCACTTGATACAGAAATTGAGTGGACCATTGACAGAGGCCGGAGACAACATTGAGGAAGAAGAAGAAGAACTTCAAGAAGAAAGCTATGGGCGGAACAACATGTCAACCAACCACAGCTTGGGAACCAACCGCCACGAAGCGAAGGCCCATGAAACAAGCTTTCATCCCGACAATCCCAACCAAACATCATGCATTGCCTATCAACCAGAGGCCCAAGGAAACTATTATATATCTCCACAAATACTCAATGCATTGACCCACTTCAGAGGCACACCTCCTGAGGATCCAAACTTGCACATAAGGAATTCACCGATCTTTGTAAGTTCCGGATGTTCAAGGCTTGGATCAAGAAGGAATAAGGATGATTCTCTTCCTTTTTCTTTGAAGGACGATAATGCAAGATTGTGGTACAACTCAATGCCTTCAAACACCATCACACTTGGGAAGCATCGCCCAAAATTCTTGAAGAAATTCTTTCCCATTTCGTAAGACAAGACAGATGAGGAAGGAAATTCAATCTTATCAACAAAGAGATGGCGATTTATTCTTTGAAGCATGGGGGCATTTCAATGATTTGCTTCTAAAGTGTCCACATCATAAGTTACCTCAAGATGAAGCTGGTTCAAGCTTTTATGAAGGCCTTAGTGATGCAAATAAAGGAGTTGTTGATTACGGATTGTGGAGGAGTGTTAATGGAAAAGAGCAGAAGAAGCCATGGAATTGTTTGAAACATTATGAGCACTTCCAACAATTCTCATCAAGAGGAAGACAAGGAGTAAAGAGTAAGGCTTGTATGAAGTAAACTCAAATGGTGGATCTTCAAGTCACATGGTTGCAGGACATGAAAAGCTAGACATGATTGTCAAAGCCATGGCCTTACAAAACATCTCACCTAGTCAACAAGCCGCACCACTTTATGTGCTAATTGTTCTCAATTTGATCACACTCACGACACTTGTCATTTGTATTCTTCTGCAGATCAAGAGCAAGCAAATTATGTGGGGATGAACAATTATCCTCCCAAGAACAACCCATACTCCAACACATACAATCCAGGTTGGCGAAACCACCCCAACTTCTCATGGAGCAACAATCAAACTACCAACCCTCAAGGGCAACAAAGGAATTCAACAAGCAGACCAACCAGTTCAAGAAGTCAAACAAGAGTGACCTAGAGAGTCTTGTAAAGCAAATGGCAACTCAACAACAAGCTTTTCAACAACTAATGACGACACAAGAAAAGTTTATGGCGGACCAACAACAATTTGGATGAGCAAAGACAAATCAATGCAAAGCATGAGCAAGCCATTCAAAGATTGGATGTAACAAAGGCAGTTAGCTAAGGAGATGAGTAATGAGAAAGCAAGGTGAGTTTCCAACCCAGACCATACCTAATCCAGGAGGTCACCAACAAGTGCAGGTTGTCACGGTTCTCAGAAGTGGCAAGGTGATAGGAACTGAAGAGACAGCACAATCAGAAATAAGTAAGATGAGAGTGTATCCACCACCACCCTTCCCTCAGAGATTAGTAAAGCTAAAGAGGCGAAGAAAAATCACAAGTACCTCCACCTGAAGCCTCCACATCCAAGGTAAGTGAAATGGAGAAGGTGAATGCACCACCTTTCCCTCAAAGGTTAGTAAAGCTGAAGAAAGAAAATAAGATGTTTGATATCTTTGAAATCTTGAGAAAAGTGCAAATTAATATTCCTTTATTAGATGCAATTAAACAAATTCCATCTTATGCTAAATTTCTTAAAGATTGTTGCACTAACAAAAGGAGATTTTGGAGCATGAAGCAGTGGCTTTGGTGAAGAGGTAAGTGCGGTGTTGTTAAGGAAATTGCCACCTAAGCTTAAGGATCCGGGAGTTTTACTATTCCTTGCATTGGTGATCATGATTGTGGGTCATTCTGGACTTAGGAGCTGGTGTCAATTTGATGCCATACGGTGTATGAAAAGCTAGGTTTGGGGAGCTGCAACCAACTTCTATCACTTTGCAACTGGCGCGAAGCATAAAAAGACCAAGAGGTATACTTGAGGATGTCTTGGTAATGGTAGGTAAATTTATTTTACGTTTTATTGTCTTGGATATGGAAGAAGGCCCAATGCCATCACCTCTACCACTTATCTTAGGAGGCCCTTCATGAGAACCGCTAATATGAAAATCTGTGTGAAAAAGGGTATTGTGAGTATGAAAGTAAATGGTGAAAAGATAAAATTTAAAGTTTTTCACAATTGCCCCAAGATGATTTTGAATGTTTTAATGCTTGTATGATCCAAGAGGTTGTTGAGAATGTTGTTCGACCATCAAATAAATCCATTGCAAGCTACCCTTACTCACAAATGGCACAAGGAAGGACAAGGAGCCAGTTGTTGACAATGTTACTAAAGACATCGGAAGTTATAAAACCACAGGAGAATCCTCCATCACATCCAGAGGCTAAAAGCAACAATTGAAGGAACTTGAAGAGTTGAGGCATCAGTAGATAAACATAGCAAAGCAGTGCAAAGGAAGAACCAAGAATAATCATGACAAGCACCATGCCAAGAAGGAGTTTCAAGTGGGCGAAAGTGTGGACTTATAAATCAAGATTTCGCTCATCCCTAGTAAGTTCAAGTATCAATGGTTTGGTCCTTGTATTATCACAAGTGTGCTTCCTCGGGGAACTTTGGAGGTTCATAGTCCACAGCACAAGCAAACATTCAAAGTGAATGGACACGAGTGAAGCCATATGTTGAAGTGAATTCTACACAAAGAGCACTGAGCCACCGGTGGATTTCAAGTGCACCCTTCCAAAGGAGTATGGACTAGTGAGCTGAGTGGATTCTGCGTTTGAGTAGTCTAGAAACTCACTAAACGCTTTGTGAGGAACAAGTGTGCTTGAGTTCAAGTTTGGATGCTTTGAGTGAGTCACCTTACAGTTTCATCCATCTCCGGGTAAGATCTTTCCATGTCATACATACATTGGGGACAACGTGTAATTTAAGTTTGGGGGTATGGGAGACACATTTACACACTTGGTCCCAGTTTTTTTTTCCTTTTTTTAAAAAATATTTTGCATGATCATGTTGTCTTGAAATTTTTTTGATCTAAGAATTGTGATTTGATATTCATTGGTTAGCTTAAAATTTTTGAACACATGATCGATGTTGGATTTTGATTTTGTTACTTACTTTGGGCAATTGAGAATTCATATGTTTGATCTTTCGATACAAGCACATTAGCACATGATTGGTGGGGTATGACATGTGGTTTTGATGTGCATATTTCTATGTTTTGGGTGAAACTGGATAACCTATTGGTTGGATACATTGGCATATTAAAAAAAAAAAAATCATTGATAAGATTTTCATTGAGTAATGGGCCTCTTGCCTCAAAGCATTGAGTGTTCACGTCAAAAGGTGAAGAAATTTGATTTGGTTCAAAATTATGACTAGTTTAGTTTAGTAGCCTTTTGACTCGAGTTAGTAAGTCCTTAGGGTGTTTTTACACCCAATGCCCTAAAATCATCTGGTTTGGGAGTCATTGGCTAAACACTCGCTATATGGGTCAATTAGAAAGCTTAAGGAACTAGACATTGCGAGTCATAATTAAAAAAAGAAAATAATAATAATAATAAAATAAAGTATGCCATTGTTGTTCATTCTAATGGGAATTTCAGTGAATCTTGAGATATGGAGACATTGTGCATTGAAATCATTTGGAAAGCTTCATAGTCTTGTGCTAGTTCACTATACCTTTGTTTCAAATTTGTGATGCCTTGGCTTTTGTTGTAAGTTATGAAAACTTTTAATTCCAATTCATTGTGAAAATGGAGTTTAACTTTTAAGCTTGCTAATGAATGAAAATCATGGTTTGAGTAATGCTTAATTTTAGATAACATGAACTATGTATAATGTTTGTAGGTAACATTCTGGAAAACCCTCACGACACTTCACTCGTCCACTAGGAATTCCTAGGGTTCAAAAGGCTTGTTGCATATGCCAAATGCAACCATACATCCCACGAAAGCTGGATTTATCTTTTGTTTTACATTTAGGTTTTTATTTTGTATTGCTAAGGGACTAGCAATATGTAAGTTTAGGTGATAAGTGCTTAAATATTCATATTTAAGCCCTTAATTTATATTTGTTATGCCTTTAGTTTATGTTATTTTGTCTATTTTATTTCCTTTTTGTGTTTTCTGTGTTTTTTGTAGGTCATGGAAGAAAATGAAGCGTTTCTAGAAATGTTCCAAGCTTAAAGGGCAAATTGGGAAGATCTAGAAGATGTGGAAAGGATTAAATCGGAATTTATCAAATTGAGGTCAAAATCGGATTAAATTTGGATCCTGAACATGTCTCGGTATTTTGGCCATAACTTTCAGCTCAAATATCTGATTGAGGTGATTCTAACGGCATTGGAAAGCTAACTCAAAATTCTATAAATCATTGTGAAATACCATTTTCCCAATTCGGACCGCCGCAATGTCAAAATCACCCCGCAAGATAGGAGCCCAATTCTGGACGAATCCTTCTCCGATTTGTAATAGGATTGTCTCCTAAATTGACTAGGAGATAGAATTCCGAAATTACTAGGTTTACTAGTGTTTCTAGGACTCTCATAAAGCCTATAAATAGACCTCTAAGCCCCACAATTAGACACACAATTTTCAGAGAGGAGAAGTGGAGGCAACTTCTAGGAGCGGTTTTCGGTTATTTCTTTTCCTTTTCTTTTTAGTTTTATTTTAATTATGTGTAACTAAACCTTTAAGTAGGGCTTGATTGAAGCCCTGATCATGTTTATATTTTAATTCAGTATTGGCACCTTTGCGATAATTGCATTATGATATTTAACTTGATTAATTCCTGCTTTCAATAATTCCTCATATGTATTTGCCTGATCAACATGTGCATGTGGTATGGACCTGTTAGTTAGATCAATTTGGATGACCGAGTCCTGGGTTTAACATAAGTAACAAAAGATATCCACACCGGGTTCTTGGGTTAATCAACATGGGAAACCGGGAGTAGACACCCATACCCTAGGTCTCATGTGTTTGTCGGTTTTCACAGTTTTTATGCTTTCTTAAAAACAACTTAGTAGACACCCATACTAAATCCTTTAAGAAAGAAAAGAATTAGAGTAGACACCCATGCCTAATTCGTTGCTTAGGGAAACCAATAATCTAAGGAGTAGACACCCATACCCTTAGGTTGGCAGACATTAAATATTCATAATGTGATCAAAGTATTGGCATACTGATTTATTGTATAAGTATGATTAGCGGTGGAAATCAAAGCCCTACCTCTTTCTCATTGTTTAATCAAACTCAATTTTACGTCTTTTATTTTATATTGCGAATTTATTTTTAAACATAATTTACCAATCCCTATGGGATCGATCTTGCACTTACACACTCTACTATACTTTTGACCTTGTGCACTTGCAAGTAAAACGTACAATTATTTGCCTACTAATTTAGGTAGATATTTGAACAATAGTTCTGAAGTTCGAAAGGGTTCGTTGTGCAAAATAAAAATAAATTGAAAATAAAGTTGAATAAATGAATAATAAAAAGGTACTAAGGTTTTCAGAATGTACCTCATCAAATCAAAACTCATATTCTCATGTTTTGTTCATACATCTGTTAAAAATTAAACCCTAAGCATGTTTTATTGTTTTTATAAAATCCTATTGAAAGATTCAATGAATCCAACTCTATTATGAAAGACAATGAGTATCCAATTGAGATCAAAAGATCCAATGTATCCGTTTGAACAACGAAAGACAATGGATACCCAATTTCAATCAAACGATTCGATGTATCAGTTTGATGAAACACATTGAATATCCAATGTTTCAACAATTCTATAAACAACAATCAATTCAAGTTTGCCACATAAATGGATTGAAATGAAAATACTTCATATTAAAGTCGGAATTGTAGGAATAGAAACATGAGAAATATAGAACTAATTAATGATAAGGCTTCATCTTCCACCTTAGTTGAAGGTTTTAGCCTCTCATGATAACAAAAGACAAAATTAAATCAATTGAAATCATAACAAAACTAAAACTTACAAAGGAAAACTTTCAAAAAGCTTAAGAACGACTCTAGGTCGAAGTTTTGGACTCAACAGCACCCCCTGGAACATTTACAATGAAAAAGATAGTATTTATAAGCTAATTTTAGGGTTTTAGCGTTGCCAGGTCAACCAAGTGTGCTCGATCTCACTCTAGGTGCGCTCGATCGTGCTCGAGCAAACATTTCCAGTTTTGATGGGCGCAAGTGCTCTCAAGCACACTACCTTCAGAATCATTCGATTCTTTTGAAGTGTGACTTTGAAGATCTTCAAGTTAGCTTTCCAATGGCACCAAGAATACACCAATCGGAGTTCTACAACTCTAGATATGGTCTTTTTGGTGGGACTTGTCGGGTGCGAATTATCGCTCAACTTAAATTTGTTGCAAATGCTCCTCGAACTGTTTTAAGCCCCATAATTAATGGAATTAGCCACAGATGTATCTTAGCAAACTGCAAAAACACTAAAACACAAAAACTAAACAAAAACACTAGAAATAACAAAACTAAGGGTTTAACACATACAAGTTAAGGGGTCAGAATATGCAATATTTGGCACTCATTAGTCGTTTCTAACACGTCACCCAATGATGATGTGTCACATTGACACTTTACCAAAGGGTAACATGTGATACCTCGATAAAAATAACCCTTGTATTTTTCAATAATTTCTCTATACAAAGATCGGCTATGGAGTTTTTAAATTGGTTATAAACAAGGACCCTCTAGAGTGGACGTACGCTAGGGTTAGCGGAGTGGATGTACAATAGAAGCCAAAACACTAACCCTCTAGAGTGGATGTACACAAGGGTTAACGGACGTCCGTCCTTGTTTCTAGTGCGGATGTATGTGGGGGGACCATTGGACATATGCTCTGCAAATAGTACATGGATGTACGCAAAACCACACGAACGTACACTACTTTTTGAAATACCATTTGGATAATACCTAACATACGATGTACCCTTTGGACCACTGTGTAAAAGTACCGGACATATACTAGGGTTAGCGGACATCCGCTACTTTCAGAGAGTTGGTATCACCCCTCAGCTATAGATACCCCTCATCCCACCCATATTCTTCACATCTAACCAGAGCCATGGCACACCCTTAGGCTACCAGAATTGAAAGGGTCTTTTAATCTTGAGAGAGTTGTGAGTTTGAAAGAGTTCTGTGAGAAGGAGCCCATGTCTTTGCTTGGTTTTGAGGTAATCCCTACCTACCCTGCCTATTTAGCATTGTTTCATTTCCTAATCTATGTTTTATAAAGAGTTTATTAAGCATTTCCTTAAAAGTGTTAACGTTTTCAAAAGAGCCTTTTTAAGTTTCATGTTGATAATATTTTTACATTGCATGTGCTTATTTTCTAGCTTAGAGGAGGTGTAGAAGCCAAGAAATACCCTAGGAATCATGTACTGTTTGAATCTTAGGCAGTATGCTTAACTCACTGAGTAGACGTATGCCATCGGGGCCGGATGTATGGTCAGTGGGCAGAGCACCAGTTTTAAGTTTCGCACGTGTACGCTTTAGCTTAGCCACCTTTATGGGTTAAATAAGGCTTAAAATAATGGTGTTTTGTATCCATTATAACAGGATTTATCTATATCAGAGGAATTGCTCAAATGTGTGAGGTAAGTGAACACTTACAACCCTTTTTACTTAAAACGTGGGATATGTCAATTGACTGACCACGAGTATGATATGAGCATGCCTACTTTTGTAAATACTTAGTAATTGCATTCTAAATTAATTGTTAAGATGCATTTTATGATATGGTATGCCAGTATGTGTAGTATAAACAGCCATGGGCTTACGATATAGACTTCATACTATGGTCAAATGTGTGTGTTATATGGGGGCTTTGGATTCAATGGTTTTGTGATCAAGCTGCAGCCATTCCCAATGGATGGTCACTATAGGATGCACATCATTAGTAGTGTAGGTCACCCAAGGTCGAACTCGATCGTTCCGCTAGTGTTATATACAATAGTGTGCAATGGTTGGGGGACCGGCATTGTACTACAAGTCCCTCAGACAACACCAACCCTACTAAGAAGGGGTAAAAATATCGGGTAGACCATATATGAGAGTTATGACCTATAAAGCATTAGTTTTTTTGCATTAAAATATTTAGGTAATTATCATCGGTAGTACACCATAATCTTTAAAACCCGAAACCCTACTAAATGGTGTATTAAAGGAGGTAATGCCCCTTTTTTATTCTTACCCAAATTGCATGTTTACTTTCATTTAATTGAGGCTCATGTCGTACCTATGTTGTAAGGTTTACTTACTAAGTCTTTAGACTTACACTATTGTTACTCTCTTAGGAAATTTGACTCTACACTCTAGGAGTGGCACGGTTGCTGCTACTCGATTGGCTTAGGACTTGATTAATAATTCAGGTTTGTTATCATTATTATATAGTTGCTCCATGTCTTTATTTTGATGATATATAGTTAACTCAGATTTATCTCACCTTCCTATGCATTTACTCTGATGATGCTAGAGGCGATTCCCGATTGAGTCACAAGTTGGCTTATCTGGGGTAATTGTTAGTAACTCTGCCAAATTAGCCAAGGCTAATTTTGGGGGCGTTACATAATGTGTCAAAGTGATACGTCATCCCTTTGGTAACATGCTATTGTGACACATTACCAAAGGGTAACGTGCGAATGTGACACGTTACCAAAGGGTAACGTACAAATGTGACATGTCACTCCTTTGGTGACATGTCATTTTGGCAGGTTACCAAAAGGTGACATGTCACTTTGGCACGTTACCATTTGGCAACTTGCCAAAGTGACACCTCACCCAAAGGTGATGTGTCAAAATTGACATGTCATTAAATTTAATTAATTCTAGTGAGCCCGCTCAATCGGCTTGCTCGTGCTCGACTATCTTATATAAATGACCCACTCATGGACACAAAACTAATTAACTCAATTATTAAACGATCGATACATACCCGTATAAAATTGGGGTTGATCCTTTAATGTTCGTGAATATTAGCACGATTTGCATATATTTATGTAGAAAATTGATGTAGAAAATAACAAGATATCAAAGTAGATTAAAAATAAGTAATGAAAATAAACAAAGGAGATTTAATAGATGTAAATTTATTGAATAACTCAAAGGTGAACACTTACGGAGGAAATAACCGAAAAGGTAGTAAGAAAGGAATTGGGAACAAAGCAAGATACAAATGGATAGCAAAGTAGGTGCAAAATGAGTTAAGTGTTTGGCTATAACTTCTATCTTACAATGGAGGGGAGTCATCCTTTTATATACGCATTCCAATGGGTAAAATAAAATTACAATATGAAAAGAAAATTACAGTCAGGAAATTAAACAATGAAAGTAGATTATTTGTGACACTGTGGAGTCGGCGGACAATAGGACATCAATCTTGGATAGTGAAAAGTATAAATCTTGAATAGTGAAAGCAGGTACTATAGTGTCGGTAGACAAAACAATAATCTTGAAATACTAAAAGCAACGTGTAGCAGCAATCTGGAACAGTAAAGCAACAATCTTGAATAGTAAAAATAATCATCAGTAATCTTGAAATAGTAAAAGCAAGGCGTAGCAGCAATCTTGAACAATTAAGCAGCAGTCTTGAATAGTAAAAGTAGTCTTGACCAATAATGGAATCTCTAGCAGTGGTGCTAGCAATACTGAAAGCAAAGTAATCAGTCTTTCACAATAATGATGACTTTAATCTTGAAAGTAAATCACAAATCTTCAAGTCCAAGAAAATAATCTTCAAGGCTATAACCAGAATTTTCAAACCATTCTCGTTTTGGATCAACAGTAGCTTCAGAATTATCTTCTTTATCTTCGTCAGAACTATCATTCAGGGATTCTAAAATGCTTTTAATATTTCTTTCTATTTCTTGGAAGACTTCTTTTTAGAAGATTCAGAAGATGTAGTAGTAGTAGAAGTAGCAACAGTGGTTTCTTTGGGAGGAGGTAGGAAAACACTGGGGGTTAATAATATGGGAGCAGTAATGGTAGGGCAAATTTTGGTCCTTTGGTATTTGGGACAAAACTTACAATAGTATCAGTAACTTTAACATTGTTAACAATAGCATTAGTTTGTGGGTATTTCTCCTACCATTTGACGTACCAATGTCTTTCAATTTTGTCATCCATTATGACATATTGCCATTTTAGAATTCATGGAATCTTATATTTTTTAACAAAATGCAGAACGAGGAAATTTAGAACCATAGTTGTCAGTCTAGAAATGAATTTTGAAGTCCCCAAGGGACAGCTTTGCTGGGTATTGCCTTGAATTCCATCAAGTCATGTGGGGCCAATTTTGTCTTATTCCAAATTGGTTTTGGAATTCTCTCACGTTTTAGACTTCTCTCTTGGAGCACCGGCTTTGAGTCCTTTCCAAGTCAGATTTGGAAGTCCTTGGTTTACTTGGAACACAATTCAATTCCTTTAGGTTTCGCACCTCTTGGCCAACAACTTCATTGCTCCTTATAAAAGGAGTGTTGCCCAACATGAAGAGTAGTAATAAGGAGAAAAACTTAAAGCACTATAGTCCGTATTTCTTTTCTCTCTTTTGTAGCCGCAAGAGGCATAGGGAAGAAAGAGAATTTTTCACTTTTTGTTGTTAATTCCCTTTTGTGTGAGAGTGAGATTTGGGTGTATTGGGGCTTTGGGCTTTGAGTGGTTTTCACCCTATTATTTTTGTACTCCATCTTTTGATAGTGAATTTCCTCTAGGTCGTCTCCACCAGTGGATGTAGGATTGTTAAGCCGAACCACTTAAATCTTGGTGTCGTGTGTGGTTGATCTATTTTCTATTATGTTATTTTCTATTTCTTTAGGATCCTATATTTTAATTCCGTGCACAACATATGGTATCAAAGCCTGGGTTCTTTATTTTGCGGGATGGCTTCTGCAAAATTTGAAGTAGAAAAATTTGATGGTCAGAATAGTTTCAGTCTTTGGCGTATCAAGATGCGTGCTTTGTTACGACAACAAGGTTTGGTGAAGATTTTGGATGGCAAGAAGCCATCAACATCATCAAAGGAGGAACGTGCTGAACTTGAAGAGAAGGCCCACAGTTTAATTTTATTATCTCTTTCAGATGGAGTTTTGAGAGAAGTTGCCAATGAAGAAACTGCTATTGGACTTTGGAAAAAGTTAGAAAGTTTGTACATGAAGAAGTCTCTCACCAACCGTTTATTTCTGAAGCAACGATTATATACTCTCAGGATGCAGGAAGGTATGCCTCTTTGTGATCATCTTGATGAATTTAATAAAATTCTTATGGATTTGAAAAATATTGATATTAAAATTGATGATGAGCATCAAGCCTTGATTTTGTTATGCTCGCTACCTGAGTTTTTTGATAACTTCATTAATTCAATGTTGTACGGTAGAGATACTATCTCTTTGATTGATGTTAAATCTGCTTTGAATTCTATGGAATTGAGGACAAGATTGAATGGGAAAGGTAGTGACAATCAGGCTGAGGGTTTATTTGTTAAGGGTTGTTTTGAAAATTCCTCTAATTTTAGAGGTCGATCCAGTGAGAGAGACTCAGATAGAAGAGGCCAATCGCAATCCAACTTGAAGAACAGAGTTAAGTGTTACTATTGTAAAAAGTATGGGCATTATAAATCCAAGTGTCCAAAGTTGAGAAATAAAGAGGAAGTTAATAAGGCAAGTTCCTCTTCTATGGCTGGTGTTGTCGAAGAAAATTCTGAGGATGAAGATTTTTTCCTTGCAGTTACCGATTCAGATGGTTGTCTTAACGACAAATGGGTCCTTGATACTGCATGTACTTCTCATATGTCCCCTAAAAGGGATTGGTTTACTACCTACGAGTCAATCAATGGTGGTTCAGTCTTTATGGGAAACAATGTTGCCTGAAAGATTGTTGGTATTGGTGCAGTTAGAATAAGGATGCATGACGGGGCTGTCAAGACTATAAAGAACGTTCGACACATACCAGATTTGAAGAGAAATCTTATTTCTTGGGCACTTTGGACTCCCTTAACCACAAGTATTCTGGTGGAGGTGGAGTCATCCGGGTTAGTGAAGGCTCATTGGTTATGATGAAAGGTAACAAGATTGATGGTCTCTACTTTCTTCAAGGCAGTATGGTGATAGATTCAACTGATGTGTCTTCTTCAGATGATTTCAGACAATCAGCAGTGTTAGCACAACAGAGTGAGGAGAAGGAGTGTTTCATGTCGCATTTACCTTACTCTAGTGCGTTTGGGAGCATCATGTATGTTGTGGTGCACATTCGTCCAGATGTTTCACATGCAGTTAGTGTTGTTGGTCATGGTAAGGTTCATTGGCCGGCAGTAAAATGGATACTCCGTTATTTACGGGGTGCTACAGATGTTGGTTTAGTCTTTGATAGAGGCAATGGTATCGGGTCCAGTGTCATTGGGTATGTCAATTTAGATTATGCTGGTGATTTGGTTGTGACACGAGGAGATATCACATTGGACAAATTGTCTTTAAGAAAAATCCAGTGGATATGTTGACTAAGCTAGTTTTGGTTTTCAAGTTCAAGAGATACTTGGACTTGATTGTTGTCTGTAGCTTGTGATTGCCCTTCAGGGTGTTGGAGGAGATGTCATGAGGAAATTTGCATTTGGGACTTGATGAAATTCAAGTCAAGGTGGAGTTTGTTGGGTATTGCCTTGAATTTCATCAAGTCATGTGGGGCCAATTTTGTCTTATTCCAAATTGGTTTTGGAATTCTCTCACGTTTTAGACTTCTCTCTTGGAGCACCGGCTTTGAGTCCTTTCCAAGTCAGATTTGGAAGTCCTTGGTTTACTTGGAATACAATTCAATTCCTTTAGGTTTCGTACCTCTTGGCCACCGACTTCATTGCTCCTTATAAAAGGAGTGTTGCCCAACGTGAAAAGTAGTGATAAGGAGAAAAACTTAAAGCATTGTAGTCCGTATTTCTTTTCTCTCTTTTGTAGCCGCAAGAGGCATAGGGAAGAAAGAGAATTTTTCTCTTTTTGTTGTTAATTCCCTTTTGTGTGAAAGTGAGATTTGGGTGTATTGGGGCTTTGGGCTTTGAGTGGTTTTCTCCCTATTATTTTTGTACTCCATCTTTTGATCGTGAATTTCCTTTGGGTCGTCTCCGCCAGTGGATGTAGGTATGTTAAGCCGAACCACTTAAATCTTGGTGTCGTGTGTGGCTGATCTGTTTTCTATTCTATTATTTTCTGCTTCTTTAGGATCTTGTATTTTAATTCCGTGCACAACAAGCTTAATCGGCTGTAGACCATACTCAATGAAGTAGAGGTCACTAATCCCACCCTCCCCCTCCCTTATGTGTAGGCTTGTAAACGAGCCGAGCCGAGCCAAGCTTTGGCAAACTGCACTCAGCTCATTTAAGAAGGAAAATAATCGAGCTAAGCTCGAGCTCGAGCCGAGCTTGGAACCTCTGGCTCAAGCTCAGCTCAATAAGCATTTTGACTAGCTCGGGCTCGAGCTCGGGATTGTGAAAGGGCACTTTTCGAGCATAGCTGAGCTCTCGATTGGCTCGACTCAGCTCGAGCTCGAGTTAGAAGCAGAAGTTTCAACCTCCAGATACCAAGCTCAAGCCTGAGCTCGAGCTCGGCTAAAAGCTTGTTCAAGCTTTAAATGAGCAGCTCGGCTTGTTTAAGGCTCGTTTAGATTAATTCAGTAATTTTTTTCTAAAATAGTTAAAATTCAACACTGAATTAGGTAAGATTCCAAAGGCCAATTATAATTTATAAATCAGTTAAGATTCACTTAACAAGGTAATTTTCACTAAATCATGTAAAATTTAGGATAATTATAACAGGGCCATGATTCATGGGAAAACCTAAAACTAAGGCAGAAATTATAAACACCTTAAATTACATGCTTACAGGACAAGCATATCATGGCCTTACAAATTACAAACAACTTCAAATTGAAGAAAACAAATTAATTTACAAACAAAATTACAAATCAAATTGAAGAAATTACAAATGACTGAAATGAGTCAAATGACCAAAAGACAATTCATCTAAAGACTACACTCTTCGAACTAGCCACCATAGCTGCCCACACCACATTGCATTCAATGAAAAAAGAAATGTGTTAAAATTTTTATAACTCCCTTGCAAGATGTCAATGGAGCTTTATCATCAATAAGCAAATATTAAAAAAATAGATGAGCAAATGCACATAAAATTAAGCATTGTAAAATGTTGAAGGATATCAAGATGTGTTCCACTTGTCAATTGACACAAACTGTGACTCACATTGCAATCCATGGGGGAAAAATAAGTGCTAAGAATTGAGTCACAAACCACAAGACATGTAGCTTCTGGTCATTATAAAAGCAATGGAAGAGCTGAGGGAGGCATAATAATACTGACTTATCTAGGCAATGAAGAGCAAAAAGAAACCTCACAAGTATTACTCCAGCTTTAACAACTATCAAGAATCAAGAAAAAAAAATAAACACAAACAAAGGATATTATCACACAATTGGTCAAGCAGTAAACGTACTTTTATCACCCTTTTTCCAAATGTTCCTGCAAAGATTCAAAGAAATACCCAAAACAAAATCAGAAATCAAGAAAAAAGCTGAGCTAGAAGCAACATATAAAATTGAAAAGATTGATATAGAGAACATATAAAGCTCATTAATAGCTACTCACCAACTGATGCCATCACAAAAATAAACTATCCCTGAAATCTTTCTTATTCCACAAGACATGCAAAGGGCCACTACTTTGTATTCCATACATTCATTCTAATCATTTGAATTGACCAAGGCTACAACCAACACAAAGAAGAAACACCTCCAAAGAATTGGGTTCCCACAATTTTTAAGGCTATTGTTTTTAAACATAACAATTCAGCAAATACAAACAACAAAGAATTACAGTCATGGGTTATTAACATATCATGATTAATGCAGTTGAAAAGTTTCCAATCCACAAAACCCAATTCACACCAGATCCCATCAGTGATGGATGATCAAGGTATTATCAAAAATGTCTATTGCACATAGATCTAGTTAAACTAACTTGGAAAATGATATCCAATGACTTGAAAAGCCAAAAACAAAGCAAGGAGACAATGAATTAAACAAATTTGAGAAAACCCAGTAATAAAAGATAGAGATCTGAAGGCCCTTTTCCGGGTTTACAACAAAAATGTAACAAGAATTTCATATAGCAACACAGATAACTAGCCAAAACTTTAGCTAACCATACAGATTCTGATAACCTTTTTATTCGAACTAGAAACACTAACCATGCTCCATCCCTTCCAGATCTAGCAAGTTATTTACTAGAGAATATGATCATTATCAGAAATAATACATGAAGCATCAAGAAATACATATTCCTATAATTGTTAGCAATTTTTTACTCCCTTGAAAATTACATATGATTTTTTTTTTTTTTTGATAAGTTATTGAGAACCTCCAAGCCCCTTGGTGCCAAAACCGACCATCTAGTGTAAAGAATGAACTGCTAAAAAAACTTCAATAAGATCAAAGGTAAGAAGGTTCTTCTTACCAAAGCTAATGGTCATGAAAGTCAGAGCTGCATGAAATATGAAGAAAAAGAAATTAATTACTAAAATTGCATAAACAAATCTAACCTAGGGTCATGGTTAAGAAGAAATTAATAAAATCAACACTATAAACTTCTAGGCTTTATAAGTTTGGGCCTTCAATTAGGTATAGATAAACAAATGTCATACATTTTGTATTCAATATAGGAAGATAAATTCTTAAGAAATTGAACGTATTTTTCATTTTTATCATTGTTTAATTTGTTTCATAAATCTAAACAAAACCTAAAAGTTTGAGATCAACGATTTCCCAAGCACATGGTTATACTCTACTTGCTTTATCATCAAGGACAATCAGTCCATTTCTATGTCATTATGTCATTCTATATTGTTTTGCAAATAACTTTTGA
Organism: Carpinus viminea; assembly: GCA_013348765.1. Classification (NCBI taxonomy): domain Eukaryota; kingdom Viridiplantae; phylum Streptophyta; class Magnoliopsida; order Fagales; family Betulaceae; genus Carpinus; species Carpinus viminea. The sequence continues at coordinate 25,769,970 of CP054670.1, read as the reverse complement.
GATTGAAACCTTATCTTTGTCATTTAGCACATGTTGTCATGGTTTTGATACTGTTTTGACAAAGAAAAAAATTGTATCAGTGTTTGAAAAACATATATAAAATTAAAACTTAGCATTTCTTTTAAAGTTTGAGATCTCTAGTAGACTATCACAGAGCACCCCAAAGAACACCCGAACATAGAATCAAAATCTAAGTAATATGGTCTTATTTTGATTTGAAATCGTCAAGAAAAAATAAAAAGAAGCAACCAGTTTATGCATTGGAATGTACCTTTGGGCGATCGGCTTTCACGAAGATGGAAAACCCTCAACATAGAATCACATAGGAAAACATTCAAACTCATACCCAATCTACAAACAATCAAGCCAAAATCTATCACAGTCAAACAAAAATTAATGAAAGAGAAAGAGAAAGAGATAGAGAGAGTTTTGATCGGGGATTTCATCTGAAGATTGAAGTGGCTGTTGAAAGAGTGAAAGATAGAGAGGGTTTTGAACTTTTGTTTTAGGGTTAGGACTTAGGACTGTTGGAACTGGAAGCTTGAAAGAGATGAATCAATGGCTTGGATTAAATCAAGTTACATCTGACGACTATAATCAAGTTACATGTGAGCTCGCTAATTATCTATCTAATAAATGATCTTGATCGTTTATTTTGATCCTTATCTTCTCAGTCAATAAAGGACGATAGATTAGCTCAATCAAGGGAAGCTTACAACGATTTAGATGCACCATATAACTCCTACGCAATTAAATGGTTTACAGCTGTAGTCCCTTTCATCCATCCAATGGCTTAGATTTCATCACAAAATTTTGGATGGCTGAGACAACCTGCGTGCAAACCGAGACTGCTACAGTCTCATAGGCCGTGCATGCGTGGGGGAGTACAAGAGTGAATCTATCCTCTGCGTGCATGAGTTGATGAATCCGGTTCCATGCGTTATCCAATAAATGATCATGACCTTTGTTTTTTATCTTTATTTTCGGATTAAATTCAGAACGATGGATTGTTGAGCTCATGATGTTATGTGAAACACCATATAACTCTCACATTATATAACGCCCCGAGAATTAATTAACTTGTAATTAATTCAACGGTTTGTCTCCTAGCCTTGTTCTACTCCGAACAAGACCTCTGGGACCTCTACTCCTAAAAAACAGAGGATACTAAGCAGCGGAAGTAATAAAGTATTGTAAACATAAATCAGTATGACCAGAGCGTCTAATCAAAGCAGTGGAAATTATACTATATACACCAGTACAAGGGATTGATTCAAATCCTTAATATGCATGCATCAAGCCCTAATGTCTACAACATAACTCAAAAGTACTAGTTACCATGAGTACCTGCTTAAGCTTGCAATAAGTCCTCAAGCATCTCTTGGATCGAATCCTCCACAAGAACCGGATGCTTCACGGTATCCACTATCTATAACAGCATAATCGTACATATGGAGAAAAAAGAAAAATAATACAAGGATAAGTCCGACGACTTAGTGAGTAGAAATCCACATGATGTACCTGCCATTAATTTGTGGATTCTTTTACTTATAAAACACATGCAGTATTATGTGATGACAGTTATCATGCAGGTAATATATATATAGGTAATATACGCTTATAATCATGAGTAACAATAATAGTTCAACAATATGGTCTACCCGAGATATTACCCCTTCTCAGCAGGGTTGACGCTGTCCCGAGGGACCTGTAGTACAATGTCAGTGCCCCAGCAATTGCACGAAACATACCGTGCGTAACACTAGCAGCACAATCGAGTTCAACCCCAAGTGGCGCACACCGCTAATGACGTCCGTCCTATAGTGACCATCCATTAGGAATGGTTGCATCATTGGTCACGAGTCATTGGATCCAAAGCCCCCACACATGCACACATTGACCATAAAGCTAACCCGTATAGTAAGCCCATGGCTATTATTATCGCACATACCGGTGTACCATGTCTTACGATGCAATTAGTCTTATTAGTCTTTTATATGCACAGTTTTACAAGTTTCATTATTATCTTATTAACAGACACACATTTTCACAAAAGAGAGTTCTCCGTAGTTCCAAAATGTATTTCATGAGAGTTTCAAAACATGCATGTTTGATATATACAAAATATGTGCAATGTAGGAAAAGTAACAACAAAGCATCCATGTGAGTTTGTACTCACCCAGGCCGTAAAGCTCCTCCATGTAATTCCCTTGAGGCTCCATAACCTCGAATACTGAGAAAAGACCTATCATTAGTTATATTTCTACTAAAGCACAACTCTATAATAAGGAAACAAGAGCTATGGGACGATTGGTGAAAATAGGGTTTTCCTGCCACACTCTAGCTGTACGTCCGGCTCGAGGCCGTACGTCCTCTCCGACGTCTTTCAGGAGAACCTCATTTTCTCTCCACTGTCCGCCTATTCTTAGACTCGTAAGGCCAACAAAGCTTCCTAAGGCCTCCTAATGCAGATCGAAACCTCCATGCAAAGAAACAACGCTAAGCTTAACAAAACCCTAAGCAAGATTAAAGCGTAACTAAGCTAACAACTATAACTAGCAACATAGAACTATAATCAAGTAGCATAACGATGTATTTAAAAGCTAAGGAAACCAAGCGTTACCTTCTTGAAGTGAAACCTCAAGAGTTCCTTCCTCCGGCAGCACTGAAACCTTACAAACACTCACGAAACGGCCTACTAGTAGCCTAGGGGCGAAGATGGGGGTTTAGGGGTGAGAATGGTGTGAAATGGGTGAGGGTATTTATAGGGCCAAAAAGCAGCAGACGTCCGATCCTAAGGGCGTACATCCGGTACCTTTCCACAGCGGTCCAAAGGCTGTCTCGTACGTTTAAATATTAACCAGAGGTATTCCAAAAAGTAGCGGATGTTTGGTCCTAATGGCGTACGTCCGGTACTATTCGACAAAGGTCCAAAGGCTGTTTCATACGATTAGGTATTACAAAGTGAATTCTGTGAATAGTGTCACGTCCGTCCGCCCCAAAGTGGCGTATGTCCGCTGTACTGTTCACAAAGTACGAATGTATTTTCTGTCAGACTGTACGTCCAGTGGGGGACCACCGTATGTCCACGCTAAAAGACAACAACGTACGTTCGCCAACCCTAGCGTACGTCCGCACTAAAAGACAAACCAGAAGACAAATTTCCAAAATGCCCTTCTGACAGATCCTAGTGACCCAAAGTCCAATTTAACCATTTAACTAAGCCACTTATGCTTAGTTAAATATTTGGTCACTACACGTTAGGAATGGATTACAGCTATATTCCATTTATCAAATCCAACAGTTATTATTAAATCAATTAAAATCGGACAGCTATGATTCTAAGATGAAATATTTCAAAATTTCAAATAATCATAATAATCTAATATGGGTGATTTTAGATGAGCTCGCCTCTTAGTTATCCAATAAAAGATCATAACCATTATAATTAAATACAAATTTGTATCAATTAAATCCCAGCCGTTTAATTAACTAAAGTACGCAATAAACTATACATATAATAGTACCCCATAAAAACTCTAAAACAAATGAATTTTAAGTAAATACTAAATAGGTTTAAAAATATCACAAAAAAATAAATAGGTTTAAAAATGGTTGTATTATTTAGCATTATTTATTTATTTTGATATGTCCACACAAAAGGGGGAGGGGAATTCGAACTTGTGACCTCTGTTTCATAAGATATGGTTCTTAGTCAATTGAACTATCTTTTAGGGACATTATTTAGCATTATTTAGTAGTGTATAATGTCTAATTGTTTTAGAGTTTTAAGTCTCCTAATCCTAATTAATATATCATTAAGACAAAAACAAATAAGTAACATATATAGACTATAGTTCATAAACATAGTTACATTACATGTTAAATTTATAATTAATATATCATACACCAATACATTAAACCTATTATTAATAATTAACATAGTCTCATATAAATATAATGCTAGTTATACCCTTAATTAGATAATTGTATACACATTAAATCTGTAATTATTATTGATTAATAACATAGTCCATAAACATAGTTACATTCACGACTCACATTTTCACATACTATTAGTATTATCAAATAATGTCATTATATTACACCACTAATCACTATTATCATATTACAAAAACAAGTAAGTAACATATATAGACTATAGTTCTTAAACATAGTTGTCATTAATTGCATATTAAATTTGAAATTTGTAATTAATATATCATACATCAATATATCATATATGTAATAATTTATAATCAACTTTGTATATAGTGTTACATGTTGGTAATTTTGTAATAATTTTAAATCATATTGATTCATATATAATATATCATATGATTCATATATCATATATATAATAATTAATATGTTAAATTGTTATAATTAAATTATAATAATGTCACACACTATTAACTAACAACAAGTAACATAAGTTACATAACTACATAAGTAATATAATGAGTATATAACTAATTAGTAGTTATATATTAACTACCTTTGTAGTTACTTATAACTTATAAGTTATATCACATTCTCATTTTTATGTTATGTAATTTTGTATATATTAAGTATTAAGTATTAACTAAGTTATTAAATTATAAAATTATAACTACGATTAATAACATATTCCATATAATGTTAGTTATACCCTTAATTAGTTAATTGTGTACACATTAAATCTATAATTAATAACATAGTCCATATAATGTTAATTATACACTTAATTAGTTAATTGTATACACATTCAATCTATAATTAATAACATAATACATATAATGTTAGTTGTATCCTTAATTAGTTAATTATAGACATTAAACCTTTTTTTTTTAATTGGACACTAAACCTATATAATTAATAACATAGTCCATATAAATATAATGCTAGTTATACCATTAATTAGTTAATTGTATACACAGTAAATATATGATTATTATTGATTAATAACGTAGTCCATAAACATAACTACATTATCATGCGGTCGGGTCGGGTCGGGTCGGGTTGAGTCGAGTCGAGTCGAGCTCGCAAGCTTTAAATGAGCTGGGCGAGCTTTAAACAAGCTCAAATTAAACGAGTTGAACCCACAAGCCCCTGCCGAGCTTAATCGAGCGAGTAGGGTATGTGTTGCTAGCTAATCGAGTGAGTTTTAACAATAATAAGCAAGCTTGTACAGTGTCGAGCTCGAGCTTAGTCAAGTAGGTATCGAGCAAGATGTCGAGTGTGTCAGCTCATTTACAGGCCTACTTATGTGGACATGTTAAAAAAAAAAAAAAATAGAAATCAATTTTGAAGGTACTGAAGGCTTCAACAAGTTTTAGGGGAAGGATTTTATATAAGTATATATATACTTATCTTTTATTAAGTAACTAATTAAGTACAATAATTTGTTAGTCTATATTATTTATTAAGTATTTGTCCAAAAAATATTGATTAAGTAACATTAAGTAATTGGTATACAATATGTATATAATTATATTTATGATTATAGGTATTCATATAATTAATTGGTATACTATATATATAGTATGGGTCCCTAAATATATATATATATATATATAGTATGGGAAAAATATAAAATATAGCATGTTCAAAGGTACTAAAGTAGTTTTAAACTACCAAAATGTATTAAAAATGTCACTTTTTTTTTAAAAAAAAAATTTATATTCCTATAATTGTAAAAAATACTAAATTTTTTTTGAAAATACAAAAAAAAAAAAACAATGAGTGAATAAATACAAAAAAAAAAAGTTTTTTAAAATAAATAAATAATTAGTCACTATAATTGGTCAAAATTACAAATTGCTTTATGTTGTATTAAAATAAAATCAGTGGGTGAATAAAAACAATTTTTTAGCATAATCTGACTCTAGGGACTAAATTGTTTTTTTTTTTACTATCTTAAGAACCATACCTTTGATTTTACTTTAATATATGAGTAATCATTGTAGTTAGTTTAAATTAGTCACTGTAGTTCGCCTAAATTATTTATTTATTCCAATTTTTTTTTTGTATTTTAAAAATTTTTTTAATTATTTTATTATTTTATTTGTTAAAAGAATAGGGGTATTATATGAATCTAAAAAAATATGTGGCATTTTTTATACATTTTGGTTGTTTGATAGCTACTTTGGTACCTTTTGAACATTGGAGGTTATATTGCAAACAGCTGATAGTTTTGGGGACTTTTTTATACTTAGGCCAATATGCATACATTGACTACATATTGAATAATAAAAATGTACGTATAAAAACACTGTACTTAATCATGTAATTTAATGAATTGAAAAACTTAACTAATATTATTCATATACAATGATAATATAATTTATAGTCTTTCATTTATTTTTAATGGAAGGTTACGGCTATCTTTTATACTTTTATATATATCCCACAATAAAAATGTACGTGATCACATTTTTAATGTGGGAATATAAGTGTAAAACTTATACTTTTAGGTTTCAGTTTGCGTATTAATAGTATCTCATTTGAAATTAAAATGCTATGTCAATGTATTCTCCTCTCCTAAGTAGATATAATTATATATGTCTATAAATGAGGGGTGGGAAATACTTTCCAAATTAATTTCCCTTTTTTCTTTTTAAGCTACCAGTGACGTTGCATAATTGGCACGTCACCAAGTTGTGATGTCACTTGTACCACGTCACCCCATTAGTGACCTGGTGGCTGATCACACATCACCAATGGGCATTGGGAACATGCAGCCAGCTGGATTCCAATATTTCTCCCCCACCCCCCCCTCCCCCGGGAAATGCTTGAGATCCCGAGAGTTTTCCCAAAATTTGGTTCCCGACTGACGTGGCTGTAGTTAAGTAAACTACAGTTTAGTTTTTTTATGTTTTTTACTGACCCACCCACCCATGCATACTTTCCTATCCCGCTATCCCGCTACCCCCTTCACCTTGTTCTCCTTCTTCTCTCCCACAGCACACTTTTCTCTCTCCCCCACTTCTCAACTCCACTGCCCCCTGACCAGCTGGGCGTATCAGGCAGCCACCCACGCCCAGGCCGATTCCCCTGTCCAGCCGGCCCACCTACGCTGTCCAGCCTGAAATCTACAGTGGAATTTCTGGTTTTAGTCCTTTATTTTGAGTTATATTTGCTGTTGTTGCAGCTGGTTTTGTTTTCTGCAGATTTTGCTGCAGTAGGTTTTATTGCTAAGTTTGGTGTTCTGCAGCTTATTTGGGGTTGCTTGTTTTAGGCCTTTGTAAGGTTTGTTTTAGCCTCTTGATAGGCTTGTAATGTGAATTTTTGTACTCTTTTGAGTTTATAAAGCTTAAAAAAAAAAAAACCCCTTAATTGGAGATGCCCATCATGCCAATTACAATTTCTTTCGAATTACATCACATTTTTGCACAACAAATTGATGTAAAAGCAACAAAATAAACCAAAGAAAGAATTGGGCAAATCTAAGAATACAAAAAACGAATAAGGCAAATCTGAGAGTACAAATCAATCCACTGCCACAATACAAATTTCATCACATTTTTGCACCACAAATTCTTGTAAAAGCAACAAAGTAGCAGAGAAAAAAAATTATTAAAAAAAAACAAATAAAAAGAAAAAAAAATCTAAGAATTTCAGGCTGGGCAGCGTGGGTGGGCAGCCTGCTGGGCGGTGAGCAGCCGACTGCTGGACGGTGGAATCAGCTTGGGCGTGGGTGGCTGCCTGATCTGGCCGGTTGGGCGGGGGCAGTGACGCGGCCTGCTCCGGTCATGCGGTGGGCTGGGCGGTGTTGGATTTTCAAAGCCGGTTGAGCGGATGATCGGGCTAGGCGTGGGTGGCGGGTTGCACTGGTGGGTGGGCATCACTGGAGTTGAGAAGTGGGGGAGAGAGAAAAGTGTGCTGTGGGAGGGAAGAAGGAGAAGAAGGTGAAGGGGATAGGATAGTATGCGGGGTGGGTGGATGGGTAAAAAAAAAAAAGAATAAACTGTAGTTTGCTTAACTACAGCCACGTCAGTTGGAAACCAAATTTCGGGAAAACTCTCGGGATCCCTAGCACTCCTCCCCCCCCCCCTTCATTTTTTTTTTCTTTCTTCCTTCCCTCCTCTTTTTTCTTCCTCCCCCGCTGGCCTTCTTTCTTCCTCCTCTTTTTCTCTCTTTTTCTTTCTCTTCTTCCCTCTCAACTTGAGAAGCTCCTTGCTAGCTAGCCACAATTTTTTTTTACTCCTTAATTCTCTGCGTGCACAGTCACGGCTGAGAATTAAGCCTCCAAAACGTTAATACGTGATCGGTACATTTTCACTCTCTCAGTCTTTCACAGTACTCTCTCTCCGGCAACTCTTTCCGACAGGTCCGACCTCTCACAACCTCTCTACGTCGAGCTCTCCAGGTATATATAGATATATATATATATAGCTAGAAATGAAAAATAAAAACAGAGTATTGTTATAGAAAATGCTAGGGTTCTTTCCATAGGTCTCTTGGCGTTATCCCAGTCTTACGTAAAACATGGTTTAAAAAAAAATAAAATTGTAGTGGCCTCTACCATAGATTTTTTAGCATTAGCACCAAATTGAGGTATTAACACCAAATTTGTGAGGCATTAGTACTAAAATTGAGGCATTAGCATCAAAATTGAGGCATTAACATCAAATTTTGGATAATCAAATCTATTTTGGGTGATATCATCCCTAAAGGGTTAACCTTCCACCCTTAGGTTTTATTTTGAATAAAAAAAAAAGTTTTAAAGCATTAGAACCTAACTATTAACTCATAAAAATTAATTTATTAGCAAAAAAATGGTATTACAATTTTATTTTTTCTTAAATCATATTCTATGTAAGACTGGGAAAACGTCAGAATAACACTACGAGGAGAACCCCTAGCAAACCCCTATTGTTATAGATGTTAATTTTTTTTTTATAAAATATTCGAACAAGAGGGGGGAGGATTCGAATTAGAGACCTCTACTTTATTAGACGTGGTCCTAGTTGATTGAGTTACCTCCTGGAGACATAAATGTTAATTTGTTAATATATTTATTTGTGTGAAATATTTGATTTAAATTATATTTAATTTTTTTTAATATATGGTAGGCAGGGCTGGGCACGGGTCGGATCGGGCGAGTTTCGGCCCGTTCGGCTACCCGACCCGTGCATGTCGGGTATGTGCATTTTCAACCTGTGACAGCACTGAATATTTGAAAAACCGACGGGTATCGGGCGGTTCGGATCGGGTTATTTTGGTCGGGTTGCTCGGTTCGGGTCTGATATTTTTTAAGTCTTTTAAAAAAAGAAAAAAACAAGAAAGAAAGAAAGAAAAGACCGGTTGGAAAAAAATTAAATTAAATTAAGAGATAATTATTATTTTTTTGTTTGTACTTTGTTGGCATTGGGAACGAGTTCCTGCAGGGCCTTCATTCTCTCTGCGATTCTCTCCCTCCGTAACTGCAACAATACCAAAACCACCCACAACCATTGCTGTGATCTATGCAAAAGAACAAGTGGGTTTCCTGGATTTTAAGATTTCGGATGAGAGAATTGGAAATGGGGATTACCTTGCTCTTCGGCTCAATTTGGAGGCGTGCAGGAGCGGATCTGGTGAAGAAAATGGGGATCTATTGACTTGGGTCAGTGCTGCTGACGGAGGAGATGGTCTCCGGTGCGATGGCTGGTGGGTAGTGGGTGAGAGAGACTTGGAGTTGAGAGGTCTGAGAGATCGAGGAGGGTGCGGCTCGAAATGTTCCTAGGAACTAGGGTTTTTTTTTAAGGTATATGATCAGCACAGGTATATTCGGGGTGGGTCGGGTACCCGCACAGAAAATTTTATTGAACCCGAGGCCCGCCCCACCTCGACCGGGTTTTGTAATTTTTAACCCGAACCAGCGAAAAAATGCCTAAAATCTGCCCAGATCGACTCGGCTTGGGGCGGGGCGGCTCGGGTTGGTCGGATCGGGCGGGTTCTACCCAGCCCTAATGGTAGGTATATACGTACATGAACATGCATGCAAATTGTATGTTTAATGCAACGTAATTTTTTGAAATTATATATTGAATTTGTTTTATGTTTTGCAAATTTAGATTATGTAAATGTTATAAAAAAAAAAAAACTAACCTAGTTTTATTTAGTTTGGGGTCCCCATACCAAATGCATTTAAATTTATAGTGGTTTTGATTTGGTTTAGGTTTAATTTGCAAATTTTGATTATGTAAATGTTATTAAAAAGAAAAAGGAAAAGGGAAAAAAAAAATACAACTAACCTAGATTTATTTGTCATTTAGGGTCTCCATACCATATGCATTTAAATTTATAGTGGTTTTAATTTTGTTTTGCTTTTGCAAATTTATATTATGTAAATGTAAAAAAAAAAAAAAATTTAAAAAAAAAAAAACCTAACCTAGATTTATTTAATTTAAGGTCCATACCAAATGCATTTAATTTATAGAGGTTTTAATTTGGTTTAGGTTTAATTTGGAAATTTAGATTATGTAAATGTTATAAAAAAAAGAAAAAGGAGTAAATACATTATAAGTCTATGGGTCAATCCAAATGCAAATAAAATTGCTACTGCCAAAATTTTTTAACTGTTGTCATATTGGTTGAAACACACCGTTTTACCATGTCAACATAGTTAATTTTTTATTAATTTAATTTAAAAATTAAATCTATAAAAAAAAAATTTACAGGGGAGGAAGCAACCATTTCCGGCAACGTTGAATTTGTTACAGGGAAAGCAACCACACCGACCATTAAATACTATTAAACCAACCCGCTTGTTACAGCTGGTGCAACTTCGGCTTTGTCTCGCTACTCTCCCCTGAGCAAAAACCAAAACTAAAGGATGGCTCCACAGAGACGGACTTCGGCTCTACTGAGGATCTTTGTACCTTGTGACCCAGTTGTGTGGATTAACAAATAATTTTCCTTATTATCACACTTCCCTTAGGTTAGAGATTTGTCATTCATTGGCTTTGGCTGTGAAGATTTGCACTCCTGAATTTCTTAAACTTGACCATTTGCTGCTGCGTTTAGAACTTGAACAGCCTCTTTTAATCTGCTCTCTACAATTTCTCTTGTAGCTAGCCTCCATTAGTGTAGCATTGATTGGTATATCAAACCCGCTGACCCGGTGCAATGGCCACACGATCTTGATCGGTATAGCTTGCCAAATCCAAAATATTAAGAGGTGCATATGCTGATAGACCATGTCGTTTTAGGAAGCCAAAAACAAAATATGTGGGAGATTGATTCGGGAATGAAGGCTCTATTTAGAACATTGAAACAGAGGTGAACAGAGGGAACTAATCATTTTGTTTCTAAATTTATTGGATGCAAAAAGGAACAATAATTTCATTAATATAATCACATTCACAGCTAACATGTTTTTTCGAAGATGTTATAAGAGCGACTCTAGCAGTGTAGCTAAAATAGGGAAAATAGCTATATTTAGCTATGTTGGCCATTTTTTTGCTCCAACAGAATAGCTTAAGATTAACTATTATACCTTAACTATTACATAGAATAACTACAAATAATTATTCACTGTAGCATACCAGATTGAATTTTAATATAATATAATATTATTTTTAATATTACTTTTTTCTTTTAATTAAGTATTGGCGATAATATAATAAAAAAAATGAGAAATAATATTTTAAAACAAGTAACTAATAGAATAAAGAATCCATTGAAATTGACATTAAAAATGAGTAGTTAAAATTAAAAATTATACTTTTTAACTAATTATAATAGTTATTCTGAAGATGCTTTAAGATAATAAGAGCCAATGCCGACATGACAACATAGTAATAATAATTCCAAAATTGGGAAGATGATTCTTTCAATATAGCTAGGGGTATTCAAGCGGGTAAGTTATAATTGCCTCACCAACTATTAAGAGCATTTCCAGTAGTAATAGCTATTATAACTAATTAAAAAGTATAATTCTTTATTTTAGCTATCATTTTTTTAATGTCAACTCCAACGGATTCTCTATTCTATTAGTTACTTACTTTAAAATATTATTTCTTATTTTTTTATTATATTATTGACAATATGTAATTAAAGGGAAAAGTAATATTAAAAATAGGCAAAATTCACATTTCCCCCTCAAACTACCACCCAATTGACAATGTCCCTCCAAAACTTTCAATTATGACAATGTCCCCTCCAAACTACAAAAATATTGTCAATATCCCCCCTTTAAGGTTAGCAAAAATATAAAAATATCCCTATATACTTTTCAATTAGACAAAAATATCTCAATAAATTCAAAAAATAATAAAAAATATTTTTTTAAAACAAAACTTTAATTTAAAAAGAAAGATTTAAAAAAAAATGGAAATTTTTATTTAAAAAAGTTATAAAACAAAACAAAAACAATTTTTTAATTTTTTTTCTTATACAAAGGATATTTAAAAAAAAAATTAAATTTGCTACCTTTGGAATTTTTTTTTTTAATTTTTAGTTTTATGTTATTTTTAGAAGTTTTAGTATTTTTTTGTTTTTATTTTACAAATGGTAGTTTCGTCATTGGGCGGAATATTGATAATATTTGATAGTTTGAGGGAGACATTGTCACAATTGAAAGTTTGGGGGGGACATTATCAATTGGGTGATAGTTTGAGGGGAGTATGTGGACTTTTCCCTTAAAAATACTATTATATTAATTTAAAATTCAATCTAGTGTGCTACAGTGAATAGCTATTTGTAGTTATTCGCTGTAGCAGTTAAGGTATAATAGCTAATCCTAAGTTATTCCGTTGGAGCAAAAAAAATGGCCAAAATAACTAAATATAACTATTTTCCCCATTTTAACTACACTACTGGAGATGCTCTAACCGCTAACTGCTTTAGAAGTCGGTTATTAAAAACCGCTAACCGCCTGGGGCAGTTGCTGTTAGCTGTTATGGGTAGGTAAGGCGGTTATAACCACTAACTGCCTTTGTTTATATATAATAATATAAACATATATATTAAATATTTATATTGATAAAATATTAAATAAAACATCCAAAACGACACCCATTTAAATTTTTCTTTTTAATTTTTTCATTTGTATTTAGATTTGGGCTATTTAAAACTATGTATGTGAAATATATAATGTGGTATGTGATGTTTTGGGCAAGCCTTATTCAAAAACATTGGTTGGTCCAAAAAACAGCATATTTTTTGGAACATTTTAGCTTAAACCCTTAAAATAAGCAAAAAAAAAAGGAAAAAAAAGGGGGCAAATTAAAGGCCCAAAATACTTAAAAAGCCTAAGAGCTCATTTAAAAGAAAAAGCAGTTATAATCGCTGGTTAGTGGATTTAATAACTGCTAACCACTGGTTATAAAATAACCGCTAACCGCTTAGGTGGTTGTGGTTATTAAAATTCAATTATCATTCAAGGCGGTTGCGGTTAGCGGTTATAGCCAATAACTTCTGGTTATAACCGTTTGAATACTCCTATTTATAAGTACATGCGACTATAAACTGATGACCAACTAAAAGCTTATGCCAAATGAATTTTACATTGCAGATATGATGATGATAAGATCAGAATAACCCATGGGTATAATAACATTGTTTTTGTGCATTTGAGGATGGAAGGATCAAAGCAGAAATGAAATGCAAGTTTGGATTGACAAAAAGAATTTACAATCATTAGCTCAGTACATCTACTGTCCATGAACGGCTTTATTGCCTCTGAAGAAAAAATATTAGGGTGAATATATTTGTTCTTATTGCCTGTCCAGTCTGGCGAAAAAGAAGAAATTTAGAATCTCATCGTTTTCAACGTATAAACATCATTGAATTTACCCATTTGGTTCTTCTACATCTCCATTCTCTCTTTTTGATCTAGAATAAATGATATTGAGCGTCTTGTTTTGTTCAGTGTGAAATATTGTGGCCCTTTTGCCTTTTCTTTTAGGTGTCTCACGTACTAACATAACGAATCTTTGGAGGCTCATGGAAGAACTGATTCACAACTTGCTAATCTTTTCCACCAGCGATTGATATGTACTTCCTTTCCTCATTTTGTGTTTCCTCTCCCCCCACCCACGGGGCACTGCGGCAACGCCAACCACTTGATACTGGCTGTGGAATTGGGAAGAGTCACTAGCTATGGAATTGAGAAGATTTACTAGAATGTCGAGCTTCCATTGTAACAAATTCAACGTTGTTGGAGATGGTTGCTTCCACCCCTGTATTTTTTTTTTCTTCTTTTTTATAGATTTAATTTTTAAATTAAATTAATAAAAAATTAGCTATGCTGATGTGACAAAATGGTGCGTTTCAACCAATCTAACAGGAATTAAAATTTTTTGACAGAATGGAATTTATTAGCATTTCAATTGACCTAGGAATTAAATTTTGAAAAAAAAAAAAAAAACAACAACAACAACTATCCTACATTTATTCAATTTAGGGTCCCCATACCATTGACCCGTTAAATATATAGCGGTTTTAATTTTGCTTAGGTTTTGCACATTTGGATTATGTTAGTGTTAGCACACATAATAATAATAATAATAATAATAATAATAATAATATAAAAAAACAACAATAACAACAACAACAACAACAACAACAACCTAGATCTATTTAATTTAGGGTCTCCATACCAAATGCATTTAATTTGTAGTGGTTAAATTTTGTTTAGGTTTTGCAAATTTACATTATGTAAATGTAAGTAAAAAAAAAAACTAACCTAGATTAAATTATTCCTTTTTGGGGTCCCCATAACAATCCAATTATTTGTTTAGGCTAATTCTATATACATAGTAATGCAATGGACAAGAGTTGAATGACAAAGTATAAGGGTATAAAAGAATACAGAGACGGGTATAGATCGCTCGTGAACTTTGCAGTTATGAACTGTACAACTCTAGATGGACTTATTGAGTGTCCATGTAAGACATGTCGAGCAAGTGATACCCACCAGGTTTAGTATACAACCACTTGACAGAGGGGAAATGAATAATACCCCAATACAAAGTCTGGATTTATTATTGTGAGAAGCTTGTAGGAACTCTTGTTGAAGGCTCTAATTCGAATTGTTTGACCGCAATGCAGGTGCAAGCACGTAACTGGGTATAAATATGCACGCCATGTTGCACGATGTATTCGAATGCATGAAGTCAGGGAAGAACAAATTGTGCAGGATGATGAAGAACAAATTGTGCATGAAGAAGCCGATGGAGGTGACGTACGAAAGTATGAGGACTTGTTCAGAAAGGCAGACAAGCCACTTCATGATAAGACCAAACATAGCAAATTGAAAGCTACTATACATTTGTATAACTTGAAGTGTGTGGGTGGACTTAGTAACACGATATTCTCATTTTTCCTTGAGTTCATCAATCAGCTGCTGCCTGCGAATGATGGAGCTTTGCCAGTCAATACATATGAGGCCAAAAAGTTTCTATGGGATATGAGACTTAGGTATGAGAAGATTCTAGAAGCTTTTTATAATAACTGTATGTTGTTCTAGAATGGCAATAAGGAGTTAGATTCATGTACCGTTTGTGGAGAATCTAAGTGGAAGGATGGAATTCATTTAGACGAGGATGGTCAACTCATATCATCAAGTAAGAAATGTCTGATGAAGGTGTTGCAGAGGCTTTCACTTATACCATGGTATGTCGTGCAACATATTGTGCCCTATATGAATTGGCTTGCAAACGGCTGCACAAAAGATAGCGTATTAAGGCATTTGGCAGATGATGAAGCATGAAAATTATTCGATAATTTACATTTGAAATTTTCATCAGACAGTAGGAATGTAAGGCTTGCCCTAACCTCGAATGAATTTAATCTTTTGGGAACATGAGCACATCCCAAAACACTTGGCCTATAATGCTTGTACCATACAACTTGTCTCCTTAGATATGCATAAAATAAATGTCTTTTATATTATTCCTGATTATCCTAAGCCCATGTTCACCTGGGATGAATATATATGTCTACGTTCAACCTTTAATTGAAGAATTACAGGAACTATGGAATGTAGGGGTACATATATTTGATGCCTCCATGAAAAAAAATTGTGCTTGGAGCGCAGTTGATGCATATAATTAATGACTTCTCGGCATACGCAGATTTGTCTGGATGACCTACTAGAAGTGTAAAGGCATGTCCTTAATGTATGCATTTAACAATTTCTAAATGATTAAAACATGGTCATAAATTTAATTTTATGAGGCATAGGCGATACTTGCCCATGTATCATCCGTGGAGGTGGAACAAAAGAATATTTGATGGTAACCAGGAACTAGAATGTGCCCTTGATGTGGCAGGAAGAGATGAAATCCTGAAACAATTAGAAGGGATGGTATTTGGGGATGAGAGAATGGGTAAGTCAAAGCCTGATGCTAAGTCAAAGACTGATGGTAAGAAAAAAAAGAAAAAAGAAAGAAAAGGAAGATGACTCTTAATAAACGACAACCAACGACTAATCATGTGGTGTTAAAGAAGAAAAGTATTTTCTTTAGGTTGCCGCACTGGAAAGATAATTTATTGCGGCACAACCTTGATGTCATGCACATAGAGAAAAATGTGATGGACAACATACTTGGTACAATACTGGACATTAAAGAGAAAATGAAGTACAACATCAAAGCCTGTAAAGACTTGTGTAAAATGGGTTTGAGACCTACACTTCATCCCCCCAGCTTGCCACAAGGTGTCCAATAAGGATAAAACTCATTTTTGAAAGTACTTCGGGATGTAAGCATGCCCGATGGATTTGCCTCGAACATTTCCCAATGTGTTAGGCTTAAGGAACATATGATTATCAGTCTGAAAAGTCATGACAGCCACGTACTGATGCAATAGCTTCTTCCTATTGCATTGTGTGGATCATTGATGAGTAACATGGTTAGACCTTTGGTCTAGATGTCTGCATTCTTCAGGGGCATATGTTCCACAACATTGACACAGAAGGATATGAACCAACTGAGCGTGACATATTTATCACTTTGTGCAAAATGGAACAAGTTTCTCCCCTAGTTTTTTCACTAGCATAGTTCATATTGTCATGCATCTTGTCCGTGAATGCTTACTTGGTAAACCGGTACAGTATAGGTAGATATATCCAGCAGAGAGGTAAAATGTGTCACAAATTTTGATTATATTCTTGCACTCCGTTAAAAAACAATATTGACTAACTACAATGATTGACTACTTTTTCAAATGTAGGTGCCTTAGGGATTCATATCTAATGTACGCAATAAAGTGGCTCGTGAGGGATGCATTGCGGAGGGCTATATAGCAACTTAGTTGGCGACGTTCTACTCAAAGTATTTAGATAACGTACCGACATTTCACAATAGGCCTCAAAGAAACCTGAATGAATTGAAAAGGGTGGGAAAACACAGTCGACCTTGACCGATGTACATCGATGCAGATACACTGATATATTATGTTTAATTTGGTTGAGTTCCTTGAACTGCGGACGTGAGTCTTGTTACTAGGTTTATGCATGTTCATTCTTCTTACACCCTTGTGAATTATAATGAATGTAATTTTAAATTGTATGATGCACATGGATACGCTTAAGCGAGTATGCAATATGAGATGAATGACGGACGATTAGTTGGAAACCCAACATTTTGATCAATTTTGTGATTAGTACCAAGACTACGTATGTACGACTAATGTACTCATGTATACATATTAAAGTACAAAATATTGACTTCTCATTCATATTTTTTGACCACACTAATTGTGCATCTTTTGTTGTAATATAATCATAGGTTGATCAATTGAATGATCGGCGTAGGAAGGAATTGGATGATAAATTGGTAATGCATTGTAGAGGGCCGATGGTCAAAACAATCTAATATCACAAATATGTGGTTAACAACAAGTTGTTTCGCACTCATTCACATGATGCTGTGAAGAGGACGCAGAATAGCGGCGTGTGCGTGTCGACTATCAATGATGGCAAAACATACTATGGGAAGTTAACCCAAATAATTAAGGTTCATTATTACGATAGGACTAAGTATGTTTTGTTCAAGTGTGATTGGGTGGACAACACAAGGAATAGGGGGTATAAGGTAGACTAGTATGGCCTAACACTTGTCAGCTTCGAAAACCTTATCCACAGGAGAGATCGAATTACTAATGAGTCGTATGTGCTAACTTCCCAAGTTGATCAAGTATATTACGTCGAAGTTGAGAGGAACCCAGACTGGGCTTGCGCTGTAAGGACTAAACCTAGAAATGTGTATAACGTTGTTTAGGGTTAAGGGCCTTATGAGGCATGTGCCAACTACCACGAGATTGAGTCACTCCTCTTGAGCAGTAATCACAATGATGATGTGCAGGATGACTTCGAATACATTTGACCCGACTCATCACCAACCAAAGCATATATGATTCCATAAAATTTGAATATTGTACAATGATTGGTATATATTTATTTATTTCTACATTGATTGGTAATTGTTGTATGTTGTAGATGAAATTAATTTATTCATTGAGTAACTAACAATGCATTTTATTTTCAAACATGTGAGTCATTTATATTGTTGGTTTATGTTTAGTTATTGTGAGTACTAATTGGGTGCGTGATGTATTTCGGAAGTTGGTATGAGTTACCGGGAGAAAACAAGAGCACGAAGGCAACCACCTGTACGATTTACTACTGAAGCATAGGCATTGGGATCATATGACCCAAATGATATTTAGACATAAGACGTTGCCAGGTTAATGAGGCAAGAAGAAGGGTATCGACCAACTCCATCGATGTACACATCAAGGCAATTCCGAAATTCGGGTCAGGATTTTGTCTTTAATATTGACGATGTTCATGGCAGTGTGTACGAGGCAAACATGTCCAATCCTTGCTATCAGAGTCCAGGTCAATTAGCCAACTAGGGTTGGTCTCACATGGGCATTTTGATTGGCAAGTACCGTTCAACTTGAACGTATCCGTTCCTATGGAATCTCTGCCTTCGACACTAAGTGAAGTTGGGTTGGTCTCACACTGCCATTTTGATCGGCAACCAGATATCAACACAGATATGGATGACATTGATGATAGTAAGAGATAGGCCCGGAGGACATGGATGATGGGATTGGTGCCATGCAAGCCATGCAGCCCGATGACCCTACTCGACAAGTGTTGGGTCTAAACCAGGCTCGGATGATAGGTATGTATATATGCTAGTCCATTGTAATATATACGTAGATTTTTATGCATGTTCTATATATAGTTAGTACTCACTTTCAAATAATATCGATACTCATTTATGTGTTAAATATTAATGCAGATGGAAGCAATAATTTTGATGTGCCAATTATTGACTCGCACAAGTTGTAGGACATCCCCGATGGGCAAAGGATCATGTGCAAGTATTATAGTATGTGGCAGCCCATAGGACTAAGCGGGCTGAAATTTAGAAGGATGACAGGAAATATTGTGTGGAGCGAGGCTTTTGTCCGGAAATGCGACGACAAGACAAAGGTACCATGTTGTGAGTTTTAAAGTACTCTCATGCGCACAAGTTGTTTTCAATATAGTGTGTGCAAGCGCGAGGTTGAATCCACAGGGAATTGTGTTTGTAAAAATCAATTTCTATTTAAACTAATCCTATTTTAACCTAATTCCAAAATTGTGTGAACTTTGTTGTGCAAAAATATAAACTAAATTGAAACTAATTATGAATCAAATGAATAAAAACAAAAAGGTTTCATAATTCACTTTGCCAAATCTAGACAATATATCCTCGTATTTGTTCAAACAACCGACAAACTATTAAGCTCTATGTGTTGTTAATGTTCCATAAAAAAGATATGTATATTAAAACATAGAATACCCCATTGAAATCAAATCATCCTATGTATCTATTTGATTAATGAATCACAATGGATATCCAATTTCAATCGAATGATTCAATGTATCCGTGGATGAAACACATCAAATATCCAATATATTTGCAAATAATGACCAAGCATTCAATTAAAAGAAGTCAATCAACTAATTGAATTAAGATGAAACAACACTTTAATTAACAATCAAAATTGTACGAACAAATAACAAGAATATAATTGTTTATCAATGGTGAGACTTCATCTTCAACCTTAGTTAAAGATTTTAGCCTCTCGTGACTAAAACAACATGCTTAATTCAATTGAAAACATCTAATAAATAAGAACTTACAAAGAGATATGTCCCAAGAGCTCAAGAATGACTCTAGGTCGAAAATATGCTCTCAACAGCATCTCCCCACGTATCTTACAAAAGAAAAGAACAATACAAATACAAAAATCCTAGGGTGTAGGCGTTGCCAGGTCAACCCTAGTGTGCTCGATCGCACACTAGGTGCACTCAATCGTACTCGGGACTTCTTTAGTCCTTTGGCGGAGCAGTGCATGGGTGCTGCTTGCTTGGATGGATGCAGGAGCACACTTGAGCGTGCCATGCATGAGCTCAAGCGTAGATGCGCTCGATTGTGGCACTACACACTTGATCGCTCTTCTAGAAAACTTCAATTTATTTGCACTTTCCACCTTCAATTAGCAGTTTACTCTTAACAACCTGTAAAATGCTAAGACACCAATACTAACGAAAAATATAAGAAAATAACAAAACTAAGGGCTTAACAAATACAAATTAAGGAGCCCAAATATACAATATTTGGCACTCACCAAATACCCCCAACTCACATTTTTCTAGTCCCTTAGCAAAAGAAAATGAAAAATAACATCAAAACAAGAAACATAAATCCCCTGTTGTGGGAGAAACTATTGTATTTACATATACAACAAGCCTTTTAAACCCCTAGGCATCCCTAGAAGACGAGTGAAGTTTGGTGGGGTTTAACAGCAATGATACCCACAAACATTTCTAGTACTATGTCATTAACAGACATTAACTTCCACACAAACACATGGTTTTTACATCATGAGCAAATTTAACACAATGATACCCATAAACACATCATCAAGTCATCCAAAAATCATTCAACTCATAGATGGAAATCTGAGACAACACATGTTTCAATAAGTGCAAAGTGTGACTAACATAAAATCATGAGGCTTCAATTTTTCTCAAAATTTGGTATACGTTAAAATTCTTAGGAATTCACTAAGATGAAAACAACCAAGGGTTAAATTAAGACATGCATTTTTTTTTTTTTATTGTGTTGGCTGTGGAATGCTCGGCTCCCTTAAGCTTTCTAATTCCCAAACCAGATGGTTTAAGGGCACTAGATGTAAAAACATTCATAAGGGCTTAATTACTCAAGTCAACAAGGCTACAAAGCCAAATTAGCCATACAAACAACCAAGTTGGATTTCTCATCTTTTTATGCGAACACTCAATGCTTAGTAAGGCAAGAGGTTTGATTACTTAATGAGAAGCTCAAACTGATATATATATATATATATATATATATATTAAGCCAAGGTTTCATCAATACTTCATCCTACAAATCTTAAGATACACCCTAATCAATTTAAATCTCATACCTCATAATGTAACACCCCGGTCCCATATTGGAAAGATGAGAAGAAGCCCACATAGAGTTGATGGTTTACAAAGATGGTCATAGGTGCTAAGTCCCACATTGCCTAGTTACTAGGTGAAACTGGGCTTTATAATGAATTCTAGGGAAGCTTCAAATTGACTATTTTTTGGGGGTGATAGCGCAACTGTGGCTAGCGCTTTTCCCTAGGTCGTTACAAGTTGTATTGGAGCCACCTAATAATGCCGGGTCATGTGGTATTGGAGCACCGCATGACGTGGCCCTGACAAGGACAGCAGGAATTTAAGAGGGGGAGTTTGTAACACCCCGGTCCCATATTGGAAGATAAGAAGAATCCCACATAGAGTTGGTGGTTTACAAAGATGGTCATAGGTGCTAAGTCCCACATTGCCTAGTTACTAGGTGAAACTGGGCTTTATAATGAATTCTAAGGAAGCTTCAAATTGACTAGTCTTTTTGGGGTGATAGCGCAAATGTGGCTAGCACTTTTCCCTAGGTCATTACAAGTGGTATCAAAGCCACCTAATAATGCTAGGTCATGTGGTACTGGAGCACTGCATGACGTGGCCCTGACGAGGACGTCAGGAATTTAAGAGGGGGAGTTTGTAACACCCCGGTCCCATATTGAAAAGATGAGAAGAAGCCCACATAGAGTTGGTGGTTTACAAAGATGGTCATAGGTGCTAAGTCCCACATTGCCTAGTTACTAGGTGAAACTGGGCTTTATAATGAATTCTAGGGAAGCTTCAAATTGCTCTTGAAGCTGCCAATTGCTCTTTTTCATCCGCTAGAAATTGCTCTTGTGAAGCTACCAATTGCATTACAATACTCTCTAGGTCACTATTCTTTGACTCTTGAACTGGTTGGATTGCTTGTTGGGTGTTCCTCGGTTGCCCTTGAAGGTTCACAGCATTCTGATTGTTACTCCATGAGAAGTTGGGGTGATTTTGCCACCCTAGATTGTAGGTGTTGGAGTATGGATTGTTCTTGGGAGGATAATTGTTCTGTCTAACATATTTTGCTTGCTCTTGATCTGCAGATGAATACAGAGGGCAAGTTTCAGTAATGTGATCAAATTAAGAACATACAGCACATACCTGAAGTGGTGCAGCTTGTTGATTAGGTGAGATGTTCTACAAAGCCATGGCCTTTACAATCATATCTAACTTTCTGTCCACAGTAGCCATCTAATTTGGTGGTCCACCATTTGGATTCACTTCATGCATGCCCTTGCTTTTAATTCCTTGTCTCCCTTTGGATGAGAATTGTTGGGAGTGATCACTTAATGTTTCAAAAAGCTCCATGGCTTCTTAACTGCTTTTTTCCATTAGTACACCTCCACAACCAGAATCAACAACTCCTTTATTTATGTCATTCAGACCTTCATAAAATGCTTGTACCAACTCATCTTGAGGTAGTTTGTGATGTGGACACTTAAGAAGCAAGTCATTGAAATGTCCCTATGCTTCAAAAAATAGGTCGCCATCTCTCTATTGAAAGGATTGAATTTCTTTTCTCATTTGCCTTGTCTTTTAAGTAGGGAAGAACTTCTTGAGGAACTTACTGGACAGCACTTCCCAAGTATGGATAGAGCTTGAAGGCATTGAATTGTACCACAGCCTAGCATTGTCTTTCAAGGAAAAAGGAAAAAGAATCATCATGATTCCCTCTTGATCTAGGCCTTGGATGTGCTGAAACTTGGAAAGATCAGAGAATTCCCTAAGGTACAAGTTTGGATCTTCAGTAGGTGTGCCCCTGAAATGTGTCAATGCATTGAGTATTTGTGGGGATATGTAGTAATTTCCTTCTGCCTCCGGTTGATAGGCAATGCATGATGATTGGTTGGGATTATCTGGGATGAAAGATTGTTTCATGGGTCTTCGCTCTGGTGGTGGTTGGTTGGCATTTTGTGCTGCCATTGTTTCCTCCTCAACATTGTCTCTAGGCTTTTGCCGAATGGTCTGCTTAATTTTTGTATCAATTGGAAGGATGGTTGGATTTTTGGATCAAAGCCCTTGCATGAATTGGACGAAATTTGGTAGTTACAACAGTTTTAGTACTGCTGTGATGATGTCTTTGGAACTCCGCTTGATCGCTGAAGGATGTGTGCTCGATCGCACTCGACCTGTGCTTGATCACAATCACAAGAACTCGTCTGCCACAGAACTGGAACAACACAGAAACAATCTATTTTTTTTGGAAAATCAAAACAGAATTGAAATTAAACAAAATAATTCTGAAACTAAATCAAACAAAAACAGAATTGAAACTAAAATAAAAATAAAACAAAATTAAACTAAACGAAAACAATTCTAAACAAAATTTAACTCAATCCCTAGCAACGGCGCCAAAAACTTGTTGTGTAATTATCTACCTAAATTAATAGATAAATAATTGCAGTTTTACTTGCAAGTGCACAAGGTCAATGTTGTAGTATAGTGTGCAAATGTAAGATCGATCCTACAGGGATTGGTAAATTTTAATTAGAACTAATTTCGCAATAGAAAATAAGAGAAGGAAAAATTGATTTTTAATTCAATAAAGATAAAGAATAGGGCTTTGATTTCCTCCACTAATCATGCTTATACAATAAAACAATATGCCCGTGCTTTAATTACATGATGAGTATTTAATGGTTGCCAACCTAAGGGCATGGTGTATACTCCTTAAGCTATTGGTTTCCCAAAGCAACGAATTAGGCATAGTGTATACTCTAACTCTTTTCTTTCCTAAAGGATTTAGCATGGTGTATACTAAGTTGTTCTTTAAGAAAGCATAAGAACTATGAAAACCAACAACCACATGAGACTTAGGGCATGGTATATACCCTAGTTTCCCATGTTGATTAACCCAAGAACCCGGCATGGATTGCTTTTGTTACTTATGTTAAACCCAGGACTTGGCCATCCAAATTGATTTAACTAACAAGTCCATAGCACATGCATATGTTGATCAGGTAGACACATATGAGGAATTCATGAAAACAGGTATTAATCAAGTTAAATACTATCATGCAATTATCGCAAAGGCGCCAATATTGAATTAAAATATAAACATGATCAGGTCTTCAATCAAGCCCTACTGAAAGGTTTAGTCGCACATGAATTTGATGCTAATCATCTTCATAAAATAAAATAAAGGGAAAAGAATAAACCCGGAAAATCACTTCCTTGAGAGCCGTAAATTCTTCTCCAAAATCATGTGTGTTTTTTTGTGTTTACAAGCCTATTTATAGAGTCTAAGGAAACCTTAAAAACCCTAAAAATTGTAGAGTTTAGTCCTAGTTGCAAAAACCCTAAAAATAAAACTCTCCAAAATAGGGTTGCGGCAGACTTGGTCTTCACACACATGTGTGTTCCATCGCAGGCCGTGTGCGCTCGATCGCACTGCGATCGATCCTCATTTTTTCGTGCACAAGTGCAGGTGTGCTCGATCCTTGGCTTGGGCGCTCGAGCGCTGGTGCGCTCGATCCCAGGTTCCTTATGCTCGATCGCACTAGTAGAAACTTCAGCTTTTCCCAATTTTGCTCTTGAAGCCCTATATTTCCAGAAACGCTTCCTTTTCTTCCATAGACCTATAAAACAAGGAAAACACAAAAAGACATTAAATTGAACAAAATAACACAAACTAAGAGCTTAACAAACATAAATTAAGGGGATTAAATATGAATATTTAAGCACTTATCAACAAATCACAAAAGGAATCCAATATCAATTAAATCATCAAATGTATCCGTTAATCACAAAAGATATCTAATTTTAATTGAAACACCAAATGTATCCGAAGAACAAATCACAAGGGATATCCAATTTTTAGGCATATAGAACCAAGCAATCAATTATGTGAAATTGTCTTAAATCGTCACATGTATTTGGGAGTCGCAATAGATATCAAAGAGTAATCTCACACATTGAAAAGAAGTAAAACAATTGAATATTAAACTCAATAAAATCGGATAAATAAAGATTTACATAAAAGTATCGTTGTTCTTCATCGGTGAGGCTTCATCCCCAACCTTAGTTGGGAATTTAGCTACACATGACTATTACAAAATAAAATCTATACCTTAAAACAGAGAAAAACTTTAGAAAATTGGACTTTGTCACCAGCCTCCTTTTCTTGAGGCTTAACCATCATTTTATAGAGGTCTTTAGGATTAAAAACCCTAATAATGGCGCTAGGGCACATCTCACAACCGAAAAGCGCCGAGCACATAACCGAGTCACACTCGTGCATGAGATCTTCCCAACGCCATGTGCCGATTGTGGGTGCACTCCAGCGCAACCCATCTGGGATTGAGCGCACATGCGCTCGAGTGCAGAATGGTGTGCTCGATCCTACCTTGGATTGCACTTTTCCAACTTTCTCCTAAACTTCATATTTTTCACTTTAAATTCACAGTTTTCCTTCAACAACCTACAAAACACTAAAAACGCAACAATTAACAAAAACATCAGAAAAAAATACAGCTAAAGGCTTAGCAAATGCAAATTAAAGGGTCCAAATATGCAATATTTGGCACTCATCAAATACCCCCAAAGTTATATTTTGCTAGTCCCTTAGCAAAACAAAACGAAAAAACAAAATGAAAGCAAGAAACATAAATTCACTGTTGTAGGAGAGATGATTGTATTTAGCGTATGTTACAAGCCTTTTAAACCCTTAGGCATCCCTAGTGGATGGGTGAAGTCTCATGAGGGTTTACCAGCAATGATACCCAAAAATATTTTTTAGTGCTATGTTATTGAAAAGAATAAAGTTTCACACAAACCACGGTTCTCATTCTTAAGCAGGCATAAAAAGTTAAACACCATCATCACACTTATTAAGGCATCCGAAATCAAAGAACTCGTAAATGGAAAATTGAGACATCATATGTTTTGATAGGTGTAAGTTGAAATTAGCATAGTCATGAGGCTTCAATTTACTCACAAGATAAATACCTCAAAATTTGTTAGAATCCCTATCAAATGAAACAACCAAGGCAAGATATGCATTTTATTATTATTATTTGTGTTGGCTGTGTAATGCTTAGCTTCCTTAAGCTTTCTAATTAACCCATGTAATGAGTGTTAGGCTAATGACTATCAAACCAGATGATTTTAGAGCATTAGATGTAAAAACATCCCCCGGGCTTAATAACTCAAGTCAAAAAGGCTACGAAGCAAAGCTAGCCGTACAATCAACCAATCTTGAGTTTCACACTTTTCACGTGAATACTCAATGCTTAATGAGGCAAGAGGTCCGGTTACTCAATAAGGAATCAAGATGATTTTTTTTTTGTTATTTATTATCAAGCCAAGGTTATTCATCAACAAATCATCCAACAAATCTCAAGATACACATGATTTAGTTCAAATTTCATACTTCATAGACTCTATGCTAATGTGCTCATGATAATCAACTCAAAAAAATGAAGTCTCCCTAATCCAAAAATGAGTCAAAGGACTCAGGTTCCTAATGACATGATGATATGTTGTAGAGTGTCTTTTCATACCCCCAAACTTGAATTACACATTTCCCTCAATGTGTAGTAAATAAATACATTACCAGAAGTATAGAACATCAAGGTGTGAAAAAGGCTAGGGTGTCCCCAAAACTTGAACACCAAAACACTTGTCAACAACAATATTTTCTCACAAAAACAAACATCAAAAGATTAATTGTTGTCAGAAACAAAAAAATAAAATGACAAGAAATAAAATGAAAGAAGAAATAAAGAAAATATGTGTAAATTAAAATGGGGGAGAAATTTTACAGTCTTTTCCCCAATCATTTGGATAATCAATCCCTTCCATCCTTTCTTCTTTGGAATTTGATACTCCTCTGGAAGGATGCTTCGCCATCTTATGTAGCCAATTTGCTTGCTTCGAAAGTTTTTTGGGACGCCTATTCCTAGATTTGCACCCTTGTGTGCATGATTTCTTGAAGATCTTAACATAAGATGGTTCTTAGAGACATTGAAATGATGAAGCTTGTGGTTCATGTTGTGTCTCAAGAGGGATTGTGATGAAGGAATGGGCTTCAGTACTCACTTCCTTGTCATTGGACACATTTGGATTATTCGGGGGCTTTGTGTGCTCAACCTGTTCCTCTTTTCCTTCCTCCTCATATCTATCAACAATGAAAGGCTTAGCTGCCGATGAAGATGATTTAGGGATGATATCTCAGTGGTTTCCCCATTTTTAGTTCTCATCTTAAGGGTGGAGTCCAATAAGGCATTAACTTGCTCAAGTAACTTGTCAAGGTCTAGGTCACATCCAAATTGAGCAAAACACTTTCCCAATGGGTCCTCCAGACTTGACTTATCAATAGCCTCATCAACAATTTCCCCTCTCCCAGTTGTGGTGGTGGCTTGGACATGCTCATGACAAGAGTTGCTGGTGTCATCCTCATCAATCATGTCTTTCCCTCTCTCCATCTCCTGACTTTGCAGCTCCTCATCCTCAATTCTATTGAGCTCAGCAACTAGATGATCAACTTATTTTCCCAACCTTGCAATCGCTTGAGTGTCCTTGATCTCTTCAATGGACTGGCCATTTCCAATGGCAAACTCCTTAAGCTCTTGTATGATCTAGTTGTTTGACTGTATGCACACTTTGAGGGTATCTTCCAATGATAATTGTGGTTGTGGGATTTGAATGGTGAATTGGCCGGTTAGTTGCATGAAGGATTTGAGACATTCTTCCAACAAAGATTGTTGATGAGGCTTATTGCAAGGTGAAGGTGTATAAAATTGGTTGTCGAACTGCTGAGATAGTGTAGTTCATGAGATTGGGGAGCATAATTTCTCGTAGTATGAGTTTGCCATGAGAAATCATAATGGTTGCTCCAGTCCGGGGTGTAAAAATTGAAATTTGATTCAAACAATGGACTAGAAAACTTAGTGTTCATCTGCTCATATGAAAAATTGGAAAATTGTCCAAAGGATGGACAATTTCCAATCTGATGATGAGGATTGGAGCAGTTTGAACATGGTTCAAGTGGGTTAAAATGGTGAGATGAGTTAATAGGAGCAGGTGTCCTCCAACTAGTTGGAATATGTTGCAACCAATTAATCATTCAACGAATACATGCTCACTCACTCTTGAAATGCAAATATCCCACATAAAACAATAACCATTTTTTTTTAAAAAAAATTAGTAACAAGAATAAAACAAATCAAATTGTAGAAATAAAATCCTAATTATAACTAGTAAAAGAATAAAATCAATTTAGACATAAATTGAATTAAAAAATACAAACAACTTCCCAGCAACGGCGTCAAAAACTTGTTGTGAGTTTTAATTATACTCACAAGTGTACAAACCGTTTGCAATAAAGGGTTTTGCAAGTGCGAGGTCGATCTCATTGAGAATTGTGTTTTTGAAAACAATTTTAGTCTATACTAATTAAATCCTAACCTAGTTCCAAAAGATTTTTTATTTTGAAAATAAAAGAAAACATAAACTAAATAAAATAGAATAAACAATAGATAAAGGTACTAAGGTTTGGGAATTCACACTCACCGAATCATAACAACATACTCCATGTTCATAAATATAAATCTGAAGTTCTCAGAATTAAAATCTTAGATATGCTTTACTATGCTTCAACAAGTAATCAAAACCATCCCATGTATCCGTTCATTGCACAAATCACAAAAGGAATCCAATATCAATTAAATCATTAGATGTATTCGTAAATCACAAAAGATATCCAATTTTAATTGAAACACCAGATGTATCTAAAGAACAAATCACAAGGAATATCCAATTTTTAGGCATATAGAACCAAGCAATCAATTATGTGAAATTGGCTTAAATCATCACATGTATCCGGGAATCACAATAGATATCAAAGAGTAATCTCACACATTGAAAAGAAGTAAAACAATTGAATATTAAACTCAATAAAATTGGATAAATAAAGACTTACATAAAAGTAACGTTGTTCTTTATCGGTGAGGCTTCATCCCCAACCTTAGTTGGGAATTTAGCTCCACATGATTACTACAAAATAAAATCGAAACCTTAAAATAGAGAAAAAATTTAGAAAATTGGACTTTGTCACTAGCTTCCTTTGCTTGAGGCTTAACCATCATTTTATAGAGGTCTTTAGGGTTAAAAACCTTAAAAATGGTGCTAGGGCACATCTGGCAGCCGAGTGCGCTCGATCGCACTCATGCATGCAATCTTCCTTCTGCGGCATAGCATTCATGCACTGATGCTGTCTTGTAGTCCTGGGTGTGCTTGAGTACAACCCACCTATGATTGAGCGCACATGCTCGAGCATAGAATGGTGCCCTCGATCCTACCTTGGATAGCACTTTTCCAGCTTTCTTCCAAACTCTGCATTTTTCACATTCAATGTTTGTTTTCCTTCATCAACCTACAAAAAATCATAAAATAATACATCTAAAGGCTTGGAAAATGCAAATTAAGGGGTCCAAATATGCAATACTTGGCACTCATCAGACGACAATCATTTCGAATAACTAGGATCCTCCAACATTGTTGTCTCAATATCCGGACTCTTCAACTCCAAGAATGGTTTCAGCCTTTGTCCATTCACCTTAAATGTGTTACTATTATTTGGATGCCCAATCTCAATGGCCCCATGAGGAAAAACTAACCAAATAATAAATGGGCCTGTCCATCAAGGTTTGAGCTTGCCTAAGAAAATATGCAAGTGTAAGTTGTAGAGAAGGACTTTTTGGCCAGGTTCAAAAGATCATCTCAAAATACTCTAGTCATGAGCCTTCTTCATTTTTTTCTTGTACCACCTTGCACAATCATATGCATCATTCCTCAACTCCTCTAATTCATCGAATTGGAGATTCCTTTGTAAGCTAGCCTTAGTAAGATTAAAATTCAGCTACTTGATGGCCCAAAATGCTCTATGCTCCAACTCCACCGGAAGGTGACATGCCTTTCCATACACAAGCCAATAGGGTGACATCCCAATCGGAGTCTTGAATACTGTACGATACGCCCACAGTGCATCATTCAATTGTAGAGACCAATCTTTTCTTGTAGGGTTCACCGTTTTCTCCAAAATGTGCTTGATCTCTTGATTAGAAATTTCCACTTCTCCATTCATCTGTGGGTGATATGGGGTAGCAACCTTATGTATGATGAAATACTTCTTCATCAACTACTCAAAATCCGGTTGCAAAAATGCTTACCTCCATCACTTTCGATTTCTCGAGGCGTACCAAAACAAGCAAAGATAGTGTCCTTAAAAAACTGGACTACATTGTGGTCATTGGTCTTGCATGCAACAGCCTCCACCCATTTGGACACATAGTCCACAACGACCAGAATGTACAGATAGCCAAAGGAGTTTGGGAAAGGTCCCATAAAATCAATGCTCCACACATCAAAAATCTCAACAATCAAAATGGGGTGAAGGGGAATCATATTCCTCCTAGAAATACTCCTAAGCTTCAGGCAATGCTCACAAATGGCACAATATGCATGAGAGTCACGAAACAGGGTAGGCCAATAAAATGCACATTGCAAAATCTTTGCAGTGGTCTTCTTAGCACTAAATTGGCCTCCATAAGCATGATCATGACAAAAGGAGATGACATTGGATTGGTCATGCTCAAGTATACACCTCCTAATGATTTAATCTGATCTGGACAATACTTGAACATGTAAGGATCATCCTAAAAAAAGTGCTTCACCATGGACAAAAATTTGGACTTATCTTATCGCCCCGAATGCAAAGGCATTTGGCCTGTGACCAGATAGTCACTATATCAGCAAACCATGGTGAAGGAGTGTGAGCAATGTGCAGTAATTGCTCATCAGGGAAGGTCATAGAGATAGGGGTGGCACCTTCTGTGAAATCCATAGTCAACCAATATAGATGATCGGCCACCACATTTTTGGAACCCTTCTTATCCCGAATCTCTATGTCAAACTCTTGCAATAGTAAGATCCACCAGATAAGGCGGGATTTAGCATCTTTTTTGGAAAAAAGATACTTCAATACCACATGATCTGAGTAGATGATGATTTTAGATCCTAGCAAGTAGGATCTAAACTTGTCTAATGGAAAAACGACTGCCAACAACTCCTTCTCAACGGTAGAGTAATTGAGTTATGCATCGTTTAGAGTCATGCTCGCATAGTGGGTGACATGGGAGAGTCTATCAACATGCTGCCCTAGAACAACTCCGACTGCATAATCTGACACATGATCTCAAATGGCACATCCTAGTTGGGTGGATGAATAATAGGTTTGGACGTCAGAATTCTCTTCAGATCCCTAAATGCTTTCTAGCAATCCTCATCAAATACAAATGGGGCATCCGTGACACCCCGCCCGATGGGCAAATCAATTAACTAGTAATTGATCCCAAGGCATGCCATCACAGCTATGTCCCTCTAGGACACGACCTCTGGAAAATCACTTTCCTCGTCGTAACGAGAAAACTACAGCAGAAGATTTTACAAAGAATATGGGATTAAGAGACAATAATAAAACATCACACAGTAATACTAGAGATAAAGTACTACATCATCATAATATTATAAATAGTCACTAATTGTACTAGTCATCAGACCATCAGCAAGAAAATAGGTACATCCCAAAATTAACAACTGTCAACATAGTTTACAAAAGATCAACAGATCAAAGCCTAGACTTAAGCTTAAGTTTAAGCAATGCTAATGAGATTAGAATCTCTACCATGTCAGCACGAGCAGATTCTCCATCTTCCCACATAGTCCTAAGCCAAACGGGATCCATATCCTCAAAGATCACTCGTATCAGGTCTTGAGCAATCACCCAAGTAGTCTCCGACGACACCTTCGTCTAGTGAAGCTAAATCGCGCAATTATTCGTAATGATAGGGGAAAGACTTAAATAAAAAGGGTAAGTCTAAGACTTAGTGATTTTTAACGTAAATAATACCCATGCTGGTTTAGTAATGAACTCAGATGTTTAATAAGAAAAAGTAGTTTCATCATGAAAGATTATTTTATATGTGATAGATATATAGTAAGTGATATATGCATATGATGTAAACAACCGTCATAGTTCAACAGTATGGTTTACCCAATATATTACCCATTCTCAGCAGGGTTGATGCTATCCTGAGGGACCTATAGTACAATGCCAGTGCCCCAGCTATTGCACAACATACCGTACATAACATTAGTGGCACAATTGAGTCCGACCTCGAGTGGCCCACACCAACTAATGACATTCGTCCTATAGTGACCTAACCATTGGGAATGGTTGCACCGTAGTCATGAAACCAATGGATCCAAAGCCTCATATAACACACACATTGACCATAAAGCTAACATGTATATTAAGCCCATGGCCATTACTACCGCATGTACCGGTGTACCATGTCATACGATGCAATTATCTTGTCTGTATTTTACATGCATGTCATTTTACAAGTCTCACTTGGTTAACACGTTCAGCACAATGTTTTTCTCAAAATGACAGAGTTCATGTGCAATAAATATAAACTGTGAGAGTTGTAAAATATGCATGTTTTCTTGATACACAAAATAAATGTGTAGTGCATGAAAAATAGCAATGAGCATTATGTGAGTTAAAACTCACCTGGATTGAAAAACATCTCTGAATATTTCAAAAGATCCGGGTTCTCCAAATCTATGGAAAACCTTCTATTAGTCCTAATTCCACTAAAACAACTCTAAAGCAAGGAAAACAAGAGCTATGGGATGGTTGGTGTACAAATTTACTTGTACTTGCAATAGCACGAGTCGTTCGTGTAGCATTGCGCAAGTATGAGATCGTATCCACAAGGAATCGCATTTGTATAAAACTAATTCTATGCCTAAACTAACTCTATCTTAACCTAGTTCCAAGTATCAAACATGTGGCGCGCATAAAATGTAAACTAACCTAAATGCTTAAAAATAAATAGATAAAAACACTAAGGTCCAGAATCCACCTCACCATATTAATCAACATATTAACATGCCTAGTTCATACACAAAATGATTAGGATACACACCTACTTTGAGCGTTAACACTTTGTTCATACAATCGTCTATCGATAAAGCACATATGCATGTTCCATTGCTATTATTAAAATCTTGTCTAACTAATCGATGCGTACACTGTTTTAAGAGTCACAATGGATATTGGTTTGAGAATGAATCATCCGATGTACCTTCGAATGCAATGAATGTTGATGTTTAATGATTCAAAAACAACAATCAACACAATTTTGTCACAAAATTGAGTTGAAACGAACACACAACATTAAAACGACGGATGAAGTATTAAACTAAGCATAAAAACATGAAAATAATTACATGGTGAGGCTTCATCTTCAACTTTAGTTGAAGATTTAGCCTCTCATATTAAAGAGAGACAAATATAAAATAAAACTAAGCATTTAAATAAAATAAATGACGTTTAGAAGGGTTACGCAGTAAAGAATAGAAGGTTTCTGGCCTCAAATGTAACGCCCCGAGAATTAATTAACTTGTAATTAATTCAATGGTTCGTCTCCCAGCCTTGTCCCACTCCGAACAAGACCTCCGGGACCTCTACTCCTAAAAAACAGAGGATACTAAGCAGCGGAAGTAATAAAGTACTATAAACATTAATCAGTATAATCAGAGCGTCTAACCAACAATCATCAAAGCAGCGAAAATCATACTATATACATCAGTATAAGGGATCCATGCCAAACCTTAATATGCAAGCAAGCATGCATCAAGCCCTAATGTCTACAACGTAACTCAAAAGTACTAGTTACCATGAATACCCGCTTAAGCTTGCAATAAGTCCTCAAGCATCTCCTGGATCGAATCCTCCACAAGAACCGGATGCTTCATAGTATCCACTATCTAGAACAGCATAATCGTACATATGGAGAAAAAGGGAAATAATACAAGGGTAAGTCCGATGACTTAGTGAGTAGAAATCCACATGACGTACCCGTCATTAATTTGTGGATTCTTTTATTTACAAAACACATGCAGCATTATGAGATGACAGTTATCATGCAGGCGATATATATAATATAATATATGCTATAATCATGAGTAACAGTAATAGTTCAACAATATGGTCTACTCAAGATATTACCCTTCTTGAGGTTGGCTGTCCGAGGGACACATAGTACAATGCCGGTGCCCCAACAATTGCACGAAATATCATGCACGTAACACTAGCGACACGACCAAGTTCAACCCCAGTGGCCCACACGCTAATGGCGTCCCTATAGTGACCATCCATTGGGAATGGCTACATCATTAGTCACGAGTCATTGGATCCAAAGCCCCACACATGCACACATTGACCATAAAGTTAACCGTATAGTAAGCCCATGGCCATTATTACCTGCACGTGCGGTGTACCATGTCTTCTGATGCAATTAGTCTTATCATCTTTTACATGCACAGTTTACAAGTCTCATTATTATCTTGTTATGAGACACACGTTTTCACAAAGAGAGTTCCCGTGGTTCAAAATGTATTTCATGAAAGTTGCAAAACATGCATGTTTGATATATACAAAATACGTGCAATGCAGGAAGAGAAACAACAAAGCATCCATGTGAGTTTGTACTTACCTGGGCCGTAAAGCTCCTCCATGTAATTCCCTTGAGGCTCCATAACCTTGAATACTAAGAAAAGACCTATCATTAGTTCTATTTCTACTAAAGCACAACTCTATAACAAAGAAACAAGACCTATGGGATGGTTGGTGAAAATAGGGTTTCCCTGCCACACTCTAGCCGTACGTCCGGCTCGAGGCTGTACGTATGTTGAGTCATGATGGGCCGTATGTCTGGTCACGAGACCGTATGTCCGCTCCAATGTCTTTCGGGGAGAACCTCATTTTTTCTCTATTGTCTGCCTATTCTCCGACTCCTAAGGCCAACAAAGCTCCCTAAGGCCTCCTAACGCTGATTGAAACCTCTATGCAAAGAAACAACGCTAAGCTTAACAAAACGCTAGCCTAAGCAAGATTAAAGCATAACTAAGCTAACAACTATAACTAGCAACATAGAACTATAATCGAGCAGCATAACGACGTATTAAAAAGCTAAAGAAACTGAGCGTTACCTTTTTGAAGCAAAACCTCGAGAGTTCCTCCTCCGGCAACTCTGAAACACTCACAAAACCTCACAAAACACTCACAAACAGCTTACTGGCAACCTAGGGGCGAAGATGGGGGGTTTAGGGGCGAGAATGGTGTGAAATGGGCGAGGGGGTGAGGGGGTATTTATAGGTCTAGAAAGCAGCGGACGTCCGGCCAAAGTGGCGTACGTCTGGTACCTTTCCACAACGGTCCAAAGGCTGTCTCGTACGTATAGGTATTAATCGGAGGGTATTCCAAAAAGTAGCGTACGTCCAATACTTTTTGGCGTACGTCCACTGTACTATTCACAGTGCTGTACTTTCTATCAGTGGACGTCCAGTGGGGGACCACCATACGTCCGCACTAAAAGACATGGGCGTACGTCCACCAACCCTAGCATACGTCCGGTCCAGAAGTCCAATTTCCCAAAATGCCCTTCTGGCTGATCCTAGTGACCCAAAGTCCAAATTAACCCTTTAACTATGCCATTTATGCTTAGATAAATATTTGGGTCACTACATCAAAGGTGCCTCCCAAAATGTGAGTTTACAAAAAAGAGACAATGTTCTATTTATAAGCAAAATTAAATGTGCTGCCAGGTCAAGGGTGTGCTCGATCGCAGGTGGTGCACTTGAGTGTAGCCCTACGTGCTGATCGTAGTCTGTGCACTTGAGTGCACGTAACTACTCTGAAAACCCACAGCGTAGTAGGTGAAGCAATGGCGGCTAGGGCAATGCGGGCTGACGAGGCATGCGCCCAATCGCACCTAGTGCACTCGAGCGCATTGGCAGGGGCTAGATCTTCACTTTTTTCCCTTTTAACCTCAGTTTGAATGCAAGAACTTGCAACACCATAGAACACTAAAACGGACTAAAAATTAGATATTAACAAAGCTAAGACCCTAACAAACGTAAATTAAGGGGTGTCAAATATACAATATTTGGCACTGATCAGTTAACATGTTCAACACAACGTTTTTCTCAAAATGATAGAGTTCATGTGCAATAAGTATAAACTGTGAGAGTTGAAAAATATGCATGTTTTCTCGATACACAAAATAGATGTGCAGTGCATGAAAATAGCAGTGAGCATTATGTGAGTTAAAACTCACCTAGATCGAAAAGCGTCTCTGAATATTTTGAAAGATCAGGGTTTTCCAAATCTGTGGAAAACCTTCTATTAGTCCTAATTTCACTAAAACAGTCTCTCTCTCATGGTTTGAGTCCAACCATGTCATGGCCCCATCGTACAGAGAGAAAGGGAAAAGCCTAAGATGGATCGACTCCTCAAAGAAGTTTTGGAACTTGAATGTGGCACAGATATTCTTGAACTTCTTTACATGGCTATAAGGATTCTCAAGATCCATGCCATGAAATGAGGTCAGGAGTTGGATGAGATGAGGTTTTAGGTCAAAATGGGTGGCATTGGTTGGTGGCAATACTATGCATGAAGGAGAATTTGTTGCAATGGGTGCGAACAAATCCCTAAGAGACCTAGTATAGTCCACGTTTTCAACTCTTACATGGTCTTTCTCATCTCTACCATGCTCATTCTCAACCCTGGCTTGCTCCTCATTTCTGGCTAAGTTATCCCCCATTTCAACAGTCTCTCTCTCAATAGGTGCTATTTAATTTCTCCTAAGAGTTATTTCTAAATCGAGATCTGAAGGTATCAACCCTAGGTTCAAGGATCTCCTCCCAAGCATACACCAAACAGTAAGTGTTCAAATGAACTAACTAAACAAAAATAAAATATTCACATAAATAAGAAAAAACCAAACTAGAAAAGAAAAACTAAAACAAAAACAGAAAACAAATTCTACTTAGCTGTTGCTGGTCTACTAAGGCTGTCTGCAAAGGTGTGCTCGAGTGCAGGTGGAACTAGATCGAGCGCAAGTGTGGCTTGCTTGCTACCGAAGTGCTCGAGTGCGCTTGAGTATACTAAAGTGTGCTCAAGCATCTTGGCAGGAATGAAAATTCGCCATAAACTACAAAAACACAAAATCATCATCCTTTTTTTTTTTTTCCTAATTGTTAGATAAACAAAAAAACAAATAAAAATAAAAATAAACAAAAATTGCAAAAAGAAAAATGAAACAAAAATCTACCTAAACTAGTAGAAAAATAAAATTAATTCAAACAAAAATCAATTTCCTTTTTTCTTTAAAAAAATGGTCACAGGGTGACCACGGTCACCAAAAATATAAAAATGAAAAGAAAAAACATTAAATAAAAATAATGAAAAAATTAGAAAATAAAAAATATATATATAAAAAAATAATTTAGAAAATAGAAAAAAATAAGTATGTAATTATAAAAATATTATAAAAATTGAAAAATAAAAATATATTAAGATTAATATGACAATTGAATTATTATATAAATAAATATTAGTGTTTAAATTATAAATAAATAGAAAGAATAATAAAAATAAATAAAAATAAAAATGAAAATAAATTGAAAGGAAATATAAATATTTAGTAATTGGTATCATAATGCATAATTCAACTTTGTTGCTTTCATGTCCTAACCATCTATGAGATTTTGAAATTTCAAGATACTAAGATCTCGAGATACTGAGATCTCGAGATACTGAATTGTATTGGTTAGGTTTTTGTGACTTTGTTCATTTTTTTTAATGTTTAAACTTATATTTAAACTCTTTCTAAACGATATTTAAACTTACATTTGCCATAAAGTTGAAATGTTTTTAATACCATGTAAAAATAAAAATAGGTAATGAACTTGAGGTTGATGAATGAAGGTGGTGGTCTCCCTTAGGAAAGGAGTGCATAGGTTGTAAGTACAAATTGTAAGATACTTACAGAGGCTGAATTAAGCTAGTCTCCCTATGGAAATGAGTTCATAATGAATTGTGATGCTTCCTTCAAAAAACCGTGGGCAAACATTGGTGTAGTTCTTCGCAATGGCTATTTTTCTATCTTTTGTGCTAGCACTAGCGTTGAAATAGCCTCGATTACAACATCGCATTTAGTTGAGGCTTATGTTTATAGCCTGGGGGCTGCTTAAGACGGCATCATTTAAAGGAATGATTGAAACATGCATCCAAATGGATTGCAGAGATGGTTATATGAAGGTAAGAGATTATAAGATGGCTACCGATGAAGAAAATGAGAAAAAAAGGTGAGGTATGGGACAAATTTGCTGTCATTCTCCTAAAAAGAAAAAACATTGATGAATGACCCCTTTGCTATGATATTTGATGTTTTTGTTCGAAGAGAGCAAAACAGCGGGGTTGATTCTTTATCAAGGAGAGCCGATAGATGGGGCAAAGATGTGGAATGGAATTGGACCACACAATTTCCAAGAAGATTGAAGGCCACATTTATGAGACATGACCATGACTTTCGTTAAACTGAGTGCTGTAAAGGATGAAACATTAATAAAAATAGCATTTCCATTGCTGAGGGGATGTAATTATAATTGTAGTGACCCAAATGACTAACTAGGCATAAGTGGCTTAGTTGGGGGAGTTAATTTGGGCTTTGGGTCACTAAGGCCGCTAGAGGGGTAATTTGGACCTTTGGGCAGATGTACGCTAGGTTAGGCGAACGTACGCTATTGTCTATAGTGCGGATGTACGCGGGGGGACCACCAGACGTACGCTCTGTAAACTGTACTGGCGGACATACGCGGGACCACTGGACGTACGCTACTTTTTGAATACCCTCTGGATAATACCTGGACGTACAAGGCAACCATTGAACTACTGGGCAAGAATCACTAGACGTACGCCCCTTGGCCGAAAGTCCGCTGCTTTATGGGCCTATAAATAAAGCCTTACCCCCTTCGTAATTCTCATAGTTTCAGAACGCCCTTAAGCTGCCAAATTGTTTCCAGAGTGTTTCCAAGTGTTTGTGAGTGTTTGTGAGTGTGTGTGCGAGGCGTTTGCGAGTTCGGAACGTTTGTGAAGCGGAACTCTTGCGGTTTTGTTTCAAGGAGGTAACGTTCGATCCATAGCTTTTATTTACGTTGTTATGCTGCTTGGTTATTGTTTAGATGTAGTGGTTAGCTTAGTTGCACCTTAAAACCCGTTTGGGTTAACACTTGGTTAGTTTAGCGTTGTTACGTTGTATGGAGGTTTCAAACTGGACTAAAAGACTTTAGGTAGTTCCCAGTAGCCTTAGGAGTCTGAGAATAGGTGGACAGTGGAGAGAAAATGAGGTTCTCCCTGAGAACCCATACAGCGGACGTACGGTGTCGATACCAGTCTGGCTTGTTCGTTACTGTGACGTCGCACGAAACAGACGTCTGATCCGTGTGGCGAAACCCTATTTTTGCCAAATGTCCCATAGCTCCTGTTTTCCTTGATTTAGGATTGTTATAGTGGATTTAAGACTAATAGAAGGTTTTCCACAGATTTGGAGAACCCAGACCTTTTGGAGTTTTCGGAGACGCGTATCGACCTAGGTGAGTTTTAATTCACATAATGCGCATTGTTATTTTCCATGCATGACACGTTTATTTTGTGTACCGAGAAAACATGCATATTTTATGACTCTCACAGTTTGTACTTATTGCACATGAATTCTGTCATTTTGGGAAAAACGTTGTGCTAATTCTGTTAACCAAGTGAAACTTGTAAAAAGACATGTATGTAAAATACAGACAAGATAATTTGCATCGTATGACATGGTACACCGGTACGTGCGGTAGTAATAGTCATGGGCTTACTATACATGTTAGCTTTATGGTCAAATGTGTGCGTTATGTGAGGGCTGTGCATTCATTGGTTTCGTGACCTTGATGCAACCATTCTCAATGGTTTGGTCACTACAGGACGTACGTCATTAGTTGGTGTGGGCCACTGGGTCGGACCCGATCGTGCCACTAATGTTATGTACGGTATGTTATGCAATGGCTGGGGCATTGGCATTGTATTATAGGTCCCTCGGGACAGCATCAACCCTGCTGAGAAGGGGTAATATCTCAGGTAGACCATACTGTTGAACTATGACTATTGTTGACACCATATGCATATATCATTCTTATACATATATCACGTATAATTAAACTGTCATGGAGGAACTGTTTTGTTCAATAAATACTTGAGTTCATTTCTAAAAACTGGCATGGGTATTATCTACGTTAAAAATCACTAAGTCTTAGACTTACCCTTTTGTTTATGTCTTTCCCCATCATTATGAATAATTGCGCAGTTTAGCTACATTAGATGAGGATGCCATCGGAGGTTACGTGGGTGATTGCTGAGGACTTGATACGGGTAATTTTTGAGGACATAGTCCTGGTTTGGCTTAGGATGATGTGGGAGGATGGAGGATCTGCCCGTGCAGACATGATCGAGATTCTGATCTCGCTAGCTTTGTTAAAGCTTAAGTCTAGGCTCTGATCTGTTGATCTTTTGTGAACTATGTTGATGTAACTATTTTGGGATGTAACTATTTCTCTTGTCAACGGTTTGACGACTGGTACATCGATAACTACTTATTATGTTATGGATGTAGTATTTTATCTTTAGTACTGTTCTGTAATGTTTCATTACTATCTCTTAAATCCCATAGTCTTGGTAAAGTCTTCCGCTGCAGTTTTCTCGTTACAACGAGGAAAGTGATTTCTCGAAGGTCGTGTCTTGTAGGGACGTGGC
This sequence comes from Carpinus viminea, assembly GCA_013348765.1. NCBI lineage: Eukaryota > Viridiplantae > Streptophyta > Magnoliopsida > Fagales > Betulaceae > Carpinus > Carpinus viminea. The sequence continues at coordinate 25,728,829 of CP054670.1, read as the reverse complement.
TGGGATGGCGCGCCGTGGGGTCAATTACTGGTTAATTGATATTTCCATCGGGCGGGGCGTCACAATAATAATATTATAAAAATTGAAAAATAAAATTATATTAAGATTATTATGACAATTGAATTATTATATATATATATATTAGTGTTTAAATTATAAATAAATAGAAAGAATAATAAAAAATATAATAAATAAAATTGAAAATGAAAATAAATTGAAAGTAAATATAAATATTTAGTAATTGCTATGTGCATAATTCAACTTTGTTGTTTTCAAGTCTTAATCATCTATGAGAAGTTGAAATCCTAAGATATTGAGATCTTGAGATACTAAATTGTATTGGTTAGGTTTTTGTGACTTTGTTCATTTTCTAATATTTAAACTCTTTCTAAACTATATTCAAACTTACATTTTTTTTTTTTTTTTTCTATTTGAACTCCATGTACTTCCATGTAGCACTAATATTTGAATAAAAAATGTCAGACAAACTATATTTATCTAATAATATTTAACATTTCTCTTGCTTACTTCTGGGTGAAACTAATGTCCCAATTTAAAACATAATGTATACCTCTTCAAGTCTTTCTTCAACAAGTTTCATGAAAATATCAAAACACTACAGATCTTTTGTCAACTTGATAATGCAGCCCAAAATATATGGTTTAGATAATACAAAATTGTCAATAAAAACAATATCCAATTTTGAAATATGTGGATTAAATTGACTTACATCTCAAAAACCATCGTCATTGGCTTTCTATTCTAATTATAAACGAGAATACACCAGAAATGCTCTTAACGTTATCATCATTTCAAAATTGCCAAAATCATACTTTTGCAACATCATCTCACATGCTAGGACTCAAATAAACCAACCCCCTCTTCCTACAACAAAATTTCATTGAGTTCAAAGTTTTGAATATATCTTTTCTATTGTTTTTTGTTGTATCAATGAAATTTAAACCAATTAAACTTACACTTTTATTTTTTCTTTTTGATAATACAGTCCAAAAGGTATGGTCTAGATAATACAAAATTGCCAATAACAACAATATTAAATATTGAAATATGCAGATTAAATTGACTTACATCTCAAAAATTGTCGTTATCGGCCTTCTATTCATATTGTAAATGATATGTACTGCATCATCCTAAGTTTGTTAGATTTACAAAGAATTGAGAAAATTTCTGTAAAGAATATAAATTAGTAACTTACTATTTATTTCATTGTAGATTTTCTTTGGCCCGCTACGACGTACAACTATAAACTCAATTTCTCACTTCCAAATTTCTTCAGTCAAAACTAATGAAACAATAATTTAAAATGTCATATTAGTAATTTTATAACTATAAACTCAATTTCTCACTTCCAAATTTCTTCAGCCAAAACAAATGAAACAATAATTAAAAATGTAATACTAGTAATTTTATAATTATAAACTCAATTTCTCACTTCCAAATTTGTTTAACCAAAACTAATGAAATAATAATTTAAAATGTCATATAAGTAATTTTATAACCACTGAAAGGTACATTTATAACTAATTTGATAAGGGGCAATAAACCAAACTTTCAAATTATTTGCTCACAACTGCTTCCTTTTTATGGTCAGTTTTTGGGCTCCAATACTCTTCTTTAAGGACTAGCTTAAAGTCGATATTTACTGTATTAATTGCGATATTTTTTAAATCAAGCTTAAAATGCACTTTAATAATAGCTACATCTTCAATTAAAATTTGTTTAAGGCCTTTTGGGACTTTGGTTTCCCAAATCCTTTCTATTTCATCATTTCCCAATGTCTTGGCAATACACAACATATGATGTACCGCTCTATTCTCATCTCGCAACACAATCTTACTACTTATTCTGTAATTCTTGCCCCTCAGCAGCTTACATGCGTCTACTACCAACTTTCTATTTGTGGTGTATTCATTTTCTGGAAGCTCTTGTGCATGATTCTTGAAGAAATTATATGCATCCCTACAATCCGATTGGAACTCAAAATCAAAAATCACACTTTTAGTTGCCTTTTGCAATCCCAAAGCAATGCCCAAAACTACACCCATGTGCTTTGTGTTTTTTATGTTGTGTTTAGTTTAATTTGATTTAAATTGATGTTTGATACCAATTTCAGATATTATTAATTCAATTAAATTGATGTTGGTGCTATTAAAAGTCCAAAGCACATAAATATATGGACTTCTACTTGGCAAAAAAAAAAAAAAAAAGTGATTATAGAATGACTATCATTGAGTAAGTTGTGTTGGCTTTATATTATAATGTAGCTTTGTTTTTTTTTAAGTCCTAACCATTTATGAGATCTTGAAATCTTAAGATACTGAGATTTCGAGATACTGAGATATACTAATTGTATTGGTTAGGTTTTTGTGACTTTGTTCATTTTCTAATATTGAATAATCAAAGTTTTCATTTTGGTAAATTTTTTTTTCCTTTGTAAAGTTTAAAATTATATCTATGGGAACAAATATTTCACATGTTCAATTTATAATGATTAAACTTTATTGAATTTTAAATTTATTTGATATAAGGGTTTATGGTGTTAAATAAAGAAATGTGGTTCAAAATAATCTTTTAAATATTTTTCATTTTTAATAACCAATGAGTTAATTGAGTGAATAAAAAAAATTAATAATCTTTTAAAAACTTTTTAAATAAAATTATAATGAGAAAAACTCATGCATAGCGCAGGGTATAAGCTTATTAATTTAACAAGTCAGTTTAGTTGAAACTCTTTCTAATTTGTATAGACCACAAAACAAAAATATAAGCAAACATAATTGCACCCTTCAAAATGTTTTCATTGGTGTAGTTTTCATAAAAGCTATTTTCCTATCTTTTGTGCCTTTACCAACATCATCCATTCTAGTCATACAAACCATAGCATTTTTCTTATATATCTGTAGGTTCAAAATTCTTATTAGATAGTTTATATTATTTCGGTATGCTTTATATTGAAATTGATCAGTACTATGACTTACTTCTTCCTTTACAATTTGCTTAAACTCATCTTTCTTTATAAACTACATAAACACCTTAAGGCAACCCTAATATATCAAACAATAAATAAAAAATTAAGACAACATATAGGTATATTCTACTATGAAGCAAAATTTGGTTCTTAATTTTAGAATATCTCCAGTCATGTTTGTGAGTTCGTTGAAAATATCAAAATCTAATAGTTTGTCTTCCACCTTGTTTAGTCTTAAAATTAACAACTTAATTTCTTTAAGGGGAAACTTCACTTACCCCCTGAGTTTTAGCACTTTTGCAAATACCCCCAACGTTCAAAACCTCTCACTTAGGTGTATCAAAGTTTAGTTTTCTCTCACTTTGTCCCTTCTGTACAAAAAATCCCAACGAATGCCAATTTTACTCCTGACTCTAAAACTAAAACCACGTTGTTTTGGGAACGGTGTAGTTTTGGAGTCAGGGGTAAAATTGGCATTGCGAAGGATTTTCTGTATGGAAGGGGCAAAGTGAGAGAAAACCAAAGTTTGATACACCTAAGTGAGAGTTTTTGAACATTGGGGGGTTGTCTGTAAAAACCGCGAAACTTCAGGGGGGTAAGTAAAGTTTTCCCTTTCTTTAAATGTTTAGTTCAAAGGATATTACTTGTCAACAATAAAATATTAATTATTTATACGCATTACTTTACTTACATCTTCAAACTGTCTTTCCGTCTTCTATCCATATGATAATGAATAGCCACTAATAAATAAATAAAAAAATTGTTAAAACTTTTGAATTATTTAGAAAATTCAAAATTTTCATCAAGAATATAGACTAAGAAGAGCATACTTCGTATTTGCTCGTACATAGTGATCGGTGCCAAATATTGTATATTTGATCCACTTTAACTTATGTTTGTTAAGCTCTTAACTTTGTTAATTTTTAATGTTTTGGCTAGTTTTGATGTTTTGCAGGTTGCTAAGTTGCATTTCGGGCTAATGTCATTAAATTTGGGGCCTAAAATAGTTCGGGGAGCTTTGGCAGCAAAATTGAGTCGAGTAATGATTCACACCCAACGACTCCCACTAAAACAGCTATATCTAGAGTTGTAGAACTCCGATTGGGGTGATCTTAGTGTCTTTGGAAAGCTAACTCAAAGATCTAAAGAAACATATTTCACAAGATTTGGCCAATTCTGAATTATGTGCGCTTGAACGCACATTTTGTGATCAAGCGCAATTATACCCATCCGATGCAGAAATTCATGCACGAGTGTGATCGATTGCACCTCTGTGCGATCGAGCGCACTTAGCTGACCTAGTAGTACTGAAACCCTAAAATTAGCCTATAAATAGCCCCATTTCTTTTGTAAACGAACCCAGATGCTGAGAGGACGCTCGGAGGCGCCTTTGGGAGCTAGGACTCCCCTGTTTGGTAATCTTAAGCTCCTCCAAACGTCAAATCTTTGTATAGTTTAATTTTATTAATGCTTTCTTTTCATTTTCTCTTTTTTCTTGTTATGATTATAGGCTAATATTCAACTAAGGTTGAAGATGAAGCCTCACCATTTATTTATGTTCATGTTTTTATGCTTAGTTTAATGCTTATTCAGTCGTTTAATTTTATGTTTATTCGTTTCAACTCAGTTTTAGTGACAAAAAATTGTGTTGATTGTTGTTTACAAATAGTTAAATGTCAATACTCGTTGCAACTGGAGGTACATTGGATGATTCATCTTTGGACCAATATTCGTTGTGACTCTTAAAATAGTGTTTGCATCGATTAGTTTGACAAGATTTTGTAATAACAATAGAATATGCATATGTGCTTTATCGATAGACGGAAGTATGAACAAAGTGTTAGCACTCAAAGTATGCCTTGTAGCATAGTCGTTTGGGAGCATGAACTAGCATGATTATATGTTAATTAATTGTGGTGAGGTGGATTCTAGGCCTTAGTATTTTTATTTCTTTATTTTTAAGCATTTAATTTAGTTTATATTTACTGTACGCCACATGTTTGATTTTGAGACTAGGTTAAAGTAATATTAGTTTAGACATAGAATTAATTCACACAAACGCGATTCTCTGTGGGTTCGACACTCGCACTTGCACAAACACTTTATTACAAACAACTCATACAATTGGCAAGTACTATTTTTGATATGACCAAATTTTGGTGCCGTTGCCGAGGAATCGGTGTTTTGTTGGAATTGATTTTATGCTTAGATTAGTTTTATCTTTCTATTAGTTATTTTCAATTTCTGCATTTATTTTATTTGTTTCGTGCTTTTGTATAGAAAAAAATCCAAAAAAAATTAGGTTAATGTTTGTTTTTGCAATTTTTAGTTTAGTTTCGAGTTTCTGGAATTTCAGTATGTGATAGTGCTATCGATCGTACCCCAGTTGCGAGCGAACACACTTGAGCCTATTTTAGCCTATTCACGTGCCTGTGCTCGCCTAGTATGCAGTTAGGCAAGGCGCTTTCTAACAATGAAGCACGCTTTGTGCGATCAATCGTACCTCTGTTGTGATCGAACGCATGTGCACAAACTGCTACATTTCTGCGTGTCTGCGATCAATCTTAGTGTCCTGCGCTCGAGCGCATCTCTGCTGACTGCACCAACAGACCCGAGGTAGTGTATGTGTTTCAATTTTCATTTTTTTACTGTTTTATTTAATTATTTATTTATTCTGTCTATTTTTATTTATTTATTTGCTTTTTTTAGTTTTAGTTAGTTTATTTTTATTATTATTTTTTTAATTGTTTAATTAGTTTGTTGTTTTGTTAGTTTATTTATTAGTTATTTGTTTAGTTTATTTTTGTTAGTTTTTGTTTATTTTATTTTTGTTGTTATTGTTTCATGTGGGATATTTTGAACTGTTTGGGTGAAGCATGAGTCTTCCGTTTGATAATTTTGATGTTTCCCCTAGTTGTAGGATGCCTAATCCTACCAATTTTCACCCACATGAACCACGTTCACACTGCTCCAGCCTTTATCATAGTTTAGGTGATTGTCCACATTGGGGATAATTTTCTAATTTTTCACATGAGCAGATGAACACTAGCTTCACCAGTTTTGGGTTTGAATCAAATTCAATTTTTTATAACCCAAACTTGAGCAACCATTCTGATTTTTCGTGGCATGCGCATGCTACGAAAAATTTTGCTCCCCATTCTCATGGACTGCACAATCCTGAATATTGATAAGTGCTTAAATATTCATATTTAAGCCCCTTAATTTGTTAGGAGATCTAGAAGATGTGGAAAGGATTAAATCGGAATTTATCAAATTGAAGTCAAAATCGGATTAAATTTGGATCCTGAACATGTCTCGGTATTTTTGCCATAACTTTCAGCTCAAATATTGGATTGAGGTGATTCCAACGGCATTGGAAAGATAACTCAAAGTTCTACAAATCATTGTGAAATACCATTTTCCTAATTTGGACCTCCGCAATGCTAAAATCGCCCCGCAAGATAGGAGCCCAATTCTGGACGAATCCTTCTCCGATTTGTAATAGGATTGTCTCCTAATTTGTCTAGGAGATGAAATTCCGAATCTCTTAGGTTTACTAGTGTTTCTAGGACTCTCTTAAAGCCTATAAATAGACCTCTAAGCCTCACAATTAGAGAGACAATTCGAGAGACGATTTTTGGGAGAAGAATTGACGACTTTCAAGGAGCAATTTTCCGGGTTCATTCTTTTCCTTTATTTATTTTATGAAGATGATTAGCATCAATTTCATGTGTAACTAAACCTTTTAGTAGGGCTAGATTGAAGCCCTGATCATGTTTGTATTTTAATTCAATATTGGCGCCTTTATGATAATTGCATGATAGTATTTAACTTGATTAATACTGCTTTCATGAATTCCTCATGTGTGTCTCCTGATCAACATATGCATGTGGTATGGATTTGTTAGTTAGATCAATTTGGATGACCGAGTCCTGGGTTTAACATTAGTAACAAAAGCAATCCACGCTGGTTCTTGGGTTAATCAACATGGGAAACCGGAGTATACACCATGCCCTAGGTCTCATGTGGTTGTCGGTTTTCACAGTTCATATGCTTTCTTAAAGAACAACTTAGTATACACCATGCTAAACTTTAGGAAAGAAAAGAATTAGAGTATACACCATGCCTAATTCGTTTAGGGAAACCAATAGCTTAAGGAGTATACACCATGCCCTTAGGTTGGCAACCATTAAATATTGATCATGTAATTAAAGCATTGGCATATTGATTTATTGTATAAGCATGATTAGCGGTGGAAATCAAAGCCCTACCTCTTTCTTATTGTTTAATCAAACTCAATTTTATCTCTTTTACTTTATATTGCGAATTTAATTTTAAGCATAATTTACCAATCCTATGGGATCGATCTTGCACTTACACTCTTTACTACATTTTGACCTTGTGCACTTGCAAGTAAAAGCGTATTTGCTTATTAATTTAGGTAGATAATTTCACAACAAGTTTTTGGCGCCCGTTGCAGATTGTTAAATTCATTTAGAATTACTTTCGTTTAGTTTTATTTTGTTTTATTTTATTGTAGTTTGAATTCTGTTTTTTGTTTAATTTAGTTTTATTTTAGTTACATTTTAATATTTTAAAAAAAAATAATAAATAAATTTTTTTGTTTTAGTGTTTTTTTTTTTTTGCAACAACCTAGTCTCTGCTTGAGCGATATTGAGCCGAGTGCGATCGATGCTAGCGATCAAGCGCACATTCTCCAATCGGCGCAGTTCGAGACCTCTACAGCGACGAATTGTTGTAACTTTCGCATCAATTTCATGCAAGGGCTTGATCCAAGAATCCAACCATCCTTCCACTTGATACGAAATTGGCGGACCATTCGAGAGGCCGGAGACAACGTTGAGGAAGAAGAAGAACTTCAAGAAGAAAGCTATGGCGGAACAGCATGTCAACCAACCGCTTGGGAACCAACGCCACCGCGAAGGCCCATGAAACAAGCTTTCATCACGACAATCCCAACCAAACATCATGCATTGCCTATCAACGAGAAGGCAACTACTATATATCTCCACAAATACTCAATGCATTGACCCACTTGAGAGGCACACACCTCGAGGATCCAAACTTGCATCTAAGGAATTCACAGATCTTTGCAAGTTCAACATGTTCAAGGCCTTGGATCAAGAAGGAATAAGGATGATTCTCTTTCCTTTCTCTTTGAAGACAATGCAAGATTGTGGTACAACTCAATGCCTTCTAATACCATCCATACTTGGGAAGCTCCGATAAATTCTTGAAGAAATTCTTTCCAGCTCAAAGACAAGACAAATGAGGAAGGAAATTCAATCTTGGCAACAAAGAGATGGCGACTTATTCTTTGAAGCATGGGGGCATTTCAATGATTTGCTTCTAAAGTGTCCACATCATAAGTTACCTCAAGATGAGCTAGTTCAAGCTTTTATGAAGGTTTAAATGATGCAAATAAAGGGGTTGTTGATTACGGCTGTGGAGGAGTGCTAATGGAAAGAAGCGTTGAAGAAGCCATGGAACTCTTTGAGACATTAAGTGAGCACTCCCAACAATTCTCATCTAGAGGAAGGCAAGGAGTAAAGAGTAAAAACTTGTATGAAGTAAACTTAAATGGTGATCTTCAAGTCACATGGTTGCTGTGAATGAAAGCTAGACATGATTGTCAAAGGCCATGGCCTTACAAAACATCTCACCTAGTCAACAAGCGCACCACCCCGGTATGTGCTAATTGTTCTCGGTTGATCACACTCTGACACTTGTCCTTTGTATTCTTCTGCAGATCAAGAGCAAGCAAATTATGTGGGACAGAACAATTATCCTCCCAAGAACAACCCATACTCCAACACATACAATCCGGGATGGCGAAACCACCCCAACTTCTCCTGGAGCAACAATCAAATGCTACGAACCCTCAAGGCGCAAAGGAATTTCAACAAGCAGCAACCGGTTCAAGAGTCAAGAAGAGTGACATAGAGAGTCTTGTAAAGCAAATGGCAACTCAAGACAAGCTTTTCAACAACAACTGCTGACGACACAAGAAAAGTTTATGGCGGATCAACAACAATTTCGGACTGAGCAAAGGCAAACCAATGCAAAGCATGAGCAAGCCATTCAAAGACTGGATGTAACAGTGGGGCAGTTGGCTAAGGAGATGAGTAACGAGAAAACAAGGGAGTTTCCAGCACAAACAATACCAAATCCAGGAGGTCACCAACAAGTGCAGGCTGTTACAACTCTCAGAAACGGTAAGATCATAGGGGCGGAGGAACCAACACAAGTATCTCCAGCCAAAGCATCTGAATCCAAGGTAAATAAAACAGAGAGGGAATATCTTCCACCACCCTTTCCTCAAAGGTTAGTAAAGCCAAAGAAGGAAAAGAAATTGTTGATATTTTTGAGACTTTAAGAAAAGTAGAGATAAACATTCCTTTATTAGATGCAATTCAACAAATACGCATATACTAAATTTTTGAAGGATTGTTGCACTCATAAACGAAAGTTTAGGAACATGATCAGTGGCTTTTGGTGAAGAGGTAAGTGCGGTTTTATTAGAAAACTACCTAAGCTAAAAGATCGGTAGTTTACTATTCCTTGCGAGATTGGTGACCATAATTTTGAGCAAGCATTCTTGGACTTAGGGCGGGTGTCAATTTGCTACCTTACACAGTGTATGAGCAGCTTGGCTTGGAGCTGAAACCCATACATCACCTTGCAATTGGAGATAGAAGCATCAAAAGGCCAAGAGGTATACTTGAGGATGTCTGGTAAAGGTAGGTGAATTTATTTTACTACTTGATTTCATTGTATTAGATATGGAAGAATCCCTATGCCATTACCCTACCCATCATCTTAGGAAGACCCTTTATGAAGCTGCGATACAAAATTTGTGTGAAAAAGGGTATTGTAAGCATGAAGGTAAATGGTGAGAAGATAGAATTCAAAATATTTGATGCATTAAAATTACCTCAAGATGATGTGGAATGCTTTAATGTATGTATGGTGCAAGATGTGGTTGAGAAATTTTTCAGGTTCAGCACATGGATTCAATAGAGGCCACCTAACTCATAGTATCACAAAGGAGGACATTGAGTCAGAGATTGAAGAAGTCACGAGAGGACATCACCAAAATGTTCACCTACTTGAGGCCTCTCAAAATACCCAAGTAGGTATACTCCTCCATTTGAGACTACGGTGCCTACTAACACTACTCTTGTTCCTTCTATTGTCCGGGCATATTTGAATTAAGCGACTGCAGCATCGACATATGCCTATCTAGGAGAAGACAAGGCTACATGATAGTTGCTGCTAATCTGAGTTTGGGGAAGAGAAGCTGTTGAGAGTTCTTAGGGAGCATAAAACGGCTATTGGATGGACCATTGCTGACATCAAGGGGATAAGCCCAGCCAAATGCATGCATCAAATCCACCTTGAAGATGGGGCAAAGCCTACCAGAGATGCACAAAGAAGACTCAACCGCACATGAAAGAGGTGGTTAAAAGGAGTGTTGAAACTATTAGATGTTGGAATTATCTACCCCATTTCAGATAGTCAATGGGTAAGTCGATTCAAGTTGTACCAAGAAGAGTGGAATCACAGTGGTGAAGAATGAAGATGAGGAGCTCATACCTACTAGAATAACCACTGGTTGGAGGGTATGCATTGATTACAGAAAACTGAACAAGGTGACCAGGAAAGATCATTTTCCGTTGCCTTTCATTGATCGGATGTTAGAATGCAGTTAGCGGCCCAGTTATTATTGCTTCTTGGGCCGAATGCAGTGGTTACAACCAGTTGCAATAGCACGGAGGACCAAAGACAAAACCACCTTCACATGCCCCTTTGGTACATTTGCCTATAGAAGAATGCCGTTTGGATTATGCAATGCACACCACCTTCAAAGATGCATGATGAGCATTTTTTACGATATGGTGGAGAATTTCATTGAGGTATTTATGGATGACTTTAGTGTTTTGGTTCTAATTTTGATGAATGCCTCCATCATCTGAAGAGTGTCCTTAGAGATCTGAAGAATGCAATTTGGTGCTAAAGCTGGGAAAAATGTCACTTTATGGTACAACAAGGCATTGTGTTGGGTCATTTGATTTCCAACAAGGGTATTGAGGTGAACAAGGCCAAGATTGACATTATCTCAAAGCTTCCCCTCCTATGACAACCAAAGGTGTTAGAAGTTTTCTTGGACATCTTTGGATTTTACGGAGATTTATCAAGGATTTTTCTAAGATTTCTAGACCTCTACATGCACTTTGGCCAAAGATACAAAGTTTGAATGGACGGATGAATGTATGACAGCTTTCAACACATTAAAGAAATGCTCATCAGCCCCAATAATGATGCTTTTGATTGGAGCATTCCTTTTGAGCTAATGTGTGATGCTAGTGACTTTGCCTTGGGAGCTGTTTGGGACAGCAGAATCAATAAGGTACCCCATGCTATCTATTATGCTTCTAGAACTTTGAATGATGCCCGGCTAAATTATTCTACCACGAGAAAGAATTGTTAGCTGTCATTTTGCTTTGGAAAAGTTTAGATCATACCTTATTGGCTCTAAGGTTATTGTATTCATGACCATCTTTGCTTTGAGATATTGTTTGCTAAGAAAGATGCAAGCCTAGATTGATCGGATGGGTACTCTTATTGCAAGAATTTGACTTGGAGATTAGAGATAAGAAGGGTAGTGAGAATGTTGTTGCAGATCACCTATCCAGGCTACTCCATGAAGAAGAAGAAGATGAGCGCCCTTGAATGAAAACTTCCCGGATGAACAATTGTTTGCGTAAAGTACAACTTCCTTGGTATCAGATATTGTTAACTATCTAACTTCCAAAGTTTTCCTCGGTATGTCTAGTCAAGAAAGGAAGAGGTTGATGTCTCTCTCTAGACATTACTATTGGGATGAACCGTATCTCTTCAAATCCCACTGACCAAATCATCGAAGATGTGTCTTAGAGGAGGATCAATTGAGCATCTTTGCAACATTGCCATCAGTTTGCATGTGGAGGACACTTTGGGGCCAAGCGAACAGCTCTTAAGGTACTACAATCTGGTTTTATTGGCCCAATGTGTTCAAGATGCCTTTTGTTTTGCAGATCTTGTGATAAGTGCAGGAGGTGGAAACATCTCATCAAGAAATCGGATGCCATTACAAAACATTCTAGTGGTGGAACTCTTTGATGTTTGGGGTATTGACTTCATGGGTCCTTTTCCTAACTCATATGGAAATTTATATATTCTTGTGGGTGTGGATTATGTGTCCAAATGGGTGAGGCTATCCCTCAAAGACTAATGATCACAAAGTTGTTGTGAAGTTTTTGAGGATAACATCTTTACTAGGTTTGGGACTCCAAGAGCTATAATTAGTGATGGAGGAAGCCATTTCAACAATCAGGTTTTGCTTCTTTGTTAAAAAGTATGGGATCACTCACAAGTTGGCACTCCTATCATCCTCAAACCGGTGGCCAAGTGGAGATAAACGAGAGAAATCAAAGGAATCCTAGAGAGGGCCAGTCGGCACCGGCGAAAAGGATTGGTCTCTATGCTTGAATGAGGCACTTTGGGCATATAGGACTGCATACAAGACCCCAATTGGTATGTCGCCATACCGATTAGTCTTTGGGAAAGCATGTCATCTGCGGTGGAATTAGAACACAAAGCATATTGGGCCATCAAGAAATTCAACCGATATGAAACAAGCGGGTGATAAAGGAAGGCTGCAGTTGAATGAGCTTGAAGAATTGAGGCATGATGCATATGAATGCCAAGCTTTACAAAGAAAGAACCAAGGCATACCATGATAGCTGATTAGGAAGGAATTTCATGTGGGACGAAGGTGTTGATCTACAAGTCACGGTTGGTATTCCCGGAAAGCTCAAATCGATGGTTTGGTCCTTGTGTTGTCACCAAGGTGTTCCCTCATGGCGCATTGGAGTTCATAGCTCGAAAACAACCAAACATTTACAGTGAATGGACATAGAGCAAAGCCATACCTTGAATCTAAATTGATACCTAGAGATGAAGATTTGGCACTCCGATCCATCAATATGCAGCGACACCAAGAGCATAAGCCACATCTGGTGGACTTCAAGTGCACTTCTCTAAAAGAGTAGCATTGCAGGCGGAGAGCGTTTGAGCAGTCTTGAAACTCAAGCGCTTTTGTGAGTTAGTGGTCGAGGCCACTAAATCGGTAACCTTTTCTTCCGTATTTCTTTATTTCTTTCTTGTTGTTTTTTTAAATTTTTGTTGTTGTTAATCTTCTTTAGTTAATTTTGTGGGAAAAAAAAAACATTCGTCAGCGATCGATCTAGTGAAACTGCGATCGATCGCCGAAAACACTCGAAAGCTCTAAACATACATCCTGTTGATCGATCTCGGAATGGCGAGATCATTTGAAACCATAGATAGTGCTAACTTTCAAGCGATCGATCTATGAATATGGCGATTGATCACCTGCGTCTTCAGCGAGCGACGCACATACAATCTTGCCAGCGTCGATCGATCGCACATTAAGCTGATCGAGCGCCACTAAATAACAGAGGTTAAGCAACCAATTTTTAGGTCATTTCTTTTCCCCATCATTTTCCCTTCTTTAACTTTGTCCCCTCAACACTGTATACCCACTGCAGTCCACCCACCGCCACTCATCACCACTTCCACCACCACTCCACGACCACCTTGCAGCCAGACCATCGGGCCCGCTGCACCCTCACTTGCACCACATCCGTAGTCTTTACTTGCACCATTACAAAACCAACCTCACAACCCAATTTTTCCTTTTTTTAGAATTATATTTTTTCTTCTTTGTTTGACAAACTACAATCTGTCTCACAGATTGTAGTTGTCTTCTGAATTAGCTTTGTTTGATTTTTGCAGGGGTTGGATATTTCTTGGGATTATTGTTCTTCACTTGGCTTGAAAACCTGCCCACCAAGTTTGATAAAAGTCACGAATAGAAATCAAAATGCCTAGGACCACTGCCTCCACCTCTCAAGCTTCAAGTTCCGTGCCCAATCCTCCCAACCACTGTGAGCAGTGGAGATCCTTTATGAGACCACCTTTGATGTCAATGGTGACTTCAAAATTTTGAAGCCACCCAATGGGGCATTCAAAATTCACCGCCGTGGTTTGAAGAAATTGTTCAAACTCACTTCCTGGCGTACACAAAACGGTGGTTCAGTTCTATAATCACGTACTGCGATTGCAGGAGAGTGTTATTCTCAAGCGTCAAAGGAAGCGATTGAGGTGACAACCGCTGATATTCTTTGACCTTAAAATGCAATGATGATCACCCTCATGTGGAAGCTCAAATGGATGCGAGCGAGTCATTTACATTTCTCAAATCATTGATGACATGTGTGATGGACGTATCACGACAACAAAATAATCGAGCGGTCCAAATTACCTCCACAACTACGGCTTGTGGATTCCATTCTATACAATGTGTGCCTTGGGCCCATAAAACTCGGCGTGATCCATTTATCCGGGCATTGTATGCCTTTTATAAAACCATTGGTACTCCATCCCTTCCATCATTTGGGACGAGATGAACAAATTTTGGGAAGGGTAATTTGGAAAAAGACCACCACTACCAATTCTTGGGGTTACCTTTTCCTTTTCTGCGACACATATTATGAAAAAGAAGGGCATTAAAGGGAACTCTGAAGACGGACAGTCACGAACACCCTTTCTTTGGCGAGAACCAATGGAATCCTGATTTGTCACATATGCCTAGGGTGCGAGCGCAAATTCTGCTGAAGAGAGAGTGGAAGAAGCGGACATTATGGAAGGATGCACGCACCTCAACATGGAGGAGGAGAAGATCGTAGTCATCGGCCAAAATGAATATGACTTCTTGCGTGGTGCCAATCGCGTTTGGAAAAGGGTGGAACAGCGTTTTGCAACTATGGAGCGACAATTTAAGACACAAGGGAATTGCTTCAAGCCATTGGATAGACTACCACCATTGGAGAATCATCTTGGTTCCACATGAGGAACAGCAGTGAAAGGACACCACGTCTGGCTGAAGACGTTAAACTTAGCGCTCATGGGAGGCACCCCACAGCATATCCTGCTATTTCTTTGTGTGTTTATTTTCATTTTATTTTTTATTTTTCTTTTGTTACTTTAGTGTTTTGTTTTTCAGGAACAAGTGTGCTTGAGTTCAAGTTTGGGGGGAATGCTTTGAGTCAAACTTATTCGGACAGTTTCATCCATCTCCGGGTAAGATCTTTCCATGTTATACACACATTGGGGACAATGTGTAATTTAAGTTGGGGTATGGAGACACATTTACACACACTTGGTCCCACTTTGTTTTGTTTAAAAAAAAAAAAAAAATTTGCATGTTCATGTTTGTCTTGAAATTTTGGTTGATCTAAGAATTGTGATTTGATATTCATTGGTTAGCTTAAAATTTTGAACACATGATCGATGTTGGATTTTAAGTTTGTAACTTACTTTGGGCAATTGAGAATTCACATGTTTGATCTGCTCTAACACAAGCACATTAGCACATGATTGGTGAGGTATGACATGTGGTTTTGATATGCATGTTTCTATGTTTTGGGTGAAACTGGATAACCTATTGGTTGGATCGTTGGCATATTATAAAAAAAAAAAAATCATTGATAAGATTTTCACTGAGTGGGCCTCTTGCCTCAAAGCATTGAGTGTTCACGTCAAAAGGTGAAGAAATTTGATTTGGTTCAAAATTATGACTAGTTTAGTTTAAGCCTTTTTTAGAGTTAGTAAGTCCTTAGGGGTGTATTTACTAATGCCTAAAACCATCTGGTTTGGAGTCATTGACTCAACACTCGCTATATGGGTCAATTAGAAAGCTTAATGGAACTAAATATTGCAGAGCCTAATAGTAAAAGAAAGAATAATAAAAGCATGCCAATGTTGTTCATTCTAATAGGAAATTCAGTGAAGCTTGAGATGTTGAGACATTGCACATTGAAATCATTTGGAAGCTTCATAGTCTTGTGCTAGTTCACTATACATTGTTTCAAATTTGTGATGCCTTAACTTGCTTGTTGTAAGTGATTATGAAACTTTTGATTCCAATTCATTGTGAAGATGGAGTTTAACTTTTAAGCTTGTTAATGAATGAAAATCATGATTTTGAGTGATACTTTAATTTTGGATAAACATGAACTATGCATAATGTTTGTGGGTAACATTCTGGAAAACCCTCACGAGACTTCACTCGTCCACTAGAAATTCCTAGGGGTTCAAAAGGCTTGTTGCATATGCCAAATGCAACGTACATCCCACATGGATTTATCTTTTTGTTTTACATTTAGTTTTAATTTTGTATTGCTAAGGGACTAGCAATATGTAAGTTTAGTGTGATAAGTGCTTAAATATTCATATTTAAGCCCTTAATTATATTTGTTATGCCTTTAGTTTATGTTATTTTGTCTATTTTACTTTCTTTTTGTGTTTTCTCTGTTTTTATAGGCCTTTTGGAAGAAAAAGCACTCTGGAAGTCTAGGGCTTAATGGACAAGAATTTGGAAAAGCTAGGAAGAAGATCAAAGGAAATGGAGTACGTGAGGCAATCGGCGCCCAAGAAGAGATCGATCGAACGCACGCGTTCGCGCAAAAGAAAGAGATCGATCGATCAAGTCGATCGATCGTCGGACCAGATCGATCGATCGCACCTATCGCGTCAGCCAAATCATGACCCTATTTTGGAAGTTTTAATTTTTAGGGTTTTGTAATCCTTGTTGCTGAGATTCAAACCCTCGATTTTAGGGTTTCTAGAATCCTCCTAGAGTCTATAAATAGGCTTGTAAACACAGAAGAAAGGACAGCGATTTTGGAGAAGAATTGGCGACTTTCAAGGAGCAATTTTCGGTTTATTCTTTTCCTTTATTTATTTTATGAAGATGATTAGCATCAATTTCATGTGTAACTAAACCTTTTAGTAGGGCTAGATTGAAGCCTGATCATGTTTATATTTTAATTCAATATTGGCGCCTTTGCGATAATTGCATGATAGTATTTAACTTGATTAATACTGTTTTCATGAATTCCTCATGTGTATGATCAACATATGCATGTGGTATGGACTTGTTAGTTAGATCAATTTGGATGACGAGTCTGGGTTTAACATAAGTAACAAAAGCAATCCACATGGGTTCTTGGGTTAATCAACATGGGAAACCGGGAGTATACACCATGCCCTAGGTCTCATGTGGTTGTCGGTTTTCACAGTTCATATGCTTTCTTAGAGAACAACTTAGTATACACCATGCTAAATCCTTTAGGAAAGAAAAGAATTAGAGTATACACCATG
Organism: Carpinus viminea; assembly: GCA_013348765.1. NCBI lineage: Eukaryota > Viridiplantae > Streptophyta > Magnoliopsida > Fagales > Betulaceae > Carpinus > Carpinus viminea. Next base: position 25,711,533 of record CP054670.1, on the reverse strand, counting down.
CCTAATTAGTTGCTTAGAAACCAATAGCTTAAGGGTATACACCATGCCCTTAGGTTGGCAACCATTAAATATTCATCATGTAATTAAAGCATTGGCATATTGATTTATTGTATAAGCATGATTAGCGGTGGAAATCAAAGCCCTACCTCTTTCTTATTGTTTAATCAAACTCAATTTTTATCTCTTTTATTTTATATTGCGAATTTAATTTTAAGCATAATTTACCAATCCCTGTGGGATCGATCTTGCACTTACACTCTTTACTACATTTTTGACCTTGTGCACTTGCAAGTAAAACTGCGATTATTTGCTTATTAATTTAGGTAGATAATTTCACAACAAGTTTTTGGCGCCGTTGCCGGGGATTGTGTTAAATTCTGTTTAGAATTACTTTCGTTTAGTTTTATTTTGTTTTTATTTTTATTGTAGTTTGAATTCTACTTTTGTTTAATTTAGTTTTATTTTAGTTCTGTTTTTAATATTTTCGGAAAAAAAGAAAAAAAAAATTGCTTTTCTATGTTGTTTTAGTTTTTTTTTTTTTTTTTGCAACAACCTAGTCTGATCTCTGCTGAGCGATCGGACCAAGTCGATCGAGCACATTCTCCATGATCGAGAGCAGTTCAGGACCTCTACACGCAGCCTGAAGGTTGTAACTTCAGCTATCAATTTCATGCAAGGACTTGATCAAAGAATCCAACCATCCTTCCGATCTGAGAAATTGAGCGGACTATTCGGAGGCGGAGACAACGTTGAGGAAGGAAAAGAAGAACTTCAAGAAGAGGAAGCTATGGCGGAACAACATGTCAACCAACCACTGACTTGGGAACCAACGCCACAGCGAAGGCCCATGAAACAAGCTTTCATCCCCGACAATCCCAACCGGACATCATGCATTGCCTATCAACTTTGGCGAAGGCAACTACTATATATCTCCACAGATACTCAATGCATTGACCCACTTGAGGCACACCTATTGAGGATCCAAACTTGCATCTAAGGGAATTCATCGATCTTTGTAAGTTCCGGCATGTTCAAGGGATCAAAGACGGAATAAGGATGATTCTCTTCCCTTTCTCTTTGAAGGACAATGCGTGGTACAACTCAATGCCTTCAAACACCATCCACACTTGGGAAGCACATCGATAAATTCTTGAAGAAATTCTTCCAGCCGAAGACAAAGCGATGAGGAAGGAAATTCAAGCATGGCAGCGAAAGATGGCGACTTATTCTTTGAAGCACTGGGGTCAATTCAATGACTTGCTCTAAATGCCACATCACAAGCTACCTCAAGATGAATTTGTATAGGCATTTTATGAAGGCTTGAATGACGCCAATAAAGGAGAAGTTGATTCGGATGTGGAGGAGTCGATGGAAAAAGAAGCGATGAAGAGGCCATGGAATTGTTTGAGGCGTTAGCGAGCACTCCCAACAATTCTCATCAAGAGGAAGACAAGGAGTAAAGAGCTTGTATGAAGTAAACTCAACTGGTGGATCTTCAAGTCACATGGTTGCGGTGGATGAGCTAGACATGATTGTCAAAGCCATGGCCTTACAAAACATCTCACCTAGTCAACAAGGCACCACTTGGTATGTGCTAATTGTTCTCAATTTGATCACACTCTGACACTTGTCCTTTGTATTCTTCTGCAGATCAAGAGCAAGCAAATTATGTGGGACAGAACAATTATCAAGAACAACCCATACTCCAACACATACAATCCAGATGGCGAAACCACCCCAACTTCTCATGGAGCAACAATCAAACCGCCGAACCCTCAAGGGCAGCAAAGAAATTTCAACAAGCAGCCCAACCAATTCAAGAATCAAAGAAGGGTGACATAGAGAGTCTTGTAAAGCAAATGGCAACTCAAAGACAAGCTTTTCAACAACTAATGACGACACAAGAAAAGTTTATGGCGGACCAACAACAATTTGATTTGAGTAAAGACAAATCAATGCAAAGCATGAGCAAGCCATTCAAAGACCTGGATGTAACGATTAGGGCGATTGGCTAAGGAGATGAGTAATGAAAGCAAGGTGAGTTTCAGCACCATACCTAATCCAGGAGGTCACCAACAAGTGCACATCACGGTTCTCGAAGTGGCAAGGTGATAGGAACAAGAGGCACAATCGAAATAAGTAAGATGAGTGTATCCACCACCACCTTCCCTCGAGATTAGTAAAGCTAAAGAAGAAAATCACAAGTACCTCCACCAAGCCTCCACATCCAAGGTAAGTGAAATGGAGAAGGTGAATGCACCACCTTTCCCTCAAAGGTTAGTAAAAAGAAGAAAAGAAAATAAGATGTTTGATATCTTTGAAATCTTGAGAAAAGTGCAAATTAATATTCCTTTATTAGATGCAATGAAACAAATTCCATCTTATGCTAAATTTCTTAAAGATTGTTGCACTAACAAAAGGAGATTTCGGAGCATGAAAGTGGCTTTGGTGAAGAGGTAAGTCGGTGTTGTTAAGGAAATTGCCACCTAAAGCAGGATCGGGGGTTTTACTATTCCTTGCGGGATTGGTGATCATGATTGTGGCGGTCATTCGGACTTAGGAGCTGGTGTCAATTTGATGCCATACGGTGTATGAAAAGCTAGGTTTGGGGGGCTGCAACCAACTTCTATCACTTTGCAAGCTGGCGAATGAAGCATAAAAAGACCAAGAGGTATACTTGAGGATGTCTTGGTAATGGTGGGTAAATTTATTTTACTGTTGATTTTATTGTCTTGGATATGGAAGAAGGCCTAATGCCATCACCTCTACCACTTATCTTAGGAGGCCCTTCATGAGAATCGAATATGAAAATCTGTGTGAAAAGGGTATTGTGAGTATGAAAGTAAATGGTGAAAAGATAAAATTTAAAGTTTTTCACAATTGCCCCAAGATGATTTTGAATGTTTTAATGCTTGTATGATCCAAGAGGTTGTTGAGAATGTTGTTCGGACCATCAAATAAATCCATTGCAAGCTACCCTTACTCACGATGGCACAAGGAAGGACAAGGAGCCAGTTGTTGACAATGTTACTAAAGACATCGTGGAAGTTGTGAAACCACAGGAGAATCCTCCATCACATCCAGAGGCTAAAAAGCAACTGAAGGAACTTGAAGAGTTGAGGCAACAGGTAGATAAACATAGCAAAGCAGTGCAAAGGAAGAACCAAGAATAATCATGACAAGCACCATGCCAAGAAGGAGTTTCAAGTGGGCAGAAAGTGTGGACTTATAAATCAAGATTTGCTCATCCTAGTAAGTTCAAGTATCAATGGTTTGGTCCTTGTATTATCACAAGTGTGCTTCTCTCAGAACTTTGGAGGTTCATAGTCCACGACAAGCAAACATTCAAAGTGAATGGACGAGTGAAGCCATATGTTGAAGTGAATTCTACACCAAGAGCACCGAGCCACATCTGTGGATTTCAAGTGCACCCGTCCAAAGGAGTACTTGAAACTACGGTGGAGTGAGTAGTCTAGATTCTCAAGCGCCTCTGTTGAGGTTAGTGGTGCGAGGCCACTAAGGCGGGGTTGGACGAATCTTTGGAGTGAATTTGCTCCACTACGTGTGCACATAGTCCGGCTGAAGACGTTAAACTTAGCGCTCATGGGAGGCACCCACAAATATCCTTTCAATTTCTTGTTGTTTTCGTTTTACTTTTATTTTGTTTTTGTTTTAGTGTTTTGTTTTTTGAGAACAAGTGTGCTTGAGTTCAAGTTTGGGGAATGCTTTGAGTCAAACTTATTCCGATCATCCATCTCCGGGTAAGATCTTTCCATGTTAGACACACATTGGGGACAATGTGTAATTTAAGTTTATGGGAGACACATTTACACACACTTGGTCCCACTTTTCTTTCTTTAAAAAAAAAAAATGCATGTTCATGTTGTCTTGAAATTTTGGTGATCTAAGAATTGTGATTTGATATTCATTGGTTAGCTTAAAATTTTGAACACATGATCGATGTTGGATTTTTGATTTTTATTACTTACTTTGGGCAATTGAGAATTCACATGTTTGATCTGCTCGACACAAGCACATTAGCACATGATTGGTGGGGTATGACATGTGGTTTTGATGTGCATATTTCTATGTTTTGGGTGGCTGGATAACCTATTGGTTGGATACATTGGCATATTAAAAAAAAAAAAAAAAAAAATCATTGATAAGATTTTCCTTTGAGTAATGGGCCTCTTGCCTCAAAGCATTGAGTGTTCACGTCAAAAGGTGAAGAAATTTGATTTGGTTCAAAATTATGACTAGTTTAGTTTCGTAGCCTTTTTGACTCGAGTTAGTAAGTCCTTAGGGTGTTTTACACCCAATGCCCTAAAATCATCTGGTTTGGGAGTCATTGGCTAAACACTCGCTATATGGGTCAATTAAAGCTTAAGGGAACTAGACATTGCGAGTCATAATTAAAAAAGATAAAATAAATAAATAAATAAATAAAGTATGCCATTGTTGTTCATTCTAATGGGAATTTCAATGAATCTTGAGATATGGAGACATTGTGCATTGAAATCATTTGGAAAGCTTCATAGTCTTGTGCTAGTTCACTATACCTTTGTTTCAAATTGTGATGCCTTGGCTTGCCTGTTGTAAGTTATGAAAACTTTTAATTCCAATTCATTGTGAAAATGGAGTTTAACTTTTAAGCTTGCTAATGAATGAAAATCATGGTTTTGAGTGATGCTTTAATTTTTAGATAACATGAACTGTGCATAATGTTTGTGGGTAACATTCACAGAAAACCCTCACGAGACTTAACTCGTCCACTAGGGAATACCTAGAGGTTTAAAAGGCTTGTTGCATATGCTAAATGCAATCGTACATCCACGAAGATGGATTTATCTTTTTGTTCTTTGTTTTTCATTTTGTTTTTTAGTTTAAGTATTGCTAAGGGACTAGCAATATGTAAGTTTGGTGTGATAAGTGCTTAAATATTCATATTTAAGCCCTTAATTATATTTGTTATACCTTTAGTTTATGTTATTTTGTCTATTTTATTTCCTTTTGTGTTTTCTGTGTTTTTGTAGGTCATGGAAGAAAATGAAGCGTTTCTAGAAATGTTCCAAGCTTAAAGAAGATGTGGAAAGGATTAAATCGGAATTTATCAAATTGAAGTCAAAATCGGATTAAATTTGGATCCTGAACATGTCTCGGTATTTTGGCCATAACTTTCAGCTCAAATATCGGATTGAGGTGATTCCAACGGCATTGGAAAGATAACAAAATTATACAAATCATTGTGAAATATCATTTTCTAATTTCTGGACGAATCCTTCTCCGATTTGTAATAGGATTGTCTCCTAATTTGTCTAGGAGATGAAATTCCGAATCTCTTAGGTTTACTAGTGTTTCTAGGACTCTCTTAAAGCCTATAAATAGACCTCTAAGCCTCACAATTAGACACACAATTGAGAGGCGATTTTTGGGAGAAGAATTGGCGACTTTCAAGGAGCAATTTTCGGGTTTATTCTTTTCCTTTATTTATTTTATGAAGATGATTAGCATCAATTTCATGTGTAACTAAACCTTTTAGTAGGGCTAGATTGAAGCCCGATCATGTTTGTATTTTAATTCAATATTGGCACCTTTGCGATAATTGCATGATAGTATTTAACTTGATTAATACTGTTTTCATGAATTCCTCATGTGTGCCTTTGATCAACATATGCATGTGGTATGGATTTGTTAGTTAGATCAATTTGGATGACCGAGTCCTGGGTTTAACATTAGTAACAAAAGCAATCCTTCTTGGGTTAATCAACATGGGAAACCGGGAGTATACACCATGCCCTAGGTCTCATGTGGTTGTCGGTTTTCACAGTTCATATGCTTTCTTAAAGAACAACTTAGTATACACCATGCTAAATCCTTTAGGAAAGAAAAGAATTAGAGTATACACCATCCTAATTAGTTGCTTAGAAACCAATAGCAAGGAGTATACACCATGCCCTTAGGTTGGCAACCATTAAATATTGATCATGTAATTAAAGCATTGGCATATTGATTTATTGTATAAGCATGATTAGCGGTGGAAATCAAAGCCCTACCTCTTTCTTATTGCTTAATCAAAACTTAATTTTATCTCTTTTACTTTATATTGCGAATTTAATTTTAAGCATAATTTACCAATCCCTGTGGGATCGATCTTGCACTTACACTCTTTACTACATTTTTGACCTTGTGCACTTGCAAGTAAAACTGCGATTATTTGCTTATTAATTTAGGTAGATAATTTCACAACAAATATCCGTAGTCCGATAATCCATTTTCCGTTCCTTCATCACATGACTACTCTCCTAAGGATCTTCTTTGGAAGAAACTCTTAAGGAATTCATGGAACTAATTGGCAAACTGATGTAGATTAGGATGACCTATCTTATCTATTTAGTCTTTTATTTAAATTAGGTTTCTTTGTTAGTCTTTTAATTGTTTTAGTTTACTTTTCCTTCTAGTACACGGTTTTAGATTACTTTTCCTTCTAGGATGTGTAATCCTAGTTTATGTTAACTTCTTTTATGCTTTAGCCTCTAAGCCTATAAATACAGGCTTAGACCCATTAGAAAAACAGTTTATTATTATTATTGGTTTTGTTTAATAAGAATACTCAGAGTTGAGTTTCTTGGTTCTTTTTCCTTCAGGCTTAGATAGTATCTACTGCTTAGAGAAGATTTCTTTGATTTTGTGATAGTCTCACAATCTTAGGAATATTTATCCCTTCTGTTTACTGATTTCTTGATTATTTACGTTCTAACCCTGCATCACAAACCCACCAGTCCTGCGACGCATGAACCATCATTAGAAGACACACTTGAAGCATTCAGGAAAACAGTCAACCAACCTTGTCAAGGGATCATAGACGCCACTATGGCAAATACTGAAGCAATTGCAAGGTTGGAAGGACAGTTTGGTCATCTAGTTGCTGAATTCAACATAGTTGAGGAGGAGTTTCAAAGTCAAGCGATGACGATGAGTGAGGAAGTTTCTAAGGAGACTGTTAATGAGCCAAGTCTAAATTATCCTACTCTTGAGGGGGGAAAGTGCGGGGAAAGTGCGGGGAAAGTGCGGTATTTTTTTCATTTTTATTTTCCGCACTATATTTTTGATTTATTTTCTTTTTGTTATTTTATTTCCTATCATTTTATTTTTATTTTATTTTATTTAGTTTCTAACAGCAATTAACTTTTTTATGTTTGATCCTTAAAAAAAAATATATTGTTGTTAGTTTTAGATAGGTGTTCTAATGTTCAAGTTCGGGGGACGCCTTGACCTTTGCACTCTTCGGTTCCTCATCCCACTGTATTATTTCTTGTCACATTGGGGACAATGTGTCATTTAAGTTTGGGGGTGTGGACAAACACTTTGTCTGTCTGTTTTGTTTGTTTATTTACTTGTTTTGTTCTGTTTTGCCTGTATATATTTGTTTTTGTCTGTATATATAAATTTTTTTTCTTCTTTTTATTTGTTGCTATGTTGTTGATTGGGTACAACTTACATCGTAACTGTAGATTGCATGTCATTGGTGTGCTTAACTTGTTTGAACATTGCATATCATTAGAAATCCTGGTTTTTTATTCATGTGTTGGATTAGAGAGACTCCACTTGTTTAATTGATATTTCACATGTACACTAGCATTAGGGTCTATGTGGTATGAGATTTGACTTTGAAGTGTGTGTCTTGAGATTTCTAGGTTTGCGATGTGATGATGAAAACTTTGGCTGTTAATAAAAAAAAAATCATAATAAAGTGAGCTTTTCATTGAGTAACCGGACCTCGTGCCTCACAAAGCATTGAATATTCGCGTAAAGAAAAGAGAAATTCCAGCTAAAAAATTGTATGGCTAGTTTAGGCTTCGTAGCTCTTTTGACTTGAGTAATTAAGCCTTTGGGATGTCTCTACATCTAGTGCCCTAAAGCTACTTGGTTTGGGAGTCACTGGCCCAACACTCATTACATAGGTCATTTAAAAGCTTAAGGAAGTCAAGTATTGCACAGCCTATACAAAAAAATTGCATCTTTCAATTCAAGCCTTGGTTGTAGTTATCACATTGTTTTCCTCTGAATTTTGGGATATACGTCTTTTGAGAATGATTGAAACCCCCATGATCTTGTTGTTAGTTAACTTTGCACTTTATGGAGCACGTGTTGTCTCAATTTTCCAACCTTGAGTGAAATGATGTTTGGATGCCTGGATGATGTGGTTTATATGTTCTACATGTTAAATTTGCTAATGATGTATGAACCATGTGTTTGTGTGAAGAGCTTTGTCAATTAATAACATAGTGCCAATAATTGTTTGTGGGTGTCATTCCTGGAAAACCCTCACGAGACTTCACTCGTCCACTAGGGATGCCTAGGGGTTTAAAAGGCTTGTTGCATATGCTAAATGCAATCGTTTCTCCCACAAAAGCGGATTTATGTTTATTGTTTTCATTGTATTTTCATTTTCGTTTTGCTAAGGGACTAGCAAAATGTAAGTTTGAGGGTATTTGATCGGTGCCAAATATTATATATTTGATCCCCCTTAACTTATGTTTGTTAAGCTCTTAGCTTTGTTAATTTCTAATGTTTTGGCTAGTTTTGGTGTTTTAGTGTTTTGCAGGTTGCTAAGTTGCATTTGGGGCTAATGCCATTAAATTTGGGGCTTAAAATAGTTCAGGGAGCTTTGGCGGCAAAATTGAGTCGAGCAATGATTTGCACCCGATAACTCCCACCAAAATGGTCATATCTAGAGTTGTAGAACTCCGATTGGGGTGATCTTGGTGGCTTTGGAAAGCTAACTCGAAGATATACAAAATCATATTTCATAAGATTTGGCCAATTCTGAAGTATGTGCGCTCGAGCGCACATTTTGATCGAGCACAATTGTGCCCATCCGATGCAGACATTCATGCACAAGTGTGATCGATCGCACCTCTGTGCGATCGAGCGCACTTAACTGATCTGGTAGCGCTGAAACCCTAAAATTATCCTATAAATACCCCTATTTTTTTTTGTAAACGAACCCAGACACTGGGAGGATGCTTGGAGGTGCCCTTGGGAGCTAGGACTCCCCTGTTTGGCAATTTTGAGCTCCTCTAGATGTCAAATCTTTCTATAGTTTAATTTTATTAATGCTTTCTTTTCATTTTCTCTTGTTTCTTGTTATGATTATATGCTAATCTTCAACTAAAGTTGAAGATGAAGCCTCACCATTTATTTATGTTCATGTTTTTATGCTTAGTTTAATGCTTATTCATTTGTTTAATTTTATGTTTATTCGTTTCAACTCAGTTTTAGTGACAAAAAATTGTGTTGATTGTTGTTTACAAATCGTTAAACGTCAATACTCATTGCAACTAGAGGTACATCGGATGATTCGTCTTCAGATCAATATCCATTGTGACTCTTAAAACAGTGTTTGCATCGATTAGTTCGACAAGATTTTGTAGCAACAATAGGATATGTATATGTGCTTTATCGATAGACGGAAGTATGAACAAAGTGTTAGCGCTCAGAGTATGCCTTGTAGCATAGTCATTTGGGAGCATAAACTAGCATGATTATATGTTAATTAATTGTGGTGAGGTGGATTATAGGCCTTAGTATTTTTATTTCCTTATTTTTAAGCATTTAATTTAGTTTATATTTACTGCACACCACATGTTTGATTTTGGGACTAGGTTAAGGTAATATTAGTTTAGACATAGAATTAATTCACACAAACGCGATTCTTTGTGGGTTCGGCACTCGTACTTGCACAACCACTTTATTACAAACGACTTGTGCAATTGGCGAGTACTATTTTTGATACGACCACATAGTGTCTCTATTGATGGTTTTGACCATGCGCGAAATTGGTTGAGTCACAACTTGTGAAATGAAATGAAAAAAGAAAAAGAAAAAACTAGTTAATTTATAAGAAAGATGCATTTATAACTAAGTTGATAGGGACATCATCAAACCTCCCAATATCGGCCTGTGATATCCAATATTCAATACCCATTAGCAATGAAATAGTTGTCTAAATGGTTTCAAGCTTAATTTCTGCTCTCAATCTAACCAAAGTAGTAATAATGTCTCACATTAGTGTGATATTTGTCAAACTTTCTTCCATTGGGCTATAATGTTACCATGCAGGTCCACTGACTTTACGTTTGCCTTATCAGTAATGCTGCACATATTCTCAAGTCTCTACACCCATATTCTCAAGCTTCTACACCCATTTTTGATACCATTGACTTCATCTTTGCCTTATTAGTAATGCTACACATATTCTCAAGTCTTTACATCCATATTCTCAAGTTTATACACCTATTTTTTGTACTAAGTTTTGAGAGACATACCACCAAAGATTTCATTTGGCCCACGATGACGTATGACTATAAACTTAATCATACGTTGGCAAAAAGCTAATGAAACAAGAATTTAAAATGTAATATTAGTACTTTTATAATTAATGAAAGGTAGATTTATAACTAATTTGACAAGGGGCAAAAAACCAAATCTTTAAACCATTCGCTCACAGTTGCTTTCTTTTCGTGGTCAATGTCTATGCTCGAGTCATCTTCACCCACCAGCTCAAATTTCTTTGTTTGAATTGCGATATCAGAACTATTGGGCTTAGGCTTAAAATGCACTTTGGTATTGACCACATGTTCAATAAAGATCTCTTTAAGACCTTTTGTAACTTTCTTCTTCCAAATCTTTTCTGTTTTCTTCTTCCCTAGTGTGTTTGCAATACACACCATATGATCCGCCATTTATTCTCATCTCGCAGCACAGTCTCCCTACTTATTTTGTACTTCTTGTCATTCATAGGCTTATGTGTTTCTTCAACTAGCTTTATAGTTGTGGCGTATTCTTCTTCTTCCAAAACGGGAAGAATTTGTCCATGAGGAAATCAAAGGCAGCCCGACAATCGAATCGGACCTTGAAGTCCAAAATCCCAATTTTGGTTGCCTTTCGCACTCCCAAAGTGATGCCCAAAATTTCACCAATGTCATCCTTAGTGAGTTCTTTACCTATTTCATTTATATGATAACAAAAATAATATAGGTATGGGGATAATGCAAAACTAAAAAAACATGAGTCTTGTAATATAGGATAACAATATTGGATAACAAAAATATTGTAAAATACTTACCATGAGTCTCGACCATCAAGACATTGTAGATCCTACCGAATCCTTTTTGCCAAATGGCTTTGGAAAGAATTCCGTGTAAGAATGCTTCACCCAACAACATATCGCATAAAGCAATTTCTTTTTTATAAAACAAGATTGAAATAAACTTTTGATACTAAGTTTTGGGAGTCATACCAATGATATGGATCTCAATGCCATGGACCTACAATTGACACTATAAAAATCATTAGGACAAGTGCTAAAGTTTAGCTATCATTCAAAATATCTGCTATTATAAGTATATAGTGTCGTACAACACCGTTTGAAAGAGTTCAAACAAGGTTGTGTGTACAGACTAGTAGGGATGGCAACTAAATTCAAAATAAGGTTAGATCACCTAGGCCATGCTTTCACCTAAGCTTGAGAACTTTAAGAATTAATCAAACACATATATACTCGACTACAGTTAAAAAGTCACATGTCAAATGCCTACATCAAAGAATCATCTAGTGAAAAAAAATTCAAGTCTCAATGTTGGATGTAGAAAACGAGATATGAGAGTCAAGAGCACATCATCTTGGTACATTTTAATTATATGTTTTTACCAACTATTCAAGCATATATATTTGCAAGAAATCACTAAACAAATAGCAAAACAAAACAAATCATATATAACAAAAAATAAAATTAAATACCATGCACAACTTACATCACATTTTCTGGTCATAGTACTTTCATTGCATCAATGGCTGTGAAGTCCTTAGGGTACATCCTTTATCATCCATTTTTATTTTTATGTTACATCAAAATGCTATTTTAAACCAAACACAAAAAATACTTATAAAATACATCCACAAACAAATCGAAAGATTATTATACATAATTCTTTAGTTAGGGACAAGGCACACAAAGTTTATGAAGTTTATCTATGCCTTAATATGGGCTTAATGATGAGATAAATCTCACAAAGCATGGCAAAATAACAATAAGAGCTAGCTGCTGCATTTTGTCACTTGTGGTTCGGGTCAAATTGAGTGTGATTAAAACAATTACATCTCACCTACTTAATTAAATAAAAAGGAGCAATTATATAATTCTTTTACAAAGAGCAATTATGTAAACAGACTAGTTATGCAAACAGAATCAATTATTTTCATAATCATGAAAGAAGTTTGATAATTTCACTAAAACAAGGAAAGTAAGGAAGAAAGCCTACAAGGTTAGAAAACAAAATCCTAAAAATTATATTAAGATTAATATGACAATTGAATTATTATATATATATATATATAAATAAATATTAGTGTTTAAATTATAAATAAATATAAAGAATAATAATAAATAAATAATAAATAAAAATAAAAATGAAAATAAATTGAAAGTAGATATAAATATTTTGTAATTGGTATTAGAGTACATAATTCAACTTTGTTGCTTTTAAGTCATAATCATTTATGAGATCTTAAAATCTCAAGATACTGAGATCTCGAAATATTGGGATCTTGAGATATTGAATTATATTAGTTAAATTTTTGGCCTTGTTGTTTTTTTTTTTTTTTGACACATCCGCACAAGAGGGGGGAGGACGGACTCAAACTAGTGACCTCCGCTTTATTAGGCGTAGTCCCAGCCGATTGAGCTACCTCTTGGTGTAGTGACCCAAATTATTAACTAGGCATAAGTGGCTTACTTGGGGGACTTAATTTGGGATTTGGGTCACTAAGGGTGCTAGAGGGGTAATTTAGACTATTGGGCGGATGTATGTTAGGTTAGGCGGACGTACGCTGTTGTCGGAAGTGTGGACGTACTGGGGGTTCCACCAGACGTCTGGGGGTTCCACCAGACGTACGCTCTGCAAACCGTACAGGCGGATGTACGTGGGACCACCAAAAGTATGCTACTTTTTGAATACCCCTGGATAATACTTAGACATACGAGGCAGCTGTTGAATCACTAGGCAAGAACCACTGGACGTACGCCCCTTGGCCGGACGCCCGCTGCTTTCTGGGCCTATATTTAGAGCCCTACCCCCTTCGTATTTCTCACAATTCCAGAACGCCCCTAGGCTGCCAGAGTGTTTCCAAGCTTTGTAAGTGTTTGGTGAGCGTGTGTGCGAGGTATTTGCGAGTTCGGAACGTTCGTGAAGCGGAACTCTTGCGGTTTTGTTTCAAGGAGGTAATGTTCGATCCATAACTTTAATTTACATTGTTAAGTTGCTTGGACATTGTTAGTTGTAGTGGTTAGCTTAGCTTAGTTGCACCTTAAAACCCGTTTGGGTTAACGTTTTGGTTAGTTTAGCATTGTTACGTTGCATGGAGGTTGCAAACTGAACTAGAGGGCTTTAGGTAGTTCCTAGTAACCTTAGGAGTGATAGGCGGATAGTGGAGAGAAAATGAGGTTCTCCCCGAGAACCCCATACAATGACGTCTGATGTTGAAATGGAGCTGACGGCTTATCGTTACCTGACGGACGTGTCTGACCGAGCTGACGTCTGGTCACTCTGTGGTAGGGAAACCCTATTTTCACCAAATGTCCCATAGCTCCTGTTTTCCTTGATTTAGGGTTGTTATAATGGAATTAAGACTAATAGAAAGTTTTCCACAGATTTGGAGAACCCGACCTTTTGGAGTTTTCGAGACGCGCATCGACCCAGGTGAATTTTAATTCACATAATGCGCATTGTTATTTTCCATGCACTGCACATCTATTTTGTGTACCAAATGAATATGCATATTTTACAACTCTCACAATTTGTACTTATTGCACATGAACTTTGCCATTTTGGGAAAAACGTTGTGCTGAATCTGTTAACCAAGTGAGACTTGTAAAAAGACATACATGTAAAATACAGACAAGATAATTTGCATCGTATGACATGGTACACTGGTACGTGCAGTACTAATGGCCATGGGTTTACTATACATGTTAGCTTTATGGTCAAACATGTGCGTTATGTGAGGGTTGTGGATCCATTGGTTTCGTGACCTTGATGCAACCATTCCCAATGGTTCGGTCACTATAGGACGGACATCATTAATTGGTGTGGGTCACTCGAGGTTGGACTGGATCGTGCCACTAATGTTATGTACGGTATGTTATGCAATGGCTGGGGCACTGGCATTGTATTATAGGTCCCTCAGGACAGCATCAACCCTGCTGAGAAGGGGTAATATATCGGGTAGACCATACTGTTAAACTATGACTATTGTTGACACCATATGCATATATCATTACTATATATCTATATATCACACATAATTAAACTGTCATGATGGAACTGTTTTGCTTAATAAATACCTGAGTTCATTACTGAAAACTGGCATGGGTATTATCTGCGTTAAAAATCACTAAGTCTTAGACTTACCCTTTGTTTGTCTTTCCCCATCATTATGAATAATTGCACGGTTTAGCTACGCTAAACGAAGATGTAGTCAGAGGTTACTTGGGTGATTGCTCAGGACCTAATATGAGTAATTTTTGAGGACATGGACCCGGTTTGGCTTAGGAGGATGTGGGAGGACGGAGGATCTCGTGCAGACATGATCAAGATCTTGATACCATTAGCTCTATTGAAGCTTAAGTCTAGGCATTGATCTGTTGATCTTTTGTGAACTATGTTGACGTAACGTATTTTGGAATGTATCTATTTCCTTGTTGACGGTCTGATGACCGTACATTGGTAACTACTTATCATGTTATGGATGTAGTACTTTATCTCTAGTATTGTTATGTGATGTTTCATTTACTAACTCTTAAATCCCATAGTCTTGGTAAAGTCTTCCGCTGCAGTTTTCTCATTATGACGAGGAAAGTGATTTCCCAAAGGTTGTGTCTCGGAGGGACATGGCTGGGATGGTTCGTTGTGGGGTCAATTACTAGTTAATTGATATTCCTATCGGGCTGGGCATTACAGTTGGTATCAGAGCTCTTTGCTCTGAGAAGACTATATGGTAGAGGGAAAAGAGAACTTAGGCCATGATCACACCAGAGATTAGGCTAGATAAGCAATTAGAACTTAGCCCCTAGGTTTGTTCGCTTAGTATTAGTAGAGTCGGTTCTAACTCTACTCTTCGCTGCAGAGAATGCTGTCCCGAAGGAACCCTACAACCAGACCTAATGCGTTGGAGATCGGAGAAGCAAGTGTTCACCAGAGCCTGTGGACATTCTAGTTGAGGAGGCGACACTCCCAGAAAGTCAAGTGATGGAAGCAATTGGCCAGTTAGTTTCGGCCATCGATCGCAATAGGGTTGCAATACAACTAGTTGAAGGTACTGGATGCTCTCTGAAGGATTTCTACAGTCATCACTCGAAAAGTTTTGACGGAAAGGGTTATCACACCGGTGTTGAGAATTGGCTGAACGATGTAGATGAGTTGTTAGCTACTCTCGGATGTACCAACAAGCAGAAGGTGGCTTATGCTGCTTACAAGCTGACTAGGGAAGCTAAGCGCTGATGGCAGGACAAGAAAGTGGTGCTTGTCGCTGACTTGGGTTCGGAGACTACAATTTCTTGGGAAGTCTTCAAGCACGAGTTCAATCAGCACTTCTTTCCTAGAGTTGTGTAGGAGGTGAAGGCACAGGAGTTTTTAGATTTGGTCCAAGGAGAGATGTCAGTAATTGAGTACACTGCGAAGTTTCTGAAGTTGTCGCGCTTTGGACTGTACCTCATCCTGACTGAGGAAAAGAAAGCTAAGAAGTTTGAACGAGGGTTGAACTCTCGCATTCAGATTATGATGAGCTGTTTTGACATTCGGGATTTCTCCCAATTGGTCGATAAGGCATCCATCTATGAGGAGAGTTTGAAGGAGAATGTGGCTAAGTACGCGGATCAGAAGAGGAGGACTCAAGGAATTGGTACTTCGGTCGGAGGGGCCGGGCTAGCTAAGAGGATGGCGGTGGGGAGTTTTCCACCCTAGAGGTCACAAGGACATACCTCTGGTAACCCTCCAGCTTCGTTGCAGAGGAATCAGACGTCGAGTTGTGCAAGAAGTGTAACCGTGTACACTAGGGGCCTGTAGGATAGCGACCAGGACTTGCTATCATTGCAGCCAGTTTGGTCACTTCAGCAAGGACTGCGTGAGCAAAGGGGCTGCTCAGAAGCCTTTGGCACCAGCCCGAGTGATGCAGCGTGACTTAGTGGGCTGCAGCAAAGAACAACAAATACGCAGCGGATAGATAATTCTAGATCTTGAGACTATCAATGATCTAAGAACTCTTCTTGAAAATCTAGATACTCTCTAGCATTTTGAAGGAAAAAGAGGAATAAACTCAACTTTGAGTATTCTCATTAATTAATATAAATAAATAAACAACAACTACCGCATTCTTAGGGCTCTAAGCATTTATTTATAGCCCCAAGACTCATAATCCTAAGATAACAATGACATAATGTCAGTTTAAAAGTCTATGAAAGAAAACTAAACCAAATAAAAGACTAACAAAGAAACCTAATTGAAATAAAAGACTTTAAAGATGAGATAGAATAAAAGACTAACAAATAAACCTAATTCAAATAAAATACTAAAGATAAGATGTTGTCCTAATCTACATCATCCTCCCCAGGTTGGAGAGAATTCGTCCTCGAATTGGTTCTTCCACGGTCTTTCAGATGCCCAGTCAACTCATTCCACTCGCCCTTCCTCAAGATCACAACAAGGCCACATCCCATAATAAACGTGACGCTCTTCATTATTGACATACCTTGATGTTTGTCTTGAAAGCCCCACACATCACTTTGCCATGTAGACTTGTCGTGTTTCTTTTTGTGCTTTGCCCTTCCTATAAGCCATGATAATTCCCAAGGAACTCACAAAGACCCCTTTACTCTTTGATAAAAAAGTTGTTTCTACTCCATAGATCTCATCACAACTTTGATTGAAAGTTTTTGACAAGATAGCATCTACTCCAAGGAAATCAACTTGACATATAGAACTCACATCTTCGTCGGGATACGTGTCATAGATTGGTGGAAGGCCCAATCTACCGAGCAATCTTCCTCAATAAATCTATCTTCCTCCTCCACAACCGATTGACTCTTAATCTCCACCGCCTCTCTAGGCACCTTCTTTTTGTTGATTTTTTCTATTTTTTCTGTCATAAGGAACTCTTTGGGTTGAAAGCAACCTTGGAATTCCAATATATCGAGTTTGAACCTACTCACCTGCCGATGGGCATGAGCTTGCGTATGGTGCTGACGTCCGTGCGTTCTGCGCTCTGTAAACGGGTTTCTAGATCCATTCTCATTGTGACCACACATGTTGGATATTTGGGTAGCAAGGGCTTTGATTTGATCCCCCAAAACTATTAATTGCTCCATGTGTCGTCGATATGCAGCGATCAATTTGTCTTCCGCCCCCATGTACCACGGTCTTGGTTAACGACGATGAATGTTCGGACCATCCATGTCGGCAAAGTGATCGGTAGGGACCCCGTGCTGGTGTGCGCACGCCCCTTCTTCCACATAGTTAGACCACCAAATTTCTCCTCCATGTGCCGCAAATGAATTGCCGGTTGCTCCTTATGTGTTGTCTTTGTGTGCACGTACACCTCGTTCATGTCTGCCAGACGATTGCTCCTCCCCATTCATGGAAAGTAACCTGTCTCTGATACCAACTGATGCAGCATGACTTAGTGGGCTGCAGCGAAGAACAACAAATACGCAGTAGATAGATAATTCTAGATCTTGAGACTATCAATGATCTAAGAACTCTTCTTGAAAATCTAGATACTCTCTAGCATTTTGAAGGAAAAAGAGGAATAAACTCAACTCTGAGTATTCTCATTAATTAATATCAATAAATAAACAACAACTACCACATTCTTAGGGCTCTAAACATTTATTTATAGCCCCAAGACTCCTAATCCTAAGATAACAATGACATAAAGTCAGTTTAGAAGTCTACGAAAGAAAACTAAACCAAATAAAAGACTAACAAAGAAACCTAATTCAAATAAAAGACTTTAAAGATAAGATAGAATAAAAGACTAACAAATAAACCTAATTCAAATAAAATACTAAAGATAAGATGATGCCCTGATCTACATCACCGAGTTTACGCACTTTTTCCAGGAGAACTAGAAGGAGGATCGGAAGTGGTGACAGGTACTGTCCCTATACTTGGATTTGAAGCTTCAATTTTGTTTGATTCGGGGGCTTCCCACTCTTTCGTATCTGTAGTGTTTGTAAGATTGTCTACACTTGTAGTGAGAACTTTGGAACTTGGTCTAGCTGTAACTACACCTATAGGGAAAAGCGTGCATGTGCGTATAGTTTTGAATGCCTGTTAGCATTTGTGGAAGAGTACTTCCCGCAAACTTAGTTGTTCTCCCTATGTTTAATTACGACGTTATTCTCGAAATGGATTGGTTGATGAGGCACTTGGTGATTATCAACTGCGTTCTAAAGCAAGTGACGCTTACGCCCTGGGGAGAAGGGAAAGTGACATACGTTGGATCGCGAGCGAGGTCCTTACCTCCAACAATTTCGGCCATTCAGGCGAGGAAGCTTATCATCGGAGGTGATCGGGCATTTTTGGCATTCATTGTCACTCCAACGAAGTAAGCAAGGAAGAATCTGGAAGATATTCTTGTGGTGTGTGAGTATCCAGATGTCTTTTCGTCGGACTACTCTGGATTACCACCACAGAGGGAGGTGGAGTTTCGGATTAAATGTGTGCTAGGTACTAATCCTATCTTGAAGGCACCATATAGGATGGCGTCGTCGGAGTTGAAGGAGTTAAAGGAACAACTCCAGGAGCTTTTGGACAAAGGTTTCATTCGCCCTAGTATATCACCGTGGGGAGCACCGGTGTTGTTTGTTAAGAAGAAAGATCGGTCAATGAGGATGTGCATTAACTACCAGGAGTTGAATAAGGTGATGATCAAGAATTGATATTCTTTGCCAAGGATCGACGACCTGTTGGATCAGTTGCAAGGAGCACGGGTGTTTTCTAAGGTCGATTTGAGCTATCACCAAGTAAGGGTAAAGGAAGAGGACATTCCTAAAATAACCTTTAGGACTCGTTATGGACACTACGAGTTCTTAGTTATGTCTTTCGGACTAACTAATGCGCTAGCAGTCTTTATGGACACGATAAACAGAGTCTTTCACTACTATTTGGATCAGTTCATCGTTGTCTTTATTGAAGATATATTGATCTACTAAAAGACGTCAGAGGAACACAAGGAGCACTTACGGAAGATATTGGAGAGGCTTAGGAGTGAGAAACTCTATGATAAACTCAAGAAGTGCGAGTTTTGGCTGGATAGCGTTTCTTTCCTCGGACATGTTATTTTTGGAAAAGGAGTAGCAGTTGACTCGGAGAAAGTGAAGGCTGTGGTCGAATGGACAAGGCCAACTAGCGTGTTTGAGATTCGAAGTTTCTTAGGACTCGCTGGTTACTATCGACGCTTCATCGAAGGTTTTTTGAAGCTGTCAGGACCACTCACTACTTTGACTAGGAAGAATGCTCGTTTTGTTTGGACGGATGAGAATACTCCCAAACTTATATTTTGCTAGTCCCTTAGCAAAACAAAACTGAAAACACAAATAAAAACAAGAAACATAAATTTGCTTTCGTGGGAGAAACGATTGCATTTAGCGTATGCAACAAGCCTTTTAAACCTCTAGGCATTCCCTAAAGGGCGAGTGAAGTCTCGTGAGGGTTTTCCAGGAATGACATCCACAAACAATTATTTGGCACTATGTTATTAATGGACAAAGCCCTTCACAAAAACACATGGTTCACACATCATTAGCAAATTTAACATGTTAAACATATGAACCACTTCATCTAGGCATCCAAACATCATTCCACTCAAGGTTGGAAAATTGAGACAACACGTACTCCATGAGGTGCAAAGTGAACTAACAACAAGATTATGGGGTTTTAATTATTCTCAAAAGATGTGTATCCCAAAATTCAAAGGAAAATAATGTGATAAATACAACCGAGGCTTAAATTGGAAAATGCAATTTTTGGTGCAGGCTGTGCAATGCTTGACTCCCTTAAGCTTCTAAATGACCTATGTAACGAGCATTGGGCCAGTGACTCCCAAACAGATGGTTTTAGGGCACTAGATGTAGAGACATCCCTAGGGCTTAATTACTCAAGTCAAAAGAGCTACGGAGCCTAAACTAGCCATACATTTTTTTGCTGGAATTTCTCATCTTTTGACGCGAATACTCATTGCTTGGCCAGGCAAGAGGTCTGGTTACTCAATGAAAAGCTCACTTATTTTGATTTTATTATTATTTTTTTTTATTAAAGCCAAGGTTTTCATCATCACATCGCAAAAACCTAAAAATCTCAAGAAACACACTTCAAAGTCAAATCTCATACCCCACAAACCCTAATGCTAGTGTGCATGTGAAATATTAATTAAACAAGTGGAGTCTCTCTAATCCAACACATGAATCAAAAACTGGGATTTCTAATGATAGGCAATGTTCAAACATGTTAAACACACCAATGACATGCAATCTATAGTTATGATGTAAGTCATGACCAATCAACAACATAGCAACAAACAAAAAAAATTTTATATACAGACAAATAGATATATACATGCAAAAACCTAACAAAACAAGTAAATAAAACAAATAAAACAGATAGACAGATTGTTTGTCCATACCCCCAAACTTAAATGACACATTGTCCCCAATGTGGCAAGAAATACATTACAGTGGGATGAGGAACCGGGATGAGCAAAGTCCAAGGTGTCCCCCAAACTTAAACATCAAAACACCTGTCAAAAACTAACAGCAATCTTTTCTTACAAGCACAAACATCAAAAAGTTAATTGCTGTTAGAAACCGAAACAAATAAAAACAAAATGACAGGAAATAAAATAACAAAAAGAAAATAAATCAAAAATGCAGTGCGAAAAATAAAAAAGGAAAAATACTGCACCTTCCACGCTCATAAGGGTGTCCAATCAATCCCTTCCATCCTTTCTTCTTTAGAACTAGATACCCCTCTAGAAGGATGTTCTGCCATCTTATGTTGTTGTTCTTGTTTCGAGGGATCCACTTAGGAACACGGTTCCTAGATTTGTGATTTTGTGAGCGTGAATCCTCAAGGATTTCTACATAAGATGGCTCTTCGAGACATTGGAAAGATGGAATTTGTTGTGTCTCAAGAGGGATTGTGACTAAGGAGTGAGCTTCAGTACTCACTTCCTTGTCATTGGGCCAATTTGAAATTGGCGAGGGCTCAAACTGCTCCTTCTTTTCTTCTTCTCCATTCTCAGTCTGCATCTTAGGAGTGGGATCCAATAAGGCCTTAGCTTGCTCATGTACCATGTTAAGGTCCAATTCAAACTCAAATTGAGCAAAGCTCTCTTCCAAAGGATCCTCCAAACTTGGCTCTCTAAACCTCACAGCTTTCTTGAGGAACTTGTCATGATCCAGATCATATTCAATTTGATCAAAACACTCTCCCGATGGATCCTCAAGACTAGGCTCACTAAAAGTATCAGCATGGTCAAGTAGCTTATCCAAGTCTAGGTCATCTCTATCTAGAGAAAAGTGTTCCATCTTAGGATCCTCTAAACTTGAATCATGCAACACACCATCTTGCATCACTAGCCTATCAAGGCCTAGGTCACAGTCATCTGGGGTGAAGCATTCTATCTTAGGGTCCTCTAAGCTACACTCACTTGCAACTTCATCTCCAATTTCCTCATCAACAAGTATGGTGGTGGTTTGGGTATTGTCAAGTGTAGACTTGTTAACTTCAGTCATGTAATGATTAATGAAAGGGTAATCATCAAACTGGTGAGAAGGATGATAACAATATTCACATGACTGATGAGGTGTGTGAGTGCAAGAAAGCTGGGTATGGGCATGTCTGGCTGCCATGAGTTGGTTCACCCTCCCCTCGAAGTCATCGACATGAGTAGTAGGAAAATGTTGCACTAATGACTCTTGGGGAGGATGAGCCATCTCATGACTTTGAAACTCCTCTTCCTCCATTAGGTTGAATTTGGCAACTAGATGACCAAACTGTCCTTCCAACCTTGCAACTGCTTTAGTGTTTGCCACAGGGGCATTTATGATTTCTTGACAAGGTTGGTTGACTATTTTCCTAAACGTCTCGAGTGTGTCTTCTAATGATGGTTCATGTGACGTAGGAATGGTGGGTTGGCCAACTATTTCCATGAATTCCTTAAGAGTGTCTTCCAAGGAAGATTTCTCAGGAGGATAGTCATATGAATGGAAAGAAAAATGGTTGTCGAACTGCGGATATTTAGGGTGGTGCAGTTCGTCAACCTGGGGAGCAAAATTTTCCGTAGCATGATCATGCCACGAAAAATCAGAATGGTTGCTCCAGTCCGGGTTATAAAAACTTGAATTTGATTCAAACCCAGGATTGGAGAAACTAGTGTTCAACTGCTCATTTGAAAAATTAGAAAATTGTCCTCGATGTGGACAATCACCTAAACAATGGTAAGGACTGGAGTAGTGTGAACATGGTTCATGTGGGTGCAAAGTGGTAGAGAAAACATTAAAATAATCGAATGGAAGACTCATGCTTCACCCAAATAGTTTAATATATCCCACATGAAACAATAACAGTGAAAATAAAATGAACAAAAACTAACAAAAAACTAATAAGTAAACTACAAAACAATAAACTAATTAAGCAACATAAAATAAACTAACTAACTAAAAACAGCAAGTAAACAAATAAAAACAGGTATAATAAATAAATAATTATAGACTAATAATTAAATAAAACAAACAAAGAAAACAAAACACATACACTGCCTCAAGTCTGCTGCTGCAACAGCTAAGGTACGCTCGAGCACAGGAACGATCGATCGCATCCACACAAATATGTAGCAGACTCTGTAAGTGCGTTCAAACGCAAGGGATGTGCGTTCGAACGTAGAACTACACTGCTTGTTTGGAATAGGGTGCGCTTTGCGCAGAGGCATGTCGGGCATGCAGTCTGTGACTATCTTTGGAATAGGCCCAAGTGTGTTCGACCGAATTGTCCAGCTAAAATTCGAGGACTCGGTAGAAACTAAAAACGGAAAACAAAAATGCTAATCTAATTTTTTTTAAAAAAAATTTTATCTATACAAAAGCACGAAATAAATAAAATAATTGCATAAATTAAAATAACTAGTAGAAAGATAAAATTAATCTAAGCACAAAATTAATTCAAACAAAACACCGACTCCCCAGAAACGGTGCCAAAATTTGATGTGCAAATTTAATTGTACTCGTCAATTGCACGAGTCGATCATAATAGAGTGGATGTGCAAGTGCGAGTGTCGAACCCACAGAGAACCGGTTTTGCTAAGAATCAATTTAAAATGCCTAAACTAATAATATCTTAACCTAGTCCCAAAATCAAACAGGTAACATGCGTAAAAATAAACTAGATTAAATGGAATAAAAACAAAGAAATGAAAATCCTAAGGTCTAGAATCCACCTCACCATATTATACACAGTTAATTAAACATTCGTCTATCGATCAAAAGTGATGCATGTTCTAGTGTCACGCTAGTTCATGCATCCTTACGCCCTATGCATGTCCTATTGTGCCTATTGAAAAAATCAAAACATCCGTCCATTTGACGAAAGACAAAACATGAACAGTTTAAGGCCCAAAGGATCCAAAGTGAAAGTGATTTAACACAAACTACTATGGATAAATGGGCATAACCGAAATGAAATGTATCCATCGGACTAAACGCTATGACCAAACAACGTGAATCTATGCAACTTTGCGACGAAATTAAACCGAAACGAACATACATGGCAAGTAATAAATGGATTAAATGTAAAACTAACTATGAAAGCATTTAAGTAAATCCATGGTGAAGGGAATAAAAGACTAAATAAAAGTAAAATAAAGCATAAAATAAATAAATGACAATTTAGGAGGGATTTACAGAGGAAAACAGAGGGCTTGAGGCCCTAGGGGCGCCTCCCAAAATGTGAAAAACACAAAATACACAAAGTCCTATTTATAGACAAAATAAAACGTCTTTGCCGGTCGAGTGCTGCGTTGAGCGCGGGTTGTGTTCGACACACTCGCCTTGCATCGCTCTTCTGGATGTGCGTTCGACCGTAGTTGCAATGCAGTGCCGCATGCGTTCGTGTAGGCATTGCGTTCGACCGCACTAAGTGCATTCAAACGCAGATAACTACCCACGGCGCAAGGTTGAAGCGATGAACGATAGGGCCAGCTAGGGCGACACGAACTTCACGGGCTGATGGGGAGTACATTCGAACATGGCTTCTGCGTTCGACCGTAGTGCATTCGAACGCAGGACGTACGTTCGAACGCACCTGTAAAGGCTGAAGTTCCATCTTTGCTTAATTCCGCCCCTTTGAACCATAATTCACACCAAGGACCGACAACACACTAAAACACTAAAACAATACAAAACATTAGATATTAACAACACTAAGAGCCTAACAAACATAAGTTAAGGGGGGTCCAATATACAATATTTGACACCGATCAAGTGTGAGCAATGTTTCTAAGAGCTGAAGAGGCGATTGGTAATTGCTTTAATTTTGGCATTGTCTACGAATCTGGTAATTTCGTAGTGTATAGTGACGCTTCTAAGAAGGGTTTAGGTTGCGTGCTAATGCAGAATGGCAGTGTTATTGCCTATGCTTCACGCCAGCTAAAACCATATGAGCAGAATTATCCTACACACAAACTGGAGTTGGCAGCAGTTGTGTTTGCTCTTAAGATTTGGAGGCACTACTTGTATAGCGAGCGGTGCGAGATCTACACGGACCATAAGAGCTTAAAGTATCTCTTCACTCAAAAGGAGCTGAACATGAGACAAAGGAGGTGGCTATAGCTGATCAAGGATTATGATTGTGAGATCAATTATCATCCTAGTAAGGCTAACGTAGTAGCAGACGCGTTGAGCAGGAAATCAACGGTGGAGCTTGCTGCTCTTGGGATCTCTCAACCCCAGTTGATTAAGGAACTCACTAGGATGGGCTTGGAAGTAGGAGACGAAGGTATGCCTGTACACTTGGCTAACATGATGGTTCAGTCAAAATCGCTTGCAAGAATCAAGGCAACTCAGCTTAAAGATCCTGAGTGTGCCAAGATCAAGCAACTGCTTGCAGAAGATAAGGCAAAGGAGTTTTGTCTTAAGGAGGATGGGCTGCTCACCCATTTCAAGCAAGTGTGTGTACTAATAAGCGGAGGACTAAGAAAGGAGATAATGAGTGAGGCTCATCATTCTCCATACATTGTGCATCCTAGAGGCACCAAGATGTACCGTGACGTGAAGGGGTTATATTGGTGGAACAATATGAAGAAGGACATTGCAAAGTTTGTGGAGTAGTGTTTGACCTACCAACAAGTGAAAACGAAACATCGAGACGGTACAAGCGTTGCTTATACCAATGTGGAAGTGGGACGAGATCACGATGGATTTTATTTTGGGGCTACCTAGGACACCCACTGGTGAAGATTCCATTTGGGTTGTTGTCGATCGGTTGACGAAAAGTGCTCACATTATTCCTATAAAGCTTAAGGATCCGATGGATAAGTTGGCTAGACTATATGTCTAGAATGTAGTCGGTTTATATGGGGTACCATCGGCAATCATTTCAGACAGAGACTCTCATTTTACCTCGAGGTTCTAGCAAAGTCTTTAGAAGGAAATGGAGACAGAACTAAAGTTTAGTACAGCTTTTCATCCTCAAACAGACAGTCAGTCTGAGTGGATGAACTAGATCCTAGAGGATATGTTGCGGCCATGTGTGTTGGAATTCAAGGGAAGCTGGGTTCAGTACTTGCCTTTGATCGAGTTTGCCTATAACAATAGTTATTAGGCGATTATTGGAATGCCGCCATATGAAACACTTTATGGACGAAAGTGTCAATCACCTTTGTATTGGGACAACGTCAGTGAGAGACAGATGTTGGGGCCAGAGCTAATTCATGACACTCGTGACAAGGTGCATGTCATCAAGGAATGCATGAGTGTAGCTCAAAGTCGGCAAAAGAGTTATGCTGATAACTGAAGGAGGCCTTTGGAATCCGAAGTGGGAGATCATGTGTTCCTGAAGGTATCACCTATGAGGGGAGTAATGCAGTTTGGGAAGAAGGGGAAGCTTAGCCCCATATTTATTGGACCGTTTGAAATTACTCAAGAGTGGGGAAGTTGGCATATAGGATTGCCTTACCCCTAGATTTGATTGGAATGCATGATGTTTTCCATGTGTCGATGTTAAGAAAGTACATCGCTAACCTCGATGTAATTGTGGAGTATGAGCAGTTGGAAATTCAAGAGGGATTAATCTACGTGGAGGAACCAGTTAAGATCGTGGACAAGAAGGAGCAGGTGCTGCATACTAAGACGATTCCTAACGTCAAGGTACTATGGCATAATCATAGAGTTGAGGAAGCATCGTGGGAAGCTAAACACGATATGCGGAGTCACTACCCGCATTTGTTTGAATGATTGTGTATGACTCTTTCTTTTAAGATTATACTTGGACGGTATACCTATTTCCATTTTTGGGTAAGGGAATAGTTGACTAAGAAAGGGTTGTTTTCTCTTTAGGATTATGGCACCTATACCAATTGACCCAGACTGCATATGGAACTACTCCTTCTGCAAGTGGATAGATTTGGGAGTAGAAATTGACGAGGATTGATATAGTGTGGGCAACATCGAGTACGATGCACTCAACAACTTACGAGGCAATTTTTTGCAACTGTTTGAAGATGATGATGTACTGATTAATAGATGGGACGAGATAATCTAGGAACCTACCGAGCATGGCAAGAGTGTCTTATGAACGGAAGCTAGCATTCTACATCTCATTGAGTGCTTTTCTTTCGGTATTTGTCTCGGAATTTCGAGGACGAAATTCTTATGAGGATAGAATGTAGTGACCCAAATTATTAACTAGGCATAAGTGGCTTAGTTGGGGGAGTTAATTTGGGCTTTGGGTCACTAAGGCTGCTAGAGGGGTAATTTGGACTTTTGAGCGGACGTATGCTAGGTTAGGCGGACGTCTGTTGTTATCTGAATCGGACGTATGGGGGGACCACGGACGACTCACTCTGCAAACCGTATAGTGGATGTATGCGGACCACCAGATATGCTACTTTTGAATACCCCCTGGATAATACCTGGACATACGAGGCAGCCATTGAACCACTGGGCAAGAACCACCGGACGTAGGCCCCTTAGCTGGACGTCTGCTACTTTTTGGGCCCATAAAAAGAGCCCTACCCCTTCGTATTTCTCACAATTCCAGAATGCCTCTAGGCTGCCAAAGTGTTTCCAGAGTGTTTCCAAGCTTTGTGAGTGTTTGGTGAGCATGTGTGCGAGGCGTTTGCGAGTTCGGGACATTCGGGAATTAGAACTCTTGCGGTTTTGTTTCAAAGAGGTAATGTTCGATCCATAGCTTTAATTTATGTTGTTATGCTGCGTGGATATTGTTAGTTGTAGTGGTTAGCTTAGTTGCACCTTAAAACCCATTTGGGTTAAAGTTTTGGTTAGTTTAGCGTTGTTACGTTGTATGGAGGTTGCAAACTGAACTAGAGGGCTTTAGGTAGTTCCTAGTAGCCTTGAGCCGGCAGATAGGCAGAGAGTGGAGAGAAAATGAGGTTCTCCCCAAGAACCCATACATCGGACGTCTGATGTTGAGACCAGGACATCTGACTTGTCGTTACACACGGATGTATACCGAACTGACGTCTGCAGTCCTGTGGCGAGAAACCCTATTTTC
This sequence comes from Carpinus viminea, assembly GCA_013348765.1. Lineage (NCBI taxonomy): Eukaryota > Viridiplantae > Streptophyta > Magnoliopsida > Fagales > Betulaceae > Carpinus > Carpinus viminea. The sequence goes on along the minus strand of CP054670.1, from coordinate 25,683,691 downwards.
ACCAAATGTCCCATAGCTCCTGTTTTCCTTGATTTAGGGTTGTATAATGGAATTAGGAGTAATAGAAGGTTTTCCATAGATTTGGAGAACCTGGACCTTTTGGAGTTTTCAGAGATGCGTTGTAACGCCCCCAAAATTAGCCTTGGCTAATCTGGTGGAGTCACTGACAATTCCTCCAGTTGAACAGACGTGTGGTCAAATAGGTAATCGCCCTTATAAAAACTATCAGAGTAGATGCAAGGAAGGTGAATAAATCTGAGCTACTAAACAAATACAACAAACCTGTAACTACAAGTAAAGCATGACTAGTCAAGCAACAGCAACTCTAGCTATCTCCAAAACGATGGATCAGATTACCTAAAGAACAATAACCGCGTAAGTCTAATGAGTTAGTAAGTAAACCCCATACTTAACCATGACATGAGCCCCATTTAATAAAAGTAAACGTGCAATTCGAGTAATAACCAAAAGAGGGCATTACCTTCGCCAATACACCATTTCATAGGTTTTAGGGTTTTTAAAGCTCTATGGTGTAGAATCGACGATAACTGCCTAGTTGTTTTGATGCCGAAAAGGATAATGCTTTACAGGTCATAACTCCCATACATGGTCTACCCGAGATATTACCCCTTCTCAGTAAGGTTGATGCTGTCCTGAGGGACCTATAATACAATGCCAGTCCCCCAGCCATTGCATAACATACTGTACGTAACATCAGTGGCACGATTGGGTCCGACCCCTAGTGGCCCACACCAACTAATGACGTTCGTCCTGTAGTGACCAAACCATTGGGAATGGTTGCATCAAGGTCACGAAACCAATGGATCCACAACCCTCACATAACGTACACATTTGACCATAATACGTAGTCTATATAATAAGCCCATGGCCATTCATACCGCATGTACCGGCGTACCATGTCTTACGATGCATCTTGGTGGTTTATTTAATCATGCAATTACCGAGTAATTATAGAAAGTAAACATGCTCATATCATACATGTGGTCAGTCAGCTAACATATCCCACGGTTTACAAAAAGGTGTAAGTGTTTACTTACCTCGCACATTCGAGCGAATCTTCCGACCAAGCTATTTCCTGTTATAACGGATACAAAACACCGTCATTCTACGTCTTATGAAACCTAGAATTAAGGCTAAGGTGAAGCATATGCATATGAAGCTTAAGAACAGGTGCCCTGCCTATTGACCGTCAGTCTGCCCTCGAGGATGTACGTCTGCTCAGTGTGTTAAGCACACTGTTTTAAGGTTCAAACAGTGCACATTCCCAATGGTATTTACAGACCTCTAATCCCTTTCTAAGCTAACAAAACAGGACATGCAACGCAGAAAACACATATTTACAATCCTTTTGGAAAAGCTCTTTGAAAACATTGTAAATTCTAAAAGAATGCACAATTATCACTTTGAAATCGGTATTAAAGCATAACCACGAGATAACAAGGTGATAACAACAAAAGGAACAGAGCTTACCCTGAAGCTCAGCACCGACATGTTTCCCTTTCCTAAGAACTCTTCGTCGACACTCTTTCTTACGGATCTCTCTCTCAAAACACCAAGGAATGGTTCTGGCAGTCTAGGGGCATACCAGAGGAAGAAGAAGGCGTGAGGAATGAATGGGAGGGGCGGGCTATTTATAGAGAAAATCCGCCACCAACTCCCTATAATGCCCCAAGAATTAATTAACTGGTAATTAATTCAACGGTTCGTTCCCAGCCTTGTTCTACTCCGAACAAGACCACTGGGACCTCTACTCCTCAAAAACAGAGAATACTAAGCAGCGAAAGTAATAAAGTACTGTAAACATAAATCAGTATAACCAGAGCATCTAGCCAAATATCATCAAAGCAACGGAAATCATACGATATACATCAGTACAAGGGATCCATGCTAAACCTTAATATGCAAGCAAGCATGCATCAAGCCTTAATGTCTACAACATAACTCAAAAGTACTAGTTACTATAAGTACCGCTTAAGCTTGCAATAAGTCCTCAAGCATCTCTGGATGAATCCTCCACAAGAACGGATGCTTCAGTATCCACTATCTAGAAACGACATAATCGTACATATGGAAAAAAGGAAATAATACAAAGGGTAAGTCCGGCGACTTAGTGAGTAGAAATCCACATGACGTACCTGTCATTAATTTGTGGATTCTTTTATTTATAAAACACATGCAGCATTATGAGATGACAGTTATCATGCAGGTGATATATATATAGATATAATATATGCTTATAATCATGAGTAATAGTAATAATTCAACAATATGATCTACCCGAGATATTACCCCTTCTCAGCAGGGTTGACGTTGTCCTGAGGGACCTGTAGTACAATGCCAGTGCCCTAGCAATTGCACGAAACATACCATACGTAACACTAGCGACACGATCGAGTTCAACCCTAGGGGGCCCACACCACTAATGACGTCCGTCCTATAGTGACCATCCATTGGGAATGGCTGCATCATTGGTCACGAGTCATTGGATCCAAAGCCCCCACACGCACACATTGACCATAAAGCTAACCCATATAATAAGCCCATGGCCATTACTACCGCACGTATTGGTGTATCATGTCTTACGATGCAATTAGTCTTATCAGTCTTTTACATGTACAGTTTTACAAGTCTCATTATTATCTTGTTAACAGACACACGTTTTCACAAAAGAGAGTTCTCCGTAGTTCCAAAATGTATTTCATGAGAGTTGCAAAACATGCATGTTTGATATATACAAAATACGTGCAATGCAGGAAAAGTAACAACAAAGCATCCATGTGAGTTTGTACTCACCAAGGCCGTAAAGCTCCTCCATGTAATTTCCTTGAGGCTCCATAACCTCGAATACTGAGAAAAGACCTATCATCAGTTCTATTTCTATTAAAGCACAACTCTATAACAAGGAAACAAGAGCTATGGGCCGGTTGGTGAAAATATGGTTTCCCTGCCACACTCTAGCCGTATGTCTGGCTCGATGCCGTTCGTCCGCTAAGTCACGACGGGCCGTACGTTCGGTCACGAGACCGTACGTCCACTCCGCCGTCTTTCAGGGAGAACCTTATTTTCTCGCCATTGTCCGCCTATTCTCCGACTCCTAAGGCCAACAAGGCTTCCTAAGGCCTCCTAACACAGATTATAACCTCCATGCAAAGACAACAACGCTAAGCTTAACAAAATACTAGCCTAGGCAAGATTAAAAGCATAACTAGGCTAACAACTACAACTAGCAACATAGAACTATAATCGAGTAGCATAATGACATATTAAAAAGCTAAGGAAACAGAGCGTTACCTCCTTGAAGCAAAACCTCAAGAGTTCCTTCCTCTGGCAGCACCGAAACCTCACAAACACTCACGAAACCTCACAAAATACTCACAAAATGGCTTACTGGCAGCCTAGGGGCGAAGAGGGGGGTTTAGGGGCGAGGGGGTGAGGGGGTATTTATAGGGCCAGAAAGCAGCAGACGTCCGGCCAAAGTGGCATACATCCGGTACCTTTCCACAGTGGTCTGAAGACTGTCTCGTACGTCTAGGTATTACCCGGAGGGTATTCCAAAAAGTAGCGTATGTCCGGTACTTTTGGCGTACGTCTGCTATACTATTCACAGAGTACGATTGTACTTTCTGTCAGTGGACGTCCGGTGGGGGACCACCATACGTCCACACTACAGACAACGACGTACGTTCGCCAACCCTAGCGTACGTCCGGCCCAGAGGTCCAATTCCCCAAAATGCCCTTCTAGCGGATCCTAGTGACCCAAAGTCCACATTAACCCTTTAACTAAGCTACTTATGCTTAGTTAAATATTTGGGTCACTACATTCTCCCTTCTTATAGAAATTTCGTCCTCGAAATTTAAGTGCTCTCATGACACAAGAAGAAACAGTAGTATCACCTTAACGTCCGTAGTTTTACAAGGTTCGTGCTTAGCCTCGTCCTTGGAAAAATCTTATCCCATGGGATAGTTGGCAAATCACCTTGGTGAGAGGGACAAGGGAAAGCTCCCTAGCCAAGCAGTGAACAACCCTAAAGCATGCAGCATTGGAAATTCTTCAAATCAGGAGCATGTACAGGCGATTGTCACTCTGAGGTCTGGGGAGAGAGTAGACAATAAGGTGGTGAATCCAAAAGAAGACCATGATGAGAAAGAAGAGCAAAAAGAGGAAGAGGGTGACAATCAAAAGAAGGAGATGCTGAGCCATCTACGGTCACCCCAGTTGTGAAGGAACCTCCTAGGGCGCTTGTGCCAAAAGCACCATACCCTGAAAGATTACAAGTGCCTAGGAAAGGAGGGAAGTTAGAGGACATTCTTGAGGTGTTCAAACAAGTCCAAATTAATATTCCATTTTTGGACGCCATCCAGCAAATCCCTTCCTATGCCAAGTTCTTGAAGGACTTGGTCACAGTGAAGAGGAAGAAATGTCCCTAAAAAGGCATTCATGACCGAGCAAGTCAGTGCTATCCTACAATGCAAGTTACCTCTCAAGTACAAAGACCCGAGATGTCCTACAATTACTTGCATGATAGGAGTTAGCCAGATGAGAGGGCACTAATGGATTTGGGAGCAAGTGTGAATTTGTTGCCCTACTCAGTCAATTTGCAGTTAGGGCTAGGAGAGCTGAAGCTCACATCCATGACACTGCAACTTGCTGATCGGTCTGTGAAGGTTCCACGGGGAATAGTTAAGGATGTATTGATTAAGGTGGACAAATTTTATTTCCCCGTGGATTTCATTGTGTTGGACATAAAGCCAGTTTAGGTGATAGAAACTGAGATTCTTGTGATTTTAGGGTGACCATTTTTAGCTACAACTAATGCCCTGATAAATTGTAGGTTGGGGGTGATGAAGATTTCTTTTGGGAATATGATGGTGGAATTGAACATTTTTCACATCAGAAAACAACCACTTGATTATGACCAAATGAATCAAGTATGCTTGATTGAGGAGATTCTAGATGAAGTCATTGAAGAATCAAGCATAGAGGACTCCCTGGAAGCATGCCTTGCTCAGTTCGGTGAAGATTTGGATTTGGACAAACTGATGGAGCAGGCAGATGCACTTTTGGAGACCGCTCATTTGGTGAGCGAAGGGAAGGAGGAGACAGTAGTACCTGATTCCCTGAAGAAGGAACTTAAGCCTTTACCTTATAATCTTAAGTACAAGTTCCTAGGTCCAACTGAGTCTTTGCTAGTGATTATAGCTTCAAACTTGATAGATGCTCAAGAGGAGGAATTGTTAGGAGTTTTGATAAAGCATAAGGAAGCTATAGGCTGGACTATTGAGGACATCAAGGGAAGTAGTCCCTCGTTGGTTATGCATAAGATACATCTAGAAGAGAATTCCAAACCATCGAAGGAACCATAGAGAAGGCTCAACCCAGCAATGCAGGAGGTTGTGAGAGCAGAAGTGATTAAGTTGTTGGATTTTGGGATCATCTATCCCATTTCTGATTGCAAGTGGGTGAGCCCGATACATGTTGTGCCCAAGCAGGCTGGATTGACGGTAGTGAAGAACCAGGATAACGAGTTGGTGCCAACTCGTATTCAGTCAGGATGGAGAGTTTGTATAGACTACCGTAAATTGAACGCTGCCACTAGGAAAGATCACTTTCCTCTTCCATTCATCGATCAGATGGTGGAGCATTTAGCTGGGCACGAGTACTACTGCTTTTTGGATGGTTATTCAGGATATAACCAGGTCCCAGTGGACCCCGAAGACTAGGAGAAGACTACCTTTACATGTCTCTTTGGAACATTCGCCTACCGTCACATGCCTTTTGGGCTGTGCAATGCACCTATTACTTTTTAGCAGTGTATGATCAGCATATTTTCTGACATGGTAGAGCGATTTATGGAGATCTTCATGGATGACTTCTCCATCTTTGGTTCATCTTTTCAGGAGTGTTTGCAGCATCTCATGTTGGTGTTAGTGAGATGTAAAGAGAAGAACCTTGTGCTTAACTGGGAGAAATGCCATTTTATGGTTAAGCATGGGATAGTACTGTGGCATGTCATATCTTAGAAGGGTATTGAGGTTGACAAGGCGAAGGTAGATTTGATCTCTAACCTTCCACCCCCACGTACTGTGAAGGAAATCCGTTCCTTCTTGGGCCATGCAGGGTTCTACAGGCGATTCATCAAGGATTTCGGCAAGATCGTCAGGCCCTTTTGTAGGTTGTTGGTCAAAGAGACCCCGTTTGAATTTGATGAAGAATGTTTGAAAGCATTCGGGGCTCTGAAGGAGATTCTGACATCCACACCAGTGGTTCGACCACCCAATTGGGGTGAACCATTTGAGATTATGTGTGACGCATCAAACTATGCTGTTGGAGCTGTGTTGGGGCAGCGCATTGAGAAACTTCCCCATGTGATTTACTATGCAAGCAGGACTCTGAACGATGCCCAACTCAATTACTCCACCACAGAAAAGGAGTTGTTGGCGGTCATTTTTGCATTGGACAAGTTTAGATCCTATTTGTTAGGATCTAAAATCATTATCTATTCGGATCACACGGCATTGAAGTATCTTTTCTCCAAGAAAGATGCTAAATCCCATTTGATCCGATGGATTTTGCTGCTTCAAGAGTTCGACATAGAAATCCGGGATAAGAAGGGGACAGAAAATGTGGTCGCTGATCATTTGTCTAGGTTGACCATGGATTTCACCGAGGACACCACACCCATTTCTGAGACCTTTCTTGATGAGCAATTGATGCACATTGCTCACAATCCCGCACCTTGGTTTGCTGACATAGCGAACTATCTTGTTACCGGCCAAATGCCTTTGCATTGGAGGCAACAAGATAAGCTCAAATTTTTGTCCAAGGTGAAAACCTTTCTTTGGGATGATCCTTACCTATTCAAGTATTATCCCGATCAAATCATTAGGAGATGCATACCTGAATTTGACCAAACCGATGTCATCTCCTTTTGTCATGATCATGCACGTGGAGGCCATTGCAGTGCAAACAAGACCCCTGCAAAGATTTTGCAGTGTGGATTTTATTGGCCCACCATGTTTGCAGACGCTCGTGCTTATTGCACATCTTGTGAGCGCTGTCAGAAACTCGGGAGTATTTCAAAGAGGAATATGATGCCCCTCAATCCCATATTGATAGTTGAGATTTTTGATGTATGGGGCATCGATTTCATGAGACCTTTCCCAAACTCCTTCGGGTTTCTGTACATTTTGGTTTCTGTGGACTATATGTCCAAGTGGGTGGAGGCGGTTGCGTGCAAGACCAATGACCACAGAGTTGTGGTCAAATTTTTTAAGGACACGATTTTTGCTCGGTTTGGTATACCTAGAGCGATTATCAGTGATGGAGGTACATACTTTTGCAACCGGATTTTTGAGCAGCTGATGAAGAAGTATTTCATCACACATAAGGTTGCCACCCCTTATCACCCAACAGAAAGGGCAGTTGAAGTGTCAAATTGCGAGATCAAACACATTTTAGAAAAAACAGTGAACCCCAGCAGGAAAGATTGGTCTCTGTGATTGAATGACACTTTGTGGGCATACAGGACAGCATTTAAGACACCGATTGGGATGTCACCATATCGGTTGGTATACGGGAAAGCTTGTCATCTTCCCGTTGAGTCGGAGCATCAGGCATACTGGGCCATCAAGTAGCTGAACTTCAATTTTTTTGAAGGCGGACTCTCAAAGGAAGCTCCAACTCACTGAACTAGAGGAGCTAAGGAATTATGCTTATGACAATTCGAGGAAGTACAAAAAACACATAAAGAAGGTTCATGACCAGAGCATTCTAAGGAGATCTTTTGAGCCAGGTCAGAAAGTCCTTCTTTACAATTCTCGGTTGCATCTATTTCCTAGCAAGTTGAAATCTTGGTGGACGGGCCCATTCATTATTAAGATAGTGTTTTCTCATGGGGCCATCGAGATAGAGGATCCCAAGAATGGTAACATTTTTAAGGTGAACGGACAAAGAGTAAAACCATTCTTGGAGTTGAGGAGTTTAGAGGTTGAGGCTACTCTGTTGGAGGATCCGATTTATACAGAGTGATTGTAGTCTCATATCACGAGTCTAACTAAGACGTTAAACTTAGCGCTTGTGGGAGGCACTCCTCATTATGTTCTTGGTTTATGTTTTGCATTTGTTGTTTACCAGTCAAATTTGGGGAAGAATTCTTTTATGCTACACCCAAATTGACCCATCCCCTAGGTTTGTTAATTCAGTCATATTGTGGGCAATGAGACGTTTTAAGTTTGGGGGTGTATTTGTAAATATTTGTTGTGTTTGTAAATATGCGTGTAAATATTTTAGTTTGTGTGTTGTGTTTGTAATTATTTTATTTTTGTAAATATCTTTTTTAAAAAAATATTTGTTGTGTTTGTAAATATGTGTGTAAATATTTTAGTTTGTGTGTTGTGTTTGTAATTATTTTATTTTTGTAAATATCTTTTAAAAAAATTGTTGTTTTACTGTGCACAATGCGTTCGAACGTATCCTGTACATTCGAACGTAGACACGGGGTTGCGTTCGAACTCACTTGCGTGTGTTTGACCGCAACGCCCCATCACACACACACTGATGAATGAATGCGTTCGAATGTACCCTTTATGTTTGAACGCATTGCCCACTTGACACACACGCACTCAGCACAAGTACGTTCGAACACACTCAGTTTTAAGACTCACGTGACCTATTTTTATGTCACTATTCTTCTTCCTTTCTCATCCCTTCCACCCAGCGCCGTACACCTCTTTTCTCCCCATCTTCGTCTCTCCTCCCCCAAACACCTCCAAACACCACATCCACACCACCCCATCATTACCCCACCACTTACACACCACCGCCGACCTTTCCCCACCACCACGCACCACCGCCGGTTCCCCCATTTTCTTTTTTCACCCATTTTTCCCACAAAATCCGAAACTCCCCAACCCCATTTTTCTTGCATTTTCTTTGTTATTTTAGGGCACAAATCCGTCCACGGATTGTGCCCCTTTTGTTTCTGTGTTGCTTTTGAGTTGTTTTTGCAGGGGGTTGGGCTCATTTGAAAAGGGTTCTCAAACCCTTTAGTTTTGGGTTGCACACCAGGTGCTCGACAAAACGCCTCAACGAACCTCCAACATCCGGGACCCGACCCATCATAGCCAGGCTGCCCATTGAGAGCCGTAAGCTCTTATTGGAGAACACCTTTGCCATCAAAGAGGAGTTCTCCAATAATGAAGCTACAAGTTAGGCGGTTCAAGAACTGAAGAACCTGGGTTTGAAGAGGCTTTTCAAGCCCATCGCCTCCACTACATACGAGCGCCTGGTCAGAGAGTTTTACGAGCATCTGAGTGTTGATTGCGACTAGCCAGATGTACTTTTCTCTTCCATTGACGGAAGAGAAGTGAAGGTGACCATAGCCGATGTAGCGACAGTTTTGAAGTGCAGCCATGAGCCTCCTGAGTCAGACGTTCCTTGGCTCGAGTGCCCCCCCATGCTCACCCTCGAGGACATTGTTTCCGACATGTGTGAGGGGCAATATGCAGACAGTCACCGGAATGAAGCTAGCAAAATGAAGATTCCTCAAAATCTTCTTTTCATTGATATGGTGCTGTACAGGAACTTGTGTCCTTTGGGACACAAGACACAGAGGTGGGACTTGTTCGTCAGTGCCCTTTATGCGTTCCACAGAGGTTTTTGGTGCTCCATTCCCGAGATCATATGGCGACAGATTCAGAAATTCTGGGAAGGAGTGCACCATTGGGCAGCTGAGCACACGAAGACCTAGGGTTTTCCTTTCCCTTTTGTCATCACTCACATACTGAGAAAGAAAGGGATTAAAGGCAACACAGACGGGCTGATCACTGAGACCCCATATTTCGCCGCATCCAATGGAACTAGAGTTTGTCCCACATGCCTAGAGCCGCACCAGCACCAGCACCAGAGCCAGAGCCAGAGCCCATGGACATTCCGGAGATGGCAGAGTAGGAGATGGCTGTAATGCCCCGAGAATTAATTACCTTGTAATTAATTCCACGGTTCATCTCCCACCTTGTTCCACTCCGAACAAGACCTCCGGGACCTCTACTCCTCAAAAACAGAGGATACTAAGCAGTGGAAGTAATAAAGTACTGTAAACATAAATCAGTATAACCAGAGCATCTAGCCAAAGATCATCAAAGCAACGGAAATCATACGATATACATCAGTACAAGGGATCTATGCTAAACCTTAATACGCAAGCAAGCATGCATCAAGCCCTAATGTCTACAACATAACTCAAAAGTACTAGTTACCATGAGTACCCGCTTAAGCTTGCAATAAGTCCTTAAGTATCTCCTAAATCGAATTCTCCACAAGAACCGGATGCTTCACAATATCCACTATCTAGAATAGCATAATCCTACATATGGAGAAAAAAAAAGGGAAATAATACAAGGGTAAGTCCGACGACTTAGTGAGTAGAAATCCACATGACGTACCCGTCATTAATTTGTGGATTCTTTTATTTATAAAACACATATAACATTATGAGATGACAGTTATCATGCAGGTGATATATATATAGATATAATATATGCTTATAATCATGAGTAACAGTAATAGTTCAACAATATGGTCTACCCGAGATATTACCTCTTCTCAACAAGGTTGACGCTGTCCCGAGGGACCTGTAGTACAATGCCAGTGCCCCAGCAATTATACGAAACATACCGTACATAACACTAGCGACACGACCGAGTTCAACCCCGGGTGGCCCACACCGCTAATGACGTCCGTCCTATAGTGACCATCCATTGGGAATGGCTGGATCATTGGTCACGAGTCATTGGATCCAAAGCTCCCACACACGCACACATTGACCATAAAGCTAACCCGTATAATAAGCCCATGGCCATTACTACTGCACGTACCGGTGTACCATGTCTTACGATGCCATTAGTCTTATCAGTCTTTTACATGTACAGTTTTACAAGTCTCATTATTATCTTGTTAACAGACACACGTTTCCACAAAAGAGAGTTCGCCGTAGTTCCAAAATGTATTTCATGAGAGTTGCAAAACATGCATGTTTGATATATACAAAATACGTGCAATGCAGGAAAAGTAACAACAAAGCATCCATGTGAGTTTGTACTCACAGGGCCGTAAAGCTCCTCCATGTAATTCCCTTGAGGCTCCTTAAACTTGAATACTGAGAAAAGACCTATCAGTTCTATTTCTATTAAAGCACAACTCTATAACAAGGAAACAAGAGCTATGGGATGGTTGGTGAAAATAGGGTTATCCTGCCACACTCTAGCCATACGTCCGGCTCGATGCCATTCGTCCGTTGAGTCATGAAAAGCCGTACGCCCGGTCACGAGACCGTACGTCCGCTCCGACGTCTTTCAGGGAAAACCTTATTTTCTCTCCACTGTCCGCCTATTCTCCGACTCCTAAGGCCAACAAGGCTTCCTAAGGCCTCCTAACACAGATTATAACCTCCATGCAAAGATAACAACGCTAAGCTTAACAAAACACTAGCCTAAGCAAGATTAAAAGCATAACTAGGCTAACAACTATAACTAGCAACATAAAACTACAATCGAGCAGCATAACGACATATTAAAAAGCCAAGGAAACCGAGCGTTACCTCCTTGAAGCAAAACCTCAAGAGTTCCTTCCTCCGGCAACACCGAAACCTCACAAACACTCACGAAACCTCACAAAACACTCACAAACAGCTTACTGGCAGCCTAGGGGCGAAGAGGGGGGTTTAAGGGCAAGAATGGTGTGAAATGGACGAGGGGGTGAGGGCGTATTTATAGGGCCAGAAAGCAGCGAACGTCCGGCCAAAGTGGCATACGTCCAGTACCTTTCCATAGTGGTCCAAAGATTGTTTCGTACGTTTAGGTATTTACTGGAGGGTATTCCAAAAAGTAGCGGACATCCGGTCCTAGTGGCGTACGTTCGGTACCTTTCCACATGGTCCAAAGGCTGTTTTGTACGATTAGGTATTACACAGTGGATTTTATGAATTGTGCCACGTACGTCCGCCCTAAAGTGGCGTACGTCCGCTGTACTATTCACAGAGTACGAATTTACTTTCTGTCAGACCGTACATCCGGTGGGGGACCACCATACATCCGCACTAAAAGACAGGGGCGTACATCCGCCAACCCTAGCGTACGTCCGGTCCAAAAGTCTAATTTTCCAAAATGCCCTTCTAGTTGATCCTAGTGGCCCAAAGTCCAAATTAACCCTTTAAAATTTCGTCCTCGAAATTTAGGAGCTCTCATGACACAAGAAGAAACAGTAGTATCATTTTGACGTCCGTAGGTTTACAAGGTCTATGCTCATCCACGTCCTTGGAAAAATCTTATTTCGTCCAGTCTCATAGCATGAACCTCCTTCGTCCAATATAAAGCGATCGACGTCAGCATCCTCATGAGTTGTCACAAATCCATTTACGAGTCGCCAAGGGTGTCGTAGTCAATGTTACCCACACTATACAATCATCGCCAAACCAACGACTCCTAAATACACCGGCACAGGTCAAGTCCATGGGTATCTTTGACATGATTTCATACTTCCTAGTTGGAAGCGATTTTCCTTAATCGACTACTCTCAAAGAATCCAAATGTAATGGTTACCCAAAACCGTAATAAATAGGCACACAACCCAAAAGAAATTAACCATATGAATAAAATCCTTGAACCTCAATGTGCCAACATCGTACTTAGTGTTTCCTACACTATACCTGTCCTCAACAATCTTGATACCCAAGTCGAGTAATTCCACATACGGTTCGGGTCAATGGGTATCCAAGCCATAACCCTATAGAGGAAAACAAACTCTTTCTTATATGACAATCCCTTCAACCAAAACAGGGATAGGTATACTGTCCAAGTATAATCTTAAAAGAAAGAGTCATACACAATCATTTAAACAAATGCGGGTAGCGACTCCGCATATCGTGTTCTGCTTCCCACAATGCTTCCTCAACTCCACGATTGTGTCACAGCACCTTGACGATAGGAATCGTCTTGCTACGCTTTTCTATCCATGATCTTCACTGGTTCTTCCACGTAGGTTAATCCCTCCTAAATTTCCAATGGCTCATACTCCACAACTACATCAGGGTTAGCGATGTACTTCCTTAGCATAGACACATGGAAAATGTCATGCGTCCCAACCAAATCTGGGGTAAGGCAATCCTGTATGCCAACCTCCCATTTCTCCTCAAGTCACATCACTCCCATCATCAATGCTATCTTAAGGAATGCACGATTTCCTACATTGTGTTCCAAAGGTCATCCCTAGTTATTAGCATAGCTCTCTTTTGCCAACTCTAGGATGCACTCATCCTTCGTCCAATGGTAAGCACTTGAATCATTTTAGGCCCCAACGTTGTTTCCTTCCAACGTTGTCCCTTCCAATGTTGTCCCGATACAAGGGCGACATAAAGTGCTTCATAAGGCGGCATCCAAAAGTCGTCTGTAACAAACTCGATGAAAGGTAGGTATTAAACTCTAATCCTGACCTCTCCTCGTCCTTGTACATCTTGATACTTCTAGAATGTACAGTATACAGAGAATGATGAGTCTTGCTCAAGATCTCCTTTCTTAGTCCTTCACCTTCCGACACACACTCATGGGTGAGCAACCCAACATCCTTAAGACAAAACCCTTATGCCTTAACAACTGCTTGATCTCGGTGAACTTAGGGTCCTCCAACCGAGCGACCTTAATTCAAGCAAGCAATCCTGATTCAACCACCAAGTTAGACAAGCGTGCAGACACACCCTCATCTACCACTTCTATTCTCCGCCTAGCGAATTCCATAACCAACTAGGGTTGGGAAATTCCAAGAGCGACAAGCTCTACTGTCTCCTTTCTACTCAAGGCACCAGCTACTACGCTAACCTGATCATAACCCTTAGATCAGCTCTAGCCACCTCCTTTGTCTCCCGAGACAACTGTACCCGAGAAATCCTTAGTCCATTTAGGTACAGAAAGATCCTATAGAATCTCTCAACTCTTAAGTGTCCCAAATCATGTAATCCAATACAAGATCAATGGGTACAAGATTCACTAATTGCCCTATGCCAAAATCCAAGTCCAAGAATATAATGCCTTAACATACTCCTAATGGGCAATTAACAAGATAAGGAATCTTATTATCAACACATCAACAAAGTGTGACAACATCATGCATTAACAAAACTCTTTAGTTAATGTTACACTTTTAGGTCCAAAACCCCAAAGCCAGTGCAATTACAACACAAAATACAACTGGCTGATGTATGAGCAAACATCTAGTAACTCAACCCTTAACTACAAAATAAGGCAAACCCTCATGCCTTAAACAACTCTGATGGTTACGCTTAACACTTGTCCTTCCATCATTTCCTTCCACGTGGACCAGTATAGTTCCTTTTGGCTTGGTTGCAGTTCCGAATGAAGTGTCCCACCTTGCCACATCCATAGCACAAATTCTTCTTTGATCTACATTTCCCAAGATGCAGTCTGCCACACCTATGGCACCAACGACACTTTTCCTTCTTTGAATGCAACTCTCGGGGTGTACTCCTCCTTAAGCTCCATGAGTATTCCCGATAAAACTCTTCCTTGAATCGAGTCCACAAATGGCCTCCTCGCTTCCTAATTCCATCACCAGCAAGTTCCTCTTAGCGTACCACCATCGCCTTGCTTCTCCAGAGAACTTGTAGGCTGCGTACTTGACTCTTTGCTCCTCAGTGCAGTCCATAACTCGTAGCAGCTCCTCCAAGCTCGTAAGCCACTCTCTCGCTTCTCTAGAGTTCAGGTTCCCCTATGCTCTGGTAGACCATCTCTTAGCACCTAATAGATCAAGTCCTATATTCCGCTGAGCAAAAAGCTCTAATGAATCTAGATCTAACCCCTAATAGATCCATTCCTATTGTCCGAAGAGCAACTGCTCTGATACCAACTGTAACGCCCCGAGAATTAATTAACTTGTAATTAATTCCACGGTTCGTCTCACAGCCTTGTTCCACTCCGAACAAGACCTCCGGGACCTCTACTCCTAAAAAACAAAGGATACTAAGCAGCGGAAGTAATAAAGTACTGTAAACATAAATCAGTATAACCAGAGCATCTAGCCAAAGATCATCAAAGCAACGGAAATCATACGATATACATCAGTACAAGGGATCTCGCTAAACCTTAATACGCAGCAAGCATGCATCAAGCCTAATGTCTACAACATAACTCAAAAGTACTAGTTACCATGAGTACACCTTAAGCTTGCAATAAGTCCTTAAGCATCTCAGATCGAATTCTCCACAAGAACCGGATGCTTCACGGTATCCACTATCTAGAACGACATAATCGTACATATGGAGAAAAAAAAAGGAAATAATACAAGGGTAAGTCCGGCGACTTAGTGAGTAGAAATCTACATAGCGTGCCGTCATTAATTTGTGGATTCTTTTATTTATAAAACACATGCAGCATTATGAGATAGCGGTTATCATGCGGTGATATATATATAGATATAATATATGCTTATAATCATGAGTAATAATAGTTCAACAATATGGTCTGAGATATTACCCATTCTCGGCGGGATTGATCTTTGTCAGAGACTTGTAGTACAATGCTAGTGCCAATTGTATGAAACATACCGTACGTAACACTAGCGACACTAATCGAAGTTCAACCGGGTGGTCTACACCACTAATGACGTCCGTCCTATAGTGACCATCCATTGGGAATGGCTGCATCATTGGTCACGAGTCATTGGATCCAAAGCCCCCACACACGCACACATTGACCATAAAGCTAACCCGTATAATAAGCCCATGGCCATTACTACCGCACGTACCGGTGTACCATGTCTTACGATGTAATTAGTCTTATCAGTCTTTAACATGTACAGTTTTACAAGACTCATTATTATCTTGTTAACAGACACACGTTTTCACAAAAGAAAGTTCTTCGTAGTTCCAAAATGTATTTCATGAGAGTTGCAAAACATGCATGTTTGATATATACAAAATAAGTGCAATGCAGGAAAAGTAACAACAAAGCATTCATGTGAGTTTGTACCCACCAGGGCCGTAAAGCTCCTCCATGTAATTCCCTTGAGGCTCCATAACCTCAAATACTTAGAAAAGACCTATCATCAGTTCTATTTCTATTAAAGCACAACTCTATAACAAGGAAACAAGAGCTATGGGACGGTTGGTGAAAATAGGGTTTTCCTGCCACACTTTAGCCATACGTCCGGCTTGATGCCGTTCGTCCGCTGAGTCACGACGGGCCGTATGCTCGGTCATGAGACCATACGTCCACTCTGACGTCTTTCAGGAAGAACCTTATTTTCTCTCCACTGTCCGCCTATTCTCCAACTCCTAAGGCCAACAAGGCTTCCTAAGGCCTCCTAACACAGATTATAACCTTCATGCGAAGACAACAACGCTAAGTTTAACAAAACGCTAGCCTAAGCAAGATTAAAAGCATAACTAGGCTAACAACTACAACTAGCAACATAGAACTATAATCGAGCAGCATAACGACGTATTAAAAAGCCAAGGAAACCGAGCGTTACCTCCTTGAAGCAAAACCTCAAGAGTTCCTTCCTCCGGCAGCATCGAAACCTCACAAACACTCACGAAACCTCACAAAACACTCACAATTCTTTGGCAGCCTAGGGCGAAGAGGGGGTTTAGGCGAGAATGGTGAAATGGGCGAGGGTATTTATAGGCCGAAGCGGACGTCTGGCCAAAGTGGCGTACTTTTGGTACCTTTCCACGTGGTCGAAGTATTTACGCGTCTAGGTATTAAGCTGGAGGTATTCAAAAAGTAGTAGCGTCCGATCTAATGGCGTACATTCAATACCTTTCCACAGCGGTCCAAAGGCTGTTTTGTACGATTAGGTATTACACAGTAGATTCTGTGAATAGTGCTACGTACGTCCACTCCAAAGTGGCGTACGTCCGCTGTACTGTTCACAGAGTACGAATGTACTTTCTGTCAAACCGTACATCCGTGGGGGACCACTGTACATCCGCACTAAAAGACAGGGGCGTACGTCCGCCAACCCTAGCGTAAGTCTGGTCCAAAAGTCCAATTTCTCAAAATGCCCTTCTGGCTGATCCTAGTGACCCAAAGTCCAAATTAACCCTTTAACTAAGCCACTTATGCTTAGTTAAATATTTGGGTCACTACAATGGCAGCTGAGCAAGAGATAGCAACTGAGCCAAAGAGAGTGGCAGACCAGGAGGAGCAGCAGAGGAAGAGGAAGAGGAAGAGGAAGAGTATAAGGAGACGTTCACGCCTAGAGCCTCAGATTTTGTACACTTCCAGGACATCCTAGAGGACATGCGATTTCAAATCGCAGATTTGTAGAGGATTGCATGCCAGGATAGGCTCGAGACCCAGGAGATGCTCCGAGCCATCTTAGACAGGCTGCCACCAACCTTGGGACCTTCTACACCACCAGCCCCGTGACATCTTCATGACATGTTGGTTATATTTTTCACACCCCTTTGCACTACATTTGTATTTTCTTTATCTGCACACTGTGGGTAGTGCGAATTTTGAGTTTGGGGGTATTTTTCTGTGCACATTTGATTTTTGATTATGCATTTTATTTTTATTATGGTTTATTTTCATTGTGAGCTTAATTTAATGAACATGATCGCTTTGTTAAGGGAATTTAAATTATGTTATTTTCTTTGGCATCATGAGATATTACGTTTAAATTTGATTTTCACAAGCACATTTGGCACGTATTTTGTGCAATAAAATGTTGAGTTTGGTCATGCTAGTTTTGTAAGCTTAAATGCAGTTGGGTAACCTATTGGGAATAACCATGGTTTATGTCAAAAAAAAATGATAATCATTTTGAGCTTTTCACCGAGTAACCAGATCTCGTGTCTCATTAAGCATTGAGTGTTCGCGTAGGTCCTTAGGGGTGTCTTTACACCTAATGTCCTAAAACCTTTTGGTTTGGGAGTCATTGACTTAAAGTTTGATACATGGGTCAACTAGACAGCTTAAGGGAGCTAAGCAATTAAAAAAATAATTTTTTTTTTTTTTGAAATAAACCTTTGTTATTATGTCTTATGGGTAGTCTAATGAATTTTGAGTGTCAAAGCATGTATGACCAAGATTAGTGTTGAAATCCCATAATTATGTGTTGAATTTCACTTTCACTAGAATTGATTAGTGTGATGTCTCATAATGCCATGTTTGTAGCTTGATTGATAATTCCCTGAAAATTGTGAAGATAGTGTTTGTTTGGTTAAGTTTGCTCATGAATAAAATCATAATTGTTATATTGTTGTATGGTTGAAAATAAAATGTTTGTGCAAATGTTTGTGGGTATCAGTCTTGGAAAACCCTCACGAGACTTCACTCGTCCTCTAGGGAAATCCTAGAGGTTTAAAAGGCCTGTTGCATATGCTAAATGCAACCATTCTCCCACGAAAGCAGACCTATGTTATTTGTGTTTTTCATTTTGATTTGCTAAAGGACTAGTAAAATATAAGTTTGGGGGTATTTTATAAGTGCTGTTAAGTGCTTATTCACGCCCCCTTATTTATGTTTGTTAGGCCTTTAGCACTGTTAATATCTAACGATTTTACTTGTTTTTAGTGCTTTGTGATGTGCAGGTCATTGCATCAAATCTTGGCTACAAAGGAGCAAAATGGACCAAGTGAAGTGAAGGAGTTCCTGCCAGTGCGTGAACGCAACTGTGGTCAAACGTAGGGACAAGCTCGAACACAAGTCCTAGTCAACCCGCATCTCACGCGGATGCCCTAGCCGGCCCTACAATCGCATCGCTTCCAGCTTGCGCTGTGGCGGTTATTCGAGTTCGAACGTGGAGTGTATGTTCGAACGCATGCATTAGTGCGTTCGAACATAGGCCCGTGACCTATCAGCACACTAGTTTCCTATAAATAGGTGCCTTAGTGCATTTTTCCAAGAGCTTTTCCTTTTGGGCAATTTTTAAGAGCATTTTGCCATTGTAGGCCCTGCTCTACCCTGTTTAATTGTAATCCTTTACTTTAATTTATTTTAATGCACTCTTTTACTCTTTCTTTGTTTTATTGTTACATGGGTGGCTAAACTCTTCAACTAAGGTTGAAGATGAAGCCTCACCCTTAATTTATTTCATGCCTTTACATTAAACGCATTTACTTTCCATCTTTTAATTTTTTCATACTCGTTCATTTAATTTATGTGACAAAAGTTAAGTGGTTGTCGTTTTTTGAGGCATCGATAGTCATCCTTTGTTGTGCTCCAAGTCGGGTGCACAATGAGTGATTGATGATTGATTTAATATCCACTATGATCCAAGGATACAATGGATGATTTTATCAATAATCAATATTCATTGTAGCTCCTTAACGGTAAACACACCATTTGATTTGACTTGTGTCAATAACGGCAATAGAGTGGCTTAACTCGATAGGCGGAAAGTGTGTGTGTTTTATGTTTAGGCTAACATTTTATATTGGGTGAGGTTAGTCTTTAACCTTAGCTAATTTTATCCATTCCTTTACGTTTTTAGAATAGTTTAATTTCTGCACGTTTTAAGTTTGATAATACTACTCAATTTAGGACTAGGTTAAAATAGATTTAATTTAAGAGTAATATTAGTTTTTTTTAGCAAAACTCCGTTCTCTATGGTTCGATCTTGGTACTTGCGCAACGTTATACGACCTAACGATTCGTGCTATTACGAGTACCCAAATTTGGTATGATCACCCAGCCTAAGATGGGGGAGCGTGCACAAGCCAATGAGGGGGTTGCTAGCGGGTGCTCGCTTGGACGCCAAGAATGGGCTAATCCCATGAGGGTCACCAGCGGGGGCGCTGGGTCCTAAAAGGGGGTGATTGTGATGTCTCACATCACCTGGGTATGGAGATGGGGATGTGCTTATATGTGTACTTACTCTCTTAATGACAACAACGCGTTTTAAAGCAGTGATGGTCATGATCCCATCAGAACTATGTAATTAAGCGTGCTTCTACGAGAGTAGTATTAGGATAGGTGACCTCCTGGGAAGTCTGTTTTGGAGGAGCTAAAAGCGGACAATATTGTGTGTCATTGGGGTGGGGTGTTACACTAGGGGACCAACAAAATGTAAGTTTGAGGGTATTTGATGAGTGGTAAATATTGTATATTTGAGCCCCTTAAACTTATGTTTGTTAAGCTCTTAGCGTTGTTATTTTCTAATATTTTTGTTAATTTTAGTGTTTTATTGTGCTGTAGGTCATTGCCATAAATGAGCGGTTTAAAGGATGATGGAAATGAGCAAAGAAGTCCTGCAATCGATCACACGAGAGCAGCAATCGAGTGCACCTGTGATCATGTGCATGGAGCCTGCGATCATGCGCACTCCACGTACGCCTCGTGTTTTCCGTGTAGCCCTAGCACCTTCGCTTTTGATGTGGTCTTTTTGTGTCCAAAAATATATCAATAATAAATTAAACTTTGCAATATGACGAAGCTTGTAGGATAGGGCTATATAAAGGGTGTCGAACCTCGAAAACTGTAGGGGTTTCGTTGCCAAATTTGAAAGATTAAAAATACCTTAGTTAAAAAGGAGATTTGATTGATTTTCTTTAAAACTAAAGTGCATGAAATTAAAAGAAAATTAAATATAAGAGAGAGTGTAGGGTATTGACTTCACCTCTATCCGCACAACAATGGCTAATTAGATTTAATTCAGAAATTGATTCCATGCATGTTATAAATAAACAAGAAACTACCTTATTAAAGAATAAGGATAATCTATCTTCGATTGGCATAGATCGTCCACCTAACCACTAAGATGCGGCGCGACCCGTCTTCCCTAGATATAAATTATAAAATTCTATAACAGGATACATACAATCAATGAATAAGTGTAACCTATCTTCAGTTGGCACAAACTGTCTACCTAAATTACACTAAATTAAAGTGTAGTACAATCCGTCTTCCTTAGGCATGGCCTATCAAATCCTATTGATCATATGTCAATCAAATTCATTGTATAACCATCACCCTCATAATCACAAAAAATAAGAATGATTTGAGTTCAATAAAAGTAAAATACTTTATAAGACAAGATAAGAATTTCACAAATATTGATTTTGGAAATTAAGAACAATTGCTTTTAATAATGAAGAACAGAATTCAATTGTAGCAATTCTCATAGTTATACAATCAACATACATAAATTGAAAATCTAGAAATTAAATACAATCAAATCATTGTGCTTGGAAAGGGTTACATCAACACCTTACGAAGGGGTTTAGCCGCTCATGACTCCGTTAAGCCTCCAAGAAATAATTTTTGTCTAAAACTCAGTACCCCTTCTCTTGAAGTTTAGAGGCCTATTTATAGGGAGCAAACAAGCCCTAGAAGCCCTAGAAACCTAGAAATTTCAGATTTCAATCTCCTAGTCAAATTAGGAAGCAATCTATGTACAAATTAGAATAAAATTCGTCTAGATTTGCCTCCTTCTCTTATAGGACGATTTTGGCGTAGTGGGAGTCCGATTTAGGAAAATCCTCTTTTAGCATGATATGTATAATTTTGAATTAGCTTTCCAATTCCGCTAGAATCACCTTAATCAAATATTTGAGTTGAAAGTTATGGTCAAAAATACTAAGACGTGTTTAGAATCTGAAATTCTATCCGATTCGATTTTGACTCCAATTGGAGAAATTTGATTTTATCCTTTCCTTGATTTGATTAGACTTAACCACATCATATATGTCATCTATTATGATTGGTTAAGCTTAATCATATCTTTTAGGTCTTCTCAAATTGTGCTTTAAGCCCCAAATCAATGATTTTTCTTATATCTTTATTAAATACATGAAAACACAAAAACAACACAAAATCACACAAATAACAATACTAAGGAATTAACATATGCAAGTTAAGGGGTTTGAATGTGCAACATTCAGTGCTTATCAGCTTTCATTGCTGCGCCGTGGGGATATTGAGCGGTTACGTGTGCTCTAGTGCAAGCATGCGCGATCGAGTGCACTGACTCTGACCTAGCAGTAGATATTTTACGTATAAATAGGACCCTTATAGATTTTTTGTAACCCTACATTTTGAGAGCACCTTTGAGAGCAGAAACCTTACTATTTGGCATTCTTAAGCCTTTCTTAACGTCAACCTTTTGTTAGCTTTCAATATTTAATGCTTTCCTTTAGTTTTGCTTTGTCTCTTATTAGTATGAGAGGCTAAATCTTCAACTAAGGTTGAAAATGAAGTCTCACCTTTGATTTTCTTACATTGTTTCCATGCTTAGTTCGTACTTAACCCTTCATTTAATTGTATTTTCGTTTCAATTCAATTTAGAGACAAAAATTGTAATTGATTGTTGTTTATGATTCATTTAACGTCTAATATTCATTGTGTTTTGTCTGGGGGTACAATGTATGGTTTTATCAATTAAATATCTGTTGTGATCTTTTAATGGTGGATTCTTCAAATGATTCGATTAGTTTTTGTAAAGGCAATAAAATATGCATAGGGCCTAATCAATAGACATATGTATGAACTAAGAGTGGAAACGTGTATATTGATTTGGTAAGGTGGATTCTAAAACCTTAGTAATTTTTTCTTTATTTGTTTTCAAGTTATTAGCTTTTTACCTTTTTTTGCATGAAACAACCTCAAATTCGGAATTAAGTTATGATAATGTTAGTTTAGATTTTAAAATTGGTTTTTGCAAATTACGATTCTTTGTGGTTCGACTTTGCACTTGCACAACGCTATATTGCACACAACTCGTGCTATTGCGAGTATAGTAAATTTGTATATCACAACATCTAGGACATTAGGAGTCTGTAATTACTTTCCTCCTCAACAAATTCTAAGGCTAGCAAAAAGATAAAAATGCCCTTATAGATTTGTTAATCAGACAAAAAATACTTCTATAAATTCAAAAATAAAAATAATTAAAAAAGGAAAAAAAATTAATTAAAAAAATATATATTTTTTTTAAATAGAAACTTTAAAATGAAAATTTTTTGTTTTAGAAAATGAAAATTTTTATTTTCTTAAACGAAAACTGTTAATTTTTTAAAGACATAAATTTTAATTTAAAAAGGTTATAAAACAAAAAAAATATTTCAATTTTTATAACCAAAAAAAAAAAAAAATCATTTTTTTTAATTTTAAAATTTCCACCCTTTGGATTTTTATTTTTTTACATTTTTAGTTTTAAGTTTTTTTTTTTCTAGAAGTTTTTGTGTGTATTTATTTATTTTTTTACTAAGGGTAGTTTCGTCATTAAAGGGAACATTGACAATTTTTGGTAGTTTGAGGGAAACATTGTCACAATTAAAAGTTTAGACAACATTATCAATTAAATGATAATTTGAAGAGTATGTAGACTTTTCCCAAAATATATTAGTCTACTTGTTGATGTAATATATTTCAATTGACTTTATTTATTTTATTTCAAAAGTTAATATCAAAAGTCACTTAAAATATGCCATTACTATCGGATCTAGATCCCTTCATATTAGAGGGAAATATGAGATTCTCATATTACTATCATGACTATTCAATTTAATCCAACAATATTATGCCACATGTCCCACTTAAAATTAAATACTAAAATATTAATTAAGTTTAAAAATTAATAAAAAATTTAAAATTTAAGAAGGAAAAAGTTGGGATGGCTGGCCACCCCATAGGCCGCAGGGGTGGTTTGGTCACCCCTTAGGGCCAAACTCAAAAAGTTCAAATAATTTTTTGGCCCTAAGGGGTGGCCGAACCACCCTAGGCTCAACTTGGGGTGGTTGGCCACTCCAACTTTTTTCTTCTTTGATGTTAAATTTTTTTAATTATTTTTTTTAAAAGTTAATTAATATTTTAGTGAAACACGTGACATAATGTGAGCTGTTGAATTAAATTAATGGTCAAGATCATAGTGAGAATCTCATGGCTATGTTTGGCAAGAGGCCGGACCCCATGACCCAAAATCCAAAAAGCAAAATCTTAAACTTTTTCTTTCAAAATTAATTCTAACATTCTTATTTTTTATATCAAATTAATCATATTTTATTAGTGTTAAAAAAAAAAAATTACTATAAAACAAATTTTTTTCACTTTTTTTATACAAAATATTCTTACCTTTTTTTTTTCCTCCACATAAATAAAATCTACTAAAATACAGACCTACTCTATTTTTTAAGTCCATTCCCAAATACAGCCTATTTCCCTATAATATGAGGGATCCGATCCATTTCTATCCATATAAAATGGGTGGAAATAGCGTCTCAATAATAACCGTACTCTTTTCTCAAAAAAAAAAAAAAACCGTACTCTATTTGCCACAATAGAAAAAAAAGAAAAAAGAAAAAACAAATATAGGGATAAAATGTAAATCACGCGACGGGAAAAATTTAGTAGGGCACACCACATTGCCTTTGCAGTTGAAAACTGTCCCTGCCAAGTGTGTCACCGTCTGGTCCCTCTTTGCAGCCAGAAATCTGTTAAGTGAATAAAGTAGAGAAGACGTAAGAGAGAGAGACAGAGAGATATTTATATATATATAACTGGCGGAAAGAGAGAGAACATTTCCACGCCTATATTACCCATTGTTGGAAAGAGCGACAGCCGAGAGAGAGAGAATTATCTTTCCCCTGGGTCGTCTGTCCCCCAGTGATCTGATTCCATTTCTTTTGTTCTCTCTCTCTCTCTCTCTCTGGGTCTCTCTCAACTGTTGGGGTTGGAAGCATTTCCTTTGGTTCTGTGGGATTATGCACTGATGTGGTTCATGAAATGAGAATTTTCTTCACAAAGAAGAAGCAGATATTCTAATGGCTCAGTGCTCTTTTCCTGGGTTCCCTGCCTCCTGGTACTGCTCTCTCTCTCTCTCTGTGTTGCAGTGTTTTTTTTTTTTTTTAATATAGACTTCCATCGTAATATGGTTAAAAAATGTTTTGGAATATTTTTGTTGGGTTATTATACGATAATTACCTTATATATATATATATATATATTGGAGTTGTTAACGGTTATTTTTTTATTTTTCGGGAAGGAATTCAACTGTAACTTGCATTCTGAATAACTAAAGTGGGCAATGTCGTATTCGTTGACTTTGATAATAATTTATAACGAAACCTTTGTGAAGATTCGTCATATGACTCATATGGTAGAAAAAAAATGAATAAATGAAGCAATTACTTTTATAGATGCCGAAATCTTGGATTTGTGAAGAAATGTGCTCGGTTCCGTGTTCTCTAGCCATCAATTTTGAATTAAAATTAGGAGAGGGAGGGATTTAGACGGTGATTTTTGAGTCAGACTAGGAGAAGCATTTTTGGGTTTGTGCCAAATTTAAGCTTTCTTGCAACTTTGATTCAGTACTATTGAATTTTCATTTTGGTTTGTTCAGATTTGAGTAAAACATTTTCGGTTGCCGAATCACTGTTACACTCATGATGCACAGTATGCGACAGTATGCTCATATTAGTCTCTTTGTGTCTATAACTATATCTATGGTGGGAACAGGGAACTTAGAAAAGTATATTAATGATTGTGGTTCACACTTTCATAGGCCATTTCTTTTGCATGTATTCTACTTTCTATTGCATTTGTTTACATTGACTGAAAAGGATACTGAATTCAGGAAGAAAAATGGTAGAATAAATAATGGAGAACTAAAGCAACCCTCGTTAAATGTGATTGTTATTGTCTTACCGTCTTAGTTGTGCTTACTTTTGAGTTTTGTACTAATAATGTGAATTATATATTCTTAGTGTGTAACAGAGTAGTGCATTCGAAATGCTTTTGTAAACACATTTTCTTTTCACGGAAGAGACCAATAGATTTTCTATAATGGTCGGGTTAACAAGTATTAATTCTTTCTAGGAGCTGTTCGGGGATGGGGCGTGAAGTATGAGTTTTGGCGAGGACATCATGTTGATGCAAGGAGATTTTGATCTGAATTCAGTACAAATATGTACCCAGTCACTTGAAGAAGCTTTGAAGCAAACTATGCTCAACCATGAGGTTTTATTTAGGAAGCAGGTATGTGGACACCATCAGTATACTGGTTGAGTTATGCATTTACTTATTAAGTTGGATCATGTGTTCTCATTTGACATAATTATGACCCAATTGTTTGATATCATATAAATGATTTGGACTTGTTTTGGGTCAAACCCTTCATTTGGTGGTGATTTCTTACCGACCATGGATCCAACTTGTTCATTCACTGCTTAAATTAACTATACTTCAAAGGTATTTGGGCTTTCTCTTAGAAAATATGGCTCCTACTGATCAGTGTTGTGATGTACCATGCATTTAGCTCAAAATAAACATGAAAAAAAAAACCCTTGACCTTTTCCTTGATATCTGTTTCATCCCAAAATAGATGGGAGTTTGCAAATGACATGCATTTAAATTAATTAAAATAAGCACAGATGCCCTTAGGTTGACCAAGAACGATGGGTTCAAATCTGAGAAAAGGTTGGTTCAAATGTAAGAGTAACATGAAAAGTTAAATGGATAAATGTTTTAGAGCACCTCTTGTATTTTGGAATGGAGGGAGTATTTACTTATTTTTCTTGCTACTGATTTTTTTCCAGGTTGAGGAACTCCATCGATTATATACGGTGCAGAAGACACTGACGGAGAATCTTGCCTGGAGGGAGTTTCATACATACAATTCAAGGAAAGCAAGAACCCAATCAACTCTGTCATCTTGTGCAAATCAAACAAGCTTTGAAGCGCTCACAAAAGAGATGATCTTTCCCTCGATTCTCATGGTACATCAAAGCCACCAACTTTCAGTATGTTATGAGGAGTGACTATAGTAGTGAGGCAGAGATTTTTTAATTTTTATTTTTTAAATTTTTTGAACTATTTTTCAAATAGATTCTTCAAGTCTTGAACTTATTTGAATGTCTATTGAAGAAGTTATGGATTAAAAATTTCCATTATCTTTTAAGGGACCTAAAATTCAGTCTTAGTTTATTTCCTCTTACCTATAGCAGCTGGTTGTGAATATGTTATACCCATCCTCTAATGACTGGCCCAATTTTGTTTCAATATCTGCATTTTTTCAGTGTTAATGCAATAAGTTTGTCTTTCAGGTGGGCCCAACTCAATCTACAAGCCATGTGTCACTAGAAGAGCACCTTAGGCAGAGGCCTCCAGATCTTCAACTTCCTGATCAGTATATTAGACATGCTGGTAAGGATCTTTCCAGGACAAGGAATATTTTCAATCATTTAAAAGACATACTGAATTCCAAGTTTTTGTTTTTGTGTGCATTTTCTTGGTGGTGCTAATGTTTCAGATCCAGAGTTGAAACTCTCCCTGGGCAGCGGAGAATACTCTTGGAGCAAGGGGAGTGCGAAGAGAAGTTGGTTCAATAAAGAAGCTCATTCCTGCATCCACAATGTTATTGATTTAGAAGCGTCACCTTCTTTCAGCTGTGCTGCTCTGAAAACTCATTCTGGATGTGAGAATGAGTCAGACGTTTCTGTCCTTTCTGATCCGATCATCTCAAGTAGTGTGAAGAAAGATTTACTGGATGGTGGGATTGCAGACAATTGTTCTCTTGTAGATGACCACAAATGCTGTCAAGAGCAGAACTCTTTCAATAAAGGTACTGTTTTAGTGTGATAGGCATGAACTCATACTCCTGAACGTGGTAGCCTTGTGCAGTTTAAGCATATGTTAATTAAAATTCAGCCTTTTTGTATTATCCCTTCAGGATCTAAAAACTGCCATGTGGGTATTCCAAGTACCAATCTTTCTACCCAGATGCAACAGGCCCCGTCATTTAAAAGCACATGTGGGCCTTAACAAAGTTCAACTTGATGACTCGTCTTGTCACTCAAATGATCTTGTGGTCGCCCGTCCTTCAGCAGCCAGCTCAGAACATGTTTTCATTGAACTACTTGGCAGGGTTCAGGAGGACGCGTGTGCATCCCTGACTTGGAGAAACAGAAATAATAACTGCTCAAATGAAACTTCTGACTTGCTTCACCAAGATGATGTAGTGAATTCTTCTTTAGATCGCAACAACAAAAGCAATAGAACAGAAATTCGGGCTAGAACTTCCAAGTTTGATGGTATGGGTGGAAGTGAAGTAAGCCTTTCAGGTGTTGAGGCTGTCAGGCCCCCACCAGGCCTTTGTGAAGATCTTGGTTGCCATAGTAGTGACCCCAACAATAGAAATGTTGGGTTAATGTCAGAACTTTCAAATAATATTTTATATAAACCAAATCGTACATGTAGAGATACAAGACAGATGAACTTTGAGAAGAGCGAAGTGGTAGATCTTTTACATTCTGGTTCTGATCAAAGTCAAACTACAGTTCTGGAAGGACGTGGCAACATATCTCCTTCTTCATGCAAGTTCCACTCCAATGTTGATAATGACTCCAACAGTGCCAAGACTATGCAATCTGCGACAGAAATGAGGAATTCAGATCTCTCAGATTTTCATCATTTCTCTGGACCCAATATAGTTTCTGGAGTTCCAGAAACCTTAGCAGGCGATCAGGAGCAAGGATCATCTGACAGCAGTGCATCAAAACATGAATGCAGCAGTAAGAATGAAGAATCATCTGAAGCGGATTTGCTGATCCAGAGGGCAGCTGAATCACTTGTCCATTTCTCCTTGGAGATCTCATCTGGTAATCAAGATTGTTCTGCCAAAGCAATACTAACCGAGACGAAAAGCGAGAAGAAGGAGCAGCCACAGTATTCTTCTGATTCTTTTGAGTTAATTTCTCTGAATCTAAAAGAATGTAGTGCAGATGACTATTCTGTATCATCGAAGCCACTAGAAGTAAATGACATAGAGACGAAGGATTTTTCTTTGAAGTTAAGAAGGGGGAGGAGATTGAAAGATTTTCAGAAGGATATCCTTCCTGGTCTGGCATCCCTTTCCAGACACGAAATTGTTGAGGATATCAATATTCTAGAAGCAGTTCTAAGATCAAGAGAGTACCGGAAGATCAGAGCTAGGATGGCTGACAAACAGGGCTGGTGTGCACCCGTGAGAAGCAGACGGTCGACACGCAATTATGTTGGGAGGAAAAGGTTTTAAGGAAATTTCTTCTATGTTTGGGAGTGCCATTATATGAAAATTCATTTTACTTTATTTTTGTTTGAATTGTGAAGTGGCATTATTCATGAAAATAGCTTTATTGTAACTCTTAAGCAAAACCAAAAGGTTTGTTGTCTCTGTATACCTGCAAGTATGCTTTAAGCTCATTACATGGACACGTTTTCCTCCTTTTTCGTGTTGGGGCCACTGCATTCAGAAATTTCGTCTGCCTTTTGCTTTGCTGCTCGGCTCCAACCTTAAGTGAAGATGAGCAGCTGATGCTGCAGGTCATATTTCTCTCCTAACTTTTTCACTTTGAAGGTAAAACATGATATCTCTTCTTCCGTGGTTTGCCTTACCTTTTTTTTTTTACATTGAATTTTCTCTAAGAGCATTCACTGACTTAATCGTTCTTCTCTTTGATCTAAAATGGCTAACCAAATCCATAAAAACCCTTATTCATCCGATTATGTATAAAAACTGTAAAATGCACAGATATTTTTATTTTTTATTTTTTATTTTTTACATGTTCATGAAAGAAAAAGTGGAGAAAAAATTCGAAATAGTGACTTCTACTTTATTAAGTGTGGTCTACAGCTGATTGAGATATTTCATAGGGCATAAAATGTACAAATTGGTTGAGAGAAAATTTATGAAAACACTTGATTAAAAGAAATTTCAGAGATGTGTGAACAGTTGATGTAACAAAGAAAAATTAGAACCGTGGTACTTGTGCTTTCTGTGGGTTTCTTTTTTCTTGAAACTCACCAAAATGCATATTTTTAGTTGTCATTCAGATATGTGTGTTTTCTTTCTTTGGAGATTGGTTGGGTTTTCTGAAAACAGTTGATGTAACAAAGAGAAAAATTAGAACCGTGGTACTCGTGCGTTTCGTGGGTTTCTTTTTTCTTCAAACTCACCAAAATGCATTATTAATTGTCATTCATGAGAGGCGATATCCTAGTCATTTGAGAATGAGCACATTTCCAGGAGTGTATTTCACACTCAAATTGACCATGTTGTAAGAGGTCAGATCCTAGCTTTAATCAGTGTGCCTTGGCAGAGGAACCATAATGGAAATTCATTGCAAAAATCAAAGGTTTTAAGCGTTGATTAATCCCAAGCCCCCACCCCCAACGTCCCTCCCTCCCACCAACGATAACAATATATATATATGATTATTTTTGTAGTTTAAATATTGTTTTATTGTTTGTAACACAGTATCATGTTATTTAAAATTATGACGCTAAATCTTAGATATTAAGTAACCTAAAATCATGTAATCCAATACAAGATTCATAGTTACAAGATTTACTAATTGTCTTCTATTAGGATTCAAGTCTAAGAATATCATGTCTTAACATACTTCTAATGGGTAATTAATAAAATTAGAATCTTATCATTAACACATCAACAAAGCGTAACAAACATCATGCATTAACAAAGCTCTTAATCAATATTACACTTTTAGGTTAAAAACACCAAATTAAATGCAAGTACAAAACAAAATACATATGGTTGATGTCTGAGCAAACATCCAGTAATCCAACCCTTAACTACAAAATAAGGTGAACCCACATGCCTTAACAATTCTAGTGATTACGCTTATCCCTATCTTGCTATCATTTCCTTTCAAGTGGAGCAATATCATTCATTTTGGCCCTAGTTGCAGTTTCGAATGAAGTGTCCCACCTTGCTACATCCACAGCACAAATTCATTCTTGATCTACATTTTCCAAAATGAAGCCTGCCACACCTATGGCACCAACGAAACTATTTCTTGTTGAACCGCAACTCTTGGGTGTCCTCCTCCTTAAGCTCCATGAGTATTCCCGATAGAACTCTTCCTTGAATTGAATCGGGTCCACGTAATGGCCTCCTCACTTCCTAATTTCATCACCAGTGAGTTCCTCTTATTGTGCCACCATCCTCTTGCTTCTCCAAAGAACTTGTAGGCTGCGTACTTAACCTTAGTGCAGTCTATAACTCGTAGCAGCTCTTACAAGTTCATAAGCCACTCCCTCGCTTCTCCAGAGTTCAGGTTTCCCTTAAACATAGGGAAATGATGCTCATAGAACTCCTTGAAAGAGCAAACTTTGCTTCCACTTGGAGTCCCTTCTCTTCATATGTTGACCAAAGCCTCCACAAGACGACTTGCCACAGTTTCCAATGCTTGGGTAACGTCCAGAACGTTTCTCAGATGGTCCCTTACCATCGTTGTTCCCAATGACGTCGTGTCTTGATCGTGGTGACATCTCTACAGTCAAAACGATCATCAGCCCTTACTTTAAAGCGCTATGCCGAGCCTCATTCAAGATGTCAATCCTAGTTGCAAACCTGTCCTTACTAAGGGCATAACTATTACCACCTTACCCAAAGTCGTAATGCAGATCTAAGCTTAAGACCTTATATAACTATCTTAGTGCAGATCAATCCTAATATGTAAATCCTCCAAAATTAGCCTAGGCTAATTCGGGAGAGTTATTGGCAATTAATCCATTTAGGTCAACTTGTGACTAAATGGGAAATCACCCCTCTATAATTATCAGAGTAATGCAAGGGAAGGTGAATAAATCTAAGAAAACTATTATTCACCAAGTAAGAACATGGAGCAACTAAGAAATAATGACAAACCTATAACAATAGGCAAATCCTAAATCACATGGGTAACAGCAGCCATGCCACTCTTAGAGTGTTGAGTCAAGTTACTTAGAGAATAATAACAGTATAGGTCTAACAACTTAGTAATTCTTACAACAATGGTATGACGTGAGTCCAATTAATAGAAGTAAAAGTGCAATTTTGAGTAATGATAAAAAAAGTGGCATTACCTCCGTAGTACACATTTAGTAGGTTTTCGGGTTTTTCAAAGATCACAGTGTACTACCGGCGATAACTACCTAAACTATTTTAATACAAGAAAAGCTAATGCTTTATAGGTCATAACTTTCATATATGGTCTACTTAAGATATTACCTTTTCTCAGCAGGGTTGGCCCTATCCTAAGAGACCTATAGTACAATGTTGGTGCCCAGTCGTTGTACGCTATCGTAAGTAATACTAGCGGTACGACTAAGTCCGACCTCGGGTGGCCTACACCACTAATGACGTTCATCCTATCGTAACCAACCATTAGGAATGGTTGCACCCCGGTCATGAAACCATTGGATCCAAAGCCCCCATATAACACACACATTTGACCATAGTATGAAGTCTATATAGTAAGCCCATGACCGTTTATACCGCACGTACCGGCATACCATGTCATATGATGCATCTTATCAATCAATTCATAATGTAATTTACCAAGTAATTATGAAAATAAACATGCTCATATCATACTCGTAGTCAGTCAGCTGACATATCCCATGTTTTTAAGTAAAAATGTTGTAAAGGTTCATTTACCTTACGCACTCGAGCGAATCCTCCAACCAAGTTAAGTCCTATTATAACGGCTATAAGACACCGTTACTCTAAGCCTTACATAACCTAGAAACATGGCTAAGCTAGAGTGTATACGTGCAAAACTCAAAAGCTAGTGCTCTACCCACTGACCGTATGTCCAGCCCTGATGGCGTACGTCCGCTCAGTGAGTTAAGCACACCTTTAAGTTTTTGAATAGCACTTGATTCCTACATTCTTTCTAAATCTCTAAGCCTCTTCTAAGCTAACAAAAGAGTGCATGCAACGTAAGAAATCCCAACACAATACAACTTTAAAAAGTCTTTTGAAAACATTAACACTTTTAAGAAATGCTTAATGAACACTTTGGAAATCTTAACAAGGCATAAACTAGGAGGTAAAACAGTGCTGAAATGTAAACGAAACAAAGCTTACCCCAAAGTTAAGGAAAGACATAGGCTTCTCCTTGCAAAACTTCCACCAAACTCACAATTCTCTCAAGATATGAGACTCTCTCAATGGGCATGTAGAAGAAGAGGAGGGAAGGGGTATTTATAGGAGAAGGTTGCCACCAACTCTCTGAAATAGTGGTGGATGTCTGCCAACCCTAGCGTATGTTCGGTTCTATTTGTTCAGCAGTCCAAAGGGTGTCTCATACGTTCAGGTATTATCCGGAGGGTATTTCAAAAAGTAGCGTACATCCATGTGGTCCCGCATATGTCCATTGTACTATTTTTAGTGCGTACGTCCAGTGGTCACCATGCATACGTCTGCGCTAAAAATAGTGTTGTACATCCGCTTGACCTAGCGTACGTTTGCTCCTAGAGGGTTAGTGTTTGGCTTCTATTTTCTAAGGGATTAAGGTCTTGTAGGGTTAAAATTAAGGGATTGGGTCTTTGTTAAAACAATTTTATTGAAAACCTTGTTAACCGCTTTTGTAAAAAAAAATTTGAATAATAAAAACGGTTGTTTTTATTGGGGTATTACATAATCTCCAAGGTTGCATCATCAAAGTGGTCCTAATCCTGACTTCAATACCATATCAAATTCCTAAAAACCTCATGTAACACCCCAAGAATTAATTAGCTGGTAATTAATTTTACGGTTCATTTCCCAGCTTTATTCCACTTCAAACAAGACTTAGGGACCTTTACTCCTCAAAAATAGAGGATACTAAGCAACGAAAAGTAATTAAGTTCTATAACATTGAATCATTACAACCAGAGCATTTTCCAAAGAACATCAAAGTAGCTGGAATCATACTATATACATTATTGTTACAAAGGATCTATGCTAAACTTTAATATGTAAGCATGTATCAAGCCCTAAGTCTATAGCATAACTCAAAAGTACTAGTTACCATGAGTACGCGCTTAAGCTTGCAATAAGTCTTCAAGTATCTCCTGGATCGAATCCTCCAATATAACCGGAGGCTTCACGGTATCCACTATCTATAATAGCATAGTTGTACATATGGAGAAAAAAGAGAAATAATATAAGGGTAAGTCTGATGACTTAGTGAGTAGCAATGTACATGACGTACCTGTCGTTAAATGGTGAACTCAGTTGTTTATAAAGCACATATAATATTATGAGATGAAGGTTTATCATGGATGTGATATATATATAATATAATATATGCTTATAATAATGAGTAATAATAATAGTTCAATAGTATGGTCTACCCGAGATATTACCACTTCTCAGGTTGATGCTGTCCCGAAGGACCTGTAGTATAATGCTGATGCCCCAGTTATTGTACGCTACTGTACATAACACTAGTGGCACAACTAAGTCCAACCTCGGGTGGCCCACACCGCTAATGATGTCCGTCCTGTAGTGACCATCCATTGGGAATGACTGCGTCTTGGTCATGAAACCATTGGATCCAAAGCCTACACACACATATTTGACCATAAAGTTAACCCGTATAGTAAGCCATTGGCCATTATACTGCATATACTGGTGTACCATGTCATACGATGCAATTAGTCTTATCAGTCTTATACTTGCATAGTTTTACAAGTCTCATTATTATTTTAATAATCGACACACGTTTTCACAAAAGAGAGTTCCCAGTAGTTCTAAAATGTATTTTATGAGAGTTGCAAAATATGCATGTTTGATGTATATAAAATAGATATCCTATAACACCTCGAGAATTAATTAACTGGTAATTAATTTCACGGTTTGTCTCCTAGCCTTATTCCACTCCGAACAAGACTCAGGGACCTCTACTAATTGAAAACAGAGGATACTACGCAGTAGAAGTAATTAAGTTTTGTAACATTAATCATTATAACCAAAGAATCTAGCCAAAGATCATCAAAGGAACAAAAATCACACTATATACATAACATGGCTACAAGGGATCTATGCTATATCTTAATATGCAAGCATGCATCAAGCCCTAAGTCTACAAAATAACTTAAAAGTACTAATTACCATGAGTACCCACTTAAGCTTGCAATAAGTCCTCAAGCATCTCGGATCAAATCCTTCAACATAACCGGATGCTTCACGGTATCCATTATCTATAATAGCATAGTTGAACATATGGAGAAAAAAAAAATCATATAAGGGTAAGTCCAACAACTTAGTGAGTAGAAATGCACATGATGTACCCATTATTAAACGGTGAAATCAGCTGTTTATAAAGTACATGCAACATTATGAGATGACATTTTATCATGGATGTGATATATATATAATATGCTTATAATCATGAGTAACAATAATAGTTCAACAGTAGGGTCTACTTGAGATATTATCCATTCTCAGCAGGGTTGACACTGTCCTAAAGGACTTGTAGTATAATGCTAGTGCCCCAGCCATTGTACGGCTACCGTACATAACACTAGCGGCACGACCAAGTTTGACCTCGGGTGACCTACACCGCTAATGATAGTGAACATCCATTGGGAATGGCTGCGTCCTAGTCATGAAGCCATTGGATCCAAAGCCAACACACATATTTGACCATAAAGTTAACCCGTATAGTAAGCCCATGGCCATTATACCACACGTACCAGTGTACCATGTCATACAATGCAATTAGTCTTATCAGTCTATTACATGCATAGTTTTACAAGTCTCATTATTATCTTATTAATCAACATACGTTTTCACAAAAGAGAGTTCCCAATAGTTCCAAAATGTATTTCATGAGAGTTGCAAAATATGCATGTTCATTATATATATATATATATATATAAAATAGGTATGCAATGCAGGAAAAGTAACAACAAAGCATCCATGTGAGTTTGTATTCACACGGGTCATAAAGATCCTCCATGTAATTCCTTTAAGGCTCTATAATCTCGAATATTGAGAAAAGACCTATCATTAGTTTTATTTCTACTAAAACGACTTTAAAATAAGGAAACATGAGCTATTGGATGGTGAAAATAAAGTTCTCTGTCAGACTCTGGACTATACATTCGGTTCGAAGTTTTTAGGGAGAACCTCATTTTTCTCCACTCATCCTCCATGCAATGCGATTATGCTAAGTTAACATAACACTAACCTAAATAAGATTTAAAGCATAACTAAAGCTAAAACTGTGACTATCAACACAAGACAATAATTGAGCAGCATAACGATGTAATTAAAAAGCTAGGCAACCGAGTATTACCTCCTTGAAGTGAAACTTTAAGAGTTCCTTCACTGTTAGCAGTGAAACACACAAAACCTCACAAAAGACTCAGAAAGGAAGGATTTTCGCAGCCTTAGGGCTTGAGAGAGCGTAGAAATGAAGAGGTAAAGGGGTATTTATAATTGAGAAGCTTTACCAACTCATTAGAAAGTAGCGGACATCTGCCAACCTTAGCATACGTCCGGTACTATTACATAGTGGTCCAAGGGTTATCTTATATGTTAAGGTATTATCCAGCGGGTATACCAAAAAGTAGTGTCGTCCGGTACTTTTAAGTGTACGTCTGTGTACTATTCACAGAGTATGGCATACTATTTGTCAACATACGTCCGGTGGTTCCCTCAAATACGTCTGTACTACAAACAGTAGCATACGTCTGGTGTTTCTGCGTATGTCCTCACAAAAGACAGAGCATACATCCGTCAAAAGGTCCAAATTACCCATCTTGTGTCCTTGTGACCCAAAGCCCAAATTAGCCCCCTTAACTAAGCTACTTATGCCTAGTTAATTATTTGGGTCACTAAACCTCAAGTCCAACATCCTCAAGATCATAGGTATCAAAATATTGTATCCCTTGTTTATGTATAATCAATCCTATGCTCTGGTAGATCATCTTTTAACACTTAATAGATTAGTTCCTATAGTCTGCTGTGCAAAAAGCTCTGATAAATTAATACTTAACAGATCTATTCTTATGGTCTAAAGAGCAACAACTTTGATACCAACTGTAAAGCCCAAAGAATTAATTAACTGTCAATTAATTCCACAATTTGTCTCCCAGCCTTATTCCACTTCAAACAAGACTTAGGGCCTCTACTCCTCGAAAACAGAGGATAATAATCAATAGAATGTAATAAAGTTCTATAAACATTAATCATTACAACCAAAGTATCTATCTAAAGATCATCAAGGGAACATGAGTTATACTATACATATCATAGTTAAAAGGATCTATGTTATATCTTAATATGCAAGCATGCATCAAGTCCTAAGTCTACAACATAACTCAAAAGTACTAGTTACCATGAGTACTCACTTAAGCTTGCAATAAGTCCTCAAGCATCTCTCGGATCGAATCCTCCAACATAACTAGATGCTTCGCGGTATCCATCTTTTACTAAACCATCTATAACAACATAGTTGTACATATGGAGAAAAAAGTGAAACAATATAAGGGTAAGTCTGACAACTTAGTGAGTATAAATGTACATAACGTACCCGTCATTAAATGGTGAACTTAGTTATTTATAAAATACATGCGACATTATGGTATGACAAGTTATCATGGATGTGATATAGATATAATATATGCTTACAATCATGCTTAATGGTAACAGTTCAACCGTATGGTCTACCCAAGATATTATCCATTCTTAGCAGGGTTGACGTTATCTCGAGGGACTTGTAGTTCAATACCAGTGCCCTGAATATTGCACAGCTACCGTACATAACACTAGTGGCACAACTAGTCCTACCTCGGGTAGCCTACACCAGTAATGATGTTCATCCTATGGTGACCATACATTGGGAATGGCTGCGCCTTGGTCACGAAACCATTGGATCCAAAACCCACACACACACATTTGACCATAAAGTTAACCGGTATAGTAAGCCCATGACCATTATACCACACATACCAGTATACCATGTCATACTATGTAATTAGTCTTATCAATCATTTACATGCATAGTTTTACAAGCCTCATTATTATCTTATTAATCGACACACATTTTCACAAAATAGAGTTCTTAGTAGTTCAAAATGTAATTATGAGAGTTGTAAAATATGCATGTTTGATATATGTATAAAATAGATATGCAATGCAAGAAAAGTAACAACAAAGCATACATGTGAGTTTGTACTCACCCGGGTCGTAAAACTATTCAATGTAATTTCCTTGAGGCTCTATAACCTCGAGTACTGAGAAAAGACCTATCATTAGTTCTAAATCCAACTAAATGAACCTATAACATGAAGATAGAGGCTATCGGATGATTGGCCAAAGTGGTGTTCCCTGGAACACTGCTGACCGTATGTCAACCTAAAAGGCCCGTATGTTCGGTCCCATGGCCGTACATCCGCTAAGAGGATTTCAGGTAGAACCTCATTTGTTTCAACCATTCTTCTATCCTCCTAAACTAGTTCCTAAGTTTATGAAAATGTTTTCTAAGGCTACCTGTCACAAAACAACATCTCAATGCAAGAATTAAACGTTAACTCATGCTTAAACCAATAATAAGGGTAACAATTTAACTAGAAGCTACAAACTATAGCTAAGCTAACTATGAAAAGCATTTAAGCAGTATAACAACGTAAAAACAAGCTAGGCTTAAGAGCATTACCCCCTTGAAGCGAAACTTCAAGAACCTCTACTCCACTAGCTCCAAACTCACAAATCTCACACAAAACACTCACACAGGGTCTCAAGAGGGTTTAGGGGCGGATTGAGTGTGAAATGGGTGAGGGGTATTTATCGGGCCAAAAAGTAAAGGATGTCCAGTTCTAGGGGTGTATGTCCACATACTATTCACTATTGGTCCAAAGGTTGCTTCATACGTCCAGGTATTATCCAGCAGTCAATCCAAAAAGTAGCGTACATTCGGTACTTTTGAGCATACATCTGTCTATTATTCACAGAGTACGGTGTATTTGTAGTGACCCAAATTACTAGGCGTAAGTAGCTTAGTTGTGGAAATTAATTTGGGCTTTGGGTCACTAAGGACACTAGAGAGGCAATTTGGACTTTAGGGCGGACATAAGCTAGGTCTGGCAAACGTATGTTGCTGTTTGTAGTGCAAATGAATAGTGAGGACCACTAGACGTACGCTCTGCAAACTGTATAGGCGGACGTACGTGAGACCACCGAATATACGCTAGTTTTTGAATACCCTCTAGTTAATACTTGGACGTACAAGGCAGCCTTTGGATTGTTGGGCAAGAACCACCGGACGTACACCCCTTTGGTTGGACGTCCGCTACTTTGCTA
Organism: Carpinus viminea; assembly: GCA_013348765.1. Taxonomy (NCBI): domain Eukaryota; kingdom Viridiplantae; phylum Streptophyta; class Magnoliopsida; order Fagales; family Betulaceae; genus Carpinus; species Carpinus viminea. The sequence continues at coordinate 25,644,603 of CP054670.1, read as the reverse complement.
GGGGAGTTGTTGGCAGCCCTCTCCTACAAATACCCCCTACCCCTCTTCATTCTTCACAAGTTTTTAGACACCCCTAGGCTGCCGATGTGAGTTTCCAAAGTGTTGTGAGTGTTTTGTGAGCGTGTGTGAGGTGTTGGTGTGTTTCGGAACGTTCGTGAGGTAGAACTCTTGCGGTTTTGTTTCAAGGAGGTAACGTTTGATCCTTAGCTTTTTAAATACGTCGTTATGCTACTTGTTTTATGTTTAGTAGTAGTTGCTAGCTTAGTTATACTTTGAATCTCGTTTGGGTTAGCATCTTCGTTAGCTTAGCGTTGTAACGTTGCATAGAGATTGTAAACTAGACTAGGAGGCTTTAGGGTGTTTCTAGTAGTCCTAGGAGTAGGAGAATAGGCGGACAGTGGAGAGCAAATGAGGTTCTCCCTGATAACCCACATAGCGGACATACGGTATCATGACCTGACATATGACCCATCGCGACATGGTGGACATATGGCCCCGAGCCCGAACATACAGTCAGTGTGTGACAGGGAAACCCTATTTTCACCAACTATCCCATAGCTCCTATTTTCCTTACTTTAGAGTTGTTTTAGTGGAATTAGGACTAATAGAAGGTTTTCCATTGATTTGGAGAACCCGGATCTTTCGGAGTATTCGAAGACGCTTTTCAATCTATTTTGTGTATCGAGAAAACATGCATATTTTACAACTCTCACAGTTTATACTTATTGCACATGAACTCTGTCATTTTGAGAAAAATGTTGTGCGAAACATGTTAACCAAGTGAGACTTGTAAAATGGCATGCATGTAAAATACAGACAAGATAATTGCATTGTATAACATGGTACACCGGTACGTGCGGTGGTAATGGCCATGGGCTTACAATACATGTTAGCTTTATAGTCAATGCATGTGTTATATGGAGCTTTGGATCCATTGATTTCGTGACCTCAGTGCAACTATTCACAATGGTTTGGTCACTATAAGACGAATGTCATTAGTTGGTGTGGGCCACTCGAGGTCAGACTCGATCGTGTCACTAATGTTACGTACGATATGTTGTGCAATGGTTGTGTGATGCCCCCCCTGATGGGCAAATCAATTAACTAGTAATTGATCCCACAACGCACCATCCCAGCCATGTCCCTCCAAGACACGACCTTTGGGAAATTACTTTTCTCGCCGTAATGAGAAAACTGTAGCGGAAGACTTTACCAAGACAATGGGATTAAGAGACAGTAATTGAATCATCACACAACAGTACCAGAGATAAAGTACTACATCATCAATGTCATAAATAGTCACAAAATGTACTGGTCATCAGACCATCAATAGGAATATAGATACAACCCAAAATAGATAACTACCAACAGAGTTTACAAAAGATCAATAGATCAGAGCCTAGACTTAAGCATAAGTAGAGCTAATGAAATCAAAATTTCTATCATGTCTGCACGGGCAGATCCTCCATCTTCCCACATCGTCCTAAGCCAAATGGGATCTATATCCTCAAAGATCACCCATATCAGGTCCTGAGCAATTACCCAAGTAGTCTCTAACGGTATCTCTGTCTAGGGCAGCTAAACTACGCAATTATTCGGAATGATGGGGAAAGTCATAAATTAAAGGGGGGTAGGTTTAAGACTTAGTGATTTTTAACGTAGATAATACCCATGCCAGTTTTAGTAATGAACTCAAATGTTTAATAAGCGAAAATAGTTCCATCATGACAGTTTATTTATGCATGATACATGTATAGTAATGATATATGCATACGATGTAAACAATAGTCATAGTTCAACAATATGGTCTACCCGAGATATTACCCATTCTCGGCAGGGTTGATGCTGTCCTAAGGGACTTATAATACAATGCTAGTGTCCCAGCCATTGCATAACATACCGTATGTAGCATTAGTGGCACGATCGAGTCCGACTTCGAGTGGCCCACACCAACTAATGACATTTGTCCAATAGTGATTGAACCATTGGGAATGGTTGCATCAAGGTCACGAAACCAATGAATCCAGAGCCCTCACATAATGCACACATTTGACCATAAAGCTAACATGTATAGTAAGCCCATGGCCATTACTACCTCACGTACTGGTGTATCATGTCATACGATGCAAATTATATTGTCTGTATTTTACATGCATGTCCTTTTTGCAAGTCTCACTTGGTTAACATGTTTAGCACAACGTTTTTCTCAAAATGATAGAGTTCATGTGCAATAAGTATAAACTGTGAGAGTTATAAAATATGCATATTTGCTTGATATACAAAATAGACGTGCAGTGCATGGAAAATAACAATGCGCTTTATGTGAGTTAAAATTCACCTGGATCGATAAGTGTCTCCGAAAACTCTGAAAGATCTGGGTCCTCCAAATCTATGGAAAACCTTCTATTAGTCATAATTCCACTAAAACAAGGAAAACAGGAGCTATGGGACGTTTGGTGAAATTAGGGTTTCCCTACTGCACATTGACCGTATGTCCGGGCTTGGGGCCATACGTCCACCATGTCATGACAAGCCATATGTCCGGCAAGATACCGTACGTCTGCTATGTGGGTGCTTGGGGAGAACCTCATTTTCTCTCCACTGTCCGCCTATTCTCCGACTCCTAGGGCTACTAGGAACACCTTAAAGCTTTCTAGTCTAGTTTACACATCCATACAATGTAAGAATGCTAAGCTAAGCAAGAACGCAACTCAAACGGGTTTTAAAGCGTAACTAAGTTAGCAACCACAACTAAACATAAAACAAGTAGCATAACAATGTATTTAAAAACTAAGGATCGAACGTTACCTCCTTGAAAAAAAACTACAAGAGTTTCGCCTCACAACATTCCGAAACTCAGAAATGCCTCACACACACGCTCATAACACACTCAAAACACTTTGGAAACACTCTAGGATACTCTAGGAACACTCTAACAGCCTGGGGGTGTCTAAAGTTGTGCAAAACATGAAGGGGGTAGGGTGCTATTTATAGGCTCAGAAAAGCAGTGGACTCCGGCCAAGGGGCATAAGTCCGGTGGTTCTTGCCTAGAGGTTCAATGGATGCCTCGTACGTCCAGGTATTATCCAGAGGGCATCCAAAAGTAGTAGCGTCTCTGGTCCCATCGTGCTCAGACGATTTGTAGAGCATACGTCTAGTGGTCCCTCCCATACGTCTGCACTATAGACAGTAGCATACATTTACCAGACCTGGGATACATCTGTCCAAAAGTCCAAATTACCCCTCTAGTGTCCTTAGTGACCCAAAGCCCAAATTAACTCCCCCAACTAAGCTACTTATGCCTAGTTGATAATTTCGGTCACTAGATTCTCCCCTACTTACAAGAATTTTGTCCTCGAAATTTCGAGACAAATACCAAATGAACAGCACATAATGAGCAATAGAATGTTACCTTTCGTCCGTATAATCTCCTTCGTCATGCTCGGTAGGTTCCTGAATTATCTTGTCCCATTTCATTAGTCGGTACATCATCCTCTTCAAACAGCTATGGAAAATTGCCTTGCAAGTTGTCGAGCGCATCGTACTCGATGTTGCCCACACTATACCAATCCTCATCAATCTTTACTCCCGAGTTTATCCACAGCAGAAGGAGTAGTTCCACATGCAATCCGGGTTGATTGGTATAGGTGCAATAATCCTGAAGTGAAAACAGCCATTTCTTAGTCAACTATTCCCTTGCCCAAAATGGAAATAGGTATACTGTCCAAGTATAATCTTAAAAGAAAGAGTCATACACAATCATTCAAACAAATGGGGGTAGTGACTTCACATGTCATGTTCTGCTTCCAACGATGCTTCCTCAACTCCATGGTTGTGCCACAGTACCTTGATGATAGGAATCGTCTTGGTACACAACACCTGCTCCTTCTTGTCCACGATCTTCACTGGTTCTTCCACGTAGGTTAATCTCTCCTAGATTTCCAACGACTCATATTTCACAGTCACATCGGGGTTAGCGATGTACTTCCTCAGCATCGACATGTGGAAAATGTCATGCATTCCGACCAATTTTGATGGTAAGGCAATCCTATAAGCCAACCTCCCCACTCTCTGAGTAATTTCAAACAGTCCAACAAATCTAGGGCTAAGCTTCCCCATCTTTCTAAACCGCATTACTCCCCTTATAGGTGATACTTTCAAGAACACAAGATCTCCCACTTCGAACTCCAAAGGCCTCCTTCAGTTGTTAGCATAACTCTTCTACCGACTCTGAGCTGCACTCATCCTTTCCTTGATGACACACAACTTCTCACGAGTGTGCTGAATCAACTTTGGCGCCAACGTCTATCTCTCACCAACGTTATCCCAATACAAGGGCGATTGACACTTTCGTCCATAAAGTGCTTCATACGGTGGCATTCCAATAGTCACCTGATAACTATTGTTGAAGGCAAACTTGATCAAAGGCAAGTACTGAACCCTACATATGCCCGCAACATATCCTCCAGGATCTAGTTCATCCACTCAGCCTAACCGTCTGTCTGAAGATGGAAAGCAGTATTGAACTTTAGCTCCGTCCCCATTTCCTTCTGAAGACTTTGCCAGAACCTCGAAGTAAAATGAGAGTCTCTGTTCGAAATGATTGCTGATGGTACTCCATGTAAACGGACTATATTCTAGACATATAGTCTGGCCAACTTATCCATCGGATCCTTAACCTTTAAGGGAATAAAGTGAGCACTCTTCGTTAAGTGATTGACAATGACTCAAATGGAATCTTCCCCAGTGGGTGTCTTTGGTAAACCCTAAATAAAGTCCATCGCGATTTCGTCCCACTTCCACTTCAGTATAAGCAACGGCTTAAGTGTCCCCGTCGTCTTTGATGCTCCACCTTCACTTGTTGGCAGGTCGAACACTGCTCCACAAACTTCGCAATGTCCTTCTTCATATTGTTCCACCAATATGACCCCTTCACATTGTGGTACATCTTGGTGCCTCCAAGATGCACAGTGTACTGAGAATGATGAGCCTCACTCATTATCTTGTTCCTTAGTCCTCCGGTTCCCGGCACACAAACTTGCTTGAAATGGGTGAGCAACCCATCCTCCTTAAGACAAAACTCCTTTGCCTTAGCTTCTGCAAGAAATTGCTTGATCCTGGCATACTCAGGGTCCTCAAGCAGAGTTGCCTTGATTCTTGCAAGCAATTCTGACTGAACCATCAGGTTAGCCAAGTATACAGGCATACCTTCACCTACCACCTCCAATCCCATCTCGGTGAGTTCCTTAATCAACTGGGGTTGAGAAATCCCAAGAGCGGCAAGCTCCATCGTTGATTTCCTACTCAATGCGTCTGCTACCACGTTAGCCTTGCCAGGATGATAATTGATCTCGCAATCATAATCCTTGATCAGCTCTAACCACCTCCTCTGCCTCATGTTCAATTTCTTAAGTGTGAAGAAATACTTTAAGCTCTTGTGGTTCGTGTTGATCTCGCACCACTCACCATACAAGTAGTGCCTCCAAATCTTAAGAGCAAACACAATCGCTGCCAACTCCAGGTCGTGTGTAGGATAGTTCTACTCGTACGACTTTAGCTAGCGTAAAGCATAGGCAATAACATCACCGTTTTGCATCAGCACGCAACCTAAACCTTTCTTAGAAGCCTCTATACACTACAAAATTACCAGATTTCGTAGGTAATGCCAACACTGGAGCAGTCACCAATCGCCTCTTCAGCTCTTGGAAACATTGCTCACACTCATCTGTCCAAACAAAACGAGCATTTTTCCTAGTCATAGCAATGAGTGGTCCCGACAGCTTCGAAAAACCTTCGATGAAGCGTCAATAGTAACTAGTGAGTCCTAAGAAACTCTGAATCTCAAACACATTAGTTGGTCTAGTCCACTCTACCACAACCTTCACCTTTTCCGTGTCAACTGCTACTCCTTCACCAAAAATCACGTGTCCGAGGAAAGACACGCTATCCAGCCAAAACTCGCACTTCTTGAGTTTAGCATAGAGTTTCTTCCTCCTAAGCCTCTCCAATGCCTTCCGTAGATGCTCCTCGTGCTCCTTCAATGTCCTTGAGTAGATCAAGTTGTTGTTAATAAAGACAACGGTGAACTGATCCAAGTAGTCACAAAAGACTCAATTCAACGTGTCCATAAAGACTGATGGCATATTAGTTAGTCCAAAATAAATAACTAAGAACTTGTAGTGTCAATAACGATTCCTAAAAGCTGTTTTAGGAATGTCCTCTTCCTTCACCCTCACTTGGTGATAGCCTAAGCGCAAATCGACCTTAAAAAACACTCGCGCTCCTTGCAGCTGATCCAACAAGTTGTCAATCCTTGGCAAAGGATATCGATTCTTGATTGTCACCTTATTCAACTCCTGATAGTCAATGCACATCCTCATCGACCCGTCCTTCTTCTTAACAAACAACATCGGCGCTCCCCACGGTGATATACTAGGGTGATTAAAACCCTTGTCCAAAAGCTCCTGGAGTTGTTCCTTTAGCTTCTTCAACTCCCAAGATGTCATCCTATACGGTGCCTTAGAGATAGAATTAGTGCCTGGTACACACTCATTCCCAAACTCCACCTCCCTCTGTGGTGGTAATCCAGAGTAGTCTGTCAAAAGACATTTGGATACTCGCACACCATAGGAATATCTTCTAGATTCTTCTTTGCTTGCTTCATTGGAGCAACAATGAATGCCAAAAACGCCTGATCACTTCCAATGACAAGCTTCCTAGCTTGCACGGCCGAAATCATTGGAGGTAAAGACCTCGCTCGTGATCCAATGTACGTCACTTTTCCTTCTCCCCATGGTGTAAATGTCACTTGATTTAGAGCATAGTTGATAACTACCGAATGCCTCATTAACCAATTCATTCCGAGAATAACGTTGTAACTAAACATAGGGAGAACAACTAAGTTTGCGGGAAGTACTATTCCACAAATGCTAACAGGGCATTCACAAACTACAAACAGACCACAGTTTTTCCTACGGGTGTAGTTACAGCAAGACCAGGTTCCAAAGTTCTCACAACAAGTCTAGACAACCTTACGAACACTATAGATATGAAAGAGTGGGTACCCCCCAATCGAACAAAACTGAAGCTTTAAATCCAAGTATAGGGGCAGTATCTGTCACAACTTCTGATCCTCCTTTCGGTTCTCCTTGAACAAGCACGTAAACTCGAGTTGGTGCCAAAGGCTTTTGAGCAACCCCTTTGCCCACGCAATCCTTGCTAAAGTGACCGAGCTGGCTGCATTGATAGTAAGTTCTAGTTGCCATCCTGCAGGGTCCATAGTGTATACGGTTACACTTCTAGCACAGCTCTGACGTCTGATTCTTCTACGATGAGGCTAGAGGGTTACCAGAGGTACATCCTTGTGACCTCTAGGGTGGAAAACTCCCCATTGCCATTCTCTTAGCTAGCCCAGCTCCTCCAACCGAAGTACCAATTCCTTGAGTCTTCCTCTTTTGATCCGCGTACTCAGTCGCATTCTCTTTCAAACTCTCCTCATAGATCGACGCCTTATTGACCAACTAGGAGAAATCCCAAATGTCAAAACAGCTCATCATCCGAATATGAGAGTTTAGACATCGTTCAAACTTCTTCGCTTTCCTTTCCTCAGTTGGGATGAGGTATAACCCAAAGCGCGACAACTGCAGAAACTTCGCAGCGTACTCAATCACTGACATCCCTCCTTGAACCAAATCAAAAAAATCCTGTACCTTCGCCTCTTGCATGACTCTAGGAAAGAAGTGCCGATTGAACTCGTGCTTGAAGACTTCCTAAGAAATGGTAGTCTCCAAGCCCAAGTCAGTGACAAGCACCACTTTCTTGTCCTACCACCAATGCTTAGCTTCTCTAGTCAGCTTATAAGCAGTATATGTATTGGTCATCAGACCATTAACAAGAATATAGATACAACCCAAAATAGATAACTGCCAACAGAGTTTACAAAAGATCAACAGATCAAAGCCTAGACATAAGCTTAAGCAGAGCTAATGAAATCAAAATCTATATCATGTCTGCACGGGCAGATCCTTCATCTTCCCACATCGTCCTAAGCCAAACGGGATCCATATCCTCAAGGATCACCCGTATCAGGCCCTGAGCAATCACACAAGTAGTCTTCGACAGCATCTCTGTCTAGGGTAGCTAAACTGCACAATTATTCGTAATGATGGAGAAATACATAAATAAAAGGGGGGTAAGTCTAAGACTTAGTGATTTTTAACGCAGATAATACCCATGCCAGTTTTAGTAATGAACTCAGATGTTTAATAAGCAAAAACAGTTCCATCATGACAGTTTATTTATGCGTGATATATGTATAGTAATGATATATGCATATGATGTAAACAATAGTCATAGTTCAATAGTATGGTTTACCCGAGATATTTCCCTTTCTTAGTAGGGTTGATGCTGTCCCAATACAATGCCAATGTCCCAGCCATTGCATAACACACCGTATATAGCATTAATGGCACGATCGAATCGACCACGAGGTGCCCACACCAACTGATGATGTCCGTCCTGTAGTCACCGAGCCATTGGGAATGGTTGCATCAAGGTCATGAAACCAATGGATCCAAAGCCCTCACATAATGCACACATTTGACCATAAAGCTAACATGTATAGTAAGCCCATGGCAATTACTACCGCACGTACCGGTGTACCATGGCATACGATACAAGTTGTTTTGTTTGTATTTTACATGCATGTCCTTTTTACAAGTCTCACTTGGTTAATATGTTTAGCACAACGTTTTTCTCAAAATAATAGAGTTCATGTGCAATAAGTATAAACTGTGAGAGTTGTAAAATATGCATGTTTGTTCGGTACACAAAATAGACATGCAGTGCATGGAAAATAACAATGCGTATTAGTCCTAATTCCGCTAAAACAACTATAAAACAAGAAAAACAGGAGCTATGGGACGTTTGGTGAAAATAGGGTTTCTCTGTCGCACATTGACCATACGTCCGGGCTTGGGCCGTACGTCTGTCGCGTCACGACAGCCGTACATCTAGCAAGATACCGTATGTCCGCTATGTGGGTGCTTGGGGAGAACCTCATTTTTTCTCCACTGTCCACCTATTCTCCGACTCCTAAGACTACAAGGAACACCCTAAAACTTTCTAGTCTAGTTTACAACATCCATGCAATGTAAGAATGCTAAGCTAAGCAAGAACGCTAACCCAAACGGGTTTTAAAGCATAACTAAGCTAGCAACTACAACTAAACATAAAACGAGTAGCATAACGATGTATTTAAAAACTAAGGATCAAACGTTACCTCCTTAAAACAAAACCGCAAGAGTTTCACGTCACGAACGTTTCAAAACTCACAAACGCCTCACACACATGCTCACAACACACTCAAAACACTTTAGAAACACTCTGGGATATTCTGGGAACACTCTGACAACCTGGGGGTGTCTAAAGTTGTGCAAAACACGAAAGGGGTAGGATGCTATTTATAGGCCCAGAAAAGCAGCAGATGTCCAGCCAAGGGGCGTACATCCAGTGGTTCTTGCCTAGTGGTTCAGTGGCTGCCTTGTACATCTAGGTATTATCCAGAGGGTATTCAAAAAGTAGCGTACATCCGGTGGTCCCACGTACGTCCGCCTGTACAGTTTGCAGAGTGTACGTCTGATGGTCCCCTCTAGTACGTCCACACTACAGACAGTAGCGTACATCGGCCAAACCTTTCATACATTTGCCCAAAAGTCTAAATTACCCTCTAGTGTCCTCAATGACCCAAAGCCCAAATAAACTCCCCCAACTAAGCTACTTATGCCTAGTTGATAATTTGGGTTACTATAGGCTGGGGTGCTGACATTGTACTATAGGTCCCTCGAGATAGCATCAACCTTGCTGGGAAGGGGTAATACCTCGGCTAGACCATCCTTTTGAACTATGATTATTGTTTACATCATATGCGTATACCATCTTCTATATGTATATCTCATATAATGCAAACTGTCACGATGGAACTACTTTTGCTTATTATCTGAGTTCATTACTAAATTGGAATGAGTATTATTTACATTAAAAATCACTAAGTCTTAGACTTACCCTTTTTATTTATATCTTTCCCCCATCATTGCGAATGATTGCTTGGTTTTAGAAGAGTCGATTCTAGCTTTGCTCTTCGCTGCAGAGAATGCCGCCCCAAAGGAACCCTATAACCAGATCTAATGCACTAGAAATCAGAGAGGGAAGTGTTCACCTCGAGCCTGTGGACATTCCCAATGATGAGGTGACACTCCTAGGGAGCCAAGTGATTGATGAGATTGGCCAGTTGGTTTTGGCCTTAGATCTCGATAGGGTTGTGAGACAGCCAGCTAAAGGGACTGGATGTTCCCTGAAGGATTTTTGTAGTCATCACTAGAAGAATTTTGATGGGAAAGGCGATCATATCTGTGTTGAGAATTGGCTAAACAACTTGGAGGAGTTGTTAGCTACCCTTGGATGTACGAATGAGCATAAGGTGGCTTATGCGACTTACAAGCTAACAGGAGAAGCTAAGTGCTGGTGCAAGACAAGAAAGTGGTGCTTGTCACTGACTTGGATTCAGAGACTGCCATTTCTTGGGAAGTCTTCAAGTACTAGTTCAATTGACACTTCTTTCCCAGAGTCATGCAGGAGGAGAAGGCATGAGAGTTTTTAGATTTGGTCTAAGGAGGGATGTTAGTGATTGAATATGGCGCGAAGTTTCTACAGTTGTCGCTCTTTGGGTTATACCTCATCCCAACTGAGAAAAAGAAAGCGAAAGAAGTTCGAACGAGGTTTGAACCCTCATATTCGAATCATGATGAGCTATTTTGACATTCAGGATTTCTCCCAGTTGGTCGATATGGCATCGATCTATGAGGAAAGTCTGAAGGAGAATGTGGCTAAGTACACGGATCAGAAGAGGAGGACTCAAGGAACTAGTACTTCGGTCGAAGGAGCCGGGCCAGCTAAGAGAATGGCGGTGGGGAGTTTTCTACCTCAGAGGTCACAAGGACATATGATGTAGCGACAGATCATGTATAATCAAGAATTCAGCATGTAGAAGGGATAAATATTCCTAAGATTGTGAGACTATCACAAAATCAAAGAAATCTTCTCTAAACAATAGATGTTATCTAAAGCTTGAAGGAAAATAACCAAGAAACTCAACTCTGAGTATTCTTATTAACGAAATCATAATAATAATAATTTCCATTCTTAGGGCTCTAAGCATTTATTTATAGCCCTAAGACTCCTAGTCCTAAGATAACAATGAAATAAAGTCAATTTAGAAGTCTACGAAAGAAAACTAAACCTATTAAAAGACTAACAAAAAAACCTAATTCAAATAAAAGACTAAAAGATAAGATAAAACAAAATACTAACAAATAAACCTAATTTAAATAAAAGACTAACAGATAAGATACGTTATCCTAATCTACATCATCCTCCCCAGGTTAGAGAGAATTTGTCCTCGAATTTGCATCCTCATCTGACGAGTCATCTATAAACGGAACAAGGTGTTTGACATTAAAGACAGCAAACATCTTAATATGGCTTGGTAGCTTCAACCGGTATGCATTCGGATTAATCTTCTCGATTATCTCTATAAGACCCACCTTACGAGCCGCCAGCTTTTTGTACTCTCCCACAGGAAACCTGTCTTTTGTCAAGATAGCCCACATGAAATCTCCCTCTTCAAATTCTATAGCTCATCTCTTCTGATCAGCACTCACCTTATATTTTATGTGGACTCTTGCAATTTCTGAATTGTCAATTTGTGGCCCCTTGTATCTAGGGCCATGAGGTCTTTTGCAGTTGTGTGCATTCATTTCATATCCAGGATAGGTGCCAAATCGCCGCGCTCTTGTGGACAATAATTGCGCGGTTTAGATTTACCCTTTTTATTTATGTCTTTCCTCAATCATTACAAATAATTGTGCGGTTTAGCTGCACTAGATGAAGATGCCGTCAGATATTACTTGGGTGATTGCTCAGGACCTGATATAGGTGATCTTTGAGGATATGGATCCTGTTTGGCTTAGGACTATGTGGGAAGATGGAGGATCTACTTGTGCGGACATGATAGAGATTTTGATTTCATTATTCCTGCTTAAGCTTAAATCTAGCATTTGATCTGTTGGTCTTTTGCGAACTATGTTGACGTTCGTTATTTTGACTTGTATCTATTTCCTGCTAATGGTCTGATAACCAATACATTTGGTGATCATTTATGATATTATAATGGCATAGTACTTTCTCTCTGGTATTGCTATATGATATTTCATTTATTGTCTCTTAATCCCATAGTCTTGGTAAAGTCTTTCGCTGTAGTTTTCTCGTTATGACGAGGAAAGTGATTTCTCGGAGGTCGTGCCCTAGAGGGACATGGCTGGGATGGCGAGCCATGAGATCAATTACTAGTTAATTGATTTGCCCGTCGGGTGGGGCATCACAATACTATTTGTCAGCATACATCTAGTGGTCCCCCACGTACGTCCGCACCAAAAGATAAGGGCGTACATCCACTAACCCTAGCGTACATCCAATCCAAAAGTTCAATTTTACCAAAATGCCCTTATAGTTGATCATAGTGAGTCAAAGTCCAAATTAACCCTTTATCTAAGCTACTTAAGCTTTGTTAATTATTTAGGTCACTACAGTTCGTAGGGTTGTCGGATTGGTAGTTTCACCTAGTGAATCTGGAGAGCGCTGTTTGCAAGGCTGCTTGTTGAGGGTTTGAAAAAGAGGCATTAGAAGAAGTTTAATCTAGCCGTGCTCGAATGGGTATCAAGTTAGTCCAAACGGAAGCTGTCTGTTGCCGCATTAGGATTTTTCAACTTTAGCCTGGATTTTTATAAAACCCTAATCCCTTCAAACGAGGTCATCTGTTGTCCAAACGCTATTGCAGAATTTCCATAATAAGGTTTTCTATTTCAGCATGGAAACCTAATTCTTAGTGCCTACATATAGGACTCTATAACACACGATTTTTCGAACCAATTGAGTTTCAAAATTCTACATTATGCTAAGAGAGGATTATTAGTATTTAGAGTTGTAAAGCTATTTTCTCTTAGAGTGTTGCAGTGTTTGAGAAGCCAATTTGTTCATCAATGATAAGAAGTCTATCGAAGGATCCGGTAAAGGAGAATCACTTCAAGAAAATTGTTGAGGTAGGAAGACAAGCGGAAAACTTGTTAATCTTACATAGCCTAGGAGTTGCAAAACATTTGTAAGTGTCCTTGTGTTTGTAATTTGGATTTTGTTTTAGTGATTTTATGGGTTTGGCTAGCTCGGAGAGGTTTTACTTTTAGAGAAATTTCTAAAAGGTTTCCTCTTCATCACCAAAATATTTGTGGCTCAGCAATTTACTCCTTTACATATTTTGGTGATTGATTGTTGCATGTTTCTTATTTTAATTTTGCATTATTTTTGAAACACACTTATTCACCCACACTAGGTGTGTTTTTAGAGCCTATTTATATTTTCAGTATGAGATGATAGGAAACATTGGACAAGATAATAAATGCTCGCATGATAATATAAGTCAGTCGTGTCAATCGTAGGATAAACCAATCGATATAAGGACGAGATAAGCCGGTTGTGATGTTAGAAAATTTCAAGTGTGAAGAATTTTAGCGAAATAGTTACTTAAATGTTACGTGGGAAATTAATGAAGCTATGCATTCATATTCTGCTATGATGAATATTACGTTTTGATTTAATTATGTTGTATTTTAAAACTCAAGTTACGGCAAAGCCTCTACCTCAAAGGAATTTTAAGGCATTTTTTTCTTCTATTTATGAAACCCCCAACTTTGTTAAAGAAAATTATTTAACGACGGGTTGTAATAAAAATAAGAGAGAGATCGAATTGACTTACTAACTCATAGACTCACAATTCCACCTGTAAAATATGTATTTTTATAGCTAATTTAGTTGATCAGGTGGTTAGCCGGCCAGGCGTGTATGCACCGGAAGACTCATAAGATCTTTTGAAGTTATGTGGGCATGCGTGCCCTTTCGATATTCTTGAGAGTTGCAAGTATGAAACAATGATAATGAATTTAAGTTACTTTTAGTGCTCTGGTGTTAAGTTTAACTGTGGTAGCAGCAAATGGAAAGTCAATCCTTGTTGTATTTAATGTTTTAAAGGATCCTAAGATGTCTGTAATCAATCGACAAAGTAGACAACATATTATATGATTTCTTTTAGAATGATAATTAGAGGATAATAAACAAAGCAATAATGAGAGGAGTAGAGGCAAAGGCACTACAAGACAACCCTTTGGGAACAAGCATGCTTCAATTATGAATCCAAAAAGGATAAATGCCACTGGTCCTGGCCTTGAGTGAATGACGTTGATCACAGTGCTGGTTGGTTGGGTGTCAAGTGGAATAATGCTACATACAACCAAAATTCCACACCTATATCTTTGAATCTTTTTATGTCTTCTTCTCTACTTCAACATGCCCCACAACCACTTATATTTTATATATATTATTGGATATATAGCGGCAATATAATCGATTAGCCTTTTTAAAAAAAAAAAATTATTTATAATAGTATTTGTTTTTCTCCGCCTTACATATCACATTTAAGAGGATTTTGGGAGGACTGTAACCCTCCTTCTTGCGTTACTCTAATGAATAATATGGGTGATGAGGATGTTTCTAAAATATATAAAAATAAACTAAAAAATAGAAAATTTGAACTTAATTATGTACAAGCACATAACCTATGCTATATGCACGGAATTCTTCTTTATTATCTCTTAGGTCGCATAAAAAAAATTATCTCTTAAGCATTTCGAAGTTACTTTTTATTTTTTATTTTTGTTCTTTTTTTGTTTTTGGTTGCATTCTTTTGTTTTTAAAAGTATAAAAAGTACTTTAAAAATATCTGAAAATCCAGGTAATTCATACAAATAAATAAAAAATCTTATAAGCAAATTAGCCTCGAGCAAATATAAAATAAGATGCATGTTATAGTAAATAATTAACGATTTTATAAACCAATTGACACTAAATAGAGTAAGGCCCAATATGATTGTTATGATTTTACACTTTGGTTTGGACATCAAATATATAATTGCTCGTAAGATGCTAATCATATATATATATATATATATTATTAATAAATATTATTTTTGCTAATAAAATAAAAAATAAATAAATAATCATTATGTTGAATAAAAATTCAACAATCTATATAATTAATAATTGATATACAATTATATATTTAAAAAAACGAAAAATAATGCAATGAATATTTTTATTAATAATCTTTATGCCTCTTAAAAAACTGGTTTTTTATTATCTTTTATTAATAATGCAATGAAATTCTTTTTTAATTTTTTTTTATTTTTATTTTGTTTCTACATCCTATCATAGCTCATCTAATTCAACTATAACATATAATATATGTTAATATATGTTATATACATATTAAAGTGATTAAACATAATAATAAATAATAATTTGATTTGTATTATTTGTTTCCTTATTTATTTTGACATTAATAATACTTAATTTATATATGAAAAATTATTCAAATATAATTAAGTGTCATTAATTATGTTAATTTAATGATCGATTTTTTAAGTAAAAACCGGTTCACAAATTATGTCTTAAAAACTGGCTTACCATTAAAATAAAAAAGGTTCACGTCACATGTCGTAATATTAAAATACTTATGAGAGTAATTCCGCTATAATATATATATATATTTCTCTGTACAAAAATACTTATTTGTAGTTGAATAAGGCCATAAAAAATATATATATATACAATGAGAGAGTGAATTGAAAGTATTAAATAATAAAATCTAACTATATATACAAGAAAATAAATTATTAACATATATATGAGATATCAGGTATATAAAAAATATTATAATATATTCGGAATATTTAGGAATATATTTTAACATATTTCGTGTGATTATGGTTTGAAGAAAGCCACGTTTCAAAAAAAATAATAATAATAAAATATATATATATATAAAAAAAAATATAGCTGCAGCACCTGCATGCAATGACAGTGATCATCTTTGTTTCCACTCGATTTCCAACTCTCTCTCCCTCTCCCTGTCCCTCTCGATCGCAGACACGTCCACAATAACTACAATTGGCTAGAAACATCAGCTACTGTTGACTATCTTGACAGAAAGTTGGATGTAGTACTTGTGAGTATAAAAAACTAAAGAAGTATTCATGAAGTGACATGGGTTTTGAATACTTTGCGCACTGAACCATTGGATCATTATTGCTTTCATTCATTGGCTGTTTCTAGTAAATGGGTTTATCAGAAAACATAATTTAAGTCTAGAAATCCATATAGGTCATCAGATCAAATATCCCCGGTGGGGAAACATTGATAAATCATTGTTATTTGGCTCCTACTAGAAAGTCAGGCTGCTTTGGCCCTCCTTGATGGTGAATTATCACTGCATACTGCAAATAATTCAAGGAAGAAGCTTCAGGTGTGTGTGTTTCAATGACCCCAAAATGGGATTTCAAAGTTCATGAGGTTGCTCAGAATAGCTTTAGACATGCCTATCACCTTTTGAGTTGTATTTCTGGTCAAAATCACATGACAAGCATTCAGGAAGTAAGCCTGATTGCTCTAGATGCAGAAAATGAGTTCAGAAAACTGGTCACACTCCTTGATGTCGATGGATCAAAATCATCAGATTGTAGGAGGATCAGGAAGGGTCCCTTGCCTGAAGATTCCCATGACATAAACTTGGTTGAACTGATGGATCGTCAGAATTCTTTGTCATGCAAGCCCAGTACTCAATCCTGCATGGTAAGAGAGTTATTTCCCATTCAGATTAATAAATCAGCTGCTGCTTTGATCCGGAGTGACAATTTAAGCTTGTGTGGGAATATACAGAATCGGGCATTACAGCAATTCTACTTTGAACCCAATATTGTTGCTAATAAGTCTAGCACTTGTTTGGCCAGTACGTACGGAAGTGTCAAGGACAAGCAGAAAATGATTCAGTACTACTCATCATCATCAGAAGTCTTGGCTTCTAGGGATGAATCCTCCATGTTATCTTCCAAGAGTAGTTGTGGGATGAAAAGTGAAGCCACTACAAGAAGTGTAGCCTCAGCCAGTGGATGTCATTGCTCAAAGCGAAGGTGAGTTCTTGTTTCAATTCATGTATATGCATTTCAAGTGAATCTCAATTTTTTCTTCTTCATAACTCACTCAGTTTGTTAGGTTACCATTTTATTGCAAAAGCTTAATGTGATAAAGAATTGTTAATTTAATCATTTAATTAATATTCTAACTATTTCTCTCACGTATGAGCTTAAAACGACTCTTTAATAAGTGAGGCATAACATATAGAACATTTAATTAAAATAGGAGGTAAATAATGTAGAAAAGTTACGAATTCTAAACTTCTGTTATGGGACCACGTTAAATTATCACTTATTTCAAAATCTTAAGTTGATATAAAATGATTGATTTAATCAACTAATTAGCATTCTAACCACAGATATTATTTTAAACCCTTATTGTCAAAGTTGAGCTTTTCATGTTTTGTTGATAGCAGTATGATAGGGAGAAGGCAGCAGTTTCATGCTGTACGTTAGTTAATATTGACAGTTTGACAGCTTAGATGTAATTTGTCATTGACACAACTTTTGAAATACGTCAGACTTGCTGTCAGGTTTTTGCAAATAATGTTCATCTTCCTTATCTGAACCTTTTTGTGATTTATGTTACAGGAAACTGAGAATAAAGAGAACAATTACAGTTCCAGCTCTAAGCAATAAACTAGCAGATATACCTACTGATGACTACTCCTGGAGGAAATATGGGCAGAAGCCCATAAAGGGATCTCCACATCCTAGGTATGCTCAATTTTCTTTAATTTACCTCTATCTTAACTCAAATATTCTTGTATGCTAGCAACACCTAGGTTTAACATGTGTGAAATAGTGTTCCATCCTACATATCTTTTTTTTTTTTTTTTAACCATCAATTATCATGAAGTATTTAATTGAAATTAAGGGTAAATGACTGTGACATGATTCAAACTTAGGACTTCTACTTTGATAACTTATTAAATAGCCACCACTTGTCCAAAAACTTAAGCTAATAGAACTAAATATATTTTTCATTTGATCAATACTTTAACAGACTTATAGATCATTTATAGGCTAAATTATGTAGTTCTAGCTGAAAGAGGCTAATCATAGTATTATTAAAGGATCTTGAGCCCAAATATATAACCAAACTAGTTCCCTCTTGTGACTATAATTAAATAATAGAATTGACATTCTTGACATTCGTTGAGGGAAATAAACTAAAAATGCTTCAACCAAAGCTGTTATTGGATGGTATAATTGGTGGTTGGTGATTGAAAGTCTGGTTTCTTGGAGTTTAATCTACTCTGGAGTCTGTGTGGCCAATAATATTGCTGACTTTATATATGCTTCGCCTATTGCAAAGGAGCTACTATAAATGCAGCAGCGTGAGGGGCTGCCCTGCAAGAAAGCACGTGGAACGATGTTTGGAGGATTCTACCATGTTACTCGTCACATATGAAGGGGACCACAACCACTCCAGAATTGGATATCAAACACCCAACCTAATCATTCAACTCCGCCATCACTAGATTCAATCTAAGGATCATGCAAACATTTCCCACCTGGAACTGGTTTTTCTGTGCCTAACGCTTAAGCTAGCTTTCAAATTATTCAAATATGTAATATACAGGAACAAACCTACTTGTGGATTGTCATAATAATTGTTACGTATCTGATATAGAAATATGGTGTTTACCTTAAACAGGGCCTTGTTTCTCTCTGTGAAGCAAATGTTGCTTTTGTGCAGTGGGGATCATGACTTCTCAAACATGTTTATCATGATTGTTGGAACTAATGGCTCATATTCTTTCAGGCAGAGAGATTAATATGTACTAGAATACTAGCAGTGGTGGATCCAGAATGTTCATTCTTGGAGGGCATTTTTTTATGAATAAAAAAGTAAAATTATTTTTAAAAAATTAAAATTATTTTAAAAAATAATAAAATATAAAAAATGACTAGCTCCTATTTGTAGATATGCACAAAAGATATCCAATATTTAATCAAATCATTAACTATATTTGTAAATCACAAGAAAATATCTAATCTTAATCAAAACATCAATTGTTTCTAGAGAATAAATTACAAGGGAAATCCAATCTTTAACAAAGAAAACAAAGCAATCAATTGTATTGAATCATCTTAAGTCATCAAGTATATCCTTAAATCACAAAAGATATTCAAGAATTCTTCAATCCAATTGATTAGAAGTAAAACAATAAGGCAATTAAACAATTAAATTGGAAACACTACATATATGAAACAATGTTGCTAATCAGAAGTGAGGCGTCATCTTCAACCTTAGTTGAAGGTTTAGCCTCTCATGGTATTGAAAGACAAAACACAATTAATTGAATTCATAATAAAAATTGAGTACTTACAAATATGGAATCACAAATTTGAGATCCAAAAGCCAAGAAACCCTAGAACTCTCTTCTTTCTCCTCCAGAATTTCGTAATTTGTAGCCTCTCAAAACTAAACTGATAATTATCTATTTACAGCCTAAAACTAGGGTTTACAAGTTGAATTAAACTAAAACTTGTTGCTAGATCGGACAAGTACGCTCGATCGCACACTTGGTGCGCTCAAGCACACTCGGGCATGTAGCTTTCCCTTGTCATGCAATCATTCACACGCAATGGCTTTGAATGCTTGATCATTGGGCTCGAGCACAAATGCGCTCCAGCGTAGTATCCTGCGATTGATCGTAGGTCCGTAGGCAACAATTCTCCCAAGAGTCCACTTTAGCATAAAACTTGTAGTTTCGCCTAGCAACCTAGAAAACACTAAAGAAACATAACTAACCTAGAACATCAGATAATAATAAAACTAAAGGATTAACAAAAGTAAATTAAGGGGTCCAAATATGCAATATTTAGCACACATCCTGGTTAGAATCTTCCACAATAACTGGATGTTTCATGTTATCCATCTTCAACTAAACTATCTATAATAACAGAATTGTACATATGTAGGAAAAAGAAATAATACAAGGGTAAGTTCGACGACTTAGTGAGTATAAATGCACATAATGTACCCATCATTAAATAGTGAACTCAGTTGTTTATAAAGCACATGCAACATTATGAGATGATAGTTTATCATGGATGTAATATAGATATAATATATGCTTATATGATCTTGAATAACAATAATGGTCTACCCTTTCTCAACAAGTTTGGCATTGTCCGAGAGACTTGTAATACAACACTGATGTCCAAGATATTGTACGCTACCGTACATAACATTAGTAGTATGACTGAGTTCAACCTTGGGTGGCCCACACCACTAATGATGTACGTCATGTAGTGACCATCCATTAGGAAATGGCAGCTCCTGGTCACGAAACCATTGGATCCATAGCCCACACACATACACATTTGACTATAAAGTTAACCTGTGTAGTAAGTCCATGGCCATTGTCCTGTACGTATTGGTCTACCATATCATACGATGCAATTAATCTTATCCGTCTTTTACATGCATGGTTTTACAACTCTCATCATTATCTTATTAATCAACATACATTTTTGCAAAAGAGAGTTCATAGTAATTCCAAAATGTCTTTCATGAGAGTTGCAAAATATGTATGTTTGATTTGCATATATTAATTACTTAGCATTATTATTTGTTAGATTTTGTTTTTGTTTTTTGTTTTTGTTTTTGTTTTTTTGTGTTTCAGGGTCCCCCATCGGATGTCCACTGGCAGATAGTACGTCGTACTCTATGAATCGTACAATGAACATACACCCAAAAGTATTGGACGTCTACTACTTTTTGGAATACCCTTTGGATAATACCTAGACGTACGAGACAATATTTGGACCGCTATGTAATAGTACCAGACGTACACCCAAAGGACCAGACGTTCGTTGCTTTCTGGCCCTATAAATACCCCCTCACCTCTCCCCCATTTCACACCAAATCTGCCCCTCAACCCCCCCTCTTCGCCCCTAGGTTGCTTGTTGGCCATTTGTGAGTGTTTTGTGAGGTTTTGTGAGTTTGGAGCTAGTGGAGTTGAGGTTCTTGCAGTTTCGCTTTCACTTCAAGGAGGTAATGCTCGGTTGCCTATCTCTTTAGTTATGTCGTTATGCTTGATTATAGTTCTATGTTGCTAGTTGTAGTTGTTAGCTTAGTTGTACTTTAATCTTGCTTGGCTAGCGTTTTGATAACTTAGCGTTGTTACTTTACATGGAGTTTTCGATCTAAGTTAGGAGGGCCTTAGGGAGTATGTGTTGGCCTTAGGAGTCAAGAATAGGCGGATAGTGGAGAGAAAATGAGGTTCTCCCTGAAAGATGTCGAAGCGAACGTATGGTCTTGTGACCGGTCGTGACATGGTAGATGTATAACCTCGAGCCCGGATATACAGCCAGAGTGTTACAGGACAACCCTATTTTCTTTAGCCGTCCCACAGCTTCCATTTCCTTATTCTAGAGTTGCTTTAGTAGAAATAAAACCGATGATAGGTCTTTTCTCAGTGTTCGAGGTTATGGAGCCTCAAGAGAATAACATGGAGGAGCTTTACACCCCAGGTGAGTTCAAACTCATATGGACGCTTGTTGTTACTTTTCTTGGATTGTTCGTCTATTTTATATATTTCAAACATGCATATTTTGCAACTCATGAAATACATTTTATGAAAATGTGTGTCAATTAATAAAATAATCATGAGACTTGTAAAACTGTGCATGTAAAAGACTGAGAAGACTAATTGCATCTTATGACATGGTACACCAGTATGTGCGGTATGATGGCCATGGGCTTACTATACGTGTTAGCTTTATGGTCAATGTGTGTGTGTTGGGGGGGGGGGCTTTGGATCCAATGGTTTCGTGACCAAGATGCAGCCATTCTCAATGGATGGTCACTATAGAATGAACGTCATTAGCCATGTGGGCAGCCAAAGGTCGAACTCGATCGTGCCGCTAATGTTACTTATAGTATGTTGTGCAATGGCTGGGACACCGGCATTGTACTATAGGTCCCTTGGGACAGCGTCAACCCTGCTGAGAATGGGTAGTGTCTTAGGTAGACTATATTGTTGAGCTATTACTGTTGCTCATGATTATAAGCATACATTATATTATATATATATCACCATCATGATAACTGTCATTTCATAATGTTGCATGTGTTTTATAAATAACTGAATACACAAATTAATGATGGGTACATCATGTGCATTTATACTCACTAAGTCGTCGGACTTATCCTTGTATTATTTTCCTTTTTTCTCCATATGTACGATTATGCTGTCCTAGATAGTGGTTATCGCGAAGCATCCAGTTATGTTAGATCCCTTGTAATAATGTTATTTATAGTATGATTTCCGCTGCTTTGATAATCTTTGGTTAGACGCTTTGCTTATACTGATTCAATGTTTACAGAACTTTATTATTTCCACTACATAGTATCCTTTGTTTTCAAGGAGTAGAGGTCCCGGAGTCTTGTTCGGAATGGAATAAGGATGGGAGACGAACCGTGAAATTAATTACCAATTAATTAATTCTCTGGACGTTACACACCACCTAAGCTCGAGCACAATCCCCTTGAGATCAAGTGCACTCGGGTGTACAACACATGGCAGCAATCCTTTTCCACCTTGGATTGGGTTTTCAATCTCCCACTTAGACTGGGAGACTAACCTACGGTTTTCCTAGGGTTTTTAAGGTTCTCCTAATCCTTATAAATAGGTCTCAAAACATAAAAGACAGACACCACTACCTAGAGTGAAAATTCAGCAAATATTCCTTGAAGGCTTAGCGGAGTCATGAGCGGCTAAACCCCCTAGTGGGGTACTGATGTAACCCTATCCAAGCACAATGGTTTCATTGTATTTTAATTTATATATTTTTAGTTGTGCATGTTGGTTGTATAATTATGAGAATTGCTACAATATGATTTTTTTCTGAATGTTTAAATGCAATTGTTCTAAAATTCCAAAATAAATATTAGTGAAATTCTTATCTTGTCTTAGAAAATCTTTTACTTTTATTGAACTTAAATCATTCTTACTTTATGTGATTATAGGGATGATAATTATACAATGGTTTTAACTAACATATAATTAAAAGGGTTAGATAGGCCATACCTAGGGAAGACAGGTCGTACCGCATCTTAGTGGTTAGGTGGATGATCCATGCCAACCAAAGATGGGTTATACTTACTCTCTTGATTGTATGCATCCTATTATTAAATTAGATAATCCATGCCTAGAGAAGACGGGTCGTACTGCATCTTAGTGGTTAGGTGGACGATCCGTGAGAACTGAAGATGGATTATACTTATTCTTTAATAAGTTATTTTCTCGTTTATTTATATCATGCATAGAATGAATTTCTTGATTAAATATGATTAACCATTGTTGTGTGGATAGAGGTGAAGTCAATACCCTACACTCTCTCTTATATGTAAATTCTCTTTCATTTTCATGCATTTTAGTTACATAAATCAAATCAATCTCATTTACATTAAGTTCATTTTAATTCTGAAAAACTTGATAACAACACCTCGCAGTCCTTGAGGTTCAACACCCTCAATATAGCCATAACCTATGAGGATTCGTACTATTGCAAGTGGCTATTTTTATTATTGATATTTTTGGGCACAAAAACACCACATCAGTAACAACAAGCATCCATGTGAGTACTCACCTGGGTCATAAGACTCCTCCATAAAATTCCCTTGAGGCTCTATAACCTCGAATATTGAGAACAGACCTATCATTAGTTCTAAATCCAACTAAAACAAACCGAGAACATGAAAACAAAGCTATCGGATGACTGGCCAAAGTGGCATTCCCTAGAATGCTTGTAACGCCCCAGATTTTTGGAGTCTTAATTTTGGAGATATTTATTTGATGATATTAGATAATGATATTTATTCTTGAGGAATTTATTAGATATTATAAGAATGAATATTGATTTGAGGCTATTATATCAAGATGTTGATTTTATGTGAGAGATTATATCTTGATTACTTGATTGGGTGATTTAAGAGATATGATAATTGAAGATTTATTAAAATATTTTGGAGTATGATTATAATAATTGTTGATTGATTTAATGTGTTAGAGTGATATTCGTTGGATTCAAGTTATTAAGGGAAGTTATGATTTTATTAGATTTGTTTTTAATAAATTGGAGTGAAATCCAACCCACTTCCTATTTTTTTCACTTTTAACTTTCCTCCTCTCACATACGTACATCTCCCTACCCACTTTAAATATTTCTTATCTTTATTTTCCTTTATATATATCCACATAAAAAGACTGAGATGAAATTAGAGAGAGAGGAGATTGAGAGAGAATGTGAGAAAGAGAGTTTGGGAGAGAGAGACGAATGGGTTTCAACAAGTAATTACCTTTGATGATTCATTTTTGTAATCCATTGTAAGCATTCTTACTTATTGAGAGTGATATTGATATTCAATAATACAGATTTTTTGTTGTTTTAAAAAATGTCTGGCCTTTGATATAAATGCTTTAACAATGATTTATATTATCAGGAATCAATTGACTCACTATTTTACAGTTTTTGTAGTGCTTGTAGGAATGAAAAGCCAAGGTAATTATGCTATTGTGATTAGAGATTTATATTTGAGATGTATAGAGAATTCAGGTTAGTGAAATTTGTCTAGAGTTTAGACAGTCGGATAGATTTGTATAAAGGCCTTGTTTGGCATATTTGTGGGTATTTTGTATTAAGAAAAGTATTTTAACGGTATTATTTCGTATTGATAATTTCAATTTTTTCGCTGTATGAGATTATTTTAAGCGTAACACTCAATTTTATTTATAAAGAAAAGAAGAGAAATATTGGGATGTTACAATGCTTTTGGCTGTACGTCTGGGCTCGAGGCCATACATCTGCTCAGTAGGCTCATACTTCCAATCTCGTGGCAGTACGTCTGCCTAGAAGGTTCAATTAGAACCTCATTTGATTCAACCATCCTCCTATCCTTCCAAACTGGTTCTAAAGCTACCAAAAGGATTCTTAGGACTTCTTATCTCAAAACAACTCTGTGCAAAATGAAATATGCCCAAGAAGAATTAAATGATAACCCATGCTTAAACCAAGATTAAGGACAACAACATAACTAGAAGCTGCAAACTACCAACTAAGCTAACTATGAAAAACACTTAAACAACATAACAACTAAGGAACAAGCTAAAGCTTAGAAGATTACCTCCTTGAAGCAAAACCTCCAAGAAATCTCAAACTCACAAATCACTCAAGTAGGGTTTCTAAAAGGCAATAAGGGTAGAATGAGGCTTAAGGGTTGAGTGGGGAGGGGTATTTATAGGGCTAGAAAACATGTGGTTGCTACTAGAATGGTTCTAAAAAGTAGAGTACGTTTGGTACTATAGAGAGTATGTCTACGTACTATAGAGAGTACATCTAGTAAAAAAGTCTAAAATTTCCAATATTCCCTTCCAAGTGTTACTAGTGACCCAAAACACAAATTAACCCTCCAACTAAGCTACATAAGCATAGTTAATTGTTTGGGTCTCTACAATTTACAAAGTGGAAAACCCTTAGAACACATGAAAGGTAAAAATTACTCTGGGCCAGCAAAACCCAAGAAAACACTATATGAAGATCTAGAGTTATAGACTAGACGATACTCACAACCATGAGAACCTCTAGACTTAGTAAGAATAACAAGCTTCCCAGCTTGTCTCAATCCCAACCATCTTCATGGAGCGCATCTCTCACCGACCCATCAGTAGACTTCCTCCTTCAAGTAACTAAACCCATAATCTTGTGTAGATGAACAAACAAGGCAACACGCCAAAATAAAAGAAACAACAACTCATGAGACACAACACTTATAGAGAAAATATGGAGACTTTAGTGAAGAGTGCACATAAAATATTTTCCAAAGTCCTCAAATGAACAGTGACAAGAAAAACCATTTATAAGAGAAACATTTTACTCCTTCATGTCCTAATGGGATACTTTCTCATTATGATGGGAAGACATTAGTCGTGGAACTAAGAAATCCACGTCCTAATGAGAAAGCAATCTCGTTCTGATGAGAAGAACACTTGTCTCGTTTTCGTCATCACATGTCCCATCTTAACATACATTCTAACAAGAAAATAGTAGGTCCAGCATTGGCCCCGTTATGTGTCCTATCTTGAAGATGTTCATTACGAGAAAAATGTAGCTTCAACTTAGCTCCAGTTTCATGTCTCATCCTGACGAGGTTCCTGACAAGAAACTAATAGCTTCAACTTAGATCCTGTTACATGTTTCGTCCTGATAAGGTTCCTAACGCGAAAATAGTAGCATCAACTTTGCTTTTGTTACATCTTCCGTCCTGATGGGAAAATGGTAACTCCCTGTTACATGTCCCGTTCTAACGGCACTTATAATGGTAAAATAGTAGCTTCTTCAAACAACCCCTAAAGACTTAAAAGCTACTCCCCAAAGTTTTAAACAATAAGGCCAAACTAAAACCTAACATGTCTATCTTTGGCATAAGTTGTTTTCTACACTGCAAGGCTTCTTTAGTTCTTCTCTATCATCAATACTTGATTCCTAGGCATACTCAAATGACTATTTTGTTTCCCATTTGTATATGTACTTTTTTAAAAAAAAAAATTGAAGTTTGAAACTTTGCCTTGATTCTTGTGACTACACAATTCATTACAATTTATTTTTAGATTTGTTTAGTTTAATTTTATTAGCTTTTTAGTTTTTGTTTTTAATTTACATTGAGTTCTTTGGAAAATCAGAGGCGCCCGGCAGTGCGATCGAAACCAGGTATTGCGATTGAGCAGCATAATGCCTATTCGGCCTGATCAGCGTGCTGCCTCGGCTGACATGCCTCTGCGTGCGGCGCCTTCTCCTGTTCAAGAAATCTGCGGTCTGGGTGATCGTTTGAGCGATGCCTGTTGCGTTCGAGCACTGCATAAAGCCTGCCACATTTTGTGCATCTGTGCAAACGAACGATGACTTTGCCGCCACACCTGCAGACATGAGCGTTGTATGTGATCTGCTTTTCATTTTTTTATTATTAGTTTTAATTATTTATTATCTGTTTTTATTTGTTTGTTTTAGTTTTGTTAGATTAAATTTATTTTTATTTGTTTGATTAGTTTAATATGTTGTTAGTTTAAATTAGTTTATTTAATTAGTTTAATATTTTGTTAGTTTATTTATTAATTTGTTTAGTTTATTTTTATTAGTTGTAGTATTTTATTTTCTTAATTGATATTGTTTCATGTGGGATATTTTGAGAATTTGGGTGAAGCATGAGTCTTCCGTTTAATATTTATGATGTTTCCCCTATCACTTTGCACCCACATGAACCATGTTCACACTGCTCCAGCCATCACCATAGTTTAGGTGATTGTCCACACTGGGGACAATTTCCTAATTTTTTTTCAAATGAGCAGTTGAACACCAATTTCTCCAGCCCTGGGTTTGAATCAAATTCAAATTTTTATTACCTAGACTGGAGCAACTATTTTTTTTTATTTTCCGCACCGCTTTTTGATTTATTTTCTTTTTGTTATTTTATTTTTCTGTATATATTTTATGTGTTTCAGTTTCTAACAGCAATTAACCTTTGATGTTTGATCTTTGAGAAGAAAAGATTGCTGTTAGTTTTTGACAGGTGTTTGATGTTTAAGTTTGGGGGACGCCTTGGACTTTGCACATCGTGGTTCCTCATCCCACTGTAATGTATTTCTTGCCACATTTGGGACAATGTGTCATTTAAGTTTGGGGGTGTGGACAAACATTCTGTCTGTCTTTTTGTTTGTTTTATTTTATTTGTTTGTTTTGTTTTTGCATGTATATATTTGATTTTGCCATGTATATAAAATTTTTTCTTTTTTTTTGTTACTATGTTGTTGATTAGTCATGACTTACATTGTAATTGTGGATTGCATGTCATTGGTTTGTTTAACTTGTTTGAACATTGCCTATCATTAGAAATCAGTTTTGATTCATGTGTTGGATTAGAGACTTACTTGTTTTAATTGATATTTCACATGCACACTAGCAAGAGGGTCTGTGAGGTTTGAGATTTGACTTTGAAGTGTCGTCTTGAAATTTTTAGGTTTTTTGCGATGTGATGATAAAAACCTTGGCTTTAATAAAAATAAAAAAATAATAATAAAAAAATCAATCAAAATCATAATAAAGTGAATTTTTCATTGAGTAACGGACCTCTTGCACTGGCCAAGCAATGAGTGTTAGCGTCAAAAGATGAGAAATTGCTGTTAAAAATTGTATGGCTAGTTAGGCTTCAGAACTCTTTTGACTTGAGTAATTAAGCCCTTAGGGATGTCTCTACATCTAGTGCCCTAAAACCACTGGTTTGGGAGTCAACCCCAACGCTCGTTACATAGGTCATTTAGAAGTTTAAGGAAGTCAACATTGCACCTACACAAAAAATTGCATCTTTCAATTTAAGCCTTGGTTGTATTTATCACATTGTTTTTCCTTTGAATTTTGGGATACACGCCTTTGGAGAGTAATTAAACCTCATGATCTTATTGTTAGTTCACTTTGCACATTATGGAGCACGTGTTGTCTCAATTTTCCAACCTTGAATGAAAGATGTTTGGATGCCTTGATGATGTGGTTCATATGTTTAACATGTTAAATTTGCTAATGATATGTGAACCATGTGTTTGTGTGAAGGGATTTGTCTGATTAAAAACATAGTGCCAAATAATTGTTTGTGGGTGTCATTCCTGAAAAACTCTCACGAGACTTCACTTGTCCTCTAGGAAACTCCTAGAGGTTTAAAAGGCTTGTTGCATACGCTCAATGCAATCGTTCTCCCACGAAAGTGGACTTATGTTTTATTGTGTTTTCCGTTTTGTTTTGCTAAGGGACTAGCAAAATGTAAATTTGGGGGTATTTGATCGATGCCAAAAAGTGCTTATTTGGACCCCTTAATTTATATTTGTTAGGCCTTTAGCATTGTTAATATTTAATCATTTTTAGTGTTTTTTAGTATTTTGTGTTGTGCAGGACATTGCATTAAACCATGGCTAGCGAGGGCAAGAAAGTGGATTTCGTGAAGAACCCGCCAAAGTGCTCGACCGCACTTGGTGCGTTTTAACGCATTGACGGACGCGCAGCACCAAGGTCGCACGCAACTGCAAGAGCGGAGCGACGCGCCAGCACCACGGCACGCCTAGCGTGTAGCACCCGTTTGCGCCGCAGCTGTTAAAAGCTATACACTATACACTATAGCAATATAAACTATAGTAATTATTCAAAGTAGATATCCAGTGGTTGCCAACCTAAGGGAATGGTATCTACTCCTTAAGCTATTGATTTTTTTAAGCACCAAACTCAGCATGGGATCTACTCTAATTCTTTTCTCTCTCAAATGATTTAGCTTTACACTAAGTTGTGACACTTTAGTTGGCCAACAAGTCTATGAAAATCTTGAGGGGAATCATTCAAGATGTGTTGATAAAAGTGGATGTTCTACCACCCTGTGGACTTTATAATCTTAGACACATAACCTGTTCTAAATGTGGGGATCCAAATTCCTATGATATTAGGGTGACCTTTCTTAGCCACAACCTATGTCCTCATCAACTATAGGATGAGAGTGATGAAGATATCCTTTGGGAACATGATAGTGGAGCTGCACATCTTTGATATAAGTAGGTAGCCGTTTGAATATGAGCAAGGTAGAAGAGTGTGCTTGATTGAGGAAATAGTTGAGGAAACCTTCAATCAGCCGAGTACTAAAGACCCATTGGAAGAATGTTTTACTGAATGAGGATATGAGATAGACCTTGACCATTTACTTGAGCAAGCTGATGCCTTATTGGAGTCCACTCCTAAGATAAGAACTAAGAATGGGAAACCACTGAGCCTCTCAAACTGGATTTGAAGCCCCTACCGGACACCCTGAATTATAGAATTCTTGGTCCTGTTGAGTCTTGTCCTATGATTATTACTTCCGACCTGGATGATTCTCAAGAATAAAAGTTGTTGGATGTCTTGGAAAGAGAATAAAGAAGCCATTAGGTGGTCTATTGGAGACATCAAAGGAATTAGTCCTTTAGTGGTGATGCACAAGATTCACTTGGAAGAAAATGCTAAACCCTCTCGGGAACCACAAGGATGGTTGAATCCTACCATGCAAGAGGAAGTTCAAGCTTAGGTAATCACACTTCTAGATGTGGGAATTATATACCCGATTTCTGACAGCAAATGGGTGATTCCCATTCATGTGGTGCCCAAGAAGGTAGGTGTTACTATGGTCAAGAATCAAAACATTGAGTTAGTCCCAACTAGAGTTCAATCAAGATGGCCAGTGTGCATTGATGGCTGGAAGTTGAATTCTGTGACAAGGAAAGACCACTTTCCTCCACCTTTCATTGATCAGATGGTGGAAACATTGCTAGCGATGCTTATTATCGCTTCTTTGATGGTTACTCCAGCTATAACCAGGTTCCGTTGGACCCCGAAGACCAAGAAAAATCACATTTACTTGTCCTTTTGGTATGTTTGCCTACCGTCATATGCCTTTGGGGTTGTGCAATGCACTTGCTACTTTTCCATGGTGCATGATTAGTAATTTCTCTGATATGGTTGAACGTCACCTTGAGGTATTTTGGGATGACTTAGTTTTTGGGTCTTCATTTGTGGAGTGTCTGCACCATCTCACCTTAGTGTTGGGATGATGCAAGGAGAAGAATCAGGTTCTAAATTGGGAGAACTACCTCTTTATGGTAAAATAGGGGATTGTGTTGGGACATGTTAGTTCCCATAGAGGTATTCAGGTTGACAAAGCTAAAGTGGAACTGATCTCCAACCTTCCACCCTTGTGGATAGTGAAAGAGATTCAATTGTTTTTGGGACATGTACGATTCTACAGACGATTCATCAAGGACTTAAGTAAGATTGTGAGGCCTTTGTGCAACGTGCTTGCAAAAGATGCCCCCGTGTCTTCAATGATGAATGCCATACAACTTTTGAGATCCTGAAGAAGACCTTAACCTCCAAACCAATCATTCAACCACCCAACTGGGTGTACTTTTTGAGATAATGTGTGATGCCTTTGATTATGCTATGGGAGTTGTTTTGGGGCAACGGGTGGAGAAACTTCTTCATGTCATCTACTATGCCAGCATGACCCTACATGACGCACAACTCACCTACTGCACTACTTAAAAGGAGTTGTTCACAGATGTGTTTGCTTTAGATAAGTTTAGATCTTACTTGCTAGGGTCTAAGGTCTTGGTCCACCCGGATCATGGTGCTTTGAAGTATCTTGATCTTATTCAAGAAAGATGCTAAAACTCATCTTATCCAATGGATTTTGTTGTTGCTAGAATTTAACATAGAAATCAAAGACAAAAACAGTTCTGAGAATGTGGTAGCCGACCACTTATCCAGGCTGATTGTGAATTTCAATGAAGATGTTGTGCCCATTGCTTTGACTTTCCCTAATGAACAATTGATGCACATCTCCTAGAATCCGACGCCATGGTTTACAGACATAGTAAACTACCTGGTCACCAATCAGATGCCCTCTTGTTGTACCAAGCAAGACAAATCCAAATTCTTGGCTCAGGTAAAGTATTTCTTTTGGGATGACCCTTATTTGTTCATGTACTGTAGGATCAGATCATACAGAGATGTATTCATGAAAGTGACCAACAAAATGTCATCTCCTTTTGCCATGATCATGCATGTGGAGGCCACATCAATTCTAAAAAGACTGCTATGAAATTTTTTCAAAGTAGGTTCTATTGGCCCTCATTTTTTGTGATGTCCATGCCTATTGTTCAGCTTGTGAGAGATGCCAGAAATTGAGGAGTATTGAAAGAAAGAATATGATGCCTTTGAACCCTATCTTGATTGTGGAGCCGTTAAGAATACTTTCAAGGTAATTGGTCAAAGGCTAAAACCGTTCCTGGAATTGATGATCCCAAAGATGGAAGAAATGCCCTAGGAGGACCCTACTTATCCAAACTAAGCATCTACTATGGAGAGTCTGGCTGAAGACGATAAATTATTTCTTGTGGGAGGTAACCCCTCTTTCCTTTTATTTTTTGTCATTTTTTTATTTTATTTTGTTTTGTTTGTCTTTGTTTTTGTGTTGTTATGATTTTCTGGACAGGTATTTTTATGAGTAAGTTTGGGGGACGTTCTCCCTCTGCACACTCCAGTTTTTGATAAGTGCCAAAATATTTATATTTTAACCCTTAATTTACATTTGTTAATTTCTTAGTTTTTGTTATTTTGTTTCATTTTATTTCCTTTTTGTGTTTTCTGTGTTTTTGTAGGTCATGAAAGAAAAGGAAGCGTTTCTGAAAAAGTTTCAAGCTTAAGTGGAAAATTTGGAAGACCTAGAAGATATGGTTAAGTTTAATCATATAAAGGAAGGGATTAAATTGGAATTTATCAAGTTGGAGTTAAAATTGGATTGGATTCAAATTTGGATTCTGCATATGTCTCGGTATTTTGACCATAACGTTTTGCTCAAATATCGGCTTGAGATGATTCCAGCGGCATTGGAAAGATAACTCAACAGGCTATAAACCATTGTAAAATATAATTTTCCTATTTCTAATTCCTTCTATGCCAAAATCACCCCGTAAGATAGGAATACAATTTTGGACGAATCCTATCCTAATTTGGACTTAGGTTTTCTCTATCCTAATTAGACTAGGACTAAAACCTACGAATTTTAAGGTTTCTAAAGTCTTCCTTGGAAGTCTATAAATAGACCTCTAAGCCTTTTAGAGTAGGGTTCTGTACAATCTTGGAGGAGAGGAATTGGAGGCTACTTCTAGGGGCGGTTTTCGGTTCTTTCTTTTCCTTTTCTTTTTAGTTTTATTTTAAATATGTATAACTAACTATTTTAGTAGGGCTAGATTGAAACCCTAATTATGTTTATTTAATATTTCAATATTGGTGCCTTTATGATAATAATATTGTATTGCTTAACTTGATTAATGCATGTTTTATTGAATTCCTCATATGTGTGTGATTGGCCATTATCTGTATTTGGTATGGATTAGTTAATTCAATCAATTTGGATGACCAAGCCTTGGGTAATAAGAGTAACAAAAGAAATCCACACTGGGTTCTTGAGTTAATCAACATGGGGAACTGGAAGTAGACACCCATGCCTAATTCGTTGCTTAGGAAAATCAATAGCTTAAGGAGTAGACACCCATACCCTTAGGTTGACAAATATTAGGTATTCATAATATGATTGGAGCATTGACATATTGTTATATTATTTGAATATGATTAGTGGTGGATGATCGGTGTCAAATATTGTATATTTGACCCCCCTTAACTTATGTTTGTTAAGCTCTTAACTTTGTTAATTTCTAATGTTTTGGTTAGTTTTGGTGTTTTAGTGTTTTGCAAGTTGCTATGTTGCATTTGGGGCTAATGCCATTAAATCTGGGGCTTAAAATAGTTTCGGGAGCTTTGGCGGCAAAATTGAGTCGAGTGATGATTCGCACCCGATGACTCCCACCAAAATAGCCATATCTGGAGTTGTAGAACTCTGATTAGGGTGATCTTCGCGTCTTTGGAAAGCTAACTCAAAGATCTGCAAAATCATGTTTCACAAGATTTGGCCAATTTGAAGTAGTGCTCGAAAGCACGTTTTTATGCGATCGAGCGCAATTATGCCCATCCGATGCAAAATTCATGCATGAGTGCGATCGATCGCATTATACACTTAACTGACAGACAGCTGAAACCCTAAAATTAGCCTATAAATATCCCCTTTTCTCTTGTAAACAACCTCATGTTTGGAAACGCTTGAGGCCTAAAATCCTCCATATTCATCCTCTAAAACCCTCTAAACGCATTTTATCATTTAATGCTTTTAGTTATTTTATTTTAGCCTCTCATTTCCCTCACTATGGATTTTTTTATATATATTCCATGTTTGGTTTATATTTTTTGTCATTTAATTTAATGTATGTTCGATTCAATCACCATCTCTTGACAAGATTGTGATTGGTTGTTGTTTATGGATCGTTTTTGCGTCCAATATTTATTGTGATTCATCCGGGTTACATTGGATAGTTTAATCAAGTCCAATATCCCTTGTCATCAATGACACATTGGATGATTCGATTTCGGTTCATCATCCATTGTGATAGTTTATGAGTTAATACATCAAATGATTCGACTAGATTTTCTAAAGGCAAAAGAACATGCGAAGAGCTAGGCCACATGACGGTGTATGTGCTAACGTGAGAATAGGACATGCATTTTAACCTAATTGATTGATAGATGTGTGAATTAACATGCTTATATGTTGATTAAATTGTGGTGAGGTGAATTAGGGACCTTAGTCATTTTTATTTATTTATTTTATTGCATTTAATTTAGTTTATTTTCTGCACAACAATGTTTGATTTTGGGACTAGGTTAAGATATATTAGTTTAGGCATTAGAATTAGTTTCTAGCAAAGCCGATTCTCTGGGATCGACCTGACTTGCACACCACTACACTACTTAACGACTCGTGCAATTGGTGAGTACAATTAAATTTGTGCAACAAATTTTACGCCATTGGGGAATCGTGTTTTGTTTAAATTGATTTTATGCTTAGATTAATTTTATCTTTCTACTAGTTATTTTAATTTCAATTATTTTATTTGTTTCATGCTTTTGTATAGAAAAAAATCAAGCGTGCGCTATGCGATCGATCGCATTATTACTTAGATCGACGCATGCGTCACTTCGCTATATTTCTGCATGTCTCGGATCGATCTTATGTCATCGCCGATTGCATCTCTATGCATATATGAGACTTGAGGCGTTGTATGTGTTTCAATTTTTTTTTTTGTTTTATTTAATTATTAGTTTTTTTTAATTATTTATTTATTTTTTATTTTTTTTTATTTGCTTTTTTAGTTTTATTAGTTTTTTTTATTTTATTTTTTTTATTTTTGTTTAATTAGTTTTTTGTTTTGTTAATTTTATTTATTAGTTATTTTTTAGTTTATTTTTGTTAGTTTTGTTTTTATTTTTTTTATTGTTATTGCTTCATGTGGGATATTTTGAACTGTTTGGGTGAAGCATGAGTCTTCCGTTCAATTATTTTAATGTTTCTCCTAGTTGTATGACACCAAATCCTACCATTTTTCACTCACATGAACCATGTTCACACTGCTCCAGCTATTACCATAATTTAGGTGATTGTCCACATTGGGGACAATTTTCTAATTTTTCACATGAGCAGATGAACACCAATTTCTCCAGTTCTGGGTTTGAATCAAATTCAAATTTTTATAACCCAGACTTGAGCAACCATTCTGATTTTTCGTGGCATGATCGTGCTATGGAAAATTTTGCTCCCCAAGTTGACGAACTGCAAAATCCTGAATATCCGCAATTATACAACCAATTTTCTTCCCATTCATCATATGACTATCCTCCTAAGCAATCTTCTTTGGAAGAAACGTTTAAGGAATTCATGGAATTAGTCGGCCAACCCACCATTCTTGCTTCCCATGAACTATCTTTGGAAGAAACACTAGAGGAGTTTAGGCAAATAGTCAACCAACCTTGTCGAGAAATCGATTCCACTGTGGCAAACACTGAAGCGGTTGCAAGGTTAGAAGGACAGCTTGGTCATCTAGTTGCTGAGTTCAACAGAATTGAGGAAGAGAAACTTCAAAGTTAGGAGATGGCGAGAGGGCAGTACATGATTGATGAGGATTGCCCCAGCGATCTTCATCATGAGCATGTCTAAGCCACCACAACACTTGTTAGTGAGGAAAGAGCTTATAATCATGAGGAGGAAGAGAAAGAGGAGCAAGTTGAGCAATTTGAGCCCTCGCCAATTTTAAATTTGTCCAATGACAAGGAAGTGAGTACTGAAGTTCACTCCTTAATCACAATCCCTCTCGAGACACTACATGTACCACAAGCATCATTTTTTCAATGTCTCGAAGAGCCATCTTATGTGGAGATTTTCAAGGTATCACACATAGATAGGTGCAAATATAGGAATAGACATACCTAGAAAATTTTTCGAAGAAAACGAATTTGCTACATAAGATGGCGAAACATCCTTCCAGAAGAGTATCAAATTTTAAAGAAAAAATGATGGAAGGGATTGATTGGACACCCATATGAGCGGGGAAGGTGTGGTATTTTTCCCTTTTTATTTTTTGCACTGCATTTTTGATTTATTTTCTTTTTGTTATTTTATTTTCTATCATTTTATTTTTATTTGTTTCAGTTTCTAACAGCAATTAACTTTTTGATGTTTGTACTTGTGAAAAAAAAAAAATTGCTGTTAGTTTTTGACAGGAGTTTTGATGTTCAAGTTTGGGGGACGCCTTGGACTTTGCACTCTTCGGTTCCTCATCCCACTGTAATGTATTTCTTGCCACATTGGGGACAATGTGTCATTTAAGTTTTGGGGTGTGGACAAACATTCTGTCTGTCTGTCTGTTCGTTTTATTTGTTGTTTTTGCTTGTTTTTATCTGTATATAAATTTTTTTTCTTTTTGTTGCTATGTTGTAATTTGGGCAACTTACATCGTAACTATAGATTGCATGTCATTGGTGTGTTTAACTTGTTTGAACAGTGCATATCATTAGAAATCCCGGTTTTTGATTCATGTGTTGGATTAGAGAGACTCCACTTGTTTGACTGTTATTTCACATGCACACTAGCATATGGTTTGTGGTGTATGAAATTAGACTTGAGGAGTATTTTTCTTGAGATTCGTAGATTGATGCGATGTGTGATGATAAAACCTTGGCTGTAAAAAAAAAAAAAAATCATAAGTTGAACTTCTCTTTGAGTAACCGGACCTCTTGCTTGGCCAAGCAATGAGTGTTCGCATCAAAAGATGAGAAATTCCAGCTAAAATATTGTATGGCTAGTTAGGCTTCGTAACTCTTTTTGACTTGAGTAATTAAGCCCTTAAGGATGTCTCTACATCTAGTGCCCTAAAATCGCCTGGTTTGGGAGTCATTGGCCCAACACTCGCTACATAGGTCATTTAGAAGTTTAAGGAGTCAACCTACACAAAAAAAATTGCATTTTTCAATTCAAGCCTGGTTATTTTAATCACATTGCATTTCCTATGATTTTGGGGATACATGTCTTGAGAATAATTGAAACCCCATGATCTTGTGTTCACTTTGCACTTTATGGAGCATGTGTTGTCTCAATTTTCCAACCTTGAGTGAAACGACGTTTGGATGCCTGGATGATGTGGTTCATTTGTTTAAACATGTTAAATTTGCTAATGATGTATGAACCATGTGTTTGTGTGAAGGGCTTTGTCCATTAATAATATAGTGCCAATAATTGTTTGTGGGTGTCATTCCTGGAAAACCCTCACGAGACTTTACTCATCCACTAGAGATGCCTCTAGGGGTTTAAAAGGCTTGTCACATATGCTAAATGCAATCATTTCTCCCACAAAAGCGGACTTATGTTTATAGTTTCCATTGTGTTTTCATTTTTGTTTTGCTAAGGGACTAGCAAAATGTAAGTTTGGGGGTATTTGATCAGTATTTGACACCCCTTAACTTATGTTTGTTAAGCTCTTAGCTTTGTTAATTTCTAATGTTTTGGTTAGTTTTGGTGTTTTAGTGTTTTGCAGGTTGTTAAGTTGCATTTGGGGCTAATGCCATTAAATTTGGGGCTTAAAACAGTTCGGAGAGCTTTGGCAAAATTGAGTCAGCGATGATTTGCACCGATGACTTCCCACCAAAACGGCCATATCTGGAGTTATAGAACTCTGATTGGGGTGATCTTGGTGTCTTTGGAAAGCTAACTCAAAGATCTACAAAATCATTTTTCACAAGATTTTGCCAATTCTGAAGTATGTGCGCTCGAACGCATGTTTTGTGATCGAGCACAATTATGCCCATCTGATGCAGAAATTCTTGCATGAGTGCGATCGAGCGCACTTAACTGACCTGGCAACGCTGAAGCCCTAAAAATTAGCCTATAAATATCCCCCTTTCTCTTGTACACAAACCCTCACATTTGGAAACGTTTGGAAGTGCCCCTTGTGGCCTAAATCCTCCCTGTTCATCACTGTAAAACCCTCTAAACGTTATTTTATCATTTAATGCTTTTAGTTATTTTATTTTAGCCTCTCATTTCCCTCACTATAGTTTTGTTTATATATATTCATGTTTGGTTTATATTTTTTGTCATTTAATTTAACGTATGTTCGATTCAATCACCATCATGTGACAAGATTGTGATTTGTTGTTGTTTATGAATCGTTTTTACGTCCAATATTTGTTGTGATTGATCCGGGTTACATTGGATGGTTTAATCGAGTCCAATATCAATTGTCATCAACGACACATCGGATGATTTGATTTCGGTTCAACATCCATTGTGATCGTTTATGGGTTAATATATCAAATGATTCAACTAGATTTTGTAAAAGCAAAAGAACATGCGTAGAGCTAGGCCGCACGACGGGTGTATGTGCTAACATGAGAATAAGACATGCATTTTAGCCTAATTGATTGATAGATGTGTGAATTAACATGCTTATATGTTGATTAAATTGTGGTGAGGTGAATTAGGAACTTTAGTCATTTTTATTTATTTATTTTTAAGCATTTAATTTAGTTTATTTTAATGCATACCAACTGTTTGATTTTAGGACTAGGTTAAGATATTATTAGTTTAGGCATTAGAATTAGTTTCTAGCAAAGCCGATTCTCTGTGGGATTGACCTCACATTTGCACACCCGCTACACTGCTTAACGACTCGTGCAATTGGCGAGTACAATTAAATTTGTGTAATAGTGGATATCAAAACCCTACACTTTTATTTATCTTTATTTTTATTTCTTTTCTATAATATAAAGTTCGTGACAAACTTTGATATTTTAATTTAGAAAATTAATTCTTAACAAAATTAACAATCTCAGTGGGATCGATCTCGTACTTGCTGCACTATACTATTATTTTGATTTTGTGTACTTGTGAGTTAAAATGTACTAAATGTTATCTATTAATTTAGGTAGTATTTGGCATAACAATTTTCTTCACCTCTTGTTATTGTATTTTTACCCACATTGAGAACAATGTGTAATTCAAGTTTGGGGGTAAGAAAAAACACTGTTTTCCACTTTTGTTTGTTATCTTTTTATTTTTTGTTTCATTTTTGTTGCCTTAAAAAAAAGATTAGAATGTAATTTTCCCAAATTAGTTAATGGAATTAAAACCAATTGTCACATATTGAATTTAATAATAAGATAAAAAAGTAATATAACATTGAATAAAAATAATAAGAATAAAATAGGTAGGGTTTTGATATCTACTACTGATGAGTGCCAAATATTGCATATTTGGTCCCTTAGTTTGCATTTGCTAAGCATTTAGTTATATTATTTTCTGATGTATGTGTTAGTTTTGGTGTTTTAGTGTTTTGTAGGTTGTTAAGGGAAAATTGCAGTCTAAGTGTGAAAGTTGCAAAGAAGTTGAATGAAGGATTTGGAAAGCAAGCATGCATCACCCATGCGTTGCTGCCAGAAAAGGGCGAGGCATGCTGGTATGCTTGAGCACACCTAGTGTGCAATCGAGCGCACTTGTTCGACCTAGTAGCGCTAAAACCCCAATATAATATCATAACTTTCATTCTTTTCTTTTGTAAACGCACTAAGGGAGCACCGTTCAGTCTAAAACTTCGACTTTTTGTTGTTTTTGAGCTCTGTATTCACCTTCCATTGTAAGTTTGTCTAGTTTTATGTTTTCAATTGAGTTTAGGATGTTGTTTTTAGTCATGGGTCGAAGATGAAGTCTCGTCATTGATAAAAATTATATTCTCCTTATTTTTTCATATAATTCAGAGTTTGAATAAGTGTTGTTTTATTTCAATTCAATTAGTTGATTAATCCCTTTTAATTGAATGTTGTGATTGTTATGCGTTAAAAGTTGGATATTCTATGTGTTTCGTTTCGATAGATACATTGTTGTGCCAAATACTACCTAAATTAATAGATAATATTTGCTATGTTTTAACTCGCAAGTGCATAAGATCAGAACAATAGTAAAGTGTGCAAGTACGAGATCATTCACATGAGGATTGTTGATTTTGTTTAGAATTAATTAATTATCAAGATTGTCACAAACTTGATATTATAAAAAGAAATAAAGATAAATTAAAAGGTAGAGCTTTGATATCCACAACTAATCATGCTCAATTAATATACCAATATGCCAATGCTCCAATCATATTATGAATACTTAATGTTTGCAAACTTAAGAGTATGGGTGTCTACTCCTTAAGCTATTAATTTTCCTAAGTAACGAATCAGGCATGGGTGTCTACTCTGATTCCCCATGTTGATTAACCTAAGAAC
This sequence comes from Carpinus viminea, assembly GCA_013348765.1. NCBI lineage: Eukaryota > Viridiplantae > Streptophyta > Magnoliopsida > Fagales > Betulaceae > Carpinus > Carpinus viminea. The sequence goes on along the minus strand of CP054670.1, from coordinate 25,604,185 downwards.
CCGCGAGGAGATTCTTTTGTTGTTCAACTAAGCCAGGACTCAATCATCCAAATTGAATTAAATTACTAATCCATACCACATACATATGCTAGCCACACACATTCATGTGAGGAATTCAATAAAACAGGAATTAATCAATTTAAGCATCACAATATGATTATCACAAAGACACCAATATTTAAATATTAAATAAACATAATTAGAGCTTCAATCTATGCCTACTAAAGAGTTAGCCCCCAATTCCGCTCCCCAAGATTGTGTATTTTTCTAAGAGGCTTAGAGGTCTATTTATAGGCTTAGAAAAAATCCTAAAAGCCCTAGTAATCATAGGAAATTCGGAAGTCTGTCTCGTAACCAAATTAGGAAACAATCCTTGTACAAATTGGAATAGGATTCATCTAGATTTGCGTTCTTTTATTGCAGGGTGATTTTGGAATAGCACACGTCCGAATTAGGAAAATGCTATTTCAGAATGATTTGTATAAATTTGAGTTATATTTCCAATGACACTGGAATCACCTTAATTTGATATTTGTGCTGAAAGTTATAGTCAAAATACCACGACATTGGTAGAATCCAAATTTGAATCCAATCCGATTTTTCCTTCGATTATAAAAATTACGAATTGATCATTTCCTTTATTTAATTAAACTTAACCACATCATATAGGCCTCTATTATGATTGGTTAAGTTTAACCATATCTTTTAGGTCTTCCCAATTTGCCCTTTAAGCTTGGAACATTTTCAAAAACGCTTTCTTTTCTTCTATGACTTACAAAAACACAAAAAGAAAATAAAATGGCACAAAATAACAAAACTAGGAATATTTTAGCACTTATCACACCCCCAAACTTTCATATTGCTAGTCCCTTAGCAATACACAGCTAAAAACTAAATGAAAATAAAAAAACAAAAGATAATTCCATCTTTCGTAAGATGTACGATTGCATTTAGCGTATGCAACAAGCCTTTTAAACCCCTAGGCTTTTCCTAGAGGACAAGTGAAGTCTCGTGAGGGTTTTCCAGGAATGTTACCCACAAACAATACGCACAGCTCATGTTATCCAAAAATTGAAGTGTTACTCAAAATCATGATTTTCATTCATTAGCATGTTTAAAAAGATAAACTCCATCTTCACAATGAATTGGAATTTTAAAATCTAATTACTTACAAAAGACAGGATAAGGCATTACAAGTTTGAAATAGTGTAAAGTGAACTAGCACATAAATATAAAGCTTCCAATTATTTCCAATGTGTAATGTCTCAATATCTCAAAGTTCACTGAAATCCCCACAAGAATGAATAACTGTGGCATAACTTTCTTTTTCTTCTCTTTATTTTTTTATATCAGGCTCTGCAATGTTTAGTTCCCTTAAGCTTTCTAATTGACCCATGTAGCAAGTGTTGAGCCAATGACTCCCAAACCAGATGATTTTAGGGCATTAGGTATAAAGACACGCCTAAGGACTTACTAACTCGAGTAAAAAAGGCTACGAAACTAAACTAGTCATAATTTAACCAAATCAAAATTCTCACCATTTGACGTGAACACTCATTGCTTAATGAGGCAAGAGGTCTAGTTACTTTGTGAAAAATTTATCAATGATCATTTTTATTTTATTATTATTATTATTTTAATATGCTAGAGTATCCATCTAACAAGTCATCCAGTTTCACCCAAGACATAAAAACATACACATCAGACTCTCATGTCATACCTCGCAAATTATGTGTTATTGTGCTTGTGTCAAATTAGATCAAACATGTGAATTCTCAAATGCCTACAGTAAATAACCAAACTTAAAACCTCTATCATCAAATCATGTGTTCAAAATTTTATGCTCACCAATGAAAATCAAATCACAATTCTCAAATCAACCAAAATTTTAAAGACAAATATGAACATGCATTTTTTTTTTTTTTCAAAAACGGGACAAAGTGTGTGTAAATGTCTCCCATACCCCCAAACTTAAATTACAAATTGTCCCCAATGTGTATATAGCATGAAACGATCTCACGTGGGAGATGAAAAAACTGGCTGGAACAGTGTGGCTCAAAGCATTCCCCCCAAACTTGAATTTAAGCACACTAGTCCCTAAAAAAACACAAAACACTAAAGTAAAAATGGAAAACAAAAAAAAAAATAAAAAGAATCAAAGAAATAAAAAGGATATGCTATGGGATGCCTCCCATAAGCGCTAAGTTTAGCGTCTTTAGGTAGACTGTTGTCCTCCTCTTAAACTTGAAGCACCAGTCTTCTCATCTCTTGCACTAAAGAGAATGAATTTTTCCTATTGCACGGTGATTCAAATTGTTTGTAGATCGGGGTGGACCACCTTGAGTCTTCTCAAACAATTTCTCATCCGGGAGGGAATATGAGGAGAATACTCAGGGAGTTTTCCCATCTTGATGTCCTTAGTTTGCTCATTTAGTAGCCCTAACAGACTTCTCTCCTGGCCTCTTCGTACTTCGAGAATAGAAGCGGATGTTGAAAAAGTCTCATTGCTCTCTTCTTTTTCCCGATGTGGTTCCTGTGGAATCAGAATTTGCTCCTTCTTCGCCTCTTCCACTTGATTTTCAACCACCTCTTCCCTCTTAAGTGTGATGATAGCTTGCTCATGATAGTAAGTGCACTCATCATCCCTATAGTGTCCATTAGGATTGGCCACCAACTGACCTTGACACTCTTCTTCTTTGTATTATTGAGGCTAATAGATGGGAGGTCACTCTTCTTTATGAGCATCTAACTTGGCAATGTATTCAGGCAGTTGCATAGTGGCCTCACTGTGGCTAATAAAGGAGTATGATTGACCATAGAACTGCGGATATGATTGATGGTGCAAAGATATGGGAGATGGTTCCTCTTCTTGATATTGTTGAGGTGAATTGATGGAAGATTGTTCCTCTTCTTGATAGCAAATATTCTCCTCCTCCGTGTAGTGTCCATTAGAAGTGGTCACCGACTGACTTTAGCCCTCTTCTTCTTCTTCTTTGAGAATATCGGCTTATTGTTTATTGTGGGCCTTCATCTCTTCAGCCGCTTTTCATGTACTACTAGTCAAAACATTGATCTTATCTAACAACTCTTTAGAAACCTTAGGAGGAGGTGGTTCAACTTGATATTGCTGTTGTAGAGTTGATTGAGAGAAATATGAATGATCATAAAATTGTGGATATATGTTGCGAGTTTTAAAATGTACTCGCAAGCACACGATTCATTTGCAATAAAGTGTGTGCAAGTGCGAGGTCGATCCACAGGGAATTGCGTTATAAAAACCAATTTCTATCTAAATTAACCCTATTCTAACCTAGTTCCTAAGTTCGTGATTTGGTTGTGCAAAATAAACGTAAACTAAATAAAATGATACAATCAAATGAATTCAAACACTAAGGTCTTCTGACTCCACCTTGCCAAATCAAACAACACATTCTTGCATTTTATACACACAACCGACAAACAATTGAATTTTATAAATTGTTCAAAGTTTCATAAACATGTATATTAAATCATTCGATGAATCTAACTGTTAAACAAATCACAACGAATATCCAATTGAGATCAAATCATCCACTGTAACCATTTGATATATGAATCACAATTCAATGTATCCATGGATGAAAACGAATAGAAATTTTTTTATGAATACGAGACATGACATTCAATCAAATGAAATTACTCAAGCAATTGAATTGAATTTGAACAACAACGTGATTAAACATCGAAATTGTATAAATAAAATTACAAGAATGTAATTGTTTATCAATGATGAGGCTTCATCTTCAATCTTAGTTGAAGGTTTTAGCCTCTCATGATCACAAAAGACATCGTAAAATCAATTGAAAACATAAAAGTCCTAAAACTTACAAAGGGAAATGTAGAACGAGCATTAAAATGACAATGGGTCGAAATTCGGCTCTAAACGGTGCCTTCGATATCTTTTTACAAAAGAAAAGCATGCTTAAATAATAAAAAACTAGGGCTTCGATGTTGCCAGGTCAGCGCGAGTGCGCTCGATCGCACACTAGGTTCGGTCGAGCGTACTCGGGATTTCATTAGCTCTTCTGCGGTGTAGGCATGCACCCTAGCATTCCTTGCATGGGCTTGAGCACAAATGTGCACGATTGGGGCACTATGCGCTCGATTGCTATTCCAAAGGTCTTCACTTCTTTGCATTTTCCACCTTCAAACCGCAATTTTCTCTCAATGACTTGCAAAATACTAAATCACCAAAACTAACAAAAAAATCAAAAAATAACAAAACTAAGAACTTAACAAATACAAGTTAAGGGACCCAAATATACAATATTTGACACTCATCAAATACCCTCAAACTTACATTTTGCTAGTCCTTTAGTAAAACAAAATGAAAAACTACATTGAAACAAGTAATGTAAGTCCGCTGTCGTGGGAGAAATGATTGCATTTAACTTATGCAACTAGCCTTTTAAACCCCTAGGCATCCCTAAAGGTCGAGTGAAGTCTCGTAAGGGTTTACGAGCAATGATACCCAAAAACATTTATAGCACTATGTTATTGACAAACAAAGACTTTCATACAAACACATAGTTCATACATCATGAACACGTAACACACAAACCACATCATCAAGGCATCCAAACATCATTCAGCTCATAGTTGGAAAATTGAGACAACACATGCTTCAATAAGTGCAAAGTGAGACTAACATACACTCATGAGGTTCGAATTAGTTTCAAAGCTTGTATATCCCAAAATTCATAGGAATGCAATCAAATGAAAAACAACCAAGTGTATTGTCCACAATGTATCATTCAATCACAGAGACCAATATTTTTCTTGTAAAATTAACAGTCTTCTCCAAAATTCTCTTAATCTCGCAACTTAAAATCTCCACTTGTCCACTTGTCTATGGGTGACAACCTTATGCGTGATGAAATACTTCTTCATCAGCTATTGAAATATCCTGTTGCAAAAATGCTTACCTCCATCACTTATGATTGCTCGAGGAGTACCAAAACTGGACCATAGTCAACCTAGACAAATGATCCGCCACAACATTTTTGGAACCCTCTTGTCCCAAATTTCTATTTCAAACTCCCAAAGTAGCAAAAGCCATCGGATAAGACGAGATTTAACATCTTTTTTGGAAAAAAGATACTTCAATGCTACGTGATCTGAGTAGATGATGACTTTAGATCCTAATAAATAGGTTCTAAACTTGTCTAATGTAAAAACGACTACCAACAACTCTTTCTCTGTAGTAGAGTAATTGAGTTGTGCATCGTTTAGAGTCTTACTCGCATAGTAAATAACATGGGGAAGTCTATCAACGCGCTACCCTAAAACAGCTCCAATGGCATAATTTGATGCGTTACACATGATCTCAAATGGAGTAGCCTAGTTAGGTGGCTAAATAATAGGTGTGGACATTAGAATGCTCTTAAGCTCCCCAAATGCTCTCTTACAATCCTCATCAAATACAAATGGGAAGGTAAACATGCACTTTGAGTAATAACCGAAAAGAGGGCATTACCTCTGCTAATACACCATATAATAGGTTTTAGGGTTTTCAAAGCTCTATGGTGTAGAACTAGCGATAATTGCCTAATTGTTTTAATGCAGAAAAGTCTAATGCTTATAAGTCACAACTCCCATACATAGTCTACGAGATATTACCCATTCTCAGCAGGGTTGATACTGTCCCAAAGGACTTATAATATAATGCTAGTGCCCCAACAATTGCATAACATATCGTACATAGCATTAGTGGCACGACCGAGTCTGACCTCGAGTGGCCTACACCAACTAATGACATCCATCCTATAGTGACCGAACCATTGGGAATGGTTGCATCAAAGTCACGAAACCAATGGATCCAAAGCCCCGTATAATGCACACATTTGACCATAATACGCAATTTATATAGTAAGCCCATGGCCCGTTTATACTGCACGTACCGGCATATCATGTCTTAAGATGCATCTTAACAGTTTATTTAATAACACAGTTACCGAGTAATTACAAAAATACACATGCTCGTATCATACGCTTGGTCAGTCAATGACATATCCCACGTTTTACATAAAAATGGTGTAAGTGTTTACTTACCTCGCGCACTCGAGTGAATCCTTTGACCAAGCTATTTCCTATTATAACGGATACAAGACACCGTTATTCTAAGCCTTATGAAACCTAGAAATGTAGCTAGGCCTGAGCATACACTTGTGAAACTTAAGAATAGGTGCTCTGCCAACTAATCGTACATCTGGCCTCGATGGCGTATGTCCGCTCAATGTGTTAAGCACACCGTTTCAAGATTCGGACAGTACATGTTCCTAAAGGCATTCATAGACCTCTAAACTTCCAATAAGCTAGCAAAATATTACATGCAACGTAAGGAATCACAGAACCACGATTCTTTGAGAAAACCCTTTGAAAACATCATTATCTTTAGGAAAACGTTTAGTGAACACTTGAAAACCATTATCAAGGCAAGAACACAAAATAAGATAGTGTTAAATACAATGGAACAGAGCTTACTCCAAAGCTAAGTACAGACATGGTCTCCTCTCCTCGGAAACTCCTATTTGAAGCTCAACCTCATGAATTTCTCACTTAAAAATCTAAGGAAGGGTTCTGGTAGCCTAGAGGCACACCAGGGGAAGGAAGAAGGAGTGAGAAATGAGAGGAGGGGCAGGCTATTTATAGGGAAAGTTTGCCACCAACTCTTTGACAAAGCAGTGGAGGTCTGGCAACCCTAGCGTACGTCCGGTGGTCTTTGCACATTGGTCTAGAGGGTGTTTTGTACATCTAGATATTACCCAAAGGGTATCCCAAAAAGTAGTGTACGTTTGCTGGTCCCACATACGTTCATTGTACTATTTGTAGCGCATATGTCCGTGGTCCTCCCATACGTCCGCACTACAGACAGCAATGTACGTTTCCCAGACCTAGCGTACGTCCGCCTCCTGAGTATTAGTGGTTGGCTTCTATCCTCTAAAGGTCCAAAGGGTGTTGTAGGCTAATGCTAAGGGTTCTGGGTCTCGTTAAACACTTTTATTGAAAACCTTTGTTGATTGCTCCTATGGAAAAGATTTTGTCTAATAAAAATGTTGGCTTTTTATCGAGGTATTACACGACTGACTGTTCGCAAGTGGCCAGCTGAGTTCGGACCTTATGCACCCAGATACCAATCTCGCTTGGTGAACACAGGGTTTCAACCTGGTCTAGCTAGAAGTCAAAGTCTTAACCTACTTCTGAACCAGTTGAGGAAAAAAAGACACGAGCAGCAACCAAGAAGAAACAAGCAATAGCCAAATACCGCAGCGTCTCAGCGATACGTGATTTGCCACCTATCCCCAGGAGGTTAACCCTTATCTTAGTGAGGAAAGGAAGCAAGTGATGCATACCCATCTGTCCCAGATTTCAAATGAATACGCCTAGATGGAACTGTGAGAGATCCGATTGCTATAGGTGGGAGCGCTGCTAGAGGGATCCGACTATCAAAGGACTACTTTCCTCTCCAGCATCAACACGGACTACGAGGTGCTGGTTAAGGATGAAGAAGACCTGTCTAAAGACTTGTTTGAAAAGATTAGGTTTTGGGTAGTATCTTAAGGATTAAATAGCGAGGTCCCCTCTCACACTTAGAAGTGATGAGTTTTGTGTTTAGGTGTCTAAGTTTGTTTTTCTGAAGCACAAATGAATTTTCATTATACCTTAGAATTTCAAAAATAAAATTAGTTTGAATTATCCAAGCCTTTAACCTCCTGCTACTTTGGGAATTTTTTTTAAAAAAAAAAGCATTTTAGGGTTTAAGCGAACATATGCGCCTGTGACTGGACGTAGGCTCTAACCCAGCGTACTCTAAACTCTATTCATTTCATTTTTCTTTCACTTTCTGTCAACTCAAACACCTTGCAACCCATTTTCGGCCAAGTCTCCAATGAACTCAATCGTTTTCAAGCTCACATTACAGATTAAACCCAAGGTACGAGATTTTTCCAAGTTTTCCCAATTTTTCGCAACTTAGGGTTTTGAGTTTTAAATTTTGATTTCTTGCATTTTCTTGCATACTAGCTGTTTGGTTGTGAACTAGGATCATACTATAGGGTAGTTGGGACTATGTTCTGTCATTTTTCCAATTAAATCTTGATTTTTTGAATTTTGGGGGTTTTGCCCTAAATCCGAAACCCATGAGATTTCATGATTTTCCCATGCAATTGATGCATGAAATGAGACCTAAACCTTTCCATTATGACCTAGGAACAAAACTCACTCACTCTTTTTTCCCAAAATTGCTCAAAAATTTTGGGTCAAACCCTAGTTCTTAAAAGTTAGGGATTTCGGATTTTTGTGAATTTGATGGTTTTCTTGGGGTCCTTTGGACCAATTGAGATCTAACACTTGTAATTAGGAACCCGGTCTACGAACTTGACCGTTTGGGTTGGGATTTTTCGCCCAATTGTAAAAATTACCAAAATGCCCCTCATACACCAAGAATAGGCTTTTTGCCCTTATTTGATTCCATAAAGTCGATTCAAACTCGTTTACCAATTGTACCCATAAACCCTTTTTCAAGGACTTAGTTTACAAACCTGGTCCTTGAAATTGTGTTTGAACCCCGTAATGCCCTCAATGCCTTTCTTTTCCTAGAAAGAGTATTTTTGTCCTTTGTAACCTGACTCGGTCAGATGAGCATTAATTCACTACTAGCTATTCCGATCCTACATAGGTAATTGAAATCTCGGGCATTTTGATTTTCCTTAAATTGCCCTAATTTAAAAAAAAAAATCATTGCTTCGGTGTTAACCGTTTATAAAAGTACCAAACCCCTTTTAAGCCAGAATCCCTTAACTACACCATTCGACAAAATGCCTAAATACTCTTCAACCCGACCTTGATTTTTACATCAATCATGGGTCCAAGCACCCTAATCCTTCCGACATCATTTAAACCACCTATGCTTGGAGTTCACAAACACACATCTCTATTCTTCTTTTATGCTTTCCCTTACACTTCATATAGAGCATGCAAAATTAAGACATTGTGTGTGAGGTTTTGCGTGGGGTAGAATTTTGCATAGCCTTGAGAGTTTAGTCTTGATTAAAGTTTCTGATGTAGGGCGATGGCACAGACAAAGGCAAGCGCAGTGGCATCCATTTTCTCCCGTACACGGTCGTGCAGGCTCCAACGCGAGGCACAGTTCACCTAGGACCCAGAGTTTAAGGTGGAGGTTACAATGACCCCAATAGGTAGGTCGGGTGTGACGCCCCGCCCGATGGGCAAATCAATTAACTAGTAATTGATCCTACGGTGCACCATCTCAACCATGTCCCTCCAAGACACGACCTCCGGAAAATCACTTTCCTCATCATAACTAGAAAACTGCAACGAGACAATAAATGAAACATCACACAACAATACTAGAGATAAAGTACTACATCACCATAATATCATAAATGGTCACCAAATGTACTGGTTATCAAACCATCATCAAGAAAACAGCTACACCCAAAATAACAAAATGTCACATAGTACACAAAAGATCAACAGATCAAAGCCTAGACTTAAGCTTGAGCAGAGCTAGTGAAATAAAAATATGTATCATGTCTGCACGAGCAGATCCTCCAGCCTCCCACATCGAACGCAACCAAATAGGGTCCATGTCTTCAAGATCATATGAATCAAGTTCGGAGCTAGCACCCAAGTCTTCTTCGATGGCATCCTATTTTAAAGCGGTTAAACCGTATAATAATCGTAATGGGAGATGAAATATAAAGGAAAAGGGTAAGTCTAAGACTTAGTGATTTTTAACGCAGATAATACCCATGCCAGTTTAGTAATGAACTCAGATGTTTAATAAGCAAAAGCAGTTCCATCATGACAGCTTATTTATACGTGATATATATAATAGATGATATATGCATATGATGTAAACAACAGTCATAGTTCAACAGTATGGGTCTACCCGAGATATTACCCCTTCTCTAAAGGCTTGATGCTATCTCGAGGGACCTATAATACAATGTCAACGCCCCAACTATTGCACAACATACCGTATGTAACATTAGTGGCACGATCAAGTCCGACCTTGAATGGCCCACACCAACTAATGATGTCTGTCCTATAGTGACCGAACCATTGGGAATGGTTGCACCGTGGTCATGAAACCAACGGATCCAAAGCCCTATATAATACACATATTTGACCATAAAGCTAACATGTATAGTAAGTGTAGTGACCCAAATATTTAACTAAGCATAAGTAGCTTAGTTAAAGGGTTAATGTGGACTTTGGGTCACTAGGATCCACTAGAAGGGCATTTTGGGGTATTGGACCTCTGGGCCAAACGTACGCTAGGTTGGCGGACGTACGCCGTTGTCTGTAGTGCAGACGTACAGTGGTCCCACACCGGACGTCCACTGACAGAAAGTACAACTGTACTTTGTGAATAGTACAATGGATGTACGCCAAAAGTACCGAACGTACGCTACTTTTTGGAATACCCTCCGGGTAATACCTAGACGTACGAGACAGTCTTCGGACCACTGTGGAAAGGTACCAGACGTACGCCACTTTGGCCGGACGTCCGTTGCTTTCTGACCCTATAAATACCCCCTCACCCCTTCACCCATTTCACACCATTCTCGCCCCTAAACCCCCCTCTTCGCCCCTAGGCTGCCAGTAAGCCATTTTGTGAGTATTTTGTGAGGTTTTGTGAGTATTTGGGAGGTTTCGGTGCCACCGGAGGAAGGAACTCTTGAGGTTTTGCTTCAAGGAGGTAACGCTCGGTTTCCTTAGCTTTTTAATACATCGTTATGCTGCTCGATTATAGTTCTATGTTGCTAGTTGTAGTTGTTAGCCTAGTTATGCTTTTAATCTTGCTTAGGCTAGCGTTTTGTTAAGCTTAGCGTTGTTGTCTTCGCATGGAGGTTATAATCTGTGTTAGGAGGCCTTAGGAAGCCTTGTTGGCCTTAGGAGTCAGAGAATAGGCGGACAGTGGAGAGAAAATAAAGTTCTCCCTGAAAGACGTCGGAGCGGACGTACGGTCTTGTGACCAGATGTACGGCCCATCGTGACTCAGCGGACGAACGGCATCGAGCCGAATGTACGGCTAGAGTGTGGTAGGGAAACCCTATTTTCACCAACCGTCCCATAGCTCTTATTTCCTTGTTATAGAGTTGTGCTTTAATAGAAATAGAACTGATGATAGGTCTTTTCTCAGTATTCGAGGTTATGGAGCCTCAAGGGAATTACATGGAGGAGCTTTACGGCCCTGGTGAGTACAAACTCACATGGATGCTTTGTTGTTACTTTTCCTGCATTGCACGTATTTTGTATATATCAAACATTCATGTTTTGCAACTCTCATGAAATACATTTTGAAACTACGGAGAACTCTCTTTGTGAAAACGGTGTCTCATTAACAAGATAATAATGAGACTTGTAAACTGTACATGTAAAAGACCGATAAGACTAATTGCATCAGAAGACATGGTACACCCACGGCGGTAGTAATGGCCATGGGCTTATTATACGGGTTAGCTTTATGGTCAATGTGCGCGTGTGTGGGGGCTGGATCCAATGACTGTGACCAATGATGCAGCCATTCCCAATGGATGGTCACTATAGGACGGGACGTCATTAGCGGTGTGGGCTACCGGGTTGAACTTGGTCGTCGCTAGTGTTACGATGGTATGTTTTCATGCAATTGCTAGGCAATCGGCATTGTACTACAGGTCCCTCGGGATAGCATCAACCCTGTTGAGAAGGGGTAATACCTCGGGTAGACCATATTGTTGAACTATTACTGTTACTCATGATTATAAGCATATATTATATCTATATATATATCACCTGCATGATAACTGTCATCTCATAATGCTGCATGTGTTTTATAAATAAAAGAATCCACAAATTAATGACGGGTACATCATGTGGATTTCTACTCACTAAGTCGTCGGACTTACCCTTATATTATTTCCCTTTTTTCTCCATATGTACGATTATGCTGTTCTAGATAGTGGATACTGTGAAGCATCCGATTCTTGTGGAGGATTCGATCCAGAGATGCTTGAGGACTTATTGCAAGCTTAAGCGGGTACTCATAGTAATTAGTACTTTTGAGTTATGTTGTAGACATTAGGGCTTGAAGCATGCTTGCTTGCGTATTAGGGTTTAGCACGGATCCCTTGTACTAATGTATATCGTATGATTTCCGCTGCTTTGATGATCTTTGGCTAGATGCTTTGGTTATACTGATTTATGTTTACAATACTTTATTACTTCCGCTGCTTAGTATCCTCTGTTTTTGAGGAGTAGAGGTCCTAGAGGTCTTGTTCGGAGTGGAACAAGGCTGGGAGATGAACTGTTGAATTAATTACAAGTTAATTAATTCTCGGGGCGTTACAGTAAGCCCATGGCCTTTACTACCGCACGTACTGGTGGACCATGTCATATGATGCAAATTATCTTGTGTGTATTTTATATGGATGTCATTTTACAAGTCTCACTTGGTTAACATGTTCAGCATAATGTTTTTCTCAAAATGCCTGAGGTCATATGCAATAAGTATAAATCGTGAGAGTTGTAAAATATGCATGTTTTCTTGATACACAAAATAAATGTGTAGTGCATGGAAAATAGCAATGAGCATTATGTGATTTAAAACTCACCTGGATCGAAAAGCGTCTCCGAATACTCCGAAAGATCTGGGTTCTCCAAATCTGTGGAAAACCTTCTATTAGTCCTAATTCCACTATAATAGCTCTAGAGTAAGGAAAACAGGAGCTATGGGACTGTTGGTGAAAATAGAGTTTCCCTGTCACACACTGATGTACCAAATACAAAAGTACTCACAAGTGTACTAGTCGTATGCAGTAAAGTGCGCGTACAAATGCGAGGTCGATCCACAGGGAATTTGTGTTCTTGTAAAAACCAATTTTCTATTCGAATAAATCCTATTTTAATCTAGTTCCGCAGTTGGTCGTGCAATGGTGACAAAACTAAATTAAATGATAATTTAAACAACAATCAAAGTAAAATACTAAGGTTTCCGAATTCACCTCACCAAATTCACATTACACTCTCACGTTTACGCATACAATCAATATTGGAAACATTTAAACAATGTTCAATAGTAGTGACCGTGCACGTAAAATCATTCAATGAATCCATCCGTTTTAAGGATCACAACGAGTATTTAATTAAGATCAAATCATCCACCATATCCGTAGATCACGATGGATATTAGTTTCAATCCAATCACTTGATGTACCCCCAGACGAAACACATTTAATATAAAACTATGAACGAAATCAAAAATGGTGCTTAATCTCATAAAATAAATCAAGCAATTGAAAAGACTTTGAACAACTAATATACATAAATTAAACGAATGTTGACGTTTAACAACTATGCTACTAGGCATACTTTGAGCGCTAACACATTGTTCATATTTCCGTCTATTGATAAAGCACATATGCATATCCTATTGTTGCTGCAAATCTTATCGAACTAATTGATGCAAACACTATTTTAAGAGGTCACAATGGATATTGGTTCGAAGATGAATCATCCGATGTATCTCCGGTTGCAACGAATGTTGACGTTTAATGATTTGTAAATAACAATCAACACACTTTTGTCACTAAAATGTTTTGAAACGAATATACATAAATTAAACGACAGAATAATACAAACTAGACCTAAATATATATATAAACAAATCCATAGTGAAGGGAATAAGAGACTAAATAAAAGCAAAATAAAACATTAAATAAATAAATGACAATTTAGGAGGGTTTTATAGTGGGAAACAGAGGGTTTGAGGCCCTAGGGGCGCCTCCCAAACGTTTCTAAACGTAAGGGTTTGTTTACAAGAGAAAGGGGGGTATTTATAGGCTAATTTTTAGGGTTTCAGCACTGCTAGGTCAGTTAAGTGTGCTCTATCGCACTAGGTGCGATCGATCGTACTCGTGCAAGAATTTCTACATCAGATGGGCATAATTGTGCTCGATTGCAAAACGTGCATTTGAGCACACATACTTTAGCATTGGGCAAATCTTTTGAAATATGATTTTGTAGATCTTCGAGTTAGCTTTCCAAAGACACTAAGATCACCCCAATCGGAGTTCTACAACTCCAGATATGGCTATTTTGGTGGGAGTCGTCGGGTGCGAATCATCACTCGACTCAATTTTGCCACCAAAGCTCCCCGAACTGTTTTAAGCCCCAGATTTAATAGCATTAGCCCCAAATGCAACATAACAACCTGCAAAACACTAAAACATGAAAACTAGCCAAAAACATTAGATATTAACAAAACTAAGAGCCTAACAAACGTAAATTAAGGATGGTCAAATATACAATATTTGACACCGATCAAATACCCCCGAACTTACATTTTGCTAATCCCTTAGCAAAAAAAAAATGAAAACACAATGAAAATAATAAACATAAATCTGCTTTCATGGGAGAAACGATTGCATTTAGCATATGCAACAAGCCTTTTAAATCCCTAGGCATTCCTAGTGGACGAGTGAAGTCTCGTGAGGGTTTTCTAGGAATGACACCCACAAACAATTATTTGGTACTGTGTTATTAATGGACAAAGCCCTTCACACAAACACATAGTTCACACATAATTAGCAAATTTAACATGTTAAACATAGGAACCACATCAACTAGGCATCCAAACATCATTTCACTCAAGGTTGGAAAATTGAGACAACACATGCTTCATAAAGTGCAAATGAACTAACACAAGATCATTGGGGCTTTAATTATTCTCAAGATGTGTATCCCCAAAAATCATAGGAAATGCAATATGATTAAACAATCGAGGCTTGAATTGAAGAATGCAATTTTTTGTGTAGGCTGTGCAATGCTGACTCCCTTAAACTTCTAAATGACTTATGTAACGAGTGTTGGGCCAGTGACTCCCAAACCAGGCGGTTTTAGGGGACTAGATGTAGAGACATCCCTAAGGGCTTAATTACTCAAGTTAAAAGGAGTTACAAAGTCTAACTAGTCATACAATATTTTAGCTGAAATTTCTCATCTTTTGACGCAAACACTCATTGCTTGGCCAGGCAAGAGGTCCGGTTACTCAATGAAAAGCTCAACTTATTATGAATTTTATTTTATTTTTATTTTTATTTTTATTTTTTTTATTATAGCCAAGGTTTATCATCACACATCACATCAACCAACGAATCTCAAGAAAAGCACTCCTTAAGTCTAATTTCATACCCCACTGATTCTATACTAGTGTGCATGTGAAACATTAATTAAACAAGTGGAGTCTCTCCAATCCAACACATGAATCAAAAACTGGGATTTCTAATGATATGCAATCTTCAAACAAGTTAAACACATCAATGACATGCACTCCACAGTTACGATGTAAGTCATGACCAATCAACAACATAACTACAAACAAAAGGAAAAAAAATTTGATATACAGACAAAAACAAGCAAAACAACAAATAAAACAAACAGATAGACAGACAGAATGTTTGTCCACACCCCCAAACTGAAATGACACATTGTCCCCAATGTGGCAAGAAATACATTACAGTGGGATGAGAAACCGAAGAGTGCAAAGTCCAAGGTGTCCCCTAAACTTGAACATTAGAACACCTGTCAAAAACTAACAGCAATCTTTTTCTCAAGGATCAAACATCAAATGGTTAATTGCTATTAGAAACAGAATAAAATAAAAATAAAATGACAAAAAAGAAAATAAATAAAAAATGAAGTGCGGAAAATAAAAAAAGAAAAAAAATATCTCACCTTCCTCGTTCATATGGGTGTCCAACCAATCCCTTCCATCCTTTCTTCTTTAGAATATGATACCCCTTTGGAAGGATGTTCCGCCATCTTATGTAGAAATTTTTAAGAAAAATTTCTACATAGGATGGCTCTTCGAGACATTGAAAAGATGAAACTTGTGGTGAATGTTATGTCTCGAGAGGGATTGTGACGAAGGAGTGAGCTTCAGTACTCACTTCCTTGTCATTGGATGGGTTTGAATTTTGCGGGGGTTCAAATTGTTCAACTTGCTCCTCTTTCTCTTCCTCCTCATGATTATCAGCTCCTTCCTCACTAACAATTGTGGTGGTGGCTTGAACATGCTCATGATGAGGATCACTGGGGCAATCCTCATCAATCATGTACTGCCCTCTCACCATCTCTTGAATTTGAAGTTTCTCTTCCTCAATTCTGTTGAACTCGGCAACTAGATGACCAAGTTGTCCTTCCAACCTTGCAACTGCTTCAGTGTTTGCCACAGTGGCATCTGTGATTTCTTGACAAGGTTTGTTGACTATTTGCCTAAACTCCTCGCGTGTTTCTTCCAAAGATAGTTCATGGGAAGCAGGAATGGTGGGTTGGCTGACTAATTCCATGAATTCCTTAAATGTTTCTTCCAAAGAAGATTGCTTAGGAGGATAGTCATATGATGGATGGGAAGAAAATTGGTTGTCGAACTGCGGATAATCAGGATGGTGCAGTTCATCAACTTGGGGAGCATAATTTTCCGTCGCATGAGCTTGCCACGAAAAATCAAGATGGCTATTCTAGTCTGGGTTATAAAAATTTGAATTTGATTCAAACCCAGGACTGGAGAAACTGGTGTTCATCTGCTCATGTGAAAAATTAGAAAATTATCCTCAATGTGGACAATCACCTAAACTATGGTAATGGTCGAGCAGTGTGAACATGGTTCATGTGGGTGAAAAATAGTAGGATTTGGCGTCCTACAACTGGGACAAACATTAAAATGATTGAACGGAAGACTCATGCTTCACCCAAACAGTTCCAAATATCCTACATGAAGCAATATCCATAAAACAAAAACAAAATAAACAAAAACTAATAAAAATAAACTAAATAAATAACTAAACAATAAACTTATTAAAAATAAAAAAAACTAATTAAACAACTAAAAATAAAAATAAACTAACAAAACTAAAAACAGCAATAAATAAAAAAAAGGAAAAATAATTAATTAATTAAAGACAAAACAATAATTAAAAAAAATCAAAAATTAAAACTTAGCTGCCTTGGTTGGGTATGCTGGTGCTGACTGCAGAGATGCGCTCGAGCGCAGGTATCGTGCGATCGAGAGTGAACATAAAAATGTGGTAGTCTGTTGCAAGTGCGATTGATCTCACCAAGGAACAAGCGATCGCACAAGCGCATTGCGTCTGGGTCTAAAAACAAATAAATCAGTCTGCTGGTGGGCTCGATCTCCACAAACGTGAGATCGATCGCATAGCCACACTTGTGCAAGTTTCTGTCACTGTGCGCTCGTGCTCAACAGCAAATCTGTCGAATGCAAGCAGAAGTGTGGCAGTGTGCTCGAGCGCAAGTAACTACGCTCGATCGCACTTACAGAATTCAAAATTCCAGAAACTATCAACATACTCAAAAATCAACCAAACATTAATCTAACTTTCTTTTTTTTTTGGATTTTTTTTTCTGTACAAAAGCACGAAACAAATAAAATAAATGCTGAAATTAAAATAATTAGTAGAAAGATAAAATTAATCTAAGCATAAAATTAATTTAAACAAAACACCGATTCCCCGGCAACAGCGCCAAAATTTGTTGTGCAAATTAGATTGCACTCGCTATAACACGAGTCATTGACCTTGTAGCTTTGTAAAGTGCGGGATCGAACCTGATAAGTGCTTTTTGGTGCTTTTTCATACCCCTTTATTTATGTTTGTTAGACCTTTAGCATTGTTAATATCTAAGCATTTTACTTGTTTTATTTGTTTTGTAACAAACAGGCCCTTACATCACATCTCGATCGAAAAAGCAAAATGGAGCAAAATGGACATGAAGTGAAGAGAAGTGTTTCCTGATGTGCATTCGAATGCATGGAACGCAAAGACGGTCGTACGCAGAGCTAAGGTCGAACGCCAGCGCTGCCTGCGCCTAAGCGGTTATCTGCGGTCAACCGTGTGGTGCGCGTTCGACCACAATAATCGGGTATGTCAAACGCAAGGCCTCATTCGTAACGAGGCCTATAATCTGCAGGTCTATAAATAGGTCCCTTGGGTCATTTGGTCGAGTGTGCTTTTCCATGGGCATTTTTTAGAGAGCGTTTTGCCACTATTGGCCATGCTCTGCCCATTTTATTTGTAATAAATTACTTCAAAGTTTATTTTATGCATTCTTCTACCATTTTATCATTTTATTGTCTAATGGAAGGCTAATCTTCAACTAAGGTTGAAGATGAAGCCTCCCCTTTAATTCATGCAATTTACATTATAGTTTTAAATTCCGTCATTTATTTTATGTTTAGTCGTTCATTTTGGTTTATGTGACAACTTCAATTGAAAAATCGGTTTGTGTTGCATCCATGTCCAACATCAATGTGTTCCAATCCGGAGGCATGTTAGATGGTTGGAATGAGTCGAAGTATCCACTGTGATCAACGATACATTGGATGATTCAAGCTCAAACCAATATCTATCGTGACTCTTTATATGGTAAACACGTTGTTTGGTTCGACTAGCTTCACTAACGATTTTAGATTAAACAAAATGTTTTATCGATAGACGGATTTTTAACTATAGTGTTTATTGTGTGGGTTAATGGGGGAAGGTGGATTCATCAACCTTGGTTTCTTAATTTCAGTTTATTTACATTTTTAGAATAGTTTTACCATATTGCACGTTTCGAGTTGCTATCTTTGTAGAGCTAGGTTAAAATAGAGTCGATTTAATCGCAATATTAGTTTTATAAGCGAACACTCCGTTCCCTGTGGATTCGATCCTGCACTTCGCACACTATACGACCTAACAGTTTGTACCATTGCGAGTGCAATTAAATTTGCACACCAAATTTTGGCCGTTGCCGGGGAGCAGTTGTTTTTGTTTGAATTGATATTATTTTTAGATTAACTTTGTTTTTCTACTAGTCTTTAATTTTCTGCAATTTAAACTCTGTTCTTAGTTTATTTTTACATTTTATTTAATTTTGGTTAATTTTTGCAATAGTGTTTGGCTTAATTTTGTGTTGTTTCGGTTTCTAGAAAAAATCAGGCGCCGACAGTGCAGTCGAACGCACTACCGCCTATTCTAGGATGTTCGCGCAGCTGCGAACGCCCATCACGCATCTGCGTGCGAGCATGGGCCCCTGACAGAGACGCAGTGCATTTCCGCGTTCGAACGCACCTGAGTTGCGGTCGAACACACTTGTAGATGACTGCCACATTGTTGCTTCTGTGCGAATGAACGTGCTGACTTGCGCTCGAGAGCACCTCTGCTTCCTGCATCAACATACCAGAGGCAGTATGTTCTGTTTTTGAATTTCTTTAGTTTCAATTAATTGTTAGACTTATTTTAGTTGTTTAAACTGCCTATTTTGAGTATTTTGCTTGCTGTGATTAGTTGTGATTAGTTTATTTTTCGTTTATGTTCTTTGCATGTGTTTTTGTTATAGTTAATAAGTTTTAATTGCTAGTTGTTTAGATTATCTTGTTTTTGTTGCTGTTTTTGTGATCTTAGCTAGTTTTGTTCTCTATTTTTAATATTGATTCTGCTTTGTTTTTACTGCATCTTTTTATATTTGTTTTAATTTATTCACATGTTGCTTTTAGTTTATTGTTAAGTAGTTTGTAGTTCATTACTGTTTTTGCTATCTTGCTGTTTTTAGTTTTGATTTCCTGTTTAGTTGTGCATATTTTTCTGTTTTTGCTGTTTTGTTCCTCTGGTTTTTGTTGTTTTTCTTGCATCTTTTTAGCTTATCTAGCTTGCTGTTTTTCCTTAGTTTTTAGTTAAATTTTTGTTATTTTATGCATGGTCGGCGATCATTGAACGTAGAGTTAACACCATTAGATCCCGACTTAGAAAGAAACATTAGGAGAGCGCGTTGAGCTCAAGCCGAGATGGGAGACAATCAAAGAAATCCAAGGGTGGAGGAGCACGATGAAAATCAAAGAAATGAGCAAGAGGAGAACGAGGAGTTCCAAGATGTGAGAGCTGGGAACGGGAAGCATAGACGAATGTATGAGTTGGATTTCACTACATCACTCCACGAATTGTTTGCACCTACTGGGGTCAGTTCCCATTCGTGCATAGTGTTACCACCAACTAATGCAACTCATTATGATCTAAAGCCACATGTGATTCAGATTTTACCATCTTTCTATGGCTTAGATCATGAAAACCCTTATTCCCATGTTAAGAAGTTTAGAAGTATAACTGCCACAACAAATTTCAAAATTTCTCAGAGGAATCTATCAATCTTGACTTTTCCTTTCTCCCTTCATGGATAGAGCCCAGTGGTTGGATTCTTAGCTCTGGTTCTATTACGTCTGGAAACTGAAAAGCAGTTCTACCAGATTTTTCCCAATGTCCGAGTAAATGATGCAAGAAAGGAAATCAATTCCTTTACTCGGGATAATGACGAAATTCACGGAATGTTGGACAAGATTTAAGGATATGTTGATGAAGTGTCCACCCCATGGATATGAGAAATGGCATCTAGTACAATTCTTCTACCAAGGCTATCTCGGCCCAACCGTAGTATGATTGAACTAATGAATGGAGGGCATTCTGAATTTGTGGGAGATTTGGCCTACAAAGCTTTGGAGAAAATTGCTGCCAACACACAGGCTGGGATTTCACCGGTTGTCGTGATAAATCTGCCGAAGGACAAGAAAGGAGGCATCCGGGCTAAAAGGTGAGCAGAGTTGACTCAAAGGATGGATGCGATTGTGAAAAGGTTGGACGAATGAGTGTAGGAAAGCACAGTAAATGCTATAAACACATTCCCTTGTAGAGAGTTGTTACATGTGCTAGTCCTATGCACCAAGCACAAAATTGTCCATCGATGGCAGTTTTGAGATGGAACAAGTGAATGCTTTCAAGCTTTCAAAAGCATCCGATGGGCCATATTAGGCATATAATCACGGTGGAGGAATCACCTAATTTCTCTTGGAAATAGAATCAACCCACCACCAATCAGGGAGCACCACATTATCCCCGGATTTTCTTCTTACCCAAATTAGGGCGCTCGGCTCCGCCAGCGTCATCATCTTATCAAGCCCCCAACAAGCCCACCTCATCAACCTAGTCATTGGAAGACACCATGAGAGAATTTTATGAAAATGATGGTCAATCAATCGGTGACATGAAGCGGTCTACCATGGTGAACACCACGATCTCAAGTTGGAGATGTAGATGGGACAATTAGCAAATCACACAGGTGAGAGGGACAAGGAAAGCTCCTAGCCAAGTAGTGAATAACTGCCAAAAGTGCTTATTTGGAAATTTATATTCAAATCAAGCCTTTAGCATTGTTAATATTTAATCATTTTAGTGAGTATTTTGTGTTGTGAAGACATTGCATTAAACCATGCTAGGAAGGAGCAGAAAAGTGGAGAGAAGAACACCAAAGCGTTCGATCGCAGGAGATGTTGAGCCATCCTATCACCCCGAGCACCAAGGTCAACGCAGCCTCCTAGCGAAGACGCGCACCATACCCGCAGACGCAGCACCATGGAGCAGGTAGAGGACATTTTGGATGTTCAAACAAGTCATAAATATTCCATTTTGACGCCACCCATGTCCCTAGCCGCCCCAAGTTGATTGACTTGGTCGAGCAGAGTGAGTGAAGCGAATGTCTAAGTGCGTTCAACATGTAGTCGTTCAACGCACTCGGTGTCCTGACCTATAAATAGACCCCGTGCATTTATTTGTTGAGCACGTTTGGGAGAGTGCCTCTAGGGCCCAAAGCCCTCTGTTTTCACTTGTAAATTCCTCCTAAATTGTCATTTATTTAATTAATGTTTTATTTTACTTTATTTAGTCTCTTATTCCTTTACTTTAATTTGTTTATATATATATTGTGTTTAGTTCATATTATTCATCATTTAATTTATGTCTATTAGTTTCAATGCATTTTAGTGACAAAAGTGTATTGATTATTTGTTTGCCAATGATAAGCGTCGACTTTCGTTGCAAGGAGATACATGATATTCGTCTTGGACCATTATCCGTTGTGACCTCTTGAGATGTTTGCCTCGGGTAGATCGACAAGATTGTGTAGCAACAATAGGATATACATATGTGCTTATCGATTAGCGGAAATATGAACAATGCGTTAACAAGCTCAAAATATGCCTTGTAGCATAAATGTTAATACATATGAGCTTAAGCATGTTTATATTTTAGATTAATTCATTGTGAGGTGGATTAGAGAGACTGTAGTTATTTTATTTCTTTATTTTATTGCAGCTTAGTTTTTATTTTATGCCGACGTGTTAGATATTGGAACTAGGTTGAGATAAGTTTAATTTAAGCACTTTAAAATTGGTTTTTGACAAACCACGATTCTCTGTGGGTTGACCTGCATGCACAGCATTACTACAATCGATGCAATTGCGAGTACAATTAAATTTATACATCATGAACAACACTAAAGCATGTGGAAAGTCAAATCAGTAGCATGTAGTGATTGTCACTCTGGTCGCAGAGTGGACAATAATGGTAAACCTAGAAGAAGATGATGCTAAGGAAGAAGAGCAGAAAAGAGGAAGGGTGACAATCAAAGGAAGGAGATCTGAGCCATCTCATCACCCAGTTGTAAAAGGAACCTCCTAGGGTACTTGTGCCAGCACTATACCTGAAGATTACAAGTGCCTAGGAATGGAGGGAAATTAGAGGACATTCTAGTGTTCAAACAAATCCGAATAAATATTCAATTCTTGGATGCCATCGGAAATCCCTTCCTATGCTAAGTTCTTGAAGGACTTGGTCACGATGAAGAGGAAAGCGAATATCCCTAAAAGGCATTCATGACCGAAGCGGTCGTGCTATCGACAATGCAAGTTACCCCTCAAGTATAAGGACCCCGGATGTCCTGTCACTTGCATGATAGGAGTTAGCTAGATTGAGAGAACCTTTGTTGGATTTAGGAGCAAGTGTAAATTTGTTTGCCCTACTGGTCTATTTGCGATTAGGGCTAGGAAGTACAAGCCCACAACCATGACCTGTAACTCATTTTTCATAGGTTCCATGAAATAGTGGAGGACATTTTGATTAAGGTGGACAAATTTTTTTCCCGTGGATTTCATTGTTTTTGGACAGAGCCAGTTCAAGTGATAGGAACTAAGATCCCTGCGATTCTAGGGCAACCATTTTAGCTCATGTTTATACGATAAATTGTGAGTGAGGGGTCATAAAAGATTTCTGGTAATATGATGGTGGAATTAAATATTTTTCACATGGGAAAACAACCACTCGATTATGAGGATGAATCAAGTATGCTTGATTGAGGAGATTTTGGATGAAGTAATAGAAGAATCAAGCATAGAGCCCACAGGCATGCCTCGCTCAGGTTTGGTGAAGACTTAGATTTGGATAAGCTGATGGAAGCGTGGAGAGCACTTTGGAGACAGCTCCTTTGGAGAGCAAAGAAAGAAGGAGGAGCGATGATCCCCGAATAAGGAACTTAGCCTTTACTTGATAGTCTTAAGTATAAGTTTAGGTGGTGAGTCTTTGATGATTATATTTAGACTTGATAGATGCTCAAGAAGAGGAATTGTTAGGATTTTGAGAGAGCATAGGAAGCATAATCCTAGACTATTGAGGACATCGGAATGGTCCCTCGTTGGTTATGCATAAGATACACTTAGAGGATAATTCCAAACCATCGAGGGAACCATAGAGAAAGCTCAACCCAGCAATGCAGGAGGTTGTGAGAGCAGAAGTGATCAAGCTGTTGATCTTTGGGATCATCTATCCCATTTGCGCAAGTGGGTGAGCCCGATACATGTTGTGCCCAAGCGGGCTGGATTGACGGTAGTGAAGAACCAAGATAACGAGTTGGTACCAACTCGTGTTCAGTCAGGATGGAGAGTATGCATTGACTACCAGAAGTTGAGCTACCACCGGAAAGATCACTTTCCTCTTCAATTCATTGATCGGATGGTGGAGGCGTTTAGTGTGAGCACAAGTTCTCTTGCTTCTTGGATGGTTATTCAAGATTTAACCGGTCCCATGGACCCCAAAGACAGGAAGACTACCTTCAATGTACCATCGTTATGCCATTTGGGCTATGCAATGCACTGCTACTTTTAGCGATGCATGATCAACATTTTTTCGACATGGTAGAGCGATTTATGAAAATCTTCATGGATGACTTCTAGTCTTTGGTTCATCTTTCAAGAGTTCTAGATCGTCTCACATTGGTTTAGTGAGATGTAAAGAAAAACCTTGTGTAAGCGGGAAAAGTGCCATTTTACGGTTAATCAAGGGATTGTTTTCATGTCATATCTCGAGAGGGTATTAAGGTTAACAAAGCGAAAGTAGATTTGATCTCTAACCTTCCACCCAGACGTCTTGTGAAGAAATCTGTTCCTTCACAGGGCCATGCCGATTCTACGGTGATTCATCAAGGATTTCAGCAAGATCGCCCGGCCCTTGTGTATTATTGGCCAAAAGACCCCATTTGAATTTAATGAAGAATGTGTGAAAGCATTGGGGCTCTGAAGGAAGATTCTGATGTCCACACGATAATAGACCACCCGGTTAGGGTGAACCATTTGAGATCATGTGTAAGCATCGGACTATCACGGTAGGAGCTATTTTGGGGCAGCGCATTGAAACTTCCCCATGTGATTTACTATGCGGCCGGACTCTTAACGCCAACTCAATGACTCCACCACAGAAAAAGAGTTGTTGGCGGTCATTTTTTCTTATTGGAGAAGTTTAGATCCTATCTGTTGGATCTAAAATCATTGTCTTTTCGATCATGCGGCGTTGAAGTATCTTTTCTCAAGAAAGATGCTAAATCCCGTTTGATCGAGATATTCTTCTTGCAAGAGTTTGACATAGAAATTGGGATAAGAAAGGGACAAAAGAATGTGGTGGTGATCATTTGTCTAGGTTGACCATGGATTTCACGAACACACCCATCTCGAGACCTTTCACGATGATTGATGATGCACATTGCTCACAATCCGCACCTTGATTTGCTTGACATAGTGAACTATCTTGTTACCGACCAAATGCCTTTGCATTGGGGGTGACAAGATAAGCTCAAATTTTGTCCAAGGTGAAAACCTTTCTATGGGATGATCCTTACATATTCAAGTATTGTCTCGATCAAATCATTAGGAGATGCATACCTGAATTTAAATATGTCATCTCCTTTGTCATTATCATGCATGGCCATTTCGGTGCAAACAAGACCCGCTGCAAGATTTTTGCTTGGATTTTATTGGCCCTACCATGTTTGCAAACATTCGTGCTTATTGCACTTCATGTGAGCATTGTCGAACTTTGGAGTATTTCAAAGAGAAAATGATGCCCCTCAATCCCATATTGATAGTTGAGATTTTGATGTATGGGGCATTGATTTCATGGGACCTTTCCCAAACTCCTTTGGGTTTACATATTTTGGTTGCTGGACTATGTGTCCAAGTGGGTGGAGGCGGTTCTGCAAAACCAATGACCCAGAGTTGTGGTCAAGTTTTTGAGACCACGATTTTGTCGGTTTGGTACACCTAGAGCAATTATTAGTGATGGTGAGTGCACTTCTGCAACCGGATTTTGAGGGTGATGAAGAAGTATTTCATCACACATAAGGTTGCCACCCTTTACCACCCAGATGATGATTGAAGTGTCAAATTGTGAGATCAAACATATTTTGGAGAAAGCAGTGAACCCCAGGAAAGATTGGTCTTCACGATTGAATGACGCTTTATGGGCATACGGGACATATAAAACACCGATTGGGATGTCACCATATCGGTTGGTGTCATCTTCATGGATGACTTCTCCATCTTTGGTTCATCTTTTTAGGAGTGTTTGGACCGTCTCACATTGGTGCTAGTGAGATGTAAAGAGAAGAACCTTGTGCTTAACTGGGGAAAATGCCATTTTATAGTTAAGCAGGGGATAGTACTGGGGCATGTCATATCTCAGAGGGGTATTGAGGTTGACAAAGCGAAGGTAGACTTGATCTCTAGCCTTCCACCCCCACGTACTATGAAGGAAATCCGTTCCTTCTTGAGCCACGTAGGGTTCTACAGGCGATTCATCAAGGATTTCAACAAGATCGCCAGGCCCTTGTGAAGGTTGTTGGCCAAAGAGACCCCGTTTGAATTTAATAAAGAATGTGTGAAAGCATTCGGGGCTCTGAAGGAGATTCTGACGTCCACACCAATTATAGGACCACCTAGTTGGGGTGAACCATTTGAGATCATGTGTGATGCATCAGACTATGCTGTAGGAGCTATTTTGGGGCAACGCATTGAGAAACTTCCCCATGTGATTTACTATGAGAGCAGGACTTTAAACGACGCACAACTCAATTACTCCACCACAGAAAAGGAGTTGTTGGCGGTCATTTTTGCGCTGGACAAGTTTAGATCCTATTTGTTAAGATCTAAAATCATTATCTTTTCTGATCACGCGGCGTTGAAGTATCTTTTCTCCAAGAAAGATGCTAAATCTTGTTTGATCAGATGGATTTTGCTGCTTCAAGAGTTCGACATAGAAATTCGGGATAAGAAGGGGACAGAGAATGTGGTAGCTGATCATTTGTCTAAGTTGACCATGGATTTCACCGAGGACACCACACCCATCTCTGAGACTTTTCCTGATGAGCAATTGATGCACATTGCTCACAATCCCGCACCTTGGTTTGCTGATATAGTGAACTATCTTGTTACCAACCAAATGCTTGCATTGGGGGCAACAGGATAAGCTCAAATTCTTGTCCAAAGTTAAAACCTTTCTTTGGGATGATCCTTACTTGTTCAAGTATTGTCCCGATCAGATCATTAGGAGATGCATACCCGAATTTGTCCAAACCAATGTCATCTCTTTTTGTCATGATCATGCATGTGGAGGCCATTTCAGTGCAAACAAGACTGCTGCAAAGATTTTGCAGTGTGGATTTTATTGGCCCACCATGTTTGCAGACGCTCGTGCTTATTGCACTTCATGTGAGTGCTGTCAGAAACTCGAGAGTATTTCAAAGAGGAATATGATGCCCCTCAACCCCATATTGATAGTTGAGATTTTTTATGTATGGGGCATCGATTTCATGGGACCTTTCCCAAACTCCTTTGGGTTTTTGTATATTTTGGTTGCTATGGACTATATGTCCAAGTGGGTGGAGGCGGTTGTGTGCAAGACCAGTGACCACAGAGTTGTGGTCAAGTTTTTGAAGGACACAATTTTTGCTCGGTTTGGTACACCTAGAGCGATTATCATTGATGGTGGTACGCACTTCTGGATTTTGGAGTATTTCATCACACATAAGGTTGCCACCCCTTACCACCCACAGACGAGTGGGCAGGTTGAAGTGTCAAATCGTGAGATCAAACACATTTTGGAGAAAACAATGAACCCCAACAGGAAAGATTGGTCTTCACGATTAAATGACGATTTATGGGCATACAAAGACAGCATATAAGACACCGATAGGGATGTCACCATATCGGTTGGTGTACGGGAAAGCTTGTCATCTTCCCGTCGAGTTGGAGCATCGGGCATACTGGGCCATCAAGCAGCTGAATTTCAATTTTTTTAAGGCCGGCTCTCAAAGGAAGCTCCAACTCACTGAACTAGAGGAGCTGAGGAATGATGCATATGACAGTTCAAGGAAGTACAAAGAACACATGAAGAAGGTTCATGACCAGAGCATTCTGAGGAGATCTTTTGAGCCAGGTCAGAAAGTCCTTCTTTACAATTCTCGGTTGCATCTGTTTCCAGGCAAGTTAAAATCTTGGTGGACGGGCCCATTCATCATTAGGACGGTATTTTCTCATGGGGCCATCAAGATAGAGGATCCCAAGAATGGTAACACTTTTAAGGTGAACGGACAAAGATTTAAACCATTCTTGGAGTTGAGGAGCTCAGAGGTTGAGGCTACTCTATTGGAGGATCCGATTTACACTGAGTGATGTAGTCTCATATCACGAGTCTGGCTGAAGATGTTAAACTTAGCGCTTGTGGGAGGCACCCCTCATTATGTTTATTGCTTTGTGTTTTGCTTTTTTAGTCAAATTTGGGGAAGCATTCTTTTATGCTATACCTAAATTGACTTATCCCCTAGGTTAATTCGGTCACATTGTGGACAATGTGACGTTTTAAGTTTGGGGGTGTGTGTGTAAATATTTTATTGTGTAAATATTTTTTTTTGTGTGTTTTGTGTGTTGTGTTTGTAAAAATCTTGTATGTTTTTGTGTTTTGTGTAATTTTTGTAAAAATTTTTTATTTTGCTCTCTGCGTTCGAACGTACGCGAGTATGTTCGAACATGTACTAGGTGTTGCGTTTGACCTCGCCTTGGTGAGTTCGACCGTAGAACCCATCACACACACACACTCATCACGCTTGTGTTCGAACTTACCCTGTAAGTTCGAACGTTGAGCCCATTTGCACCTCATGCGCTAGGCACGAGTGCGGTCGAACGCACTTATGTACGTTCGAACGCACTCGAGCCGAGCCATTACAGGATCTATTTTTAGGTCATTTCTTCCCCATTCCTCCCACACCACTGTAGCGTCGTACAGAGAAAACCCACCATCTCCGTCCCTTCTCCTCCCTAAGAATCCAAAACCACCGCCACCCATTACAAACCCACCACCCCACCCACCCCATCACCACCACGCCCATTTCCTCATTTTCCCCACTTTTCCCACAAAAAACCCAAACCCCATTTTTCCCAAATCCTCCATTTTTTCTCATTTTTCTTGCTGATTTTGGGCACAATTCCACTCTTGGATTGTGCCCTATTATTTTGCTGTTGGTTGTGTGCTATTTTTGAAGGGGGTTGGGCTTGTTTGAAAGGGGTTTCCAAACCCTTTATTTTTGGGGCGCCCACCAAGTGTTCGATAAAAGGCCCCAACCAACCTCCATAATGCCTAGAGGCCAAGGGTCTTCTTCTCGGTCCTTTGGGACCCAAGGCATGGTCGCCAGGCAGCCCATTGAGAGCCGTAAGCTCTTATTGGAGAACACCTTTGCCATCAAAGAGGAGTTCTCCAATAATGAGGCAACAAGTTGGACCATTCAAGAACTGAAGAACCGGGGCTTAAAGAGGCTTTTCAAGCCCGTTGCCTCCACTGCTTATGAGTACCTGGTCAGAGAATTCTATGATAATTTGAGGTGTAAGTGCGACCAGTCAAATGTGCTTTTCTCTTCCATTGACGAAAGAGAAGTACAGGTGACCATAGCCGACGTAGCAGCAGTGGTGAAGTGTAGCCATGAGCCTCCTGAGACGGATCTTCCCTGGCTCAAGTGCCCTCCCATGCTCACCGTCGAGGACATTGTTGCCGACATGTGTGAGGAGCAATTTGATGATAGTCACCGAAATGTAGCCAACAAAACGAAGATTCCTCAGAATCTTTTATTCATCGACATGGTGCTGTATAGGAATGTGTGTCCTTTGGGGCACAAGACACGGAGGAGGGATCTTTTCCTCAGTGCTCTGTATGCATTTCGTAGAGGTTCCTAGTGCTCCATTCCCGAGATTATATGGCGGCAAATTTAGAAATTCTGGGATGGAGTGCACCATCGGGGAGCAGAGCACACGAAGACCTGGGGTTTGCCTTTCCCTTTTCTCATCACTCACATTCTAAGAAAGAAAGGGATCGAAGGCACACCAGAGGACGTGCCGATCACTGAGAGCCCATACTTTGGCCCCATCCAGTGGCGCCAGAGTTTGTCCCACATGCCCAGAGCCGCACCACAGCCAACACCACAGCCACATCTACAACCAGAGCCAGAGCCCATGGATATTCCCCGAGATGGTAGCCGAGCGGAGAGAGCAGCGGGAGGAGCAAGCAAGGAGAGGAGTATGAGAAGGGGATCATGATCAGAGCCTTAGATCTATTACACTTCCAGGACACCCTCTTGGACATACGATCTCAGATTGTAGATCTACAGAGGGATGCTCGTCAGGACAGGTTCGAGGTCCAGGAGATGTTCCGAGCCATCATGGATAGACTGCCACCAGCAGCAGGACCTTCTACACCACCACCAGCCCCGTGACGTCTTCGTGATGTCTTGGTTTATTTTTCATACCCTATGCACTACATTTGTATTTTCTTTATTCGCACACTGTGGGTAGTGCGAGTTTTGAGTTTGGGGGTATTTTATTGTGTTGTGCACTTTTACTTTTTATTATGCATTTTATTTTAATTATGGTTTATTTTCCTTTGTGAGCTTAATTTTATGAACACATGATTACTTTGTGAAGGGAATTTTGCTTATGTTACTTTCTTTGGCAAACATGAGATATTACATTTCAATTTGATTTTCACGAGAACATTTGGCACGTAGTCTATGGGATTAAATGTTGAGTTTGGTCATGCTAGTTTTGTGAGCTTAAATGCAATTGGATATCTGTTGGGAAATAATCGTGGTTTATATCAAAAAAAAAAAAATGATCATTTTGAGCTTTCCACTGAGTAACAGAATCTCGTGCCTCATTAAGCATAGAGCATTCGTGTAAAAAAGTGAGAAGTTAAACTTGATTAGCAAAGCTTCGTAGCCTTTTTGACTCAAGTTAGTAGGTCCTTAGGGGTGTCTTTATACCTAATGCCCTAAAACCTTTTGGTTTGGGAGTCATTGACTTAACGCTTGATACATGGGTCAACTAGACAGCTTAAGGGAGTTATGCAATAAAAAAAAAAATCTTCTTTGAAATAAACCTTGGTTATTGTGTCCGATGGGTAGACTGATGAATTTTGAGTGTCAAAGCATGCATGACAAAGTTTAGTGTTGAAATCCCATGATTATGTGTTGAATTCACTTTCACTAGAATTGATTAGTGTGATGTCTCAGTTTGCCATGTTTGTAGCTTGATTGAAAATTCCCTGAAAATTGTGAAGATGGTGTTTGTTTGATTAAGCTTGCTCTTGAATTTAAGCCATGATTGTTATATTATTGCATGATTGAGAATGAAATGTTTGCACAAATGTTTGTGGGTATCATTCCTGAAAAACCCTCACGAGACTTCACTCGTTCTCTAAGGAACTCCTAGAGGTTTAAAAGGCTTGTTGCATATGCTCAATGCAACCGTTCTCCCACGAAAGCGGACTTATGTTTATGATGCTTTTTTTCATTTTTTGTTTTGTTAAGGGACTAGCAAAATATAAGTTTGGGGGTATTTGATAAGTGCTTTTTAGTGCTTTTTCACACCCCTTTATTTATGTTTGTTCGACCATTAGCATTGTTAATATCTAAGCATTTTACTTGTTTTATTTGTTTTGTAACAAACAGGCCCTTACATCACATCTTGATAGAAGAAGCAAAATGGAGCAAAATGGACATGAAGTGAAGAGAAGTGTTTCCTGATGTGCGTTCAAACGCATGGTCTACGTTCAAACACAAAGACGGTCGCACGCAGAGCTAAGGTCGAACGCAGTTTAGTCAGCCCGCGTCTGATGTGGCCGGCCCTGGCGGTTATCTGCGGTCGACCGTGTGGTGCGCGTTTGACCACAGATAACTAGTGCATTCAAACGCAAGACCTGCGTTCGAACGTAGGCCTATAATCTGCATGTCTATAAATAGGTCCCTTGGGTCATTTGGTCGAGTGTGCTTTTCCTTGGGCTTTTTTAGAGAGCATTTTGCTACTGTTGGCCATGCTCTGCCCATTTTATCTGTAATAAATTACTTCAAAGTTTATTTTATGCATTCTTTTACCATTTTATCATTTTATTGTCTAATGGAAGGCTAATCTTCAACTAAGGTTGAAGATGAAGCCTCCCCTTTAATTCATGCAATTTACATTACAGTTTTAAATTCCGTCATTTATTTTATGTTTAGTCGTTCATTTTGATTTATGTGACAACTTCAATTGAAAAATCGGTTTGTGTTGCATCCATGTCCAACATCAATGTGTTCCAATCCGGAGGCACGTTAGATGGTTGGAATGAGTCGAAGCATCCACTGTGATCAACGATACAGTGGATGATTCGAGCTCAAACCAACATCTATCGTGACTCTTTATATGGTAAACACGTTGTTTGGTTCGACTAGCTTAACTAACGATATTAGATTAAACAAAATGTTTTATTGATAGACGGATTTTTAACTATAGTGTTTATTGTGTGGGTTAATGGGGGAAGGTGGATTCATCAACCTTGGTTTCTTAATTTCAGTTTATTTACATTTTTAGAATAGTTTTACCATATTGCACGTTTCGAGTTGCTATCTTTGTGGAGCTAGGTTAAAATAGAGTCGATTTAATCGCAATATTAGTTTTATAAGCGAACACTCCGTTCCTTGTGGATTCGATCCTGCACTTCGCACACTATACGACCTAACGGTTCATACCATTGCGAGTGCAATTAAATTTGCACACCAGAACCACAGGGAATCGAGTTTGTTAAAAACTAATTTTAAAGTGCCTAAACTAATATTACCTTCACCTAGTCCCAAAATCAAACAGTTGGTGTGCAGAAAATAAAAACTAATTAAAATACAATAAAATAAATAAACAAAAACGACTAAGGTCCCTAATCCACCTCACCACAAATTAATTAATATATAAACATGCTTAGCTCATACTCAATAACAACTATGCTACTAGGCATACTCTAAGCGCTAACATATTATTCATATTTTCGTCTATTGATAAAGCACATATGCATATCCTATTATTGCTACAAAATCTTGTAGAACTAATCGATGCAAACACTATTTTAAGAGGTCAGAACGGATATTAGTCCGAAAAGGAATCATCTGATATATCTTTGGTTGCAACGAATGTTGACGTTTAACGATTTGTAAACAACAATCAACACACTTTTATCACTAAAATGTTTTGAAACGAATATACATAAATTAAACGACAGAATAATACAAACTAAACATGAATATATATAAACAAATCCATAGTGAAGGGAATAAGAGACTAAATAAAAGCAAAATAAAACATTAAATAAATAAATGACAATTTAGGAGGGTTTTACAGTGGAAAACAGAGGGTTTAAGGCCCTAAAGGCGCCTCCCAAACGTTTCCAAACATAAGGGTTCATTTACAAGAGAAAGGGGGGGTATTTATAGGCTAAATTTTTAGGGTTTCAGCTGCTGCCAGGTTAGTTAAGTATGCCAGATCACACTAGTGCAGGAATTGCTGCATCAGATGGGCATAATTGCACTCATTCATAAAACATGCGTTCGAGCGCACATACTTTAGAATTGGCTAAATCTTCTGATACATGATTTTGTAGATCTTCGAGTTAGCTTTCCAAAGACACCAAGATCACCTCAATTGGAGTTCTACAACTCTAGATATGGCTGTTTTGGTAGGAGTCGTTGGGTGCAAATCATCACTGACTCAATTTTGTCGCCAAAGCTCCCCGAACTGTTTTAAGCCCTAGATTTAATGGCATTAACCCCAAATGCAACATAGCAACCTGCAAAACACTAAAAACACCAAAACTAACAAAAAACAGTAGATATTAACAAAACTAAGAGCCTAACAAACGTAAATTAAGGATGGCCAAATATACAATATTTGACACCGATCATTGGCCAAAATGCACATCTGGTCCCTGCCAGTGGACTCAAGCCCAACAGACCGAGATCCAATGCGTTTGTATCGAGCGCGTAGAGACAGTGTTTGAGCGCAACTTCACTCGAGCTCAAAATATGCGATTGAGCGCACTCCACGTCAACCTGTTGCCTTAGCTCCATCGTATTCGTACCTGTGTCATGGGATTCTTGAGCGATTACGTGCAATCGATCACACATAGGCACGCGCTCGACTGCACTGCGTGTGATCGAACGCACCCACGTGACAAGTAGCACATTAAAATTGCTTATAAATAGGATATCTTTGTTTATTTGTAAACCTACGTTTTGGAGGTGCCCTTGAGGCCAGAAACCTCTCTATTCTTCCTGTTTAGCCTCTAATTCGTCATTTAGTTATTTAATGCTTTGTTTTAATTTAATTTTGTCTCTCTTTAGTGTGGGAGGCTAAATCTTGAACTAAGGTTGAAGATGAAGCCTTACCATTTAATTATCTTCATGTTTTTGTGTTTAGTTTAATCCGTTGTTTTAATGTTTTGTGTGTTCATTTCAATTTAGTTATGTGACAAAATTGTGTTGATTGTTGTTTGCGAATCATTAAACAGCCAATATCTGTTGTGTTCCAATTTGGAGGTACATCGGAT
Organism: Carpinus viminea; assembly: GCA_013348765.1. NCBI lineage: Eukaryota > Viridiplantae > Streptophyta > Magnoliopsida > Fagales > Betulaceae > Carpinus > Carpinus viminea. Next base: position 25,570,043 of record CP054670.1, on the reverse strand, counting down.
GATCATAGTAGATGATTTGACCTCGAACTAATATCCGTTGTGACTTGTTATACAGTAAATACATCGAATGATTCATCTAGATTTTATAATAACAATAGAATATGCATAGTGCTTAATTGATAGATGGATGTCTAACATGATAATACGTTTATTAATGTGGTAAAGTGGATTCTAAGACATTAGTGTATTTATTTATTATTTTTTTATAGCATTTCATTTAGTTTACATTTTATGCATGCCATATGTTCGATATTTGGAACTAGGTTAAGATAGAGTTAGTTTAGGCATAGAATTAGTTTTCCACAAACGTGATTTCCTGCGGATACGATCTCGTACTTGTGCAATGCTACACGAATAACGACTCGTGCTTTTGCGAGTACATTAAATTTGTACATCAATTTTTGCGATTGAGCGCACTTGCAAACTGCTACATTTGTGCATGTCTATGATCGATCTCATTGCCCTGTGATCCAGCGCATCTCTACAGGCTCCACCAACAAACCCGAGGCAGTATGTGTTCAGTTTTTAATTTTTGTTTTGTTTAATTATTAGTTTATCTTTAATTGTTCAATCTGCATGTTTTTAGTTTGTTATCTGCTGTTGTTAGTTTTTTTTTATTTTTTTATTATTTGTTAGTTTTTTTTTAGTTAGGTTTTTTTATTTTCTGAAAAGAATGGTTATTGTTTCATGTGGGAAATTTTGTATGGTAAATAGTTTGGGTGAAGCATAAGTCTTCTGTTCAAAAATTTTAATGTTTCCCCTAATTGTAGGACACCAAATCCTACGAACTATCCTCAGAATCTTCACCCACATGAACCATGTTCACACTGCTCCAACCCTTATCATAGTATAGGTGATTGTCCACATTAGGGATAATTTTCCAATTTTTCACATGAGCAGATGAACATCAATTTCTCCAGTACGGGGTTTGAATTAAATTCCAATTTCTACACCCTAGACTGAAGCAACCATTCTGATTTCTTGTGGCAAGCTCATGCTATGGGAAATTATGCTCCCTAATCTTATAGACTGCACCATTTTGAATATTCGCAGTTCGATAATCCATCTTCCGATCCTTCATCATATGACTATCCTCCTAAGCAATCTTCTTTGGAATAAACTTTTAAGGAATTCATGGAACTAATCGGCCAACCCAACATTCCTACGTCACAAGAACCATCATTAGAAGACACACTTGAGGCGTTCAGGCAAACAGTCAACCAATGATTTCAAGAAATCACAAATGCCACTGTGGCAAACACTGAAGCAATCACATGGTTAGAAGGACAGCTCGGTCATGTAGTTGGTGAATTCAACAGAATCGAGGAAGAGGAGCTTCAAAGTCAAGAGATGGCGAAAGGCAACACATTATTGATGAGAATGGCACCAACAATTCTCATCAAGAGCATGTCCAAGCCACAACATTTGGTAGTGAGGAAGTTGCCAATGAGACTGTTAATGAGCCAAGTTTGGAGGATCCTTTGGAAGCACCACTTGCTCAAATTGGAGATAATTTAGATTTTGATAAGTTACGTGAGCAAACAGCTGAGCCTTTCATTATGGATAACCACTATTCCATGCCTTCATCATACAATCATCCTCCTCAAGAGTCATTAGTGCAACATTTTCCAACCGTTCATTTTGATGACTTAGAGGAGATGGTGAACCAACTCGTGGCAGTTAGGCATGCCCATATCCAGCTTTCTTACTTTCATGCACCTCATCAGTCATGTTCATATTGTTATCATCCTTCTCACCAAGATGATTGCCCATTCATTAGTCGTTACGTGATTGAAGCTAACACGTTTGCACATGAGCATGCCCAAACCACCACCATACTTGTTAGTGAGGAAAAAGTTGTAAACAAGGTGGAAGAAAAGGAGGAGCAGATTGAGCCCCGTCAATTTCAAATTTGTCCAATGAAAAGGAAGTGAGTATTGAAGCTCATTCCTTCATCACAATCCCTTTTGAGACACAACAGGAACCACAAGTTCACCTTTTGAATGTCTCGAGGAGCCATCTTATGAAGAAATCTTCAAGGAATCATGCACGCAAGATTACAAATCTAGGAACCGTGTTCCTAAAAGGATCCTTTGAAGCAAGCAACTAGGTTACATAAGATGGCAAACCATCCTTCCAAAGGGATATCAAGTGATATAGAAGAAAGTGTGGAAGGGATTGGTTGGACATCCATATGATCGGGGAAGGTGCGGTATTCTTTCTTTTTTATTTTCCGCACTTTATTTTTGAGTCATTTTCTTTTTGTCATTTTATTTCTTGTCATTTTATTTTGTTTCTAACAGCAATTAACCTTTTGATATTTGTGCTTGTGAGAAAAGATTGCTATTAGTTTTTGACAGGAGTTTTGGTGTTTAAGTTCGGGGGATGCCTCGGCCTTTGCATACTTTAGTTCGTCATCCCACTGTAATGTATTTCTTGCCACATTGGAGACAATGTGTCATTTAAGTTTGAGGGTGTGGACAAACACACTGTCTTTTGTTTGTTTGTTTATTTGCTTGTTTTGTTTACTTTTGTATATAAATTTTTTTTTGTTTTCCTATGTTGTTGATTGGGCATGACTTACATCATAACTGTGGATTGAGTGTCATGGTGTGTTTAACTTGTTTGAACATTGCATATCATTAGAAATCCTAGTTTTTGATTAATGTGTTGGATTAGAGAAACTCCACTTGTTTGATTGATATTTCACATGCACACTAGCATTAGGTCTGTGAGGTATGAGATTTGACTTTGAAGTATGTTTCTTGAGATTTTTAGGTTGATGTGATGTGATGTTGAGAACCTTGGCTATAAAAATAAAAAAAAAAAAATTCATCATAAGTTGAGCTTTTCATTGAGTAACCGGACCTCTTGCCTGGCCAAGCAATGAGTGTTCGCGTAAAAGATGAGAAATTACAGCTAAGTGATTGTATGACTAGTTAGACGTTAGACTTCGTAGCTCTTTTTGACTTGAGTAATTAAGCCCTTAGGAATGTCTCTTCATCTAGTGCTTAGATGATGTGATTTGTATGTTCGACATGTTAAATTTGCTCACGATGTTTGAACCATGTGCTTAAGTGTTAGGCTTTGTTTGTCAATAGCATAGTGCCAATAAACTGTTTGTGGGTATCATTTCTAGAAAACCCTCACGAGATTTCACTCGTCCACTAGGGAATTCCTAGGGGTTTAAAAGGCTTGTTGCATATGCTAAATACAATCGTTTCTCCCACGAAAGCGGATTTATGTTGTTTTTATTGTGTTTTCATTTTTGTTTTGCTAAGAGACTAGCAAAATGTAAGTTTGGGGGTATTTGATCAGTGCCAAATATTGTATATTTGACCTCCCTTAACATATGTTTATTAAGATCTTAGTTTTGTTATTTTCTAATATTTAGCTTAGTTTTAGTGTTTTATTGTGTTGTAGGTCGTTGGCGTTGAAATGTGGTTTACAAGGTGGAATTGGCCAAAATGCACATCTGGTCCCCGCCAGTGCGCTCAAGCCTAGCAAAATGAGATTGAGCGTGCCTGCATCAAGCATGCAAAGCCAGTGTTCAAGTGCAACTGCGCTCTAGCTCAAAATATGCAATCGAGCGCACTCCATGTCAACTTGTTGCCCTAGCTCCATCTCATTCGTACCTGTATTGTGGGATTCCTGAGTAGTTACGTGTGATCAAGCGCACCATCTACGATCGATTGCACATAGGCATGCACTCGAGCACATCCACGTGACAGGCAACACATTAAAATTGCAAATAAATAGGACCTCTTTGTTTATTTGTAAACCTACGTTTTGGAGGTGCCCTTGAGGCCAGAAACTCTCTGTTCTTCATTGTTTAGCCTATAATTTGTCATTTAATTATTTAATGCTTTGTTTTAGCTTAATTTTGTCTCTCTTTAGCATGGAAGGCTAAATCTTCAACTAAGGTCAAAGATTTAGCCTCACCATTTAATTATCTTCATATTTTTATGTTTAGTTTAATCCGTCGTTTAATGTTTTGTGTGTTTGTTTCAATTCAGTTTCGTGACAAAATTGTGTTGATTGTTGTTTGCGAATCATTAAACGGCGAATATCCGTTGTGTTCCAATCCGGAAGTACATCGGATGATTGGGTCGAGACGAGGTATCCATTGTGATCAATGATACAATGGATGATTTGATCTAGAACCAATATCCGTTGTGACTCATTATATGGTAAATACATCGGATGATACATCTAGATTTTATAATAGCAATAGAACATGCATAATGCTTAATCGATAGACAGACGTCTAACATGATAATATGTTTATAAATGTGGTGAGGTGGATTTTAAGACCTTAGTGTTTCTATTTTATTATATATATATATTTTTCTATAGCATTTAGATTAGTTTACATTTTATGCATGTCATAGGTTCGATATTTGGAACTAGGTTAAGATAGAGTTAGTTTAGGCGTATAATTAGTTTTTCACAAACGCAATTCTCTGTCGATACAATCTCGTACTTGCACAATGCTACATGAACAACGACTCGTGCTATTGCGAGTACATTAAATTTGTACATCACTCTCCAAAATAGGGCTGCGGCTAACTTGGTCTTCAAGCAGAGATGCGCTCGATCACACACCGTGTGTGCTTGATCGCAACTATGATCGATCTTCCTTCTTGTGCGCGTGAGTGCAGGTGCGCTAGTTCCTTGGCTTGGGCACTCGATCACAGATCCCCTGCGCTTGATCGCTCTAACAGACTCTAGTTTTCCCAAGTTTGCTCTTTAAGCCCGATATTTCCAAAAATGCTTCATTTTCTTACAAAGACCTATAAAAGATAGAAAACACAAAAAGGAAATAAAATAGAACAAAATAACACAAACTAAGAGCTTAACAAATATAAATTAAGAGGCTTAATGTGACACCCCATCCTGATGGGTAAATCAATTAACTAGTAATTGATCCCACGGTGCGCCATCCCAACCATGTCCCTCCAAGACACGACCTCCAGGAAATCACTTTCCTCGTCGTAACGAGAAAATAGCAATGGAAGACTTTACCAAGACTATAGGATTAAGAGAGAGTAATTGAAACATCACACAACAATGCCAAAGGTAAAGTACTACATCATCAATATTATAAATAGTCACCAAAAATGTACTGGTCATCACAACATCAACAGGAAAATAGATACAACCCAAAATAAATAACTATCAACATAGTTCACAAAAAATCAACAAATCAAAGCCTAGACTTAAGCTTACGCGGAGCTAATGAGATCAAAATCAATCATGTCTGCACGAGCAGATTCTCCATCTTCCCTCATTGCCCTAGGCCAAACAGGATCCATATCCTCAAAGATCACCCGTATCAGGTCCTGAGCAATCACCTAAGTAGTCTTAGACGTTGTCTCTGTCTAGGGCAGCTAAACCGCGCAATTATTTGTAATGATGGGCAAAAGACAAATAAAAAGGGTAAGTCTAAGACTTAGTGATTTTTAATGTAAATAATACTCATGCCAGTTTTAATAATGAACTTAGATGTTTAATAAGTAAAAGCAGTTCCATCATGACAGTTTATTTATGCGTGATATATATATAATAATGATATATGCATATGATGTAAACAACAATCACAGTTTAACAGTATGGTCTACCCAAGATATTACCTCTTCTCAACAGGGTTGATGCTGTCCCGAGGGACCAATAATACAATGCCAGTGCCCCAGCCATTGCATAACATATCGTATGTAACATTAGTGGTACAATCGAGTCCGACCTTGAGTGGCCTACACCAATTAATGACGTCAGTCTTGTAGTGACCAAACCATTGGGAATGGTTGCATCAAGGTCATGAAACTAATGGATCCAAAGCCCCGTATAACACACACATTTGACCATAAAGCTAACATGTATAGTAAGCCCATGGCCAATACTACCACACATACCAGTACCATGTCATACGATGCAATTATCTTCTCTGTATTTTATATGCATGTCATTTTACAAGTCTCACCTGGTTAACATGTTCAGCACAACGCTTTTCTCAAAATGACAGAATTCTTGTGCAATAATTATAAACTGTGATAGTTGTAAAATATACATGTTTTCTCAATATACAAAATAGATGTGTAGTGCATGGGAAAATAGCAATGAGCATTATGTGAGTTAAAACTCACTTAGTTCGATAAGCGTCTCATAAAACTCCGAAAGATCTGGGTTTTCCAAATCTGTGAAAAACCTTCTATTAGTCCTAATTCCACTAAAATAACTCTAAAATAAGGAAAACGAGAGCTATGGGACGTTTGGTGAAAATAGGGTTTCCCTGCCACACATTGACCATACATCTGGGCTCGGGACCATATGTTCGCCATGTCACAACAAGCCATATGTCTGACAAGATACCATACGTCCGCTATGTGGGTTCTTAAGGTACATGAGGCCTAGGGTATGGGTGTCTACTCCCGGTTCCCCATGTTGATTAACCTAAAAACCCGGTGTGGATATCTTTTGTTACTTTTATTAAACCCAGGACTCGATCATCCAAATTGGTTTAACTAACTAGTACATACCACATGCATATGATGATCAGGCAAATACATATGAGGAATTCAAGAAAGCAGGTATTAATCATGTTAAATATCATAATGCAATTATCGCAAAGGTGCCAATATTGAATTACAAAATAAACATAATCAGAGCTTCAATCTAGCCCTACTAAAAGGTTTAGTTATACATGATATTGATGCTAATCATCTTCATACAATAAAATAAAGGAAAAAGAATAAACCCGAAAAAATCGCTTCGTTGAGAGCCATAAATTCTTCTCCAAAATCAAGTGTGTGTTTTTCTGTGTTTACAAGCCTATTTATAGAGTCTAAGGAAACCCTATAAACCCTAAAAATTGTAGGGTTAAGTCCTAGTTGCAAAAACCCTAAAAATAAAACTCTCTAAAATAGGGCTGCGGCATACTTGGTCTTCACGCACAGGTGCACTCAATCGCAGGTCGTGTGTGCTTGATCACACTACAATCAATCCTCTTCTTGTGCACGTGAGCGTAGGTATGCTCATTCCTTGTCTTGGGCACTCGAGCGCTAGTTCACTCGATTGTAGGTCGCCTGCGCTCGATTGCTCTAGCAGAACTCCAGCTTTTCCCAACTTTTGTCCTTTAAGCCCAATATTTCCAGAAACACTTCCTTTTCTTCCAAAGACCTATAAAACATAGAAAACACAAAAAGACAATAAAATATAACAAAATAACACAAACTAAGAGCTTAACAAACATAAATTAAAGGGCTTAAATATGAATATTTAAGCACTTATCATGAAGAGATTGGCAGGCCATGTTTATTACTATTTCCTAGATGGCTACCTCCGTTATAACCAAATTCCGTTGGATATAGAAGACCAAGAGAAGACAACCTTCACGTGTCCCTTTGGTACGTTTGCCTATCGTTGTATGCCATTTGGGCTGTGCAATGCACCTACTACTTTTCAATGATGCATGATCAGCATCTTTTCAAACATGGTTGAACATCACCTGGAGATATACATGGATGACTTCTCAGTTTTTGGTTCATCATTTGAGGAATGTCTGCACCATCTCACATTGGTGTTAGCACGGTGTAAGGAGAAGAATCTAGTACTAAATTGGGAAAAATGCCACTTTATGGTCAAACAAGGGATTATTTTGGGCCATGTGATTTCCCCCAAAGATATAGAGGTTGACAAAGGCAAAGTAGATCTGATTTCTAACCTTCCGCCACCAAGAACAGTTAAGGAAATTCGGTCATTTCTAGGACATGCTGGGTTTTATAGAAGATTCATCAAGGACTTCAGCAAGATAGCGAGACCTTTGTGTAATCTACTTGCAAAAGATGTTCCATTTGACATCAATGACAAATGCCAGATAGCCTTTGAGATTTTGAAGAAGACATTGACCTCTACACCAATCATCCAACCACCTAATTGGGGATTGGCATTCGAGATAATGTGTGATGCTTTCGATTATGTTGTGGAAACCGTGTTAGGGCAAAGAGTGGAGAAGCTTCCTCATGTCATATACTATGCCAGCAAAACCTTGAATGATGCACAACTCAATTACTTCACCACTGAAAAGAAGCTATTGGTTGTTGTGTTTGCTCTAGATAAGTTTAGATCTTGCTAGGATCTAAGGTCTTGGTCTACTCGGATCATGCTGCTTTAAAGTATCTTTTGTCTAAGAAAGATGCTAAATCTCATCTCATCAAGTGGATTCTGTTGCTACAAAAATTTGACATTGAGATTCGGGACAAGAAGGGTTCCGAGAATGTGGTGGCTGACCACCTATTCAGGCTAATTGTAGATTTTAATGAAGATGTTGTGCCTATTGCTAAGACATTCCCTGATGAGCAACTTATGCACATCTCTCAAATTCCTGCACCTTGGTTAGCAGATATTGTGAACTACCTTGTCACCATCCAGATACCCTCACATTGTACTTAGCAAGATAGATCAAAATTCTTGGCTAGGGGGAAAATACTTCTTTTGGGATGATTCGTACCTATTTAAATACTGCCTAGATCAGATTATAAGGAGATGCATTCATGAGAGCAAATACCATAAGATCCTCTCTTTCTGCCATGATAATGAATGTGGAGGACACTTCAGTCCTAAAAAGACCACTAGTGAAGATTCTTCAAAATGGATTCTATTGGCCCTCCATCTTTTGTGATGCCCATGCTTACTATTCAGCCTGTGAGAGATGCTAGAAATTGGGGAGCATTGGAAGAAGAAATATGACGCTGTTGAACCCTATTCTTATTGTGGAACTATTCGATGTTTGGGGCATTGACTTCATGGGACCCTTCCCTAATTCTTATGGGTACATCTTCATACTTGTGGCAGTTCATTATGTTTCTAAGTGGGTGGAGGCCATTGTTTGCAAAATGAATGATCATAGAGTTGTGCTTCAATTTTTAAAAGAAAATGTGTTTGCATGTTTTGGGACACCACGTGCCATCAACAGCGATGGGGGGAACCATTTCTGCAACTGATTTTTTGAGTAACTCATGAAGAAGTATTGACAAAGTTGCAATGCCTTACCATCCTCAAACAAGTGGGCAGGATGAGATATCCAATAGAGAAATCAAGAGGATACTATAGAAGACGGTGAACCCGACAAGGAAAGATTGGTCTCTACGACTCAATGATGCTTTGTGGGTGTACTGGACAACATTCAAGACTCCAATTAGCATGTCCTTCCTACCGATTGGTTGTATGGCAAGGCGTGTCATCTTCTTGTAGAATTGAAGCATCGAGCATCTTGGGCTATCAAGCAGTTAAACTTCAATATCACCAAGGCTGGCGATCAGAGAAAGCTCCAAATTGATGAATTAGAAGAATTGAGGAACGATGCCTACGACTGTGCCAAGCAATACAAAGCGAAGATGAAGAAGACTAGATCTTTTGAAGTTGGTCAGAAAGTCCTCCTTCACAACTCATGCCTACATCTGTTTCCAGAGAAGCTAAAGTCTCGATGGATAGGACCATTCAGTGCGGGCAGTTTCTACGCATGGAGCCGTCGAGATCGAGGATCTCAAGACTGGAAATACTCAAAAGGTCAATGGTCAGCGACTGAAGCCATTCTTGTAACTGGAGATTCCAGAGATTGAGGAATTACCCTTGGAAGACCCGACTTCATCTTAGTGATCATCCGCTATGGAAAGTCTGGCTGAAGACTGTAAACTTAGCGCTCATGGGAGGCACCCCTCTATCCTTTTATTATTTTTTTAGTTATTTTTGTTTTAGTTGTAATTGTGATTTTTATTTTTTTTAATTTTTTAGGACGGTTGTTGTCACAAGTAAGTTTGGGGGAGGACACCTCTCAACTCACTTCGGTTCTCTTCACCTCTTGGCATTGTATTTCTACCCACATTGAGGACATTGTGTGATTCATGTTTGGGGGTATGGAAAACCATTGTCCATTTTTATTTTAGTTGTTGTTTTCTGTCATTTTTAGTTTTTAGTTGCTGATTGCATTTTAATTGTGCAATGTTGTTGTCAAGCTTAGGTTATTAACTATGACTGCGGTTTGCTTTTCATTGGTTTGTTTAAAGGGTTGAACTCTTCGTTATGTCAGAAGGAGTATGAATCTTTTGACTTATTTTTGGGTAATTGAGAATATATGTGTTTTTGAGATCAATTTTTCTTTGAGCACATTAGCATGGTTTCTATGAGGTATAAGGTTCTAGCTTAAGCTTATTCCTTGTGAGATTTGTTGGATGACCTATTGATGAATAACCTTGGCTTGCAAGATTAAAAAGAAAAAAAAAAAAAAAAAAGAGATCATTTTGAGTTCCTCACTGAGTAACCGGACCTTTTGCCTCATTAAGCATTGAGTGTTCGTGTCAAAAGGTGTGAAGTTCAAGTTGAGTTATGGTATGGCTAGTATGGCTTTCTAGCCTTTTTGACTTAAGTTATTAAGCCCTTAGGGATGTTCTACATCTAATGCCCTAAAGCCATTTGGCTTGGGAGTCATTGGCCTAACACTTGTTACATGGGTTAATTAGAAAGCTTAAAGGATCATACATTGTATAGCTTGTAAAAAGAGAAAATAAATGCATATCTTGCCTTGGTTGTTTCATCTATTTGGGATTCTTACAAATTTTTTGGAACTAGCTTTAAGTTGAAACTGAAAGCGTCATTATTGCATGCTAATTTCACTTTGCACATTTCAAGAACAGATATTGTCTCAGTTGTCCATTTCTGAGTTATTTGTCCTTGGATGTCCGTTGATTGTGATGAGGATGTTTGTCATTTTAAGCTTACTCATGAATAAGAACCATGGTCTTTGTGAAAATTCTTTCTTGTTAACAACATTGTGCTGCAATGTTTATGGGCATCATTCCTGTAAACCCTCACGAGACTTCACTCATTCACTAGGGATACCTAGGGGTTTAAAAAGCTTGTTGCATATGCTAAATGCAATCGTCTCTCCCAAGACAGAGGACTTATGTTTATTGCTTTCATTTTATTTTTGGTGTTGTTTTGCTAAGAGAATAGCAAAAGTTAAGTTTGGGGGTGTTTGACGCATACCAAATATTGCATATTTGGACCACTTAATTTGCTATTATTAATCTTTTAGTTGTGTTATTATCTGATATTTTTGTTTAGTTTCGTGCTTTTAGTGTTTTATAGGTTGCTAAAGGAAAACAGTGGGTTTTATGTAGAAGTGCCTAGTTCGGATGAAAAGTGCAAGTCTCTGTTAGAGCGATCGAGTGCAGGACAGCCATGATCGAGTGCACATGCGCTCGAGCCTAGGACAGTCATGATCGAGCACAAAGGCAACGCAGTAGACAGAAACCTTATGCATGAGTGTGCTCAAGCACACCAATTGTACGATCGAGCGTACACATCCGACTTGGCAGCGAATTTCAGTTTTATCAAATTTGTAAACCCGAGTTTTGGGCCTATAAATACATAATTATTAGACTAGTTTATAGGGGCTGCGAATTACAAAATTTGGGAGGAGAAAGAAAAGAGATATAGGTCTTCCTAGCTTTTGGATCTCAACTTTGGGTTTCATTATTTGAAGTACTGAATTTTTATTATGGATTCCATCAAGAACATTTTGTCTTTCAATAACATGAGAGGCTAAACCTTCAACTAAGGTTGAAGATGAAGCCTCACTTATGATTAGCAATTTAGTTTCATATATTTAATATTTCCCAATTTAATGGTAAAATTGCCTATTGTTTTGCTTTTTATTAATTGGATTGAATCTATCTTGGATATCTTTTGTGATTCGAGGATACATCAGATTATTTAGGATAATTCAATACAATTGACTGCTTGGTTTTCTTGGTTAAAAGATTTGATCTTTCCTGTGATTTATTCTCTTGATACAATTGATGTTTCGATATAGATTGGATATTTTCTTGTGATTTATGGATATAGTTAATGATTTAATTGAATATTGGATTTCTATTGTGATTTGGATAAAGAATAGATACAGGGAATGTTTTGATTAATGTTGTGAAGCGAAAGCCAAACATACCTAAGATTTATGTGTGAGAACTTTGGGGAATATTTGAGATCATGGAACTAGGTTGTTATGAATGTGTGAGTGTGGATTCTGAAACCCTAGTACTTCGTCAACAAATTACATTCATTTAATTAGTTTTATACTTTTGTTTTCATTCAAACAATCATCATTCAAAAACTGGGAACTAGATTAGAATATAATTATTTTAGGCTTAAACTTGCTTTCAAGAACACATTTCCCTGTGGGTTCGACCTCGCACTTGCACACCATTATATTGCACACGACTCGTGCTCTTACGAGTACATTAAATTTGTACAACACGGACTGACACCTATCTCACATGTCTTTGCACTTGGAGACAGACCACTCTTGGAATGACACATGGATGAGCAGTAGCACATTTATGTCGATAAAGACAAAGAATTTGAAAAATCAAAAGATTGCAGCTAACCACCAAAAATATTCAAGGCACACAGGTGTCAGATCCCATAAATGGTTAAGAAGCCAAAATTAACTGCTATAAAGAATCGGGCAGAAGAAAGCAACCTAAGGGTCTATTATCGAAAAAGGAGAAATGCAAGAAAACCAGAAATTTGAATTGTCTTCGCCTGAAGTCTTGATAGAAGGAATTCGAGGGGTAATTGTTATACATAAATCCACCACTTGAACCCATTGGCTGGAGACCCGACAGCCTAGGAAGGCCCAACATGTTCGTACGAGCCGCGTGGATATGATCCATTATAAGACTCATAGACACGACGTAGTCCATTAAAAGCCTGGCCAACTTACTCGAATCCGAGAGCACAATGAACCAACATATCTAATTCTTTCTACTTAATGTCTAGATACGGTCGTTACAAACAAGGCACACACTGACTATATGACTAGCTTAGATACATCAAGATCACTAGAACAGTTACAGTTTGCACTTAAAAAACTTTCAATGGTTATATGCAATCCTCGAACACTACTAATGGTGATAACAATTTCATATCGACCATAATGGTCAGGGAACAGGAATGTTAACTCCTCCATCCGTTACACCCAAATCCTGGATCCTCTGCTCCGTCATCATAGCTACACCGACATGACCAGCTATAAAATACCTAGCCACGAAGGATACAGGTACATGATTCATCCTTTACTAAGCTCTATACTGAGTTTATACAAACACTAACTTAAGCATCGGAGGAGGAACCATCGGCCACCACCTGGTGCATCCTCTTGACATATGCTCTTTTTTTACAAGATCAAAGGAAAGCAAAGAAGAAGGAATTACCAAACTACCCTTGGGTTTACCGTACTGGAAACTATAGCAACAATCAATATCATCCAAAGTTCTCACAAATAAAATCCTATATATGTCTTACTATGCTTGACAAATTAATTAAATCATCTAATGTATCCATTCATTGCACAAATCACAAAATATATCCGGATTTAAACCAAATGATCAAGTGTATCCATAAGACAAATCACAAAAGATATCCAATTTTATTTTGATAAATAAAGATCCAAGCAAACAATTAAATGAAACACTCTTAAAACATCACATGTATCCGAAAATAAAAATAGATATCCAAGAGTAATCTTAATAATTAAATTAAAGTAAAACAATTGAAATCTTGAAATCCATAAAATCATATAATATTAACTTACTAGAAAGTGTTGTTGAATTTCATTGGTGAGGCTTCATCCTCAACCTTAGTTGATAATTTAGCTCCACATGATTATTAAAAATAAAACCTAAACCTAAAGAAACTAAACTAAAAGAGATAAAAATTGTACAAATTCGGACTTTGTCTTTAGCCCCCTTTTCTTGAGGCTTAGTAGCCTATTTATAGGGATTTTTAGGGCATAAACCCCTAGAAATGGCGCTAACGCCAACCCGTCAAACGAGTGCACTCGAGTGCATGGGCAGTGTGCTTGATCACACTCATGCATGTAGCTCTTCTTCTAAACTTAGGCGCTTGTGACTTGCTGGTGGGCGTGGGTGTGAGTGATCGTGAGTGTGCTATGTATGAGCGTAAGGTATTGCGCTCGATCCCACATCCTTGGTAGCTTTTTTCTAAAGCTTGCATTATTCACTTTAAATCTGCCATTTTCCCTTAACAGCTTGCAAAACACTAATGCCCCAGAACTAGAACAAAACATCAGATTAAAACATTGATGGAGATCAAGGCACCACTTCGAAGGATCTCGCTCAAGTACCAATTGGGCCGGTTACGAGGGCACGAGCAAAGAAGTTCAAGGATGTACTCAACGGACTCATTCAAGAGTTATGGGCTCAAGCAAATTCGTGGAGGCCCATTGAGCATGATCTACGTGGGCAACAAAGAATCGTCACCTTGATTCAAGTTCTAGAAGGATCCGGTCAAGGCTAAGAATTGGCAAGAAATATTTTGGGTCTATTGGAGAAGGATCGGATTGCAAGGGTATTATAGGCGTCCAGCTCTTCTTTCCTATTTTAGCTTCTTTCCTATGCTGGAATTTTAATTATATTTGGGTCTTATTAGTTAATTAGGTTATTTATATTTAAATGGATGTTTTATCTATATTTTAAGAGTTATTGTAATGGGCTTGGCCCAAAGTCATCTTATCTAGGGTTAGAGATATTTTATGATTGGATAATGGGCTTAGCCCAAAGTCAATCAAATTAGGGTTAGGTTTTATTTTACAGCATCTATTTAAATACTCTTTGTACTCCTATGGAGAACAGATTTTTATGATTGATAAAACTTGTGAGGATTATTCTCTTTGGTTCTTTGAAGAACTACTTGAACTTATTGGGATTTCCCGTGGCGTTCATCTCGACTTATCAAACGGAAAACCCACCACCATTTGTAGCGTCTTCCTTATACTAAGGTTCTTGTTTGTCATAAACAACGGGTCGAGGTCTTCCATTCGAATCTGTCCATAGAACGATCTTAGGTTCCCTTTCATTGTTGGGTCTCGTTATTCTTGGCGGGGACCACATCATTTGGTATCAAAGCACGGTTTCTAGTTCAGGTTTGCCTATCCTTTAACATCTTTCATTCCTTTGTTTCTTCTTTAGCCTCTCTTCTTAGCCAAATTTCCTTTACCCTATCTGTTCAATCTTTGTTTGTTCTTGTTATTTCGAAATCTTATTTCATTATTCTCAAAAGCTAGTTGCTGATCCCAAAAAAAAAAAAAGAAAAGAGAGAGAGACTCGAAGTAGAAAAAAAAAAAAAATTCACTATTTTGTGGTTCCAGAATTTCAAACTGCCATATTCCTTCTAATTCTAATCTGAAAAATTCCATATTCCTTGTGTTCAAATAAGAAATTCCTTGATTAGTTCTTGGTGAAAAAAAAAAAAATTCACTATTCTGTGCTTCCAAAATTTCAAACTGCCATATTCCTTCTAATTCTAATCTGAAAAATTCTATATTCTTTGTGTTCAAATCTGAAATTCCTTGATTAGTTCTTAGTGAATTGTTGCGGAAATTTTGAGTTGTTTGTTTAGTTTCAAAAGAACTGAAAGAGAATTATCGAGTGAAAGAGTGATGAGAACATCGGAGAGTGATCCAAATTCTTGAGTGTAAACACGTAAGGGAGTGATTCGAGCGGTCCTTTTTTTTATTTTTTTATTTTTTTCTAACCTTTGTTTTGCAGCAATCATGACTCAAGATAATGGTAAGAGCATTGCCGAAGATGATACAAAATTGACTGATCCGAAAGTGTTTATAGAGGCCATGATGAGTGAGATGAGGCGTGTGATGAAGATGGAGATGGAGTAGATTCACGAACTAAGAGATCAGATGGAGAATAGATGTGAGGAGCAACCACAAAACAGTCGTAATTTGCATAGAAAGGGAAGAGTTCCACCGAGGGAGGAGGATGAAGAGTGCTATGGGTCTTGTTTTGGTGAAGAAGAAGATCGGGAGTCCATTGTTAACAATAGACCCGGAGGAAGATTTGGAGAAGCTAGGAATCGCGAAGATAACAACTTGGGTGGTATTAAGATGAAGATTTTGTCCTTTCAAGGTAGATCTGATCCTGAGGCATATCTTGTGTGGGAGAAGAAGATGGATTTCATGTTTGATTGCCACAACTACTCGAAGACAAAGAAGGTAAAATTAGCCATGATTGAATTTTCTGAATATGCTATTACTTGGTGGGATCTGCTTGTGATAAACAGGAGGCGGAATAGAGAACGACCAATCGACACATGGGAGGAGATGAAAGTAGTGATGAGAAAGCGGTTCGTTCCAAGTTACTACTACCGAGAGTTGTACAAAAAGCTACAAGGTCTTAGACAAGGGAGTTGAAGCGTAGAGGATTACTACAAGGAGATGGAGATTGCTATGATCCGCGCTAATGTAGAGGAGGATCGGGAGGCCACAATGGGTAGATTTTTACTTGGCTTAAACCGGGAGATCCATGATAAGGTAGAGATGCAGCTTTATGTTGAATTGGAAGATATGGTGCATATGGCTATCAAAGTGGAACAACAACTCAAGAGAGGGAGTGGGACACGTGCAGGCCATAACTCTAGTTCTACCTCTTGGAAATCGAGTCATGCCAAGCCACTGGACAAGTCACAAACGCCCAAACCCGAGCCCAAGTCCGCAACCACCAGCCACGTTCCTCAAGGTAAAACCAAAGCCTCTACCTCTAGGAATCGAGATATTAAATGTTTTAGATGTCAAGGCAGGGGCCACATAGCAAGTCAATGTCCAAACAAGCAAGTCATGGTGTTGCAAGCCAATGGTGAATGGTCGTACCAAATTTAGGTACTCGCAATTGAATGAACCGAAGCTTGTATAGCGTTTGCGCAAGTACCGAGTCGAACCCACAAGGAACCGTAAATTGCTTTGTGCGAAAGTAACTTTGAGTCTAGGTTAGTGCTATTTTAACCTAGCTCTACAGTGGGTGATTGTGACAACTTAAAAGTAAATTATAGCAGAAATGTAAACGAAATAAAAATACCAAGGTTGATGTTTTAACCTCACCATTTCAACTACGTTAATTGAAAACGCTAAGCTAATACATCCGTCTATCGGTTAGAAATAAAACTAAATCTTTTGCACCTATCGAAGGATTCAAGGAATCCGTCCATTTGACAAAAGACAAACCATAAACGGTTTAAGGCCCAAAGGATCCAAAGTGAATGTGTTAAGACACAAACTACTATGGATAAATGGGCGTAAACCGAATGGTGGAATGTATCCATCGAACGAAAAACCAAAAATAAATGACTACGGTGCAATCTCACTTGGTTTTGTCACCAAACCAAGTGAGAAACGATTTAAGGAGAAAATAAATAACGGAATGAAATAACTTAAACGTAAGCAATAAACATAGCATTCATGGTGTGGCTACATCCTCAACCTTAGTTGAGGATTTAGCCTCCCATAAGCAAGGGAAGTGTAAATAAACGAAAAGAAAGCATTATAATTAATCTAAAGTAATTAACTACAAAGAAAAGGGCAGAGCAGGCCAATAATGGCAAATCGCTCTAAAAACGCTACCAAAGTAAAAGTTTTGACCAAATGGACCTAGGGTCCTATTTATAGGTCTGGCGGTCACGAGTGTGTTCAACGCACGCTTATTTTTGGTCGAATGCGTGGTACACGCTTGATCGCAAATAATCGCTGTATGCTAGGGCTGATCAAGCGCATGCTCGATTACGATCTCATGCGTCAACGCATATAATTGCTAGGGCCTGAGTGTTGCGTAGATCGTGGGTGCGTATGCATCGTTGGTGCGTTTGAAAGCACCAAGTGCGGTCGAATGCACTTTGGCAGGAACCACTTCTTTATTTTAAGTCCACTTTGCCCTTTGCTAGCCATGTTTTGTTGCAATGACCTGCACAACACAAAACACTAAAAATAGTTAGATATTAACAATGCTAAAGGCATAACAAATATAAGTTAAAGGGGTTCAAACATCAATGTTTGACACCGATCAAATACCCCCAAACTTATATTTTGCTAGTCCCTTAGCAAAACAAAAACAAAAAAAATAATAAAAACGTAAGTCCGCTTTCGTGGGAAAACGATTGCATTGAGCGTATGCAACAAGCCTTTTAAACCTCTAGGAGTTCCCTAGAGGACGAGTGAACTTATCACGAGTCTGGCTGAAGACGTTAAACTTAGCGCTTATGGGAGGCACCCCTCATTATGTTTATTGCTTTATGTTTTACTTTTTAGTCAAATTTAGGGAAGCATTCTTTTATGCTATACCTAAATTGACTTATCCCCTAGGTTAATTCGGTCACATTGTGGGCAATGTGACATTTTAAGTTTGGGGGTGTTTTTGTAAATATTTTTGTTTAATTATTTTATTTTGTGTTTTTGTAAATATTTTGTTTGTGTAAATATTCTTTTTTGTGTTTTGTGTTTTTACTTTGTGTAAATTTTGTAAAATTTTTTAATTTTTTGGTTTGCTATCTGCGTTCGAACGTATGCATGTACGTTCGAACGCGTACTAGGCGTTGCGTTCGACCTAGCCTTGTTGAGTTCGACCACAGCGCCCTTTCACTCATGCACTACACTACACGCATGCATTCGAACTTGCTTGCATACATTCGAATGCATGACGCACACACACACCCACACACCTGCACGAGTACGGTCGAACACACCTATGGACGTTCAAACGTATTCGGTTTTAGGCCAGCGTGAACAGTTTTTTAGGTCACATTTCTTCCCCTCTCCCCCATTTTCTTTCCACCAGCCGTACAGCCCCCTTTCCTCCTCCTCCATCCCTCATCTCCCTAACATCCAAAATACGCCAACCCACCGCCACCCATCCCCTCCCCCACCACCGAGACACCACCTCCGGCCTTTCTCCACCATACCCACCCACCACCGGCCACCCAAATCCCTAAATTTCCCGTTTTGTCTCCAACCAACCCGGAACCTATTTTTCTTCTAAATCCTCCATATTTTTTCATTTTTTTGGTTGATTTTGGGCACAAATCCACTTTTGGATTGTGCCCAATTGTTGTATTTCATTTTTGTAGGGGGTTGGGCTTTAATTCAAAAGGGTTCTCAAACCCTTTGATTTCGAGCTGCACACAAGGTGCTCGACAAATTGCCCCAACGAACCTCCAGTATGCCTAAAGGGCGAGGTTCGTCGTCCCGGCTTTCGGGGTCCCATTCTATTGTAGCCAGGCCGTCTATGGAGAGCCGGAGCTCTTGTTTGAGAGCACTTTTGCCATCAAAGAGGTGTTCTCCAACAACGAAGCCACCAGTTGGACGGTAGAGGAATTGAAGCGTCAGGGTTTGAAGAAGATTTTCAAACCCGTCACGCCTCCACTGCATACGAGCGGCTGGTCAAAGAGTTTTACATTCATCTGAGGATTGACGGTGACCAGCTGGACATACTTTTCCCTTCCATTGATCAAGAGAAGTGGAGGTGACCATCGGAGATGTAGCGACTATGTTGAAGTGCAGCCATGAGCCGCCTGAGTTAGACATCCCCTGGCTTGAGTGCCCCTCCGTGCTCACACTCGAGGACATCATTTCCGATATGTGTGAGGGGCAATGCCGATGACCACCGGAATGCAGCTGATGAGTGCCAAATATTGCAAATTTGGACCCCTTAGCTTGTATTTGTTAAACCCTTAGTTTTGTTATTTTTTGATGTTTTTGGTTAGTTTTGGTGTTTTAGTGTTTTACAGGTTACTAAGGTACATCTGGGGCTAACTATATTAATTCTGGGACTTAAGGTAGTTCGGGGAGCATTGAAGCAAATTTGAGTTGAGTGATGACTTGCACACATGAGTCCCACCAAAATGGCCATATCTTGAGTTGTAGAACTCCGATTGGAGTGATATTGGTGTCATTGGAAAGCTAACTTGAAGATCTACAAATTCATGTTTCACAAGATTAGGCAAATTCTGAAGCATCTGCGATCGATCGCACATATAGTGCGATCATTCGCACTTGAGCCCATCAGCATTGAAAATGCATGCTCGAGTGCGATCGAACGCACCTAAAGTGAGATTGATCGCACTCGGCCGACCTGGCAACGCTGAAACCCTAAAATTAGTGTATAAATACTTTCTTTTTTCATTGTAAACGCATTAGGGGGCGCCGTAGAGCCCAAAACTTTGACCTAGAGTCGTTCTTGAGCTTTTCGAACACTTTTCTTTGTAAGTTTTTGTTTCTTTATGATTTCAATTGATATGTTTATGTCTGTTGTTGTCATGAGAGGCTAAACCTTCAACTAAGGTTGAAGATGAAACCTCGTCAATGATAAACAATTGTATTCTCGTGAAATTATATACACAATTTGATATTATATTGTTCAAAATTAATTCCATTGCTTTATTACTTTAAGTGATTGAGCATCTTTTGTGATTTCATCCATTGTTTAATATTTTGTGTTCTGGGGATACATCGAGTGATTGAAATTGAGACTAATATCCATCGTGATCTACGGATACGGTGGATGATTTGATCTCAATTAAATACTCGTTGTGATTCTTTAACGGATGGATTCATCGAATGATTTTACATGCATGTTTATGATTTTGAACTCTAAAATGCGCTTTGATTGTCAATTGTGTGTGTAAATTATAGAGTATGCTGTTTGATTTGGCGAGATGGATTCGTAAACCTTAGTCTTTTACTTAGATTGTTGTTTAAATTATCGCTTTTAATTTAGTTTTGTTAAAATTGCACAACCAACTTTGAACTCTAGGAACTAGGTTAAAATAGGATCTATTTGAATAGAAAGTTGATTTTAGCACAAAACACAATTCCTCGTGGATCGACTCTCGCATTTTTACGCCAAGACTTTACTTTTATACCCACTCGACACTTGCAGTACTTTATTTTTGGTACATAAAATTTTGGCGTCATTGCCGTGGGAATTGTTTGTTTTTGTGAAAAATTGATTTTTGTTTAAATTAATTTATTTTTCTATTTTTAGTTTTATTCTGTTATTAATAAAAAGGGTTTTGTGGTTTTTTTTTTTTGGTGTTTGTTTGAAGCCCGAAATTCACGCCAGTACGATTTAACGCATTCCAAAGGCAATCGAACACATCGGCTAACTAATGTATAAATCGCAAATGACGCATGGACGAGCGCTTTGAACGCAAGCTCAGATCGCTCAACGAGACCACGATCGATCGTAAGTATTGACGATCGATCGCGATCGAGCAGAATCGCAGATAGAAGAATCGGGCACCACATTTTTTGTTTATAGTTTTAGCTATTTATTTTTCTTTAATTATCTTTGTGCCCATTTTTCTTTTTATTTCATTTGAGTTCTTTATTTTAGTGAATTCTTTATTTTTGCTTAATTAGTTTATTTTGTTTACTTATTTATTTATTTTTATTCTTTATTTTATTTTGTATAAATTTTAATTGTTTCATGTGGGATATATTGAACTGTTTGGGTGAAGCATGAGTCTTCCGTTCGATTATTTTAATATTTCCCCTTCCACTTTGCACCCACATGAACCATGTTCACACTGCTCCAACCCTTACCATAGTTTAGGTGATTGTCCGCATTGGGGACAATTGTCTAATTTTTCAAATGGGCAGTTGAACACCAGTTTCTCCAATCCTGGGTTTGAATCAAATTCAAACTTTTATAACCCAGACTGGAGCAACCATTCTGATTTTTCGTGGCATGCTCATGCTACGAAAAATTTTGCTCCCCAGGTTGACGAACTGCACCATCCTGTTTATCCGCAGTTCGACAACCATTTTTCTTCTCATTCATCATATGACTATCCTCCTAAGCAATCTTCTTTGGAAGAAACGCTTAAGGAATTCATGGAACTAGTCGGCCAACCGACCATTCCTGCGTCACAAGAACTATCATTAGAAGACGCACTCGAAGAGTTTAGGAAAACAGTTGACCAACCTTGTCAAGAAATCATAGATGCCACTGTGGCAAACACTGAAGCAGTTGCAAGGTTAGAAGGACAACTTGGTCATCTAGTTGCTGAATTCAATAGAATTGAGGAAGAGGAACTTCAAAGTCAGGAGATGGCGATAGGGCAAGATATGATTGATGAGGATTGCCCGAATCCTCATCATGAGAATGTCCAAGCCACCACCACACTTGTTAGTGAGGAAAGAGTTGATGATCATGAGGAGGAAAAGAAAGAGGAGTAAGTTGAGCAATTTGAGCCCCCGCCAAATCCAATTCCGTCCAACGACAAGGAAGTGAGTACTGAAGCTCACTCCTTCATCGCAATCCCTCTTGAGACATTTCATGCACCTCAAGTTTCATCTTTTCAATGTCAAGAACCATCTTACGTGAGAGATCTTCAAGGAATCACACGAAGATCACAAATCTAGGAACCGTGTTCTAAGTGGATTCCTCAAATAAGGTCAACTACATAAGATGGCGGAACATCATTCTAGAGGGGTATCTCATTTTAAAGAGGAAAGGATGGAAGGGATTGGTTGGACACCCTTATGAGCGGGAAGGTGCGGTATTTTCTTTTTATTATTATTTTATTTTTGCACCGCATTTTTGATTTATTTTCTTTTTGTTATTTTATTTCCTATCATTTTATTTCTTTTTGTTTTGTTTAAGTTTCTAACAGCAATTAACATTTTGATGTTTGATCTTTAAGAAAAAAAAATGATTGCTGTTAGTTTTTGACAGGTGTTCTGATGTTCAAGTTTGGGGGACGCCTTGGACTTTGCTCATCCTGGTTCCTCATCCCACTGTAATGTATTTCTTGCCACATTGGGGACAATGTGTCATTTAAGTTTAGGGGTGTGGACAAACATTTTGTCTGTTTTGTTTGTTTATTTACTTGTTTTGTTTTTGCATGTATATATTTGTTTTTGCCATTTATATAAAAAATTTTCTTTTTGTTTGTTGCTATGTTGTTGATTGGCCTTGTCCTAACATCATAACTGTGGATTGCATGTCATTGGTATGTTTAACTTGTTTGAACATTGCATATCATTAGAAATCCCAGAGTTTGACTCATTTGTTGGATTAGAGAGACTCCATGTCTTGGATAGATTTCTCACATGCACACTAGCATTAGGGCCTGTGGGGTATGAAATTTGACTTAAGGTGAGTGTGTCTCTAGAGATTTGTGGGTTGATGTGGTGAGGAAAACCTTGGCTTTCAAAAAAAAAAAATCATCATAAGGTTGAGCTTCTCATTGAGTAACCAGACCTCTTGCCTCACCAAGCAGTGAGTATTCGCGTAAAAAGAGGAGAAAGTTCAGCTGAGTGATTGTATGGCTAGTTAAGCTTCGTAGCTCTTTTTGACTTGAGTAATTAAGCCCTTAGGGATGTCTCTACATCTAGTGCCCTAAAGCCATCTGGTTTGGGAGTCACTGGCCCAACAATCGTTACATAAGTCATTTAGAAGCTTAAGAGAGCTAAGCATTGCATAGCCTACGCAAAAAAAAAAAAAAAAAAAAATTTCAAGCCTTGGTTGTTTTCATCACAGTGCAGTCCTATGAATTTTTGGGTGCACATTTTCTTTGAGAATGATTGAAACTGCATGACCTTGTGTTAGTTCACTTTTCACTTCTTGAAGCATACGTTGTCTCGATTTTCCAATTGTGAGTTGAATGGTGTTTGGATGCCTGGATGATGTGGTTTGTATGTTTGACTTGTTAAAATTGCTAATGATGTACGAACCATATGTTTAGTGAAAGGCCTTGTCTGTCAATAACATAGTGTCAATAAAATGTTTGTGGGTGTCATTCCTGGAAAACCCTCACGAGACTTCACTCGTCCTCTAGGGAATTCCTAGGGGTTTAAAAGGCTTGTTGCATATGCTAAATGCAACCGTTTCTCCCACGACAGCGGACTTATGTTTCTTGATTTTGTTATATTTTTCATTTTATTTTGCTAAGGGACTAGCAAAATGTAAGCTTGGGGGTATTTGATGAGTGCCAAATATTACATATTTGGACCCCTTAGCTTGTATTTGTTAAACCCTTAGTTTTGTTATTTTTTGATGTTTTTGGTTAGTTTTGGTGTTTTAGTGTTTTACAGGTTACTAAGGTACATCTGGGGCTAACTACATTAATTCTGGGACTTAAGGTAGTTCGGGGAGCATTGAAAGCAAATTTGAGTTGAGTGATGACTTGCACCTGATGAGTCCCACCAAAATGGCCATATCTTGAGTTGTAGAACTCCGATTGGAGTGATCTTGGTGTCATTGGAAAGCTAACTCGAAGATCTACAAATTCATGTTTCACAAGATTAGGCAAATTCTAAAGCATCTGCGATCGATCGCACATATAGTGTGATCATTCGCACTTGCACCCATCAGCACTGAAAATGCATGCTCGAGTGCGATCGAACGCACTTAAAGTGAGATCGATCGCACTCGGCCAACCTGGCAACGCTGAAACCCTAAAATTAGTGTATAAATACTTTCTTTTTTCATTGTAAACGCATCAGAGGGCGCCGTAGAGCCCAAAACTTCGACCTAGAGTCGTTCTTGAGCTTTTCAAACACTTTTCTTTGTAAGTTTGTGTTTCTTTATGATTTCAATTGATATGTTTATGTCTGTTGTTGTCATGAGAGGCTAAACCTTCAACTAAGGTTGAAGATGAAACTCGTCAATGATAAATAAATTGTATTCTCGTGAAATTATATACACAATTTGATATTATATTGTTCAAAATTAATTCCATTGCTTTATTACTTTAAGTGATTGAGCATCTTTTGTGATTTCATGCATTGTTTAATATTCGTTGTGTTCTGTCTGGGGATACATCGAGTGATTGAAATTGAGACTAATATCCATCGTGATCTACGGATACGGTGGATGATTTGATCTCAATTGTGATTCTTTAACGGATGGATTCATCGAATGATTTTACATGCATGTTTATGATTTTGAACTTGTTAAAATGTGTTTGATTGTCAATTGTGTGTGTAAATTGCGAGAGTATGCTGTTTGATTTGGCGAGATGGATTCAGAAACCTTAGTCTTTTACTTAGATTGTTGTTTAAATTATCGTTTTAATTTAGTTTTGTTAAAATTGCACAACCAACTTCGAACTCTAGGAACTAGGTTAAAATAGGATCTATTTGAATAGAAAGTTGATTTTAGCACAAAACACAATTCCCTGTGGATCGACCTCGCATTTTTATGCGCACTTTACTTTACACGACTCGTACACTTGCGAGTACTTTATTTTTGGTACACCAGCAGCCAATAAGACGAAGATTCTTTGGAATATTCTCTTTATTGACATGGTACTGTATTGAAATGTGTGTCCGTTGGGACACAAGACTCAGAGGCGGGACCTATTCCTCAGTGCCCTCTACTCATTCCACAGAGGATTCTGTTGTTCCATTCCAGAGATTATCTGGCGTCAGATCTAGAAATTCTGTGAGGGAGTGCACCATCGGGGGGTGGAGCACACGATGATGTGGGGATTGCCTTTCCCTTTTCTCATCACGCACATTTTGAGGAAGATAGGGATCAGAGGCACACCAGCGGACGGGCCGATCATTGAGAGCCCACACTTTGGCCCCATCCAGTGGCGCCAGAGTCTGTCCCACATGCCTAGAGCCGCACCAGAGCCAGCACCACAGCTACTACCAGAGCCAAAGCCTGCACCGGAGGCAGAGCCCATGGACATTCCAGAGATGGCAACTGTGCATGAGATGACAGTTGAGCCAGAGATAGAGGCAGAGCAGGAGGAGCAGCCAGAGGAAGATGAGGAGTATATCACGCTCAGACGCTCAGACTTTTTACACTTCCAGGACACCCTCATAGACATACGTTCTCAGATCAGAGACGTACGATCTCGAGCCATGATTTTCAGGAGGATGTTCGGATGACTTCGAGGCCCAAGAGATGTTCCGAGCCATTCTCGACGGGCTGCCACCAGCCACAGGATCTTCTGTAGCACCACCAGCCCCGTGACGTCATTGTGACGTCTTGGTTTATTTTTACACCCCCTACATTACATTTTTTATTTTCTATATCAGCACACTATGGATAGTGCGGATTTTGAGTTTGGGGGTATTTTTATCTTGTGTGCACATTTGATTTTTTATTATGCATTTTAATTCAGTTATGGTTTATTTTCATTGGTGTGCTTAATTTGACGAACATTTGATCACATTGATTAAGGGATTTTCAGTTATGTTAATTTCTTGGCATAATGAGATATTGTAGTTCAATTTGAGTTTCACGAGCACAATTGCCACGTAATTTGATTTTGGTCTTGTTAGTTTTGTAAGCTTGAATGCAGTTGGAAAACCATTTGGAAAGATAACCGTGGTTATTTTTTTAAAAATGATTGATCATTTTGAGCTTTCCACCGGGTAACCGGATCTCTTGCCTCATTTAGTAATGAGTATTCATGTAAAAATGTGAGAAGTTAGATGTGGTTAGCAAAGCTTTGTAGCCTTTTTTACTCGAGTTAATAGGTCCTTAGGGGTGTTTTTACGCCTAATGCCCTAAAACCATTTGGTTTGGGAGTCATTGACTTAACACTTGATACATGGGTCAATTAGAAAGCTTAATGAAGCTATGCAATAAAAAAAAAAATAGTTTTTTGATGAACCTTGGTTATTGTTTTTAATGTGTTGTCCAATGAATTTTGAGTGTCGAAGCATACATGACTAAAGATTAGTTTTGAAATTCCATTATTTTTGTGCTAATCTCACTTTCACTAGAATTGATTTTTGTATCTCATAATACCATGTTTTGTGAAGATGTTGTTTGTGTGATTAAGTTTGCTTTTGAATTTAAACCATGATTGATATATTTCTATGATTGAGAATAAAATGTTTGCACAAATGTTTGTGGGTGTCATTCCTGAAAAACCCTCATGAGACTTCACTCGTCCTCTAGGGAACTCCTAGAGGTTTGAAAGGCTTGTTGCATACGCTCAATGCAATCGTTTTCCCACGAAAGCGGACTTATGTTTTATTATTATTTTGTTTATTTTGTTTTGCTAAGGGACTAGCAAAATGTAAGTTTGGGGGTATTTGATCGGTGTCAAACATTGATGTTTGAACCTGTTCGGTGTCAAATATTGTTTATTAGACCCCCTTTTACTTATGTTTGTTAGGCTCTTAGCTGTATTAATAACTAACATTTTGTATAGTTTTTAGTATTTAATGTTGTGCAGGTCATTGCAACAAACATGGCTAGCAAAGGGCAAGAAAGTGGAGAAGATACTGCCACAGTGCGTTCGACCACACTTGGTGCATTTTGAACGCACTCCATCTCACATACAGCGCACCACGGTTACCGCATACGCAGCAATTTTGCAAAGACCATCGCCGCGCGGTACGCAGCCTGGCAAAGACCATGGTCGACGCGAGCACACCACGGTTGCACGCAGCTAACTAGGACCTCAGTCCATTTGTTCAAAAGTGACTTTTTGGGCGTGTTTTTGAGAAGCGGTTGCCTCTGTGGCCTGCCTTTGTAGTTCTTTACATTAGTTTTAATATAATGCATTTATTTTGCTTATTTCGCTTCCTTTGCTTATGGGAGGCTAGATCCCAACTAAGGTTGAGGATGTAGCCTCACCATAATCTATATTAATTATTCGTTTAAGTCATTTCATTCCGTTATTTCTTTATTTACTTCGTCGTCTCTCACTTGGTTTGGTGACAAAACCAAGTGAGATTACACCGTAGTTGTTTATTTTGGTGTTTCATCCGACGGATACATTCCATCCTTCGGTTTACGCTCATTTATCCATAGTAGTTTGTGTCTTAACACATTCACTTTGGATCCTTTGAGCCTTAAACCGTTTATGGTTTGTCTTTTCGTCACATGGATTCCTTTAATCCTTGATAGGTGCAATAGATTTAGTTTTATTTCAAACCGATAGACGGATGTTTGTGCTTAGCGTTTTTAATTAATGTAGTTGAAATGGTGAGGTGAAAACCTCAACCTTGGTGCTTTTACGCTTACATTTCCGCTTTAAATTACTTTCAAGTTGTCACAACACCCACGGAGCTAGGTTAAAATAGCACTAACCTAGACTCAAGGTTATTTTTCACACAAGCAATTTACGGTTCCTTGTGGGTTCGACTGCTACTTGCGCAACCACTATGAGCTTCGGTTCGTTCAATTGCAGTACCTAAATTTGGTCCGATCAAATTTTGGCCATTGCTTAGGGAACCGTCTATATTGTTTTGAAATTAACTTTCTTTTAGTTTGATGTTATTTTCTACTAGTTTTATTTTCTGCATTGTACATTACATTTATAGTTTGTTTTATGTTTGATTAATTTTTGTTAACTTTTGATTGTGTTTTGGTTACTTTGTGTTTCTTGAAATTCAGTGCATCGGTCGGGCATCGCAGAAGTTGCGGTCGAATGTACTTGCTATTCAGACGTGCGCATGCGTCGACGCCCATGCCCGTCGAGCTTCAGCCGGCAAGACGGCGAGTGCAGCTGACTGCTGCGGCGTCCTGATTACGTTGAGCGTGTGCAACCACATTTACATACTTCTGCACCAACATACTATGTTTTGTTTCAAATTTCTTTTGTTTTAATTAATTAGACTTATTTTAAGTGTTTTATCTCCCTGTTTTGAGTATTTTGTTTGATGAGTTTAGTTGTGTTTAGTTTAAATTTATTTTGATTGTTTATATATTTTTGTGTGTAGTTAATAATTTTGTTAGTTTAAATTGTTAGTTGTTTAAATTAGTTTAATTTTGCTGCTTTTGGTTAATTTAGTTAATTTTACTCTCTGTTTTTATTATTGTTTTTACTTTGTTTTTACTACATCATTTTTTAGTTGCTTTGATTTGTTTTTGTTGATATGTTGCTTTTATTATATTGTTAAGTTATTTTGTTCATATCTATTTTTGCCATATAGTTTTCGTTTTGTTCAATTGTTTTCTTTATTTTTTCCTGCATATTTGTTTTTCTAGCTTGCTGTTTTTCCTTAGTGTATAGTTATATTTCTTTTAGCTTATGCATGGTCGGGATCCTTGAACCTAGAGTTAACACCATTAGATCCCGACTTAGAAAGAAACATTAGGAGAGCGCGTCGAGCTCAAGCGAGATGGGGACAATCAAAGAGAACCAAGGGTGGAAAGACGAAGAAGAAAATCGAAGGGAAGAAGAAGAGGAAACGAGCATTAAGAATGTATGAGTTGGATTTTCGACAGCATTGCATGAGCTCGCACCTACTACTACGTACTCATGCATAGTATTACATCCAACTAATGCCACTCATTATGATCTTAAGCCACATGTGATTCGGATGCTACCATCTTTCTATGGCTTAGATCATGAAAACCCTTATTCCCATGTTAAGAAGTTTAGGAGTATAAGCGCCACAACCAAATTTCAAAACTTCTCGAGAGGAATCTGTCAATCTTCAACTTTTCCTTTCTCCCTTCATGATGAGCCCTTTGGTGGCTGGATTCCTTAGCCCTCGTTCTATTACGACATGGAAAGAACTGTTGAAGCAATTCTATCACAAATTCTATCCAATGTCGAGTGAATGATGCGAGAAAGGAAATTAGTTCCTTTTCTCAAGAGGAGGGACGAAATTCACGGAATGTTGGACAAGATTTAAAGATATGTTGATGAAGTGTCCACCCGGATATGAGAAATGGCGTCTAGTTCAATTTTTCTACCAAGGGTTGTCCACCAACCGTAGCATGATTGAACTGATGAATGGTGGGACATTCCTGAATTTGACGGGAGATTTGGCTTACAAAGCCTTGGAAAGATTGCGCCAACACCCAAAAGCGGGATTTCACAAGAGACAAATCTGCCCGAAAGAAAGGAGGCGTCCTGAGCTGAATCTTGAGCAGAGTTGACTCAGAATGGATGCCATTGTCAAGAGGTTTGGATACCATGAGTATGGAAAAGCCTGTTAAAGCTGTGAACACAATTCCGGTTGAAAGTTGTTACATATGTGCTAGTCCTTTGCACCTAAAGCAATTGTCCATCTATGGCGTTTTCTCGAGATGGAACAAGTGAACTTTTAACAATTTTCAAAAGCGATCAAGCTGGCCCATACTCTGAAACTTACAACGCTGGGTGGAGGAACCACCCAAATTTTTCATGGAAGCAAAACCAGCCCACAAATCAAGGAGGTTTTCCTCCTAATTATCAAAATCCTGGACACTTGGCCCAGCCAGCGTCGTCTTCCTATCAAGCCCCCACTCAACTCCCAACATCTTCAACTCAGTCATTAGAAGAGTCAATGAAAGAATTCATGAAGATGACTAGTCAGTCCATCAGTGACATTAGACACTCCACCATGGTGAACACCCAGGCGATCTCCAAGTTGGAGACCCAAGTGGGACAGTTGGCAAATCACATAGGTGAGAGGGACAAGGGAAAGCTCCCTAGCCAACCAGTGAACAATCCTAGGGCATGCACTATCGGAAGTGCCCCAAACCAAGAACATGCCCATGCGATTGTCTGAGGTCGAGGAAACAAGTGGACAACCGAGTGGAGGAGCAGAAGTTGATGAAGCGAAGACAAGAGTGACAACAAGGAGAAGAAGATCTTTGAGCCATCTACAGTCCTCCCATTGTGAAGGACCTTACAAGGTCATTTGTCCCAAAAAGCCCATCCGGAGAGATTGAGAGCGCAAAGAAGAATGCAGTTGAAATCTTAGAGGTGTTTAAGCAAGTACAAATAAACATCCGTTCTTGGATGCAATTCAAAAGTGCCAGATATGCGAAATTCTTGAAGGATCCGGTGACAATTAAGAGAAAACCAATGTCCCTAAGAAGGCTTATCCGACGGAGCAAGTGAGCTCCATCCTCCAATGCAAGCTACCCATCAAGTATAAGGACCTCGGATGTCCACCATTGCTTGCATGATTGGAGAGAGTCGATCAATAGGGCATTGTTGGACCTGGGGCAAGTGTGAATCTCCTTCCTACTCAAAGGTATTTGAAGTTGGGACTGGAGAGTTGAAGCCAACCACTGACGCCTGGTTGAATAGGTCACTTAAGAGACCACGGGAATACTTGAGGATGTGTTAATCAAGGTTGATAAATTTTATTTCCCTGTGGACTTTATAGTGATAGACACGGAGCCAGTCCACAATGTGGCAAACCAAATTCCAGTGATTCTAGGGCGACCTTTCTTAGCTACGGCTAACGCCCTAATCAACTGTAGGACGGGAGTTATGAAGATCTCATTTGGAAACATAACGGTGGAGCTAAATATTTTCAACATCAATAGCCAGCCATTGGAGTACGATGAGACCCATCCTATGTATTTCATTGAAGAAATCACTGATGACTTTGGCTTGAAAGACCCGGAGATTGAGTGTTTTACTCAAGATTTTGATGACCTAGATTTAGACAGGCTGATTAGGCCAGCTTTACATGAGCCTAGCCTGGAGGACCCTGACATGGAGTGCTTTGCACTATTTGGAGGTCATTTGAGTGAGCCACTACAGCTTGACGAACCGAGATATGAGCTCCACCCAGAGCACTGAGTTGGAATGTTTCGCTCAGGATGGAGGAAACATAGATTTTGGTAGGATACTTGAGCCAACTGATGAAGTAGTTGAGCCAAGTTTGGAGGACATTGAGCTAGAACTATTTGCTCAACTGGGAGATGACCAGTACTTTGACGAGGTAGGTGAGCTACTTCATTTATTTATCGATCCCATATCTGAGTTACAATCGAGTGTGGGAAAACATGGATTATTTTCCCTTATTTATTCCTCCACATTTGAGTCATCCGATTTTATTTGAGAGCAAGCTTTTGCTCTCATTCACATGACCAATGAGGCTGAGATGGACCCTGGGAAGGAATGACTATTTTCCTCCCCCATTTTTTGATCATTTGAGGTCGGTATTAGCTGGACATCCATCTTTGTTTATTGATTATCCCAGCTACAGCCATCACCTGTTTGACCCGGGCAAGATAGTGCCCACCATTTTCGGTACATCAGTTTTTGTGTCTACCTAGTATCATAGGTAGTTTGTTCCTTATCACGAGTCTGGCTGAAGACATTAAACTTAGCGCTTGTGAGAGGCACCCCTCATTATGTTTATTGTTTTTGTTATACTTTTTAGTCAAATTTGGGGAAGCATTCTTTTATGCTGTACCTAAATTGACTTGTCCCCTAGGTTAATTCGGTCACATTGTGGCCAATGTGACGTTTTAAGTTTGGGGGTATTTTTGTAAATATTTTATTTTTTGTTTTTGTGTGTGTCAATTTTTGTAAAAATTTATTTGTGCTTTTTGTAAAAAACCAAAAAAATTTTTTTTGCTCTCTGCGTTCGAACTTGTTCTAGGCAGTGCGTACGACCTCGCCGAGGTGAGTTCGACTGTAGCTCCCTTTCACACATCGACCGCACGCGTTGAACTTGAACTGCTTATGTAAGTTTGAACGTATCACACACACGATGCATGCGTCAACGCATTCTCGCATTCTTTAGGCCAACGTGAACAGTTTTTAGGTCATTTTTCCCTCTTTTTCCCCATTCCTCCCTTTCGGCCGTACAGCACCCTCCAACCCCACCTCCGTCATCTTCTCCCTAAATCCAAAATAAACCCACACCCACCATCACCCACCGCCACACCCACCATCAGAACACCACCGCCGGCCATTCTCCACCGCACCCACCCACCGCCGGCCACCCAAATCCCCAAATTTCCCGTTTTGTCCCCAACCAACCCGAAACCCGTTTTCTTCAAAATCTTCCGTTTTTCTTAGTATTTTTGGGTGATTTTGGGCACAAATCCACTCTTGGATTGTGCCCAATTTGTTTTGGGTTGGTTTTGTGCAATTTTTGCAGGGGTTGAGCATTTTTAAAAGGGGTTGTTAATCCCTTTGAATTCAGGCTGCCCACCAGGTGCTCGACAAAAGTCCCCAACGAACCTCTAGCATGCCTAGAGGCCAAGGTTTGTCATCCCGGTCTTCGGGGTCCCATGCCAGTGTAGCCAGGCCATCTATGGAGAGCCGGAAGCTCTTGTTGGAGAACACTTTTGCTGTCAAAGAGGTGTTCTCCAACAATGAAGCGACAAGTTGGGCCGTCGAGGAGTTGAAGCGCCGAGGGTTGAAAAGACTTTTCAAACCCGTCACCTCCACTGCATATGAGCGGCTGGTCAGAGAGTTTTACACTCATCTGAGGATTGACGGTGACCAGCCGGACAGTCTTTTCTCCTCCATTGACGGGAGAGAAGTGGAGGTGACCATTGGAGATATAGCGGCTATGTTGAAATGCAGCCATGAGCCGCCTGAGTCAGACATCCCATGGATTGAGTGCCCCTCCATGCTTACACTCGAGAATATCGTTTCCGATATGTATGAGGGGTACGCCGATGACCGCCGTAATGCAACCAGCAAGACAAAGATTCCTCGGAATCTTCTCTTTATCGACATGGTACTGTACCGTAATGTGTGTCCATTGGGACACAAGATACAGAGGCGGGACCTATTCCTCAGTGCCCTCTATTCATTCCACCGAGGATTCTGGTGTTCTATTCCAGAGATTATCTGGCGTCAGATCCAGAAATTCTATGAGGGAGTGCACCATCGGGGGGCGGAGCACATGAAGACATGGGGATTGCCTTTCCCCTTTCTCATCACACACATTCTGAGAAAGATGGGGATCAAAGGCACATCAGGACGGGCCGATCACTGAGAGCCCACATTTTGGCTCCATCCAGTGGCGAGTCATCCCACATGCCAGAGCCGCAGCTACGCTGCCAGAGCCCGCACCGGAGCCCGAGCCCATGGACATTCCAGAGTTGGTAGCTGAGCATGAGATGGCTTTTGAGCCACAGGGACAGCCTTAGGAGCAACAGGAAGAGCAGCCTGAGGAGTACAAGGAGGAGCTAGAGGAGGAGGATGAGGAGTATCACGCGCAGACCTGATTACACTTCCAGGACACTCTCGTGGACATATGATCCTAGATCAGGGACGTACGATTTCATTTTGCAGATTTGCAGAGGGATGTTCGTCAGGACCGACTCGAGGTCCAGGAGATGTTCCGAGCCATCATGGACAGACTGCCTCCAGCAGCAGGACCTCATGCACCACCACCAGCCCCGTGACGTCTTTGTGACGTCCTGGTTTATTTTTATACCCCTTGCACTATGTTTTTCATTTTCTATATCAGCACACTGTGGACAGTGCAGATTTTGAGTTTGGGGGTATTTTTATCATTTTGTGTGCACATTTTGTTTTTAAATTATACATTTTATGTTAGTTATGGTTTATTTTCATTAGTGTACTTAATTTGATGAACATATGATCACGTTGATTAAGGGATTTTCAGTTATGTTACTTTCTTGGCATAATGAGATATTGTAGTTCAATTTGAGTTTCACGAGCACAATCGGTATGTAATTTGTGGGATAAAAATTTCATTTTGGTCTTGTTAGTTTTGTAAGCTTGAATGCAGTTAGAAAACCATTCGAAAATATAACCGTGGTTCATTTAAAAAAAAATAATAATAATGATCATTTTGAGCTTTCCACCGAGTAACCGGATCTCTTGCCTCATTAAGCAATGAGTATTCGCGTAAGAAAGTGAGAAGTTAGATGTGGTTAGCAAAGCTTCGTAGCCTTTTTGACTCGAGTTAGTAGGTCCTTAGGGGTGTTTTTACGCCTAATGCCCTAAAACCATTTGGTTTGGGAGTCATTGACTTAACACTTGATACGTGGGTCAATTAGAAAGCTTAATGAAGTTATGCAATAAAAAAAAAAAAAAGTTTTTGATGAACCTTGGTTATTGTTTTTGATGTGTTGTCCAATGAATTTGAGTGTCAAAGCATACAAGACCAATGATTAGTTTGAAATCCCATATTTTGTGCTAATATCACTTTCACTAGAATTGATTTTGTATCTCATAATGCCATGTTTGTATCTTGATTGTTAAATCTGAAATTTGTGAAGATGGTGTTTGTTTGATTAAGCTTGCTTTTGAATTTAAACCATGATTGATATATTTTGCATGATTGAGA
Organism: Carpinus viminea; assembly: GCA_013348765.1. Taxonomy (NCBI): domain Eukaryota; kingdom Viridiplantae; phylum Streptophyta; class Magnoliopsida; order Fagales; family Betulaceae; genus Carpinus; species Carpinus viminea. The sequence continues at coordinate 25,535,200 of CP054670.1, read as the reverse complement.
ATCAAATGTGTACGATGTTTGTGGGTATCATTCTTGAAAAACCCTCACGAGACTTTCACTCGTCCTCTAGGAAGTCCTAGAGGTTTAAAAGGCCAATGCAATCGCTCCCAATTTATGTTTTTATGTTTTTCATTTTGTTTTGCTAAGGGACTAGCAAAATGTAAGTTTGGGGGTATTTGTTTGGTGTCAAATATTGTTTATTAGACCCCTTTACTTATGTTTGTTAGGCTCTTAGCTGTATTAAAACATTTTGTATAGTTTTAGTATTTAGTGTTGTGCGGTCATTGCAACAAACATGGCTAGCAAAGGGGATTTATTTGCGGTCGAGCTTGCACTGTGGTGACCACAAATAACAATGCGTTCGAACGTAGGTAGTGCGTTGAACACACTTGATGACTGTTAGCCTATAATAGGACCTTAGGTCCATTTGTTCAAAAGCTGACTTTTGGGCATGTTTTTGAGCTTTGCCTATGTGGCCCTGCTCGCCTTTTCTTGTAGTTCTTTACATTAGTTTTAATATAATGCATTTATTTTGCTTATTTACGCTTCCTTTGCTTATGGGAGGCTGATCCCAACTAAGGTTGAGGATGTAGCCTCACCATGAATCTATGTTAATTATTTACGTTTAAGTCATTTCATTCCGTTATTTCTTTATTTACTTAAATCGTCTCTCACTTGGTTTGGTGACAAAACCAAGTGAGATTGCACAAGTCGTTTATTTTGGTGTTTAGATTTGGATACATTCCATCCTTCGGTTTACGCTCATTTATCCATAGTAGTTTGTGTCTTAACACATTCACTTTGGATCCTTTGAGCCTTAAACCGTTTATGGTTTGTCTTCGTCACATGGAGATTCTTTAATCCTTCGATAGGTGCAATAGATTTAGTTTTATTTCAAACCGATGAGCGGATGTTTGTGCTTAGCGTTTTTAATTAATGTAGTTGAAATGGTGAGGTGAAAACCTCAACCTTTTACTTCATTTACATTTCCGCTTTAAATTACTTTCAAGTTGTCACGAACACGAGCTAGGTTAAAATAGCACTAACCTAGACTCAAGGTTATTTTCACACAAGTAATTTACGGTTCCTTGTGGTTCGACGTTAACCACTATCGAGCTTCGGTTCGTTCAATTGCGAGTACCTAAATTGGGTCCGATCAGAACCCCTTTAACTTATATTTGTTATGCCTTTAGCATTGTTAATATCTAACTATTTTTAGTGTTTTGTGTTGTGCAGGTCATTGCAACAAAACATGGCTAGCAAAGCAAAGTGGACTTAAAGTAAAGAAGTGGTCCTTGCCAAAGTGCGTTCGACCGCACTTGGTGCTTCCGAACGCACCAACGGTCACACGCGCGCCATCGACGTAGCACCCATGAGTCGCAAAGCACCCACGTCGCATGCGCACTCACCGCTAGCGGTTATTTGCTCAACGTAAAGGATCTCGATCGAACGCACAACTATCGCCCTAGCGCGATTATTATTTGTGGTCGAACTTGCACTGTGCTCGACATAGATAATCGCTCAACGTAGGTGTTGAACGCACTCGATGTCTGCCTATAAATAGGACCCTAGGTCCATTTGGTCGAGCTTTTTACTACTTGGGTGCGTTTTTTAGAGCGGTTTGCCACGCCCTACTCGCTTTTCTTTGTAGTTAATTACTTTAAATTAATTATAATGCTTTCTTTTGTTTATTTACGCTTCCCTTGCTTATGGGAGGCTAAATTCTCAACTAAGGTTGAGGATGTAGCCTCACCATGAATGCTATGTTTATTGCTTATGTTTAAGTTATTTCATTCCGTTATTTTTTTGCTCCTTAAATCGTTTCTAACTTGGTTTGGTGACAAAACCAAGTGAGATTGCACCGTAGTCGTTTATTTTTGGTTTTTCGTCCGATGGATATATTCCATCATTCGATTTACGCCCATTTATCCATAGTAGTTTGTGTCTTAACACATTCACTTTGGATCCTTTGGGCCTTAAACCGTTTATGGTTTGTCTTTTGTCAAATGGACGGATTCATTGAATCCTTCGATAGGTGCAAAAGATTTAGTTTTATTTGACCGATAGACGGATGTATTAGCTTAGTGTTTTCAATTAACGTAGTTGAAATGGTGAGGAGAAAACCTCAACATTGGTATTTTTTTTTCGTTTACATTTCTGCCATAATTTACTTTTAAGTTGTTACAATCACCCATTGTGGAGCTAGGTTAAAATAGCACTAACCTAGACTCAAAGTTACTTTCGCACAAAGCAATTTACGGTTCCTTGTGGGTTCGATTCGGTACTTGCGCAAACGCTATACGAGCTTCGGTTCGTTCAATTGCGAGTACATAAATTTGGTACAACTAGCACTCAAGCCAGGGGATGTCCGACTCAGGCGGCTCATGGCTGCATTCAACACAGCCGCTACATCTCCAATGGTCACCTCCACTTCTCTTCCATCAATGGAAGAGAAAAGTATGTCCGGCTGGTCATCGTCAATCCTCAGATGAGTGTAAAACTCTCTGACCAACCACTCGTATGCAGTGGAGGCAACGGGTTTGAAAAGCTTCTTCAAACCCCGGCGCTTCAATTCCCCTACCGCCCAACTAATGGCTTCGTTGTTGGAGAACACCTCTTTGATGGCAAAAGTGCTCTCCAACAAGAGCTTCCGACTCTCCATAGACGCCCTGGCTACAATAGAATGGGACCCCAAAGGTCGGGATGACGAACCTCGCCCTCTAGGCATACTGGAGGTTCATTGGGGCAATTTGTCAAGCACCTGGTGTACGGCCCGAAATCAAAGGGTTTGAGAACCCTTTTGAATTACAGCCCAACTGATCGGTGTCAATTATTGATTATTAGACCCCCCTTTACTTATGTCTAATATTTTGTATAGTTTCTAGCATTTTGTGTTGTGCAACAAACATGGCTAACAAAAGGGCAAGAAAGTGGACTTATAGTGAAGATCGCACTTGGTGCATTCACCACGGTCACACCACGTCTTATTGCCATGAGTGCGTCAACGCACTCGACTCAACTTAGCTACCGCTAGCGGTTATTTGTGGTCGAACTGTGCCTGCGTTCACCAAATAATCAATGCTCGACCACAAATGGTAGTGCGTCGAACGCACTCGGACTGTAGCCTATAAATAGGACCCTAGGTCCATTTGTTCGTGAGTTCTTACTTTGGGCACGTTTTTTTAGAGCAGTTTGCCTCTGTTGGCCCTGCTCTGCCCTTTTCTTTGTAGTTCTTACATTAGTTTAATTACAATGCCTTTATTTTGCTTATTTACACTTCCTTTGATTATGGGAGGCTAGATCCCAACTAAGGTTGAGGATGTAGCCTCACCATAAATGCTATATTAATTGCTTACGTTTAAGTTATTGCATTCCGTTATTTATTTATTTATTTACTTAAATCGTCTCTCACTTGGTTTGGTGACAAAACCAAGTGAGATTGCACCGTAGTCGTTTATTTTTGGTGTTTCGTCCGATGGATACATTCCATCCTTTGGTTTACGCTCATTTATCCATAGTAGTTTGTGTCTTAACACATTCACTTTGGATCCTTTGAGTCTTAAACCGTTTATGGTTTGTCTTTCGTCAAAAGGGACGGATTCCTTTAATCCTTCGATAGGTGCAAGAGATTTAGTTTTATGTCAAACCGATAGACGGATGTTTTAACTTATCGCTTTCAATTATTGTAGTTGAAATGGTGAGGTGAAAACCTTAACCTTGGTGTTTTTATTTCGTTTACATTTCCACTTTAATTTACTTTTAAGTTGTCACGAACACTCACTGCGGAGCTAGGTTAAAATAGCACTAAACTAGACTCAAAGTTATTTTCGCACAAGCAATTTACGGTTCCTTGTGGGTTTGACTTGGTACTTGCACAACCGCTATACGAACTTCGGTTCGTTCAATTGCGAGTACCTAAATTTGGTCCGATCAAATTTTGGCGCCGTTGCCGGGGAACCGTCTAAATTGTTTTGCATTTAACTTTGTTTTTAGATTGATGTTATTTTTCTACTAGTTTTTATTTTCTGCATTGTAAATATTGTTCATAGTTTATTTTATTGTTTCAATTCATTTTTGTTAATTTTTAGTTTAGTTTTTAGTCTTGTGTTTAGTGTCTGTTTGAGTTCCTGGAAAATCAGGCATCAACAATGCGGTCGAACACAGAAGTTGCGGTCGAACACACTGCTGCCTATTCCAAGACGTGCGCAAGACTACAGACGACCTTCGCGCCAAGGCTGTAACTCGTGGGTCTCGACAGAGACGCAGTAGAAGCTGCGTCGAACGTACTTGCATTACGTTCGAACGTAGGTGCAACAGCTTGCCACATTTTGCAGCGAAACGAACGTCTGCCCTCGGCCGGCGCTTCCTGCTTCCGATCAACATACCTGAGGCAGTATGTTCAATTTTTATTTTCTTTGCATTTTGATTAATTGTTAGACTTATTTTAATTGTTTTATCTGCCTGTTTTGACTATTTTGCTTGTTGTGTTTAGCTGTGTTTGGTTTATATTTATTTTTAGTTGTTTATATGTTTTGCATGTGTTTAGTTAATAATTTTGTTAGTTTGAATTTTTAGTTGTTTTAATTATTTTATTTTTGCTTGTTTAGGTTGTTTTAATTAATTTTGTTCTCTGCTTTTTTTTTGATTCTGCTTCTTTTTCTGCATCTTTTATATTTGTTTTAATTTGTTTAAATATTGCTTTTAGTATATTGTTAAGTAGTTTTTGTTCATAGCATTGTCATCTTATTGTTTGCTGTTTTGTTCCATTGTTTTCTTTATTTTTCCTGCATTTTTGTTTTTTTAGCTTGCTGTTTTTCCTTAGTGTATAGTTAAAATTCTGTTAGTTTATGCATGGTCGGCGATCGTTGAACCTAGAATTAACACCATTAGATCCCGACTTAGAAAGAAACGTTAGGAGAGCGTCGAGCTCTAGATGGGGGGGACAATCAAAGAGAACCAAGGGTGGAGCAGCACGAAGAAGATCGAAGGGATGAGGAAGAGGAGAACGAGGAATTCGAAGATGCAAGAGCTGGGAACGGGGAGCATAGACGTATGTATGAGTTGGATTTCACGACAGCATTACACGAATTGTTCGCACTCCATCGTCAAGACACATTCGTGCATAGTGTTACCTCCAACTAATGCCACTCATTATGATCTTAAGCCACATGTGATTCGGGATGCTACCATCTTTCTATGGCTTAGATCATGAAAACCCTTATTCCCATGTTAAGAAGTTTAGGAGTATAATCGCCACAACCAAATTTCAAAACTTCTCGCATTTAATCGGTCAATCTTCGACTTTTTCCTTTCTCCCTTCATGACAGAGCCACTGAGTGGCTGGATTCCTTAGCCCCCCGTTCTATTACGACATGGAAAGAACTGTTGAAGCAATTCTACCACGGATTCTATCCAATGTCCAGAGTGAATGATGCAAGAAAGGAAATTAGTTCCTTTTCTCAAGATGAGGACGAGAAATTCATGGAATGTTGGACAAGATTTAAGGATATGTTGATGAAGTGTCCACCCCACGGATATGAGAAATGGCGTCTAGTTCAATTCTTCTACCAAGGACTGTCCCAGCCCAACCGTAGCATGATTGAACTAATGAATGGTGGGACATTCCTGAATTTGACAGGAGATTTGGCTTACAAAGCCTTGGAGAAGATTGCGACCAACACCCAAAATTGGGATTTCACCAAGTAGAGACAAGTCCGCCCAAAGAAAGGAGGCGCCTGAGTGAATGTCGAGCAAGAGTTGACTCAGAGAATGGATGCCATTGTCAAGAGGCTGGATACCATGAGTATGGAAAAGCCTGTTAAAGCTGTGAATACATTTCCAGTTGAAAGTTGTTCTGTCTGTGCTAGTCCTTTGCACCAAACACATAATTGTCCATCTATGGCAGTTTTCTCTGAGATGGAACAAGTAAACGCTTTTAACAATTTCCAAAAACAGTCAACTGGCCCATACTCTGAAACTTACAACCCTGGGTGGAGGAACCACCCTCAATTTTTCATGGATGCAAAACCGGCCCACAAATCAAGGAGGTTTTCCTCCTAATTACCAAAATCCTGGACGCTTGGCCCAGCCAGCGTCATCTTCCTATGAAGCCCCCACACAACTCCCAACATCATCAACTCAGTCATTAGAAGAGTCAATGAAAGAATTCATGAAGATGACTGGTCAGTCCATCAGTGATATTAGACATTCCACTATGTTGAACACCCAAGCAATCTCCAAGTTGGAGACCCAAGTGGGACAGTTGGCAAATCACATAGGTGAGAGGGACAAGGGAAAGCTCCCTAGCCAACCAGTGAACAATCCTAGGGCATGCACTATCGGAAGTGCTCCAAATCAAGAACATGCCCATGCAATTGTCACACTGAGGTCAGGGAAACAAGTGGACAACCGAGTGGATGAGCCAGAAGCAGTTGATGAAGCAGTACTAGCAGCAGACCTTGCTGAGCAAGAGGAGACAAAGAGTGACGACAAGGAGAAGAAAGATGCTGAGCCATCTACAGTCACTCCCCCTGAGAATGACATTACAAGGTCATTTGTCCCAAAAGCCCCTTATCCGGAGAGATTGAAAGCGCCAAAGAAGAATGCGTAGTTTTCTGAAATCTTAGAGGTGTTTAAGCAAGTTCAGATAAACATCCCATTTTTAGATGCAATTCAGCAAGTGCCAGCATATGCGAAATTCTTGAAGGATCTGGTGACAATTAAGAGAAAAACCAATGTCCCTAAGAAGGCTTATCTGACGGAGCAAGTGAGCTCCATCCTCCAATGCAAGCTACCCATCAAGTATAAGGACCCTGGATGTCCGACCATTGCTTGCATGATTGGAGAGAGTTAGATCAATAGGGCATTGTTGGACCTGGGGGCAAGTGTGAATCTCCTTCCCTACTCAGTGTATTTGAAGTTGGGACTGGGAGAGTTGAAGCCAACCACTGTGACACTCCAGTTGGCAGATAGGTCACTTAAGAGACCACGGGGAATACTTGAGGATGTGTTAATCAAGGTTGACAAATTTTATTTCCCTGTGGACTTTATAGTGATAGATGCCCACGATGTGTAAACCAAATTCCAAAGGATTCTAGGCGACCTTTTTAGCTATGGCTAACGCCTCTATTCAACTGTAGGACGGGAGTTATGAAGATCTCATTTGGAAACATGATGGTGGAGCTAAATATTTTCAACATCAATAGCCAGCCAATGGAGTACGATGAGACCCATCCTATTTACTTCATTGAAGAAATCACTGATGACTTTGGGTTGAAAGGCCCGAAGATTGAGTGTTTTACTCAAGATTTTGATGACCTAGATTTAGACAGGCTGATTAGGCCAGCTTTGGATGAGCCTAGCTTGGAGGACCCTGATATGGAGTGCTTTGCACCATCTCGAGGTCATTATGATTTGAGTGAGCCACTACAGCTTGACGAGCCGAGGTATGAGCTCAGTCTAGAGGACCTGGAGTTGGAATGTTTCGCTCAGGTAGGAGGAAACATAGATTTTGGTAGGATACTTGAGCCAACTAGGGAAGTAGTTGAGCCAAGTTTGGAGGACATTGAGCCGAGCTATTTGCTGGTTGGGAGATGATCAAGATTTTGATGAAGTAGTTGAGCTACTTCCTTTTATTATGGATCCCATATCTGAGTTACAGTCGGAGTGTGGGAAAACCATGGATTTATTTTTCCCCACTGCTTATTCCTCCACATTTGAGTCACCCAATTTTACTGCTGAGAGCAAATATTTTGCTCCCATTCATATGCGGCCAAGGAGGCCGAGATTGACCCTGGGAAGGAATGATTATTTTCCTCCCCCATTTTATGATCATCTGAGGTCGGTAGTAGCTGGATATCCACCTTTGCATATTGATTATCCCAGCTACAACCATCACCCGTTTGACCCAGGCAAACTAGTACCCACCATTCCCGGTACTGTAGTTGTGTCTACCTAGTGTTATAGGTAGTTTGATCCTTATCACGAGTCTGGCTGAAGACGTTAAACTTAGCTCTTGTGGGAGGCACCCCTCATTATGTTTATTGTTTTTTTTGTTTTACTTTTTAGTCAAATTTGGGGAAGCATTCTTTTATGCTGTACCTAAATTGACTTGTCCCCTAGGATAATTCGGTCACATTGTGGGCAATGTGACGTTTTAAGTTTGAGGGTGTTTTTGTAAATATTTTATTTTTGTGTAAATATTTTATTTTGTGTTTTAGTGTGTGTCAATTTTTGTAAAAATTTATTTGTGCTTTTTGTAAACCTTGTAAATTTTTTTTTTTTTGATATGCTCTCTGCGTTCAAACTTACCCCTGTAAGTTCGAACGTGTTCTAGGCAGTATGTACGACCTCGCAATGGTGAGTTTGACCACAGCACCCTTCACACACGCACTGCACTGCATGCGTACGTTCGAACTTGCTTTTGTAAGTTCGAACGTATCACGCACACACACACCACGCACTTGCACGATGCAGTCAAGCATACTCACATGCGTTCGACGCTTCGTTAGGCCAGCATGAATAGTTTTTTAGGTCACTTTTTCCCCATTTTCCCATTTCCCCCTTTCACCTACACCCCTCTCCTCCGTCATCTTCTCCCTAAATCCAAAATAAACCCACACCCACCATCACCCACCACCTCCCCACCACCAACACCACCGCCATTCTCCACCACCCACCCACCGCCCCACCCAAATCCCAAATTTCCCATTTTGTCCCAAACCCCCGAAACCCAATTTCTCCAAAAACCCCAAATTTTTTGATTTTTTTTTTTCAATCAAAGGGCAAATCCTCTTGGATTGTGCCCTTGATTATGTGTTGGTTGTTTTTGTTTTGCAGGGGTTGGGCTCAATTTCAAGGGTTCTCCAACCCTTTGAATTCGGGCTGCACACGTGCTCGATAGTCCCCAACGAACCTCCATCATGCCTAGAGGCCGAGGTTCGTCATCCCGGTCTGGGTCCCATGCTAGTCAGCCTGGCCATCTATGGAGAGTCAAGCTCTTGTTGGAGAACACTTTGCCAAAAAGAGGTGTTCTCCAACAATGAAAAGCCCTAAGTTAGAGCGTCGAGGAATTGAAGCGGGGGTTGAAAAGGCTTTTCAAACCCGTCACCTCCACTTGCATATGAGCGGTGGTCAGAGTTTACACTCATCGAGGATTGATGGTGACCCGGTGGACAGTCTTTTCTCTTCCATTGGCGGAAAGAGAAGTGGAGGTGACCATTGGAATATAAGCGGTTGTGTTGAAAGTGCAGCCATGAGGCTGGTCGGACATCCCATGGATTGAGTGCCCTCCATGCTCACACTCGAGGACATTGTTTCGATATGTGTGAGGCGTTATCTTCGACCAGATTGGAATGCGACTATGCAAGGCGAAGATTCCTCGGAATCCTCTTTATGACATGGTGCTATATCGTAATGTGTCCTTTTGGGACATAGACAAGGCGGGACCTATTCCTCGGTGCCCTCTACTCATTCCACGGAGGATTGGTGTTCTATTCTCGAGATTATTTGGCGCCGATCCAGAAATTCCGTGAGGGAGTGCACCATCGGAGCGAGCACGAAGACGTGGGGATTGCCTTTCCCTTTCTCATCACACACATTTTGAGAAAGGTGGGGATGAGGTACACCAGCGACGGGCCGATCACCGAGAGCCCATACTTTGGCCCCATCCGCGCCAGAGTATATCCCACATGCCTAGAGTCGCACTCACAGACCACAGAGCGAGCCCGCAGGAGCCAGAGCCTATGGACATTCCAGAGTGTAGTCGAGCATGAGATGGCATTTGAGCCACAGAGAGAGGAGCAGCCAGAGAGTAGCGAGGAGTAGAGGATGAGGAGTGTATCACGCCAGACGCCACTTGTTACACTTCTAGACACCTCGTGGACATACGATCCCATCGTGGACGACGCTTTCATTTTGCAGATTTGCAGAGGATGTTCGTCGATGACTCGAGGTCCGTGAGATGTTCCGAGCCATCATGGATGACTACCTCCAAGCAGTAGGACCTCATGCACCACCACCAGCCCTGACGCCTTTGTGATGTCCCGGTTTATTTTATACCCTTGCACTATGTTTTTCATTTTCTATATCAGACACTGTGGATAGTGCATTTTGAGTTTGGGGGTATTTTTATCATTGTATGCACATTTTGTTTTTAAATTATGCATTTTATGTTAGTTATGGTTTATTTTCATTAGTGTACTTAATTTGATGAACATATGATCACATTGATTAAGGGATTTTCAGTTATGTTACTTTCTTGGCATCATGAGATATTGTAGTTCAATTTGAGTTTCACGAGCACGATTGGTACGTAATTTGTGGGATAAAAATTTTATTTTGGTCTTGTTAGTTTTGTAAGCTTGAATGCAGTTGGAAAACCGTTTGGAAAGATAACCGTGGTTCATTTAAAAAAAAAAAAAATCATTTTGAGCTTTCCACCGAGTAACCGGATCTCTTGCCTCATTAAGCAATGAGTATTCGCGTAAAAAAGTGTGAAGTTAGATGTGGTTAGCAAAACTTCGTAGCCTTTTTGACTCGAGTTAGTAGGTCCTTAGGGGTGTTTTTACGCCTAATGCCCTAAAACCATTTGGTTTGGGAGTCATTGACTTAACGCTTGATACATGGGTCAATTAGAAAGCTTAATGAAGTTATGCAATAAAAAAAAAAAAAAAAAGTTTTTGATAAACCTTGGTTATTGTTTTTGATGTGTTGTCCAATGAATTTTGAGTGTCGAAGCATACAAGACTAAAGATTAGTTTTGAAATCCCATATTTTTGTGCTAATCTCACTTTCACTAGAATTGATTTTTGTATCTCATTATGCCATGTTTGTATCTTGATTGTTAATTCCCTGAAATTTGTGAAGATAGTGTTTGTTTAATTAAGCTTGCTTTTGAATTTAAACCATGATTGATATATTTTTGCATGATTGAGAATAAAATGTTTGCACAAATGTTTGTGGGTATCATTCCTGAAAAACCCTCACGAGACTTCACTCGTCCTCTAGGGAACTCCTAGAGGTTTAAAAGGCTTGTTGCATACGCTCAATGCAATCGTTTTCCCACGAAAGCGGACTTATGTTTTTATTATGTTTTTCATTTTGTTTTGCTAAGGGACTAGCAAAATGTAAGTTTGGGGTATTTGATCGGTGTCAAATATTGATTATTAGACCCCCATTTACTTATGTTTGTTAGGGTCTTAGCTGCGTTAATAACTAATATTTTGTATAGTTTTTAGCATTTTGTGTTGTGGTCATTGCAACAAACATGGCTAACAAAGGCAAGAAAGTGGACTTAAGCAATTATCTCACGTTCAACGCACACCGATGCTCAAAATGCACTCTGACAGCCCTAGCATGATAGAGTTATTTGCGGTCGAACTGTGCACTGCTTCCACAAATAATCGGTGCGTCGAACGCAGTAGTGCGCTCAACGCACTTCAAAGGACTCTGTTAGCCTATAAATAGGACCCTAGGTCCATTTGTTCGTGAGCTTCTTACTTTGGGCGTTTTTTTAGAGCAGCTTTGCCTTTGTACTGCTTCGCCTTTTCTTTGTAGTTCTTTACATTAGTTTAATTACAATGCCTTTATTTTGCTTATTTACGCTTCCTTTGCTTATGGGAGGCTAGATCCCAACTAAGGTTGAGGATGTAGCCTCACCATAAATGCTATATTAATTGCTTACGTTTAAGTTATTGCATTCCGTTATTTATTTATTTACTTAAATCGTCTCTCACTTGGTTTGGTGACAAAACCAAGTGAGATTGCACCGTAGTCGTTTATTTTGGGTGTTTCGTCCGATGGATACATTCCATCCTTCGGTTTACGCTCATTTATCCATAGTAGTTTGTGTCTTAACACATTCACTTTGGATCCTTTGAGCCTTAAACCGTTTATGGTTTGTCTTTCGTCAAAAGGGACGGATTCCTTTAATCCTTCGATAGGTGCAAGAGATTTAGTTTTATGTCAAACCGATAGACGGATGTTTTTTATCGCTTTCAATTATTGTAGTTGAAATGGTGAGGTGAAAACCTCAACCTTGGTGTTTTTATTTCGTTTACATTTCCGCTTTAATTTACTTTTAAGTTGTCACAAACACCCACTGCGGAGCTAGGTTAAAGTAGCACTAACCTAAACTCAAAGTTATTTTCGCACAAGCAATTTACGGTTCCTTGTGGGTTCGACTCGGTACTTGCAACCGCTATACGAACTTCGGTTCATTCAATTGCGAGTACCTAAATTTGGTCCGATCAAATTTTGGCGCCATTGCCGGGGGGTCAATCCTCAGATGAGTGTAAAACTCTCTGACCAGCCGCTCATATGCAGTGGAGGCGACGGGTTTGAAAAGCTTCTTCAAACCCCGGCGCTTCAATTCCTCTACCGCTCAACTGGTGGCTTCGTTGTTGGAGAACACCTCTTTGATGGCAAAAGTGCTCTCCAACAGAGCTTCGACTCTCCATAGGCATACAGCTACAATAGAATGGGACCCCGAAGGCCGGGACGATGAACCTCCCCTCTAGGCATACTGGAGGTTCATTGGGGCAATCTGTCGAGCACCTGGTGTGCAGCCCGAAATCAAAGGGTTTGAGAACCCTTTTGAATTACAGCCCAACCCCCTGCAAAAATGAAATATAACCAGTACAAAACAATTGGGCACAATCCAAAAGTGGATTTGTGCCCAAAATCAACCAAAAAAAATGAAAAAATATGGAGGATTTAGACCAAAAATAGGTTTCGAGTTGGTTGGGGACAAAACGGGAAATTTGGGGATTTGGGTGGCCGACGGTGGGTGGGTATGGTGGAGAAAGGCCGGAGGTGGTGTCTCGGTGGTGGGGGACGGGATGGGTGGTGGTGGGTTGGCATATTTTGGATGTTAGGGAGATGAGGGACGGAGGAGGAGGAAAGGGGGCTGTATGGCTAGTGGAAAAAATTGGGGGAGAGGGGAAGAAATGTGACCTAAAAAAACTGTTCACGCTAGCTGATCAGTGTCAAATTGTGTATATTTGACCCCTTTAACTTATATTTGTTAGGTCTTTAGCTTTGTTAATATCTAATTATTTTTGGTGTTTTTAGTGTTTTGAGTTGTGCAGGTCTTTACAACAAAAGTTGGCCACAAGAGAGCAAAAATACACTAAGTGAAGAAATGGATCCTTGCCAAGTGCATTCGATCGCACTTGGTGTGTTCGAACGCACTCACGGTCGAACGCAGGAGGCACGGTCGAATGCAGTCCCCATCATCCTGCATCTCGCGCGGGTGCCCTAGGAGTTCATCGCTTCCAAGCTGCCGTTCTACATGTTTTCGCGATCGAACCAAAGGTGTAAATCGAACGCGACAACTCAAAGAGACGCTGCATGCATATCAATTTTTAGTCTATAAATAGGACCCTAGGTCCATTTGGTCGAAATACACATTTTTGGGGCAATTTTAGAGAGCATTTTGCTTCGCTTGCCTTACTCGCCTTTTATTTGTAAGCTTTTCCTTTTAATTTAATTTTAATGCATTCTTTTACTTTAATTATGTTTTGTTATCAATGGGTGGCTAAAATCTTCAACTTAGGTTGAAGATGAAGCCTCACCCTTAGTTTATATTTCTTGATTTTACATTTTATGCTTTATTTTCCGTCATTTAATTCCATAATCATTTTAATTTCTGTGACAAATAATTGAATGGTTGTGAGTTGTTGATACATTGATAGTCATCCTGTAATGTGTTCCAAGCCGTGCACAACGAGTTATTGGTTGTGATTTAATATCCGTGATCCAAGGATACGTGGATGATTTTATCCATAATCAATACTCATTGTAGCTCCTTAACTAAAACACATTATTCGGTTTGACTTGTGTCAATAACCATAATAGAGTGTGTTGAAGGGTTTAAAGTTTAAAAACGGAAAATGAGTGTTTAATGTATTAAGCTAATTTTTATTGGGTGAGGTTCGTCTTTAACCTTAGTTATTTTATCATCTGATTGCATTTTTAGAATAATTTAATTTCGCACATCATCTCTCACTTTGGGACTAGGTTAAGATATATTAAATTTAAGAGTCGTGTTAGTTTTTAATTGCAAAACTCCGTTCTCTGTGGTTCGATCTCGGTACTTGCGCAACGCTATACGACCTAACGGTTCGTTCTATTGCGAGTACCCAAATTTGGTACGATCAAATTTTGGCCCGTTGCCGGGGAACGGTTGTTTTTGTTTAAAGATTAATATAATTTTTAAATTGATGTATTTTCTACTAGTTTTTATTTTTTGCATTTTAAATTTTGTTCATAGTTTATTTTGCATTTTTAGTTTATTTTCATTATTTTCTAGGTTAGTTTTTAGTTCTTTTTTGCATTCTGCTTTGGTTTCGAAATTTCAAGCGCCGACAAGCGTGGTCGAACGCAGTTCTTTAACGATCGCCGCTTATTCCAGACACGAGTGAACGCTCATCACACGTATGCGTGCAAGCACAAGCCTCTGACAAATACGCGGTGTTGTTGCGTTGAACGCACTGAGGCGAATCTAACGCACTGCAGAATCGCCACATTCTTCTTGTCCGAATCTAACGTGACCAAGGCTGAGCGCACTCTCGCTTCTGCATCGCATACCAAAGAATGTTCAGTTTTTGATTTCTTTTTGTTTTGATCAATTTATAGACTTATTCTAATTGTTTTAATTGCCTGTTTTGAGTATTTTAGCGGTGTTTAGTTTTATATTTATTTTTAGTTGTTTAAATATTTTGCATGTGTTTTAGTTAATAAACTTTGTTAGTTGAAATTCTTAGTTGTTTAAATTTTCTTATTTTTGCTGCTGTTTAGATAATTTTTGTTAAGTTATTTCTCTGTTTTTATTTGTTTCTGCTCTGTTTTTACTGCATCATTTGTGCTTTGATTTGTTTTACATGTTGCTTTTGGTAATTTTTAAGTAGTTTTTCATAGCTATTTTTTGCCATCTTGTTGTTTGTTGTTTTGTTCCTTTGTTTTCTTTATTTTTCCTGCATTGTTTACTTTCCTAGCTTATTGCTCTTTGCTTTGTAGTTTAGTTAAATTTTTATTGGTTTATGCTTGGTCGGCGATCCGTGAACTTAGAGTTGACATCATTAGATCCCGATTTAGAAAGAACCCTTAGGAGAGCACGTCGAGCTCAAGTGGAGATGGGGGATAATCAGAAATCAAGAGTGGAGGAGCACGAGGAACACCATGATGCAAGAGAAGGGAACGGAGCAGAGAAGAGCTTATGACGTGGATTTCACGCCACTCCGGAATTGTTCGCACCTCATGCGTTAGTTCCCATTCGTGCATTGTGTTACCACCGACTAATGCAACCCACTATGATCTTAAGCCACACGTAATCCAAATGTTACCCTCCTTTTACGGCTTAGATCACGAAAACCCTTACTCGCATGTTAAAAATTCAAAAACATCTGCCACCACCAAATTCCAGAATTTTTCGAGGAATCATCCACCTCGAGACTCTTTCCTTTCTCACTTCATGATAGAGCCACGAGTGGTTGGATTCCACACTTTGGCTCCATCACATCCCGGAAGAACTGCTGAAGCGGTTTTACAACAAGTTTTTCCCAATGTCCAAAGTAAACGAGGCAAGAAAGGAATCGGTTCCTTTACTCGGGATGAGGATGAGAAGTTCTCCAATGTTGGGCACGGTTCAAAGACCTCTTGATGAAATGTCCCCTCATGGATATGAGAAATGGCGTCTAGTGCAATTCTTCTACCAACTGTCTCAACCGTAGTATGATTGAGCTAATGAGTGGGGAGCTTTTCTCAACTTAACGGGAGATTTAGCCTACAAGGCTCTGGAGAAAATTGCCGACAACTCCCAACACGGGATTTCACAAGTTGTCGTGATAAATCGCGAACCCTAAGAAAGGGCCATCACGGAATCAAAAGGAGAAGCGAGTTGGCACAGGAGGATGGATGCCATCGTTCAAAGATTGGATGCCCTAGTGTAAGGAAGTCCGTAAATGTGGCAAACACCTTTCCTATTGAGATTTGTTCTATCATGCTAGTCCCATGCACCAAGCAGAGTTGTCCATCGATGATGTTTATCTGAGATGGAACAAGTGAACGATTCAACAACTTCCAAAAGCCGCCAAGGGGCCATATTTTGAGATTACATAATCCGGGGTGGAGGAACCACCTAATTTCTCTTGAAACAGAATCAACCCACCACAAATCCAGGAGGAGCTCCTCATGCTCAAAATCACTATCCTCCAGGATTTTCTGCTCCTTATCAAAATCATGGACGCTCGGCTCCGCCAGCGTCATCATCATCTTATCAAGCCCCCACCCAAGCTCCAGCCTCATCTACCCCGTCACTGGAAGAGACCATGAGAGAATTTATGAAAATGACTGGTCAATCAATCAGTGATGTGAGGCAGTCTACCATGGTGAACACCCAGGCGATCGCAAAGTTAGAGATGCAGATGGGACAATTAGCGAATCACCTAGGTGAGAGGGACAAGGGAAAGCTCCCTAGCCAAGCTGTGAACAACCCTAAACCATGCCACAGTGGAAATTCCTCAAATCAGGAGCATGTGCAGGCAATTGTCACTCTGAGGTCAGGGAAGAGAGTGGATAATAAGGTGGTGAACCCAGAAGAAGCTGAGGAAGAAGAGCAGAAAGAGAAAGAAGAAGAGAAAGAAGAAGAGGGTGACAATCAAAAGGAAGCAGATGCTGAGCCATCTACTGTCACCCAAGATATAAAGGAACCTCCTAGGGCGCTTGTGCCAAAAGCACCATACCCTGAAAGACTACAAGTGCCCAAGAATGGAGGGAAATTAGAGGACATTCTGGGGGTGTTCAAACAAGTCCAAATAAACATTCCATTTTTGGACGCCATCCAGCAAATCCCTTCCTATGCCAAGTTCTTAAAGGACTTAGTCACAGTGAAGAGGAAAATGAATGTCCCTAAAAAGGCATTCATGACCGACCAGGTCAGTGCTATCTTACAGTGCAAGTTACCCCTCAAGTATAAGGACCCTGGATGTCCTACAATCACTTGCACGATAGGAATTAGCCAGATTGAGAGGGCATTATTGGATTTAGGAGCAAGTGTAAACTTGTTGCCCTACTAAGTTTATTTGCAGTTAGGGCTAGGAGAGCTGAAGCCCACAACCATGACACTGCAACTTGCTGACCGGTTTGTAAAGGTTCCACAGGGAATAGTTGAGGACGTTCTAATTAAGGTGGATAAATTTTATTTCCCCGTGGATTTCATTGTGTTGGACACGGAGCCAGTCCAGATGGTAGGGACTGAGATTCCTGTAATTCTAGGGCGACCATTTTTAGCTACGGCTAATGCCCTAATAAATTGTAGGTCGGGGGTTATGAAGATTTCCTTTGGAAATATGACGGTGGAGCTGAATATTTTTCACATCAGGAAACAACCACTTGATTATGACCAAATGAATCAAGTATGCTTGATTGAGGAGATAATAGAGGAAGTAGTAGAAGAATCAAGCATAGAGGACCCCCTGGAAGCATGCCTTGCTCAGTTTAATGAAGACTTGGACTTGGATAAACTTATGGAGCAGGCAGATGCACTTTTGGAGACAACTCCTTTGGAGAGCAAAGAAAGAAGGAGAGCATGAGTACTGATTCCCAGAAGAAGGAACTTAAGCCTTCACCTGATAGTCTTAAGTATAAGTTCCTAGGACCAGTTGAGTCTTTGCCAGTCATTATAGCTTCCGATTTGATAGATGCTCAAGAGGAGAAATTGATAGGAGTTTTGAGAGAACATAAGGAAGCTATTGGATGGACGATTGAGGACATCAAGGGAATCAGTCCCTCGTTGGTTATGCATAAGATACATCTAGGAAGAAGATTCCAAACCATCGAGGGAACCACAAGGAAGGCTCAGCCCAGCAATGCAAGAGGTTGTGAGAGTAGAAGTGATCAAGTTGTTGGATGTTGGGATCATCTATCCCATTTCTGATAGCAAGTGGGTGAGCCCGATACATGTTGTGCCCAAGAAGGCTGGGTTAACGGTAGTGAAGAATAAGGACAACGAGCTGGTGCCAACTCGTATTCAGTTGGGTTGGAGAGTTTGTATAGACTACGAAAGTTGAACGCGCCACCGGAAAGATCACTTTCCTCTTCCATTCATTGACCGACGTTTAGGCGGGCAAAGTATTACGCTTTTGGATGGTTATTCAGATATAACCAGATCGTGGACCTCAAGACCAGGAGAAGACTACTTTTACTTGTCCGTTTGGGACATTCGCCTACCGTCAGATGCCGTTTAATGTGTAATGCACTGCTACTTTTCAGATGTATGATCGCATTTTTCCGACATGGTAGAGCGGATTATGGAGATCTTCATGGATGACTTCTCCGTCTTTGGGTCATCTTTTCAGAGAGTGTCTTGACCGTCTCACGTTGGTGTTAGTGAGATGTAAAGAGAAAACCTTGTGCTTAATCGGGAAAAGTGCCATTTTATGGTTAAGCACATGTCATATCTAGAGGGCATTGAGGTTGACAAGGCAAAGGTAGATTTGATCTAACCTTCCACCCCCACGTCATGAAGGAAATCCGTTCCTTCTGGGCCATGGGGTTCTAGGCGATTCATCAAGGACTTGACAAGATCGATCGAGGCCCTTGTGTAAGTTGTTAGCCAAAGAGGCCATTTGAATTTAATGAAGAATGTTTGAAAGCATTTGGGGCTCAAGGAGATTCTAACGTCCACACGTTATTAGACCACCCATTGGGGTGAACCTTTAAGAACATGTGTGACGATCGACTATGTGCAGTTGGAGCTTTTGCGATTGAGAAACTTCCCATGTGACTTACTATGCGAGCAGGACTCTGAACGACGCACAACTCAATTACTCCACCACAGAAAAGGAGTTGTTGGCCGTTGTTTTTGCGCTAGACAAGTTTAGGTCCTATCTTAGGGATCTAAAATCATTATCTTTTTCCGATCACGCTGCGTGAAGTATCTTTTCTCCAAGAAAGATGCTAAATCCCGTTGATCGGATGGATTCTTGTTGCAAGAGTTCGACATAGAAATCCGGGATAAGAAAGGATGAGAGAATGTGGTGGTGATCATTTGTCTAGGTTGACCATGGATTTCACCAAGACACCACACCCATCTCGAGACCTTTCCCGATGAGCAATTGATGCACATTGCCAATCCCGCACCTTGGTTCATTGACATAGTGAACTATCTTGTTACCAACCAAATGCCTTTGCATTGGGGGAAACAAGATAAAATCAAATTTTTATCCAAGGTGAAAGATTTTCTTTGGGACGATCCTTATCTGTTCAAGTATTGTCCCGATCAGATCATTAGGAGATGTATACCTGAAGTTGACCAAACTAATGTCATCTCCTTTTGTCATGATCATGCTTGTGGTGGCCACTTCAGTGCAAATAAGACCGCTGCAAAGATTTTGCAGTGTGGATTTTATTGGCCCACCTTGTTTTCAGACGCTCGTGCTTATTGCACATCTTGTGAGCGCTGTCAGAAACTCGGGAGTATTTCGAAGAGAAACATGATGCCCCTCAATCCCATATTGATAGTTGAGATTTTAGATGTATGTGGCATCAATTTCATGGGACCTTTCCCAAACTCCTTTGAGTTTCTATATATTTGGTTTTGTGGACTATGTGTCCAAGTGGGTGGAGGCATTGCAGAAGACTAATGACCACAGAGTTGTGGTCAAATTTTTAAGGACACAATTTCGCTCGGTTTGGTACACCTAGGCGATTATCGATGATGGAGGCACACATTTACGCAATCGGATTTTGAGCGGTGATGAAGAAGTATTTCATCACTCATAAGGTTACCACCTTACCACCCAGCAGTGCAAGTTGAAGTGTCCAATCGGGAGATCAAACATATATTGGAGAAGACTATGAATCCCAGAGAAAAGATTGGTCTTCCCGATTGAATGACGCTTTATGGGCATACAGACGGCATATAAGACACCGATTAGGATGTCACCATATCGGTTGGTTTACGGAAAGCTTGTCATCTTCCGTCGAGTTGGAGCATCGAGCTTCTTGGGCCATCAAGCGCCTAAACTTCAATTTTTGAAGGTCGGCTCGAGGAAGCTACAACTCACGAATTAGAGGAGCTAAGGAATGATGCATATGATTAGAGGAAGTACAAAGAACATATGAAGAAGGTTCATGACGAGCATCTGAGGAGATCTTTTGAACGCGTTCGAAAGTCCTTCTTTACAATTCTCGGTTGCATCTTTTCCGCAAGTTAAAATCGCGTGGGCGGGCCCTTTCATTATTAGGACTATATTTTCTCATGGAGCCATCGAGATAGAGGATCCAGAATGGTAACACCTTTAAGGTGAGCAGACAGAGTAAAACCATTCTTGGAATTGAGGAGTCAGACGTTGAGGACACTCTTATGGAGGATCCGATTTATTCGGACGATTGAGATAACGAGTCCGGTCAAGACGTTAAACTTAGCACTTGTGGGAGGCACCCCTCATTATTTTTCCATGTTGACTTTGTTTGTTTGTTGTTTGTTTTTTCAGGTTGAGTGTCTGCCATCTAGTTTGGGGGAGCTTCTCTTATGACTTACCTCACTTGCGACATCCCTCTGGTATTGTATTTTTGGGCACATTGGGGACATTGTGCCATTTTAGTGTGGGGGTAGGGTAGACACTATCTTTTTGCATATTTGTTGTTTTTTTTGTATAAATTTTTAAAATTTTTCTGTGTACATATTTGTTATTGATTGACATGACTTACATCATATCTGTGGATTACATATCATTGGTGTGTTTTAACATTGATTAAACACTTCATATCTGTAGAAATCCCGGTTGTCAATTCATATGTTGAATTAGAGAGACTTCACATGTTTACTCCATTTTAGTCACATGCATGGCATAGGTTACGTGAGGTATGAAATTTGATTTGAGAAGTGTTTTTCTTGAGATTTGTGGGTTGTTGTGATGTGTGATGATAAACCTTGGCCAAAAATAAATAAATAAATAAATAATAATAAAAAAAAAAATCATCACAAGTTGAGTTTTTCATTGAGTAACCGGAACTCTTGCCTCATTAAGCAAAGAGTGTTCGCGTAAAAAGATGAGAAGTCTTAAACAAGTGATTGTATGGCTAGTTAGACTTTGTAGCTCTTTTTGACTTGAGTAATTAAGCCCTTAGGGATGTTTCTACATCTAGTGCCCTAAAGCCGTCTGGCTTGGGAGCCACTGGCCCAACACTCGTTACATAGGTCATTTAGAAGCTTAAGGGAGTCAAGCATTGCACAGCCTACACAAAAAAAAAAAAAAAATTTGCATTCTTTTCAATTCAAGCCTTGGTTCTTTTTAACACATTGCAGTCCTATGAGTTTTGAGAAGCACGTCTTTTGAAAAATTGAAACCCCATGAGCATATGTTAGTTCACTTTGCACCTTTTTGGAGCATGTTTTGTCTCGATTTTTCAGTGGTTTGATTGTTGTTTGGAGGCCTTGATGATGTGGTTTGTTTGTTCATAATTGTTAAAGTTGCTAATGATGTATGAACCATATGCATGTGTAAAAGGCCTTGTCTCTAACATTGTGTCATACAATTGTTTGTGGGGTGTCATTCTGAAAAACCCTCACGAGACTTCACTCGTCCTCTAGGGAATTCCTAGAGGTTTAAAAGGCTTGTTGCATATGCTCAATGCAATCGTCTCTCCCACGAAAGCGGACCTATGTTTGTTTTGTTTTTAATTTTTGTTTTGCTAAGGGACTAGCAAAATGTAAGTTTGGGGGTATTTGATCAGTGTCAAATCGTGTATATTTGACCCCTTTAACTTATATTTGTTAGTCTTTAGCTTTGTTAATATCTAATTATTTTTGGTGTTTTTAGTGTTTTGAGTTGTGCAGGTCTTTACAACAAAAGTTGGCCACAAGAGAGCAAAAATACACTAAGTGAAGAAATGGATCCCTGCCAAGTGCGTTGAATCGCACTTGGTGCGTTCGAACGCACTCATGGTCGAACGCAGGAGGCACGGTCGAACGCAGTCCCCGTCATCCCGCATCTCGCTGGGTGCCCTAGGAGTTCATCGCTTCAAGGCTGCGCGTTTGATTTTTTTGCGGTCGAACGCACAACCAAGCAGTACGTTGAGCAGCATGCGTCGAACGCACTCTGCATAATTTTAGTATAAATAGGACCCTAGGTCCATTTGGTCGAACACACATTTTTTGGGGCGATTTTTAGAGAGCATTTTGCTTCTGTTTGCCTTGCTCTGCCCCTTTTATTTGTAAGCTTTTCCTTTTAATTTAATTTTAATGCATTCTTTTACTTTAATTATGTTTTGTTATTCAATGGGTGGCTAAAATCTTCAACTTAGGTTGAAGATGAAGCCTCACCCTTAGTTTATATTTCTTGATTTTACATTTTACGCTTTATTCTCCGTCATTTAATTCCGTACTCGTCATTTAATTTCTGTGACAAATAATTGAATGGTTGTGAGTTGTTGATACATTGATAGTCATCCTGTGATGTGTTCCAAGCCGGGTGCACAACGAGTTATTGGTTGTGATTTAATATCCACTGTGATCCAAGGATACAGTGGATGATTTTATCCATAATCAATACTCATTGTAGCTCCTTAACGGTAAACACATTATTCGGTTTGACTTGTGTCAATAACCACAATAGAGTGTGTTGAAGGGTTTAAAGTTTAAAAACGGAAAATGAGTGTTTAATGTATTAAGCTAATTTTTATTGGGTGAGGTTCGTCTTTAACCTTAGTTATTTTATCCATACAGTTGCATTTTTAGAATAATTTAATTTCTACACATCATCTCTCACTTTGGGACTAGGTTAAGATATATTAAATTTAAGAGTCGTGTTAGTTTTTAATTGCAAAACTCCGCTCGTGGTTCGATCTCGATGTTAACGCCATACGACCTAACGGTTCATTCTATTAAAGTACCCAAATTTGGTACGATCTTTTAACGCTTTCGAGCGTCCATAGGTGCGTCAATCGCACTCATGTAGGCATGGTGTGTGTAGTCATGCGTTGACGTATGCAAGCAAGTTCGAACGCATGCGCATGCAAGATGCGTGTCGTGAATGAAGGCGTGTCGAACTCACCAAGGCAAGGTCAACGCAGGCACCTGCACGTTCGAACATACATGCATATGTTCGAACGCAGATAGCAAACCAAAAAATTTAAAAAATTTTACAAAATTTACACAAAGGTTTTTTTTTTACAAAAAAAAAAACACAAAACACAAAAAAGAATATTTACACAAACAAAATATTTACAAAAACACAAAATAAAATATTTACACAAAAATATTTACAAAAACACCCCCAAACTTAAAATGTCACTTTGCCCATAATATGACCGAATTAACCTAGAGGATAAGTCAATTTAGGTACAGCATAAAAGAATGCTTCCCTAAATTTGACTAAAAAGTAAAACATAAAGCAATAAACATAATGAGGGGTGCCTCCCACAAGCGCTAAGTTTAACGTCAGCCAGACTCGTGATAAGGAACAAACAACCTATGATACTAGGTAGACACAACAACTGTTGTACCGAGAATGGTGGGCATTATCTTGCCCGGGTCAAACGGGTGATGGTCACAGCTGGGATAATCAATATGTAAAAATAAATGTCCAACTAACACTGACCTCAGATGATCATAAAATGGGGGAGGAAAATAATCATTCCTTGCCAGGGTCAATCTTGGCCTCCTTGGCCGCATATGAATGAGAGCAAAACGTTTGCTCTCAGCAATAAAATCGGGTGACTCAAATGTGGAGGAATAAGCAGTGGGGAAAACTAAATCCATGGTTTCCCCACACTTTGACTATAACTCGGATATGGGATCGATAATGAAAGGAAGTAGCTCAACTACCTCGTCAAAGTACTATAATCTCCCAGCTGAGCAAATATCTCTAGCTCAATGTCCTCCAAAATTGGCTCAACTACTTCCCTAGTTGGCTCAAGTATCCTACCAAAATCAATGTTTCCTCCAACTTGAGCGAAACATTCCAACTCCGGGTGCTCTAGACTAAGCTCATACCTCGGCTCTTCAAGCTGTAGTGGCTCACTCAAATCACAATGACCTTTAGATAGTGCAAAGCACTCCATGTCAGGGTCCTCCAGGCTAGGCTCATGCAAATCTGGCCTAATCAGCCTATCTAAATCTTGGTCATCAGAATCCTGAGTAAAACACTCAATCTCCGGGTCCTTCAAGTCAAAGCCATCAGTGATTTCTTCAATGAAGCATATAGGATGGGTCTCATCGTACTCCAGAGGCTGGCTATTGATGTTGAAAATATTAAGCTCCACCATCATGTTTCCAAATGAGATCTTCATCACTCCGTCCTACAGTTGATTAGGGTGTTAGCTGTAGCTAAGAATGGTCGCCCTAGAATCACTGGAATTTGATTTGCCACATCGTGAACCGACTTCGTGTCTATCACTATAAAGTCCACAGGGAAATAAAACTTGTCAATCTTGATCAACACATCCTCAAGTATTCCCCGTGGTCTCTTAAGTGACCTATCTGCCAACTGGAGCGTCACAGTGGTTGGCTTCAACTCTCCAATCCCAACTTCAAATACACTGAATAGGAAGGAGATTTACACTTGCCCCCAAGTCCAACAATGCCCTATTGATCTAACTTTCTCCAATCATGCAAGCAATGGTCGGACATCCAGGGTCTTTATACTTGATGGGTAGCTTGCATTGGAGGATGGAGCTCACTTGCTCCGTCAGATAAGCCTTCTTAGGGACATTGGTCTTTCTCTTAATTGTGACCAGATCCTTCAAGAATTTTGCATATGCTGGCACTTGCTGAATTGCATCCAAGAACGGGATGTTTATCTGGACTTGCTTAAACACCTCTAAGATTTTAGCAAACTGCGCATTCTTCTTTGGCGCTCTCAATCTTTCCGGATAAGGGGCTTTTGGGACGAATGACCTCGTAAGGTCTTTCTCGGTGGTAGTGACTGTAGATGGCTCAGCACCTTTCTTCTCATTGTTGTCACTCTTTGTCTCCTCTTGCCCCGCAAGGTCTGCTGCTGGTACTGCTTTATCAACTGCATCTTGCTCATCCACTTGGTTGTCCACTTGTTTCCCTGACCTTAGTGTGACAATCGCATGGGCATGTTCTTGATTTGGAGCACTTCCGATAGTGCATGCCCTAGGATTGTTCACTGGTTGGCTGGGGAGCTTTCCCTTGTCCCTCTTACCCATGTGACTTGCCAACTGTCCCACTTGGATCTCCAACTTGGAGATTGCTTGGGTGTTCACCATGGTGGAGTGTCTAATATCACTGATGGACTGACCAGTCATCTTCATGAATTCTTTCATTGACTCTTCTAATGACTGAGTTGATGACATTGGGAGTTGAGTGGGGGCTTGATAGGAAGATGATGCTGGCTGGGTCAAGCGTCCAGGATTTTGGTAAGTAGGAGGGAAACCTCCTTGATTTGTGGGCTGGTTTTGTTTCCATGAAAAATTTGGGTGGTTCCTCCACCCAGGGTTGTAAGTTTCAGAGTATGGGCCAGTTTATTGCTTTTGGAAATTGTTGAAAGCGTTCACTTGTTCCATCTCAGAGAAAACTGCCATAGATGGACAATTCTGTGCTTGGTGCAAAGGACTAGCACAAATAGAACAACTTTCAACTAGAAATGTGTTCACAGCTTTAACAGGCTTTTCCATGCTCAAAGTATCCAGCCTCTTGACAATGGCATCCATTCTTTAAGTCAACTCTTGCTCACCATTCAGCTCCAGGACCCCTCCTTTCTTTCGGGCAAATTTTTCTCGGCTGCTGGTGAAATCCCAGTTCTGGGTGTTGGCAGCAATTTTCTCCAAAGCTTTGTAGGCCAAATCTCCCGTCAAATTCAGGAATGTCCCACCATTCATCAGTTCAATCATGCTACGGTTGGGCTGAGATAGCCTTTGGTAGAAAAATTGAACTAGACGCTATTTCTCATATCCGTGGGGTGGACACTTCATTAACATATCTTTAAATCTTGTCCAACATTTCGTGAATTTCTCGTCCTCATCCTGAGTAAAGGAACTAATTTCCTTTCTTGCATCATTTACTCTAGACATTGGATAGAATCTGTGGTAGAATTGTTTCAACAGTTCTTTCCAGGACATAATAGAACGAAGGGCTAAGGAATCCAGCCACTCAGTGGCTCTGTCATGAAGGGAAAAAGGAAAAAGTCAAAGATTGATAGATTCCTCTGAGAAGTTTTGAAATTTGGTTGTGGCAGTTATACTCCTAAACTTCTTAACATGGGAATAAGGGTTTTCATGATCTAAGCCATAGAAAGATGGTAGCATCTGAATCACATGTGGCTTTAGATCATAATGAGTGGCAATGGGTACCATGCAGAGGGTGCGAACTGTGCAATGTAGTCTGTCGAAATCCAACTCATACATTCGTCTATGCTCCCACTTCCTCGCATCTTGGAACTCTTCATTCTCCTATTCCTCATTCCTTTGATCTTCTTCGTGCTGTTCCACCCTTGGCTCCCTTTGATTATCCTCCATCTCGGCTTGAGCTCAACACTCTCTCCTAATGTTTCTTTCTAAGTCGGGATCTAATGGTGTTAACTCTAGGTTCAACGATCACCGACCATGCATAAACTAACATAAATTTAACTATACACTAAGGAAAAACAGCAAGCTAAAAAAAAAAAATATGCAGGGAAAAATAAAGAAAACAATGAAACAAAACAACAAACAACAAGATGGCAAAAACAGCTATGAGCAAAAACTACTTAACAAAAAGCAACATGTCAATAAAAACAAATATAAAAGGTTGTAGTAAAAACAGAGCAGAAACAATAATAAAAACATAGAATAAAATTAACTAAAATAACCAAAACAGCAGCAAAAACAAAATAATTTAAACAACTAAAAATTTAAACTAACAAAATCACTAACTAAACATATGCAAACTATATAAACAACTAAAAATAAAAATAAACTAAACACAGCTAAACTCAGCAAACAAAATACTCAAAATAGGTAATTCAAACAATTAAAATACGTCTAACAATTAATCAAAGCATAAAGAAATTAAAAGAACATCGCCTGTATGTTAAAGCTGAAACAGAAGCGCCGGCGGTCAAGATCGTTCGCAGATGCAAAATGTGGCGCTATTGCGTGCGTTGAACGCAATCAGTACGTTCGAACGCAGAACTGAACTGCGTCTCTGTCAGGGCCTTGAGTTTGCAAGCGGCTTTGCGTGTTTGCAAAAGCGAATGTGCTAGAATAGGGCGCGTTCGCTCGCAGAAAGTTCTGCGTTACGCCCATTTATCCATAGTAGTTTGTGTCTTAACACATTCACTATGGATCCTTTGGGCCTTAAACCGTTTATGGTTTACCTTTTGCACCTATCGAAGGATTCAAGGAATCCGTCCATTTGACAAAAGACAAACCATAAATGGTTTAAGGCCCAAAGGATCCAAAGTGAATGTGTTAAGACACAAACTACTATGGATAAATGGGCGTAAACGAAATGATGGAATGTATCCATCGGACGAAAAACCAAAAATAAACAACTACGGTGCAATCTCACTTGGTTTTGTCACCAAACCAAGTGAGAAACGATTTAAGGACCAAATAAATAATGGAATGAAATAACTTAAACGTAAGCAATAAACATAGCATTCATAGTGAGGCTACATCCTCAACCTTAGTTGAGGATTTAGCCTCCCATAAGCAAGGGAAGCGTAAATAAACATAAAGAAAGCATTATAATTAATCTAAAGTAATTAACTACAAAGAAACTGCTCTAAAAGCCAAAGTAAAGACCAAATGGACCTAGGGTCCTATTTATCATGGAGTGCGTTCAAACCTACTACGAATGCACCAGTTATTTGTGGTCAAGCAGGGCAGCAAATAACCGACTAGGCGTGCGTTTGGCCACAGGTCCTTGCGTTCGAATGCAGATAACAGCTAGGGCCAGCTGAGTGCTACATGCGACTGTGGGTGCTGCGTGCGACCGTTGGTGCGTTCGAACGCACCAAATGCGGTCGAACACACTTTGGCAGGAACCACTTCTTTATTTTAAGTCCACTTTGCCCTTTGCTAGCCATGTTTTGTTGCAATGACTTGCACAAAACAAAAACACTAAAAACACTAAAAATAGTTAGATATTAACAATGCTAAAGGCATAACAAATATAAGTTAAAGGGGTTCAAACATCAATGTTTGACACCGATCTGTGAAATTGTGACCGATTGTGAAGATTTCGACACCGACGACATACCACCATTGGAGGATGTTTTCGAGGAGGAGTATTTAGCCCCTGACGCATTGACATTGGTGGCAAGGAGAGCATTGAGCTTGCAAGCAAAAGGAGATGATGAAGTACAATGGGAGAACATCTTTCACACTAGGTGCTATGTTAAAGACAAGGTATGTAGTATGATTATTTATGGTGGTAGTTGTACTAATGTTGCAAGCACAATTATGGTGGAGAAATTGGGATTGCCCATGGTAAAGCACCCTAGACCGTACAAGTTGCAATGGCTAAATGATAGTGGTGAGATAAGGGTGAACAAGCAAGTGTTAGTTGCATTTTGAATCGGTAAATATGAAGATGAAGTGCTGTGTGATGTAGTACCGATGCAAGCGGGACACTTATTGCTAGGGCATCCATGGCAGTTCGATAGGCACGTGAAGTATTATGGCTTTACGAACAAGTACTCTTTTGTACTAAATCAACGATCAATCACTCTTGTACCATTGACACCGCAGCATGTATACGAGGATCAAGTGAGATTACAAAAGAAGAGTGATCAAAAGAAAGAGAGTGAGCAAAAGAAAAAGAGTGAAAATCAGAGAGATGCTGAGAAAAATGAGAGAGAAAAAGAAAATCAAAGTTCGGCCCTTGAGAGAAAATCAGAGAGAAAACAAAAAAATTTCTATGCAAAAGTGAGTGAGGTCAAGCGAGCAATGTTTTCAAATCAGTCGATGATTGTACTTTTGTACAAAGTAGCACTTTTAAACACTAACAAACTTGACCTTACTTTGCCTAATTCTATTGTTTCTCTTTTATAGGAGTATGAGGATGTCTTCCCCGAGGAAACACCGCATGGGTTACCTCCAATCCGAGGGATTGAACATCAAATTGATTTTGTTCCCGATGCAACCATTGCAAACCGACCAGCTTATAGGAATAATCCCGAGGAGACAAAGGAGCTTCAATGGCAGGTAAGTGAATTATTGGAGAAAGGGCACGTGAGGGAGAGCATGAGCCCATGTGCGGTTCCGGTCTTACTTGTACCTAAAAAGGATGGGACGTGGAGAATGTGCGTTGATTGCTGAGCCATCAACAACATAACGGTAAACTATCGTCATCCTATCCCAAGCTTAGATGATATGTTAGATGAGCTGCATGGTTCTTGCATATTTTCTAAGATTGATTTAAAAAGTGGTTATCATCAAATTAGGATAAAAGAATGAGATAAATGGAAAACAGCCTTTAAAACAAAATATGGTTTGTATGAATGGTTAGTTATGCCTTTTGGTTTGACTAATGCTCCCAGCACCTTTATGAGACTTATGAACCATGTTTTGCGTGCATTTATAGGCAGATTTGTTGTTGTCTATTTTGATGATATACTCATTTATAGCAAAAACCTAGACGATCATGTAGTACATGTGAAATCCGTTTTAGATGTGCTAAGGAAAGAAAGGTTGTTTGCTAATTTAAAGAAGTGCACTTTTTACACCGAAAAGCTTGTATTTTTGGGATTTGTTGTTAGTGCACAAGGTATACAGGTTGATGAAGAGAAGGTACGTGCAATCCAAGATTGGTTGAGCCCCACAAGTGTAGGTAATGTTCGTAGTTTTCATGGACTTGCTAGTTTCTACCGGCGGTTCGTGAAAGACTTCGAAGGATCTCGTTCAAGTACCAATTGGGCCGGTTACGAGGGCACTAGCAAAGAAGTTTAAGGATGTACTCAACGGACTCATTCAAGAGTTATGGGCTCAAGCAAATTCGTGGAGGCCCATTGAGCGTGATCCACGTGGGCAACAAAGAATCGTCACCTTGATTCAAGTTCTAGAAGGATCCGATCAAGGCTAAGAATTGGCAAGAAATATTTTGGGTCTATTGGAGAAGGATCGGATTGCAAGGGTATTATAGGCGTCTAGCTCTTCTTTCCTATGCTGGAATTTTAATTATATTTGGGTCTTATTAGTTAATTAGGTTATTTATATTTAAATGGATGTTTTATCTATATTTTAAGAGTTATTGTAATGGGCTTGGCCCAAAGTCATCTTATCTAGGGTTAGAGATATTTTATGATTGGATAATGGGCTTAGCCCAAAGTCAGTCAAATTAGGGTTAGGTTTTATTTCTGACATCTATTTAAATACTCTTTGTACTCCTATGGAGAACAGATTTTTATGATTGATAAAACTTGTGAGGATTATTCTCTTTGGTTCTTTGAAGAACTACTTGATCTTATCGGGATTTCCCGTGGCGTTCATCTCGACTTATCAAACGGAAAATCCACCACCGTTTGTGGCGTCTTCCTTATACCGAGGTTCTTGTTTGTCATAAACAACGGGTCAAGGTCTTCCATTCAAATCTGTCCATAGAACGATCTTGGGTTCCCTTTCGTTGTTGGGTCTCGTTATTCTTGACGGGGTTCACATCAAACATAGCCAAAGGAATAACAAATCCATATTAATGGACTCAAATATGCAATATTTGGCACTCATCAACTTCGTATCGGAAGAAGACGCTCCACCAAATGGGCGAACACTAGCAGATGAGTTCCCCTTTTGCTAAACTAGAGGAACCTTTAGAGAATGATCATCAATGGTCTCGCCATCAGAGAGCTGAGGTTGATGAGAGGAAGACATGATTGCAAGAAGCCAAGCTCCTAAAAATAAAATTCAAAGGCAAAAGATTTCAGAAGATTGAAGCTGCGAAAGAAGAAGAAGAAGAGGAAACTCTTTATAAAATGTAAACCTTGGGTAGAGTGATGGAGCATTTAATGCAAAACCATCATGAACCCGTAGCCATGCCTAAACTTAGGGAGCTTGTGACATCTTTCTTATCAAAAGACACAACAATGGGCACCATTCATTGACCGAAACCTATCTCAAGAGTCCACACGCTCATACACAGCCCATTTAGGGATAAACACGTGGAAGAGGTAGTACCACATTTATGAAGATGAGGACAAATAATTTGCAAGGGCAAAGATCACACATAATCACCGAATATTCAAGGTATGCAAGTGTCAGGTTCCATAAATGGTTAAAACGTCAAAATTAACTACTTCAATAAGTCAAACAAGGAAAAACAACTAAAGAGCTTATTGATATGTGTCAAATATTGCAAACTTAGACCCTTTAATTTAGATAAGTTAATCCTTTAGCTATGTCATAATCTAATGTTTTCTGTTAGATTTGTGTTTAAGTGTTTTGTAGGTTGTTGAAGAGAAGCTGCAACTTAAAAAGGGAAAATTGCAAAGTTTGAAAGAAAGCACACTTTGAGAAAACCTAGATGATCTGGTTAAGTTTAACCAAATTAAGAAAAGGATTAATTCGGAATTTCTCCAATTGGAATCAAATTCGGATTGGATTTAAATTCAGATTCTGCACATGTCTCAGTATTTTGACCATAACTTTTGGCTCCGATATCGGATTTAGGTCAAAGTAGTGGCATTATAAAGCTAACTCAAAATGATACAAAATATTCCGAAATATGATTTTCCTAATTCGGAAATTTACTATGCCAAAATCTTCCCACAATAAGAGAATGTAAATCTGGAGGAATCCTATTCCGATTTGAACTAAGATTGCTTCCTAATTTGATTGGGAGACCAACCTCCGAATTTCCTAGGATTACTAGGGCTTCTAAGACTCTACTATGCTCTATAAATATACCTCAAAGCTTCAAGAAAAAGGATAGAAAATTCTAGAGGAGAAAGAAGAGAATTCTAGGGTTTCCTGGCTTTTGGATTTTAACTTTGGGATTCTTTATTTGTAAGTACTCAATTTTCATTATGGATTCAAAAAATTGTGTTTTGTCTTTCAATAACATGAGAGGCTAAATCTTCAACTAAGTTTGAAGATGAAGCATCCCGTATGATTAGCAATTTAGTTTCATGTAATTAATATTTCCCAATTTAATGATTCAATTGCCCCATTGTTTTACTTTTTATCAATTGGATTGAATGATTCTTGGATATCGTTTGTGATTCAAGGATACACTTGATAATTTAAGATAATTCAATACAATTGATTACTTGGTTTTCTTTGTTAAAAATTGGATTTCCCTTATGATTTATTCTCTGGATACAATTAATGATGTTTGATTAATATTGGGTATCTTCTTGTGATTTACGGATACAGTTGATGATTTAATTGAGAATTGGATTTTTTTTTTGTGATTTGGGTTATGAATGGAAACATGGGATGTTTTAATTAATTCTTTGAAGTAATAGTAAAACATACCTAAGATTTATATGTAAGAACTTTGGGGAATATTATGAATTATGGAACTATGTTGTTATGAATTTGTGAGTGTGAATTCAAAACCTATTGCTTTTTCAATAAATTACTTTCACTTTAATTAGTTTTATGCTTTTGATATTATTCATACAACAATCATTCAAAGCATAGAACTAGGTTAGAATTAAATTATTTTAGGTTTAGATTTGCTTTCAAGGAATTAAATAAATTTGCTCTGTGGGTTTGACCTCACACTTGCAAACCATTATATTGCAAACGATTCATGCACTTGCGAGTTAAATAAATTTGCATAACAAGTTTTCAGCACCATTGCTGGTGAGTTGTTCAATTTTTGAAAATAATTTATTTGGAAATTGATTTTATCTTTCTACTAGTTATAGCCCATCCCACCTCTCATTTCTCACCCCTGTTTCCTTCCCATGGTATGCCTTTAGGTTGCCAAAATCCTTCCCTTGAGTTTTGAGTGAGAAATTGGTGAGAGTGAGCTTCAAGGAGGAGTTTCCAAGGAGGGGAGACCATGTTCGTGCTTAGCTTCAGGGTAATCTCTGTTCTCTCTGTGTTTAGCATTATTTTAACTTATGTTTCGGCCTTGATGAGGTTTTCCAAGTGTTCATTAAGCATTCTTTAAAGCTAATGGTGTTTTCAAAGGATTTTTTCAAAGTTTCGCTATGCTATGATTTCTTGTGTTGCATGTGCTATTTTGCTAGCTTAGAAGAGGTTTAGAGGCCTATAAATGCCATTAGAAACATGCACTGTCCGAATCTTAAAACTGTGTGCTTAACACACTAAGTGGACATACACCATCGAGGCCAAACGTACTATTAGTGGGCAGAGCACCGATTCTTGAGTTTTACACGTGTATGCTTAGGCTTAGCTATATTTTAAGGTTTTGTAAGGCTTAGAATAATGGTGTCTTGTATCCATTATAACAAGAATTAGATTGGTCGGAGGATTTGCTCGAGTGCGCGAGGTAAGTAGACACTTACACTCTTTTTATGTAAAACATGAGATATGTCAGTTGACTGACCACAAGTATGATATGAGCATGCCTACGTTCTATAATTACTTGGTAACTGCGTTATTAATTAACTGTTAATATGCATCGTAAGACATGGTACGCCGGTACATGTGGTATGAACAACCATGGGCTTACTATATAAACTGCGTATTATGGTCAAATATGTGTGTTATATAAGGGCTTTGGATCCATTGGTTTCATGACCCTGGTGCGACTATTCCCAATGGTTCGGTCACAATAGGATGGACGTCATTAGTTGGTGTGGGCCACTCGAGGTCGGACTCGATTGTGCCACTAATGTTACATACGGTATGTGGTGTAATGGTTGGGGCACTGGCATTGTACTATTGGTCCCTTGGGATAGCGCGAACCTTGCTGAGAAGGGGTAATATCTCGGGTAGGCCATGTATGGGAGTTATGACTTATAATGTTAGCCTTTCTCTGCATTAACAATTAGGTAATTATCGCCGGTTCTACACCATAATCTTTGAAAACCCTAAAACCTATTAAATGGTGTATTAACGGAGGTAGTGCCCTCTTTTCAGTTATTAATCAAATTACACGTTTACTTTCATTTATTGGGCTCATGTCATACCTAAATTGTGAGGTCTACTTACTAAGTCGTTAGACTTACGTGGTTATTATCTCTAGGTAACCTGGTTTATTGGTGTGGAAGTGGCAAGTGATGCTACAGCTCGACTGGTTAGGCTTACTTATAATTACAAGTTTGTCTTTACTATTTAGCTGCTCCATGTTCTTACTTGATGAATTATAGTGACTCAAATTTTTTCACCTTCCCTTGCATTTACTCAGACATTTTAATAAGGGTGATTTCCCATTTGGTCACAAGTTGGATCAAATGGATAAATTACCAGTGACTCCACCGGATTAGCGGAGGCTAATTTTGGGAGAGTTACAGCTACAACGGAAAAGATGGAGTCTTTGTATAAAAACCAAACGTGGGATTTGGTGGAGCTTCCAGAGAGGAAGGGGGCGATAGGGTGGAAATGGTTGTTCAAGAAAAGGGAAGCAATATCAGAAAAAGGGGGGGAAAAGTTCAAGGTTCGCCTAGTAGTGAAGGGTTATTCACAGCAAAAATGAGTTGATTATGAGGAAATTTTTTCTCCAATGGTTAGACATACTGTAACGCCCCTAAAATTAGCCTTGGCTAATCCGGTGGAGTCACTGGCAATTCACCCAGTTGAACCAATGAGTGGTCAAACAGGTCATCGCCCTTGTAAAAACTTGTCAGAGTAATGCAAGGAAGGTGAATAAATCTGAGAGTACTATGGTTCATCATGTAAGAACATGGAGCTACTAGATAATTAAAACAAACCTGTAACTAGAGATAGTGCACAATCTGTCGAGCAAGAGCAACTCTAGCCGTCTCCACAACAGTAAATTAGTTTACCTAAGGAGTAGTAAACGCGTAAGTCTAATGACTTAGTAAGTAGACCCCACACGTAGTTATGACATGAGCCCAATTAATAAAAGTAAACGTGCCATTTGAGTATAAGCCCAAAAGAGGACATTATCACCGCTAATACACCATCTCATAGGTTACAAGGTTTTTAAAGCTCTATGGTGTAGAACTGGCTATAGCTGCCTAATTGTTTTGATGCAGATAAGGATAATGCTTTACAAATCATAATTTACATACATGGTCTACCCGAGATATTACCCCTTCTAAGCAGGGTTGATGTTGTCCTAAGGGACCTATAATACAATGCCAATGCCCCAGCCATTGAATAACATACTGTACATAGCACTAGTGGCACGATCGGTCCGAGTGGCCCACACCAACTAGTGATGTTTGTCCTATAGTGACCGAACCATTGGGAATGGTTGCATCAAGGTCACGAAACCAATGGATCCACAACCCTCACATAACACACACATTTGACCATAATACATAGTCTATATAATAAGCCCATGGCCATTCATACCGCACGTACCGGCGTACCATGTCTTACGATGCATCTTGGTGATTTATTTAATCATGTAGTTATCGAGTAATTACGGAAAGTAAACATGTTCATATCATGCACATGGTCAGTCAATTGACATATCCCACGGATTACGAAAAAGGGTTTAAGTGTCTACTTACCTCGCACATTCGAGTGAATTCTCTAACAAAGCTATTTCCTGTTATAACGGATACAAAACACCGTCATTCTAGAGTTAAGGCTAAGCCTGAGCGTACACGTATGAAGCTTAAGAACAGGTGCTCTGCCTTCTGACCGTACGTCCGCCCTCGAGAGCGTCACGTCGCTCGATTAATGTTAAGCACATTGTTTTAAATTGAGCAGGCGTTTCCAACGGTCTTCACAAACCTCTAAACCCTTTCTAAGCCACCAGAATAGAACATGCAACGTAAGGAATCACAGAACCTCAATTCTTTGAGAAAACCCTTTTCAAAACATCACCGTTTTTAGGAAAACACTTTAGTGAATACTTGAAGCCATTAACAAGGCAGAAACATGAGATAACAAAGTGATAATAACAAGGGAACAGATCTTACCCCGAAGCTAAGCACGGACATGCTTTTCTTTCCTTGGAACTATCCGTCGATGCTCTTTCTTATGGATTTCTCTCTCAAAACACCAAGGAATGGTTCTGGCAGCCTAGGGGCATACTAGAGGAAGAAGAAGGCGTGAGGAATAAAGGGGAGGGGCGGGCTATTATAGATAAATTCCGCCACCAACTCCCTAACAGAGCAGCAGACGTCCGGCAACCTTATCGTACGTCCGATGGTTTGTGCACATCGGTCCAAAGGGTGTCTCGTACATCCAAGTATTACCCAAAGGGTATACCAAAAAGTAGCGTATGTTCGGTGGTCCCCATCGTGACGTCCCTTTTCTAAACAAGCGTATGTCCGCTAGACCTGACATCCGCTTCTGATGTTAAGCTTCTATCCAAATGTGATTAGGTTAAGCTAAGGGTTTTAGGCTCTGCAAATATCCATCGTTTTCACATTTTTCTAGGTTTTTGGAGCTTTGAACTCCAATTCCTTTGTAAGTATTTTAATTTTAATGAATTTAATAAGTTTTTGCGTGATTCCTTTTATCATGAGAGGCTAATTCTTCAACTAAGTTTGAACATTAAGCCTCGCCATTGATTAGTTTTGTGTTTTCACGTTTTGTTCATACAATTCTAACCTTAATGTAATGTGTGTTCCTTTCAATTCAATTGTGTGACAAAATTGTGTTTAATTGTGCCGAAGTTGGATATTCATTGTGTTTCATCCGACGGATACATTGCTTCTTTTGATTTACTTTGGATATACTTTGTATTTTGTGCAACGCATGGATACATTGGATATTTTGAACTAGATTGGATATTCATTGTCTTTTGTTATATGGATGAATTCATTGAATCTTTCAATAGGAACAATAGAACATGCATAGAGTTTAATTGTTTGTCGGATGTATGAACTAAGCATGAGAATGTGTACTTTGATTTGGTGAGGTGGATTTTGAAAACCTTAGTGCTTTATCATTTGTTTATTTTCAGTTTTGTTGTTTAATTTACCATTGCTTGACACAATTTAGAACTTGGTTAAGATAGGATTAATTTAGATAGAAATTTATTTTCACAACACAATTCCCTGTGGATTCGACCTCGCACTTGGACATACACTATATTGCATACGACTCGTGCACTTGCGAGTAATTTAAAACTCACAACAAGTTTTTGGCGCCGTTGTTGGGGAATTGTTGATTTGTGAAAATTGATTTTTGTTTGAATTAATTTTATTTTTCTACTAGTTTAGTTAGATTATATATTTTTTTGTTTTATTTTTGCAAGTTGATTTTCATTTGTTTCTGTGTTTTGATCTAATAAAACAAAAAAAAAAAAAAAAGAGAGAGAAAAAAAAAGTTTGGTAGTTTTTGAGTTTTGTTGCTATTTCGGAAAAATCATTCCCTGCTAGTGCGATTGATCGCACCATACTTGTGTTCAAGCACACTCAAGCACACAGGCAGCAAACGATCACACCTGCACTCAATCCATCCCACGCTTGTGCTCAAGCGCATTTCACACTCGCACTTAGCGCACTTCCAAAGACCAGTCTTAACAGACTAAACACAGCTAAGTTAAAGAAAACTTCAAATTCTTTTTGTCCATTTTGAGTTTTATGTTTTTATTTTTCTTTTATGTATTAGGGTTTATTTTTATCAATTAAAAAAAAATAGGTTACTATTTTTTTTTTTTGTGGGGCATGCTAAATAGTGAGGGTGAAGCATGAATTTTCCGTTTGGTAATTTTTATGCTTCTCATAGTGGTAGGATGTTAAATCCTACCAACTACCCTCAGAATTTTCACCCACATAGCCCATTTTCATATTGCTCCAATCCTCATCATTGGATTGGAAATTGTCTATCCTATGGGCAATCTTCCAATTTTGCTTATGAGCAAATGAACACTTCTTTCTCTAGCCCGGGGTTTGAATCAAACTCCAATATTTACACCCCAGACTGGAGCAACCATTCTGGTTTATCATGGCAAGCTCATGCTATGGAAAATTATACTCCCCAATTTCATGGACTCCACCATTCTGAATATTCACAGTTCAGTAATCCATCTCCCATTCCTTCATCATATGATTATCTTACTCAACACTCTTTATTGGAAGACTCTCTCAGGGAATTTATGCAACTAACTGGCCAATCCATGAGTCCCGTGCCACAAGAATCATCATTGGAAGACACACTCATTGAGTTCAGGAAAATAGACAACCAACCCATTAAAGAAATCACATATGCCACTATGGCAAACACTGAAGCAATTGCAAGGTTTAAAGGATAGCTTGCTCATTTAGTTATTGAATTCAAAAGAATCGAGGAAGAGGAGCTTCAAAGTTAGGAGATGGTGCAAGGGCAATACATGATTGATGAGGATGCTTCTAGTAATTCTTATCATAAGCATGTCCAAGCCACCAACACATTTGGGAATGAAGAAACTGTTGAGGAGATTTTTTGTGAGTTAAGTCTTGAGGATCCATTGAGTGCTTTGATCAAATTGGATGTGACTTGGATCTTGACAAGTTCCTCAACCAAGCTGTGATGTTTAGTGAGCCAAGTCTAGAGGATCCATTGGAAGAGTGCTTTGCTCAATCTAAATGTGATCTAGATCTTGACAAGTTCCTTGAGCAAACTAAGACTTCTAATGAGCCAAGTCTAGAGGATCCTTTGGGAGAGTGTCTTTCTAAGTTTGAATTCAATTTGGATTTTGACATGATACGTGAGCAAGCTGAGGCCTTATTGAACTCCACTCCTATGATGCGAATTGAAAATGGGGAAACCACTAAGATATCATCCCCTAAATCATCTTCATCTGCAACCAAGCCTCTCATTGTTGATAGTTATGAGGAGGAAGGAAAAGAGGAGCAGGTTGAGCACATAGAGCCCTAAATAATCCAAATATGTCTAATCACAAGGAAATGAGTACTGAAGCTCATTCCCTCATCAATTTCCATTTTGACACGCATAATGAGAAGTTAATAGTTACAAGAGAGGGAATCATTGATTCTTGTTGGGAGATAGACATAGTTGATGTGAAAAATTTTGGTACTCATGCATTGAACGACCAAGTTCAGTAAAGTGGTTGCACAAGTAAAGTCGAATCCCACAAGGAAGTAAATTGCTAGTGCAAAATAACCTTGAGTCTAGGTTAATGCTATTTTAACCTAGCTCAGATGGTGTTCGTGACAACTTGAAGGTAAAACAAAGCGGAAATGTAAACAATGAAAAGCACCAAGGTTGAGGTTTTCACCTCACCATTTCAACTTCATTAATCAAAAATCTAAGCTAAAACATCTTCTATCGGTTTGAAACAAAACTAAATCTATTGCACCTATCGAAGGATTAAAGGAATCCGTTCATGTGACGAAAGACAAACCATAAACGGTTTAAGGCTCAAAGGATCCAAAGTGAATGTGTTAAAACACAAACTACTATGGATAAATGAGCGTAAACCGAAGGATGGAATGTATCCATCGACGAAACACCAAAAATAAACGATTACGGTGCAATCTCACCGGTTTTGTCACCAAACCAAGTGAGAAACGATTTAAGTAAATAAAGAATAACGGAATGAAATGACTTAAGCGTAAATAATTAACATAGCATTCATGGTGAGGCTACATCCTCAACCTTAGTTGGGATCTAGCCTCATAAGCAAAAGGAAACATAACTAAGGAAAATAAATGCATTAAATTAAAATTAATGTAAAACTACAAGGAAAAGCGAGTAGGGCCAACAGAGGCAAACCACTCTAAAAAACACGAAAAGTCTAACTCCCGAACAAATGGACCTAGGGTCCTATTTATAGCAACAAACTGAATGCGTTCAAAGCAGTAAGTGCGTTGATGATTATTATTTGTGGTCGAATGAAACACATTAGCGCAAATAACTGCCATGCGGCTAGGGTGAGTCATGCGTGTTGACGCAGAAACACCTGCGTGAAACGCATATAATTGAGGCGGCTTGCAGGTGTTGCGAACGTGGTGTGCTAGGCGGTCAATCTTTGTAGAGTTGCGTGCTTGTGGTCTTTGCATGCGTGGTAAAGTGCGATCTTCACTTTAAGTCCACATTCTTGCCCTTTGCTCACCATGTTTGTTGCAATGACTTGCAAAACACTAAATACCAAAACTATACAAAATGTTAGTAATTAATAGTCTAACAAACATAAGTAAAGGGATCTAATATACAATATTTGACACCTATCAATAGTGCATGGCTTGGAAAACATTTTTGAACATCATGCGAGGCAAAAATTTTGTAAATCTATCCCCAAAAGATTTCAAGCAAAAGAATGGAGCCTTGAAGATATAAGAGAAGTATTAAGAATGGAGCCTTGAATATATAAGGGAAGTATTGAAACTTAAAGAAAGGGTGGAAAGGGATTGGGAAAGTGCAATATTTTTTTCTCCACACTTCATTTTTGAGTCCTTTTCTTTTTGTCATTTTATTTCTTGTCAATTTATTTTCTTTTTCTAATAGCAATTTACCTTTTGATGTTTGTTCCTGTGAGAAAATATTGATGCTAGTTGTTAACAGGCGTTTTGGTGTTCAAGTTTTGGGGATGCCCTGGCCTTTGCACACTCCGGTTTCCTCATCCCATGGTATTGTATCTCTGGACACATTGGGGACAATGTGTCATTTAAGTTTGGAGTGTGGAAAAACACATTGTCTTTTTGTTTGTTTTATTTGTTTGTTTTGTTTGTTTTTGTCTATAAAAAATAATTAAAAAAAAAAGTGCTATGTTGTTGTTAAGCATGAGTTACACTATAACTATGTTGCATTTCATGAGTTTGTTTAACATCATGAACACATCATGTCATTAGGACTTATTTTTGGCTTAGAGAGACTTCACATGTTTTGAGTTGATTATCATGAACACATTAGCATAGAGTCTGTGAGGTATGAAATTTGAAGCAATTGTGTGTTATCTTGAGATTTGTTGTATGACTTGTTGATGACCTTGGCTTGAAAGAAATAATAATAATAATAAATAAATAAATAATAATAAAATCATCACTTTGAATTTTTCATTGAGTAACCGAACATCTTGCCTCATTGAGCATTGAGTGTTAGCGTAAAAAGATGTGAAATTTAGTTTGATTGATTGTATGGCTAGTTTGGCTTTGTAGCCTTTTTGACTTGAGTCATTAAGCCCTTAGGGATGTTTTCACATCTAGTGCCCTAAAATCATCTGGTTTGGGAGTCAATGGCCCAACACTCATTATATAAGTCAATTAGAAAGCTTAAAGGAGCTAAGCATTGCACAGCCTACACACAAAAAAAGAAAAAGAAAAACAAAAAGAAAAAAAGAAAAAAAACTTAAGCCTTGGTTGTCTTCATCTAGTAGAACTCCTGTGAATTTAGAGATACACAAACCTTGAGTAAATTGAAGCCTCGTGATTATATGTTAATCTCACTTTGCAATTAATGAAACATGTGTTGTCACAAATGCCCATTTATTCTCTTGAATGTCCTAATGATGTGATTGCGGTGTTCAATTTGTTAAATCTAGTTGTGAGGTAAAAACCATATGTTTGTGTGGAAGTTCATGTTTGCCAATAACATAGTAGTGAAAAATGTTTGTAGTTGTCATTGCTAGTAAACCCTCACGAGACTTCACTAGTCCACTAGGGATGCTTTGGGGATTAAAAGGCTTGTTGCATACGCTAAATGCAATCGTCTCTTCCATGGCAATAGACTTATGTTTCTTGCTTTCATTTTGTTTTGCTAAGAGACTAGCAAAATGTAAGTTTGGGGGTGTTTGATGAATGCCAAATATTGCATATTTGGGCCGCTTAAATTGTATTTGTTAAACCCTTAATTTTGTTATTTTCTAATGTTTTTGGTTAGTTTTGGTGTTTTAGTGTTTTGCAGGTTGCCAAGGTACATATGTGGCTAACTCCATTAATTCTGGGGCTTAAGACAGTTCGGGGAGTATTGGCAGCAAATTTGGGTCAAGCGATAATTCACACCCAACGAGTCCCACTAAAAAAGCCATTTCTAGAGTTGTAGAACTCCGATTGGAGCGTTCTTGGTGTCATTGGAAAGCTAACTCAAAGATATACAAATTCATATTTCACAAATATTTTCTAATTCTAAAGGTAGTGCGCTCAAGCGCACATACAGTGCGATCGAGCATACTTGTGCCCATTAGATGTGGAAATTTCTTGCTAAAGTATGATCGAGCACACTTAAAGTACGATCAAGCGCACTCGGCCAATCTTGCAGCACTAAAACCCTAAAATTAGCTTATAAATATTATTTTTTGTCATTGTAAATGTACAGAAACGCGTCGGAGGCATTGTTCTTGGTCGTTTTCGTGTTTTCCTGGGTTTTTGGAGCTTTGAACTCCAATTCTTTTGTAAGTATTTTAATTTTTAATGAATTTAATTAGTTTCTTCATGATTCCTTTTGTCATGAGAGAATAATTTTTCAACTAAAGTTAAAGATGAAGCCTCGCCATTGATTAGTTTTATGTTTTCATGTTTTGTTCATACAATTTCAACCTTAATGTAATGTGCGTTTGTTTCAATTCAATTATGTGACAAAATTGTGTTTGATTGTGCCGAAGTTGGATATTCATTGTGTTTCATCCGACAAATGCATTGTATCTTTTGATTCACTTTGGATATCCATTGACTTTTGTGCAAAGCATGGATACATTGGATCTTTTGAACTAAGTTGGATATGCATTGTCTTTTGTTATATGGATGGATTCATTGAATCTTTCAATAAGAACAATAGAACACGCATAGGGTTTAATTGTCTGTCAGATGTATGAACTAAGCATGAGAATGTGTACTTTGATTTGGTGAGGAGGATTCTGAAAACCTTAGTGCTTTTATCATTTGTTTATTTTCAATTTTGTTGTTCAATTTACCATTGCATGACACAATTTGGAACTAGGTTAAGATAGGATTAGTTTAGATAGAAATTTATTTTCACAATACAACTCCCTGTAGATTCATCCTCACACTTGCATATACACTATATTGCATACGACTTGTGCGCTTGCGAGTAATCTAAAACTCACAACACGAGCCATTCCAAAGTTGGTGTGCCAAGCTGCACGTCAGAAACTACTTCTCATCCCTAGTGCTTCCTCAAGCAAACGGTCAAGACCTTAATTACACTAACAAAAAAGCTTGGGGAAAAGAAAGCAGCATGGGTAGAATTCCTTCTGGAGGTACTACGGTCTTACGTAACTACCATCTGAACACCAACCGGAGAAACCCCATTCTCTTTGGCATTCAAATCCGAGGCAATTATTTCAATACCCTGATAAAAACTAACATTTTTATTAGACAAAATCTTTTCCATAGGAGTATTCAACAAAGGCTTTCAATAAAGGCATTTGACGAGACCCAAAACCTTTAGCGTTAACCTAATCATGCTTTGAACCTTTAGAAAATAAAAGCCAAACACTAACCCTCATGAGGTGGACGTACGTTGCTATCTGTAGTGCAGACGTATGGGGGGACCATTGGACGTACGCTCTACAAATAGTACAACGGACATACGTGGGATCACCAGATGTACGATAATTTTTGTGGTACCTTTTGGGTAATACCTGGGCGTACGAAACACCCTTTGAACCAATGTGCAAAGACCACCGGACATACGCTAGGATTGCTGGACGTCTGCTGCTCTGTCAAAGAGTTGGTGGCAAACTTTCCCTATAAATAGCCCATCCCATCTCTCATTTCTCATGCCTGTTTCCTTCCACTGGTATGCCCCTAGGCTGCCAAAATCCTTCCTTTGGGTTTTGAGTGAGAAATTGGTGAGAGTGAGCTTCAAGGAGGAGTTTCCAAGGAGGGGAGACCATGTCCATGCTTAGCTTTGGGGTAAGTGATGTGGTAATTTCGTGACCAAAATTATCAATAATAAAATACCACTCGCAATAGAAGGAATCCCATAGGATAGGGCTATATTGAGGGTGTCGAACCTTAAGGACTATGGGGTTTTCGTTATTAAATTCGAAGAATGAAATTTAACCTAATTAAGAAAAAGAGTTTTGATTGTTTTCGTAAATTTAAAATGCATGAAAGTTAACACAAAATTAAAGGTGATTATATAAGAGAGAGAGAGTAAGGTACTGATTTCACCGCACTCCGCACAACAATGGTAACCATATTCAATTCTAGAAACTCATTATATGTATGTTATAAAAGACAAGAAAATACATATTAAAGGATATGAATAATTTATCTTCAGTTGGCACGGATCGTCCACCTAACCACTAAGATGCGGCACGACTTGTCTTCCCTAGGTATAAACTATAAAATCCCTTAAGTTTTATATGATTAACGGAATAGTATAACCCATCTTCGGTTGGCACGGATCGTCTACCTAAATTACTCTAAACTAGGGTGTAGTACGACCCGTCTTCCCTAAGCATGGTCTATCTAACCCTATTAATCATATGCATATTAAAACCAATAAATAACCCTCAATCTTATGATCACAGAAGATAAGATTGATTGAGTTCAATACAGGCAAAATA
Source organism: Carpinus viminea (assembly GCA_013348765.1). Lineage (NCBI taxonomy): Eukaryota > Viridiplantae > Streptophyta > Magnoliopsida > Fagales > Betulaceae > Carpinus > Carpinus viminea. The sequence goes on along the minus strand of CP054670.1, from coordinate 25,490,718 downwards.
ATTTCTAAGACAAGAAGAGAATTTCGTAAATATTGATTTTGTAAATGAATAGCAATTGCATCAATATCAAAAACAAAATTCAAAGGTTGCAATCCTCACAGTTATGCAATCAACATACATAAAACGAATTAACTAGAATCAAATACAATCACCATTGTGTTTGGAGAGGGTTACGTCGGTACCCCACAAAAGGGGTTTAGCCGCTCATGATGATGAATAAACTCCAAGAAATTTTTCTACAAATTTTGCTCTAGGAAACCGGACCCTTTTTACAGTTTATATTGGCCTATTTATAGGGACTAATAAAACCTTAAAAACCCTAGAAACCCTAAGAAACCCGTAGGTTAGTTTCCCACTTCAATTAGGAGACTTAAATTCGGTTTTATGCTGTCAAAAGCGCCTACCGGGTTAAGTGAAACACGAGTGCTATCGATCACCAGGGTGTGCGATCGATCTCCCGACACTTAATCATAGGTGTAGTAGTGATCGTTCACCAGCACAGAAAAGCTCCCACTCGTCCCTTCTAGTCCAATTTTCAACGAACTCTTGTATTTGACCTGAAACACAAAAACACAACAAAATCAAACAAATAACAATGCTAAGGAATTAACATATGCAAGTTAAAGGACTTGAATGTGCAACATTCAGTGCTTATCACACCCCCAAACTTACATATTGCTAGTTCATTAGCAATACAAAATGGAAAATCAACTGAAAAACAAAAAGATAAATCTAGCTTTCGTGGGATGTACGGTTGCATTTAGCGTATGCAACAAGCCTTTTAAACCCCTAGGAATTCCCTAGAGGATGAGTGGAGTCTCGTGAGGGTTTTCCAGCAATAATACCCACAAACATTATGCATAGCTCATGTTATCTAAAAATTAAAGCATCACTCAAAACCATGATTCTCATTCATTAGTAAGCTTAAAAAGTTAAACCCATATTCACAATAATGTGGAATTTAAAGTCTAAGCACTTACAACAGGCAAGCTAAGGCATCACAAGCTCGAAACAGTGTAAAGTGAACTAGCACAAGACTATGAAGCTTCCAAATAATTTCAATGTGCAATGTCTCAATATCTCAAGATTCATTGGAAGTCCTATCAGAAATGAACAACAATGGCATACTTTTCTTATTCTTTCTTTTATTATTAGGCTCTGCAGTGTTTAGTTCCCTTAAGCTTTCTAATTGACCCATGTAGCAAGTGTTGAGCCAATAACTCCCAAACCAGATGGTTTTAGGGCATTAGGTGTAAAGACACCCCTAAGGACTTACTAACTCGAGTCAAAAAGGCTATGAAACTAAACTAGTCATAACGTTAACCACATCAAAACTCCTCACCTTTTGACATGAATGCTCAATGCTTTGATGCAAGAGGCCCAGTTACTCAGTGAAAAGTTTATCAATGATTATCATCATTCATTTTTTTTTCATAAAGTTAACCAAATCAAATATCTTCACCTTTTGACGTGAACACTCAATGCTTTGAGGCAAGAGGTCTAGTTACTCGGTGAAAATCTTATCAATGGTCAATTTTTTATTTTTTTTTAACAATATGCCAATGTATCCAATAAACAAGTCATCCAATGTCACCCAAAACATAGAGGCATACACATTAAAACCACACGTCATACCCCACAAATCATGTGCTAATGTGCTTGTGTTAGAGCAGATCAAACATGTGAATTCTCAACTAGCTTAAGTAAGTAACCAAAACTCTAAATTCTATCATCAGATCATGTGTTCAAAATTTTAAGCTCACTAATGAAATCAAATCACAAAATTTTTAGGTCAACCAAAATTTTAAGACAACATGAACATGCATTTTTTTTTTAAATGAGACAAAGTGTGTGGAAGTGTGTCTCCCATACCCCCAAACTTAATTTGCACGTTGTACCCAATGTGTAACTACATGGAAAGAGCTAACCTGGGATTTAGAGAACTGTCTGGATTGGCATGGCTCATAGCACACCCCCCAAACTTGAACTGAAGTACCCTTTTTATCCCTAAAAATAAAACAAAAAAGTAATACTGGAAAATAAAAAGACAATAAAAATAAAGGTAAAAAGTAAAAAGTAATACTATGGGGTGCCTCCCATGAGCGCTAAGTTTAACGTCTTCAGCCAGACTGTGCAGCTACTCACTGCTACTCCCCAGGTGCTACTAAAGTTGATGCCCCTACCGTTGGTGGTAGTCACTCCAGATTGGCCTTGAGTATGTCAGTTTGTGTACCAAACTGTGCTTCCATATTGGCAAAGTGCTCTTCAAGCCTGTCCATGCATTGATGTGCACCACTCAAGAATTCATACTCGATGCAGCTAATGACCACGGAGTTAGCCCTCCCACCTTGCTGCGGTGCCGGTTCATCTTCTTCCATATGTTCTGCGGCTTCCCCTCCTTCATCAGCAGGGATTTGCCCCTAACACCTCTTGGCATATGCGACTTGCTATGGTTCCACTGGTTTCTGCCAAAGAATGGATGTTTTGTGACCGATCCATCTTCGGGGGTCCCCTTTATGCCTTTCTTCTTTAAGATGTATGTGAGTAGGAACGGAAATGGTAGCCCCCATGACTTTGTAGTGGTGGTCTTGCGTGCAATCACCCAATCCCAAAATTTGTAAAGTTGGTTCCAAATAATTGAGGGAATGGAATACCAGTGGCGTTTATGGAAGGCATACGGTGTTTGAAGGAACTGGTCACACCTTTGCGACTTATGTCCCAATGGGCATACATTCCTCTGCATAATGGACTCCATAAGCCAAAGTTGTGAAGGCAATTTAGACCAGCAGCCCGCATTCCTTTTTTCATCGGCATATTGCCTTGCACACATGTCTTCAATTATTTTGGAGACGTAGAAGGACTCTGGCTGTTCATCTAGTTGTGCATCCGCAGGTGGGTGTTCATCATTGCAATGAAGGGCAGCAGCAATATCAGAAGTTGTCACCCCAACTTGTTTCCCTTGAATGGTAGAGAAAAGGACACCCCATCGATTGCAATCCGTGAAGAGGTTTGTATGGAATTAGACAACCAACCTCGTGTATGCCATAAAGGTGACGGGTTTGAACAACTTCTTCAACCCCAGGCGTTTGAATTCTTGGACCTCCCATTGGGTTGCTTCAAAATTTTTGAAGTCATAGTTGATGTCGAATTCGGTCTCAAAAATTATTTCACACTGCTCACAAGTGGGATGGGAGGATTGGGCACGGGAGCTTGGAGCTTGAGAGGTTGAAGGAGTGGTCCTAGGCATCTTGAAAGTCGGTCAAGACTTTTATCGAGCAGGTGGTGTGCAATCTTCAAACCCAGTGATGAGCAACAACCTCAAAAGTAGTCCAACCCCCTGCAAAATAAGTGAAACCCAACCACAGAGGGCAGCTACACTGCAGCAGTCAAAAATAACAAAAAAAAAAAAAACACAATTTGTATGAAGGTGGGAGGGGTTGGGAAGGTTGGGAAGAATGTGACGGGTGTGAATGTGGTGTATAAATTTAATTGTACTCGCCAACTGCACGAGTCGTTTGTAATAACAATGGATGTGCAAGTGCGAGGTCGAACCCATAGGGAATCGCATTTGCTAAATACCAATTTTAAAACGCCTAAACTAATCCTATCTTAACCTAGTTCCAACATCGAGCATGTGGCGTGCAGAAAATTAACTAAGCTAAAAATGCAATAAAATAAAGAAATAAAAATGCTAAGGTCCCTAATCCACCTCACAATAAATTAATTAACATATAAACATACTTAACTCATATTTATTAAACATTTATGCTACTAGGCATATTCTAAGCACTAACACATTGTTCATATTTCCGTCTATTGATAAAGCTCATATGCATATCCTATTGTTCTCACAAATCTTGTCGAACTACTCGAGGCAAACACTGTTACAAGAGGTCTAGCGGATATTGGTCCAGGCAGATCATCCGATGTATCTCCGGTTGCAACGAGTGTTGACGTTTACCGATTTGTAAACAACAATCATCACATTTTTGTCACTAAAACGTATTGAAATGAATAAGCAAAAATCTAAACGACAGAAAAATATGAACTAAACATGAATATATATAAACAAATCCGTAATGAAAGGAATAAGACTAAAATAAAATAAATGAAAGCATTAAATAAAATTAGCGTTAGGAGTGTTTACAATGAAGACAGGGAGGTTTGGGCCTTGAGGCGCCTAAAGCGTATCCCAGCGTCTCCCAAGCGTGAAACAAATGAAAACAACGAAATCTGTATAGACAAAATAGAAAGTCTTTGCCGAATCAGTGCGTTGAATGTGGGTTGTGCGTTGACGCGCACTCTATCGTTCGATGTTCTAGTGCGCGTTCGACCGCAAAAGCATCACAGCGTCGTGTGTGTTCGAATGTAGGCGTTTGAGTTCGCATGTACTACATTCGACCACACACTCTGCGTTCGACCACAGATAACCGCTCACAACGCAAGGTTGAAGCGATGGAGCATAGGGTCGGCTAGGGCAATGCGGGATTCAAGGGTTGACTGGACCTACTTTCGAGCCTAGTCCCTGCGTGCGACCATAGGTGCGTTCGAACACACCAAGTGCGTTCGAACGCACTTGGCAGGGACTTCCATTTCTTCACTTTAAGTCCAATTTGCTCATTTGTAGCCATGTTTTGATGCGAAGACCTGCAACACACTAAAACACTAAAACAATACAAAACATTAGATATTAACAACACTAAGGGCCTAACAAACATAAGTTAAGGGGGGTCCAATAAAAAATATTTGACACCAATCAAATACCCCCAAACTTACATTTTGCTAGTCCCTTAGCAAAACAAAACGAAAACAAAAACAAGAAACATAAATCCGCTTTAGTGGGAAAAATGATTGCATTTAGCGTATGCAACAAGCCTTTTAAACCTCTAGGCATTCCCTAGAGGACCAGTGAAGTCTCATGAGGGTTTTCCAGGAATGACACCCACAAGCAATTAGTGGCACTATGTTATTAATCTAAACAAAGCCTTTCACACAAATACATGGTTCTCACATCATTAGCAAATTTAACATGTTAAACATATGAACCACATCATTTAGGCATCCAAACATCATTTCACTCAAGGTTGGAAAATTGAGACAACACATGCTCCATAAAGTGCAAAGTGTAATAACAACAAGATCATGGGGTTTCAATCATTCTCAAAAGACGTGTATCCCAGAATTCATAGGAAAACAAATGTGATAATTTAACCGAGGCTTGAATTGAAAGATGCAATTTTTTTTTGTGTAGGCTGTGCAATGCTTGACTCCCTTAAGCTTCTAAATGACCTATGTAACAAGCGTTGGGCCAGTGACTCCCAAACTAGGCGGTTTTAGGGCACTAGATGTAAAGACATCCCTAGGGCTTAATTACTCAAGTCAAAATAGCTACGGAGCCTAAACTAGCCATACAATTTTTTAGTTGAAATTTCTCATCTTTTGACGCGAACACTCATTGCTTGGCCAGGCAAGAGGTCCGGTTACTCAATGAAAACTCAACTTATTATGATTTTTTGATTTTTTTGATTTTTTTTACTAAAGCCAAGGTTTTCATCATCACATCGTAAAAACCTAAAAATTTCAAGAAACACACTTCGAAGTCCAATCTCATACCTCACAAACCCTTGTGCTAGTGTGCATGTGAAATAATAATCAAACAAATGGAGTCTCTCTAATCCAACACATGAATCAAAACTGGGATTTCTAATGATAGGCAATGTTCAAACACGTTAAACACACCAATGACATACAATCGACAGTAACAATGTAAGTTGTGCCCAAATAACAACATAGCAACAAACAAAAAGAAAAAAATTTTATATACAGACAAAAACAAATATATATAGACAAAAACAAAACAAAACAAGTAAATAAACAAACAAAACAGACGAAGTGTTTGTCCACACCCCTAAACTTAAATGACACATTGTCCCCAATGTGGCAAGAAATATATTACAGTGGGATGAGGAACCGGGATGAGCAAAGTCCAAGGCATCCCCCAAACTTAAACATCAAAACACCTGTCAAAAACTAATAGCAATCTTTTTCTCACAAGCACAAACATCAAAAAGTTAATTGCTGTTAGAAACTAAAACAAATAAAAACAAAATGACAAGAAATAAAATAACAAAAATAAAATAAAATGCAGTGTGAAAAATAAAAAGAAGGAAAAATACCGCACCTTCCCCCCTCATATGGGTGACCAATCAATCCCTTCCATCCTTTCTTCTTTAGAACTTGATACCCCTCTGGAAGGATGTTCCGCCATCTTATGTAGTTGTCCTTGTTTCGAGGGATCCACTTAGGAACACGGTTCCTAGATTTGTGATTTTGTGAGCGTGAATCCTCAAAGATTTCTATATAAGACGGCTCTTCGAGACATTGGAAAGATGGAACTTGTTGTGTCTCGAGAGGGATTGTGATTAAGGAATGAGCTTCAGTACTCATTTCCTTATCATTGGACCAATTTAAAATTGGCAGGGGCTTAATCTGCTCCTGGTTCTCTTCTTCTCCATTCTCAGTCCACATCTCAGGAGCGGGATCCAATAAGGCCTTAGCTTGCTCATGTACCATGTCAAGGTCCAAATCAAACTCAAATTGAGCAAAGCTCTCTTCCAAAGGATCCTCCAAACTTGGCTCTCTAAACCTCACAGCTTGCTTGAGGAAGTTGTCAAGATCCATATCATTTTCAATTTGATCAAACACTCACCCGATGGATCCTTAAGACTAGGCTCACTAAAAGTATCAACATGATCAAAGCTTTGTCCAAGTCTAGGTCATCTCTATCTGGAGCAAAGTGTTCCTTCCGGATCCTCTAAACTTAAATCATGCAATACACCATCTTGCACAACTAGCCTATCAAGGTCTAGGTCCACGGTGAAGCATTCTATCTTAGGGTCCTCTAAGCTACACTCACTTGCAACTTCATCTCCAATTTCCTCATTAACAAGTATGGTGTTGGTTTGGGCATTGTCAAGTACAGACTTGTTAACTTCAGTCATGTAATGATTAATGTAAGGGCAATCATCAAACTGGTGAGAAGGATGATAACAATATTCACATGACTGATGAGGTGTGTGAGTGTGAGAAAGCTGGGTATGGGCATGTCTGGCTACCATGAGTTGGTTCGCCCTCTCCTCTAAGTCATCGATATGAGCAGTAGGAAAATGTTGCAACAATGACTCTTGGGAAGGACAATTAGATGATGAAGGCAAGGAAAAATGGTTATCTAACATGTAAGGCTCAAGAGTAGAATACTCTAGACTTGGCTCACTAACAGTCTCCTTGAAAATTTCCTCACTCCTCGCCAACTCTTGACTTCAAAACTCCTCTTCCTCCATTTGGCTGAATTTGGCAACTAGATGACCAAACTATCCTTCCAACCTTACAACTGTTTCAGTGTTTGCCATAGTGGCATCTATGATATCTTGACAAGGTTGGTGACTGTTTTCCTAAACGCCTCAAGTGTATCTGCTAATGGTGGTTCATGCAATACAGGAATGGTGGGTTGGCCGACTAGTTCCATGAATTCCTTAAGAGTGTCTTCCAAGGAAGATTTCTCGAGAGGATAGTCATATGATGAATGGGAAGAAAAATGGTTGTTGAACTGTGGATATTCAGGGTGGTGCAGTTCGTCAACCTGGGGAGCAAAATTTTCCAAAGCATGATCATGCCATGAAAAATCAAAATGGTTGCTCCAATCCGGGTTACAAAAATTCGAATTTGATTCAAACCCAGGACTGGAGAAACTGGTGTTCAACTACTGATTTGAAAAATTAGAAAATTGTCCCCAATGTGGACAATCACCTAAACTATGGTAAGGGCTGGAGCAGTGTGAACATGGTTCATGTAGGAGAAAATTGCCAGGATTTGGTGTCCTACCACTAGGGGAAACATTATAATCAAACGGAAGACTCATGCTTCACCCAAACAGTTCAAAATATTCCACATGAAACAATTAACAATATACAAAAATAAAATAAAATAAACAAAAATTAATAAAAATAAACTAAACAATAAACTAACAAAATAATAAACTAATTAAACAAAAATACAATAAAAATAAACTAACAAAAACTTAAAACAACAATAAAATAAATTAAACATAGGCATATATAAATAAACAATTATAAACTAATAATTAAATAAAACCAAAAAAAAAAAGAAAAATAGAACACATACACTGTAACGCCCCCAAAATTAGCCTTGGCTAATTTGGTGGAGTCACTGGCAGTCCGCCTAATTAAACCACGTATGGCTAATAGGCAACCGCCCTTATAAAAAAAACAACACTTGTCAGAGTAATGCAAGGAAGGTGAATAATCAGAGAGTACTACGAATCATTAAATAAGAACATGGAGCTACTAGACAATTAAAACAAACCTGTAACAAATGAGTGCACATAGTCGGTCAGACAGTAGCACTTTAGCCACTTTTGTAATAGTTGGATCAGGTTACCTAAGGAATGATAACAACTGCGTAAGTCTAACGACTTAGTAAGTAAACCCTACACGTAAGCATGACATGAGCCTGATTGATACAAATAAACGTGCTATCCAAATAATAATCAAAGAGGGCGTTTACCCTCGCTAATACACCATTTCATAGATTTTAGGGTTTTTAAAGCGCTATGGTGTAAAACCGGCGATAACGGCCTAATTGTTTTGAAGCAGGAAAAGATAATGCTTTATAGGTCATAACTCCCATACATGGTCTACCCGAGATATTACTCCTTCTCAGTAGGGTTGATGCTGTCCTGAGGGACCTATAATACAACGCCAGTGCCCCAGCCATTGCACAACATACCATATGTAACACTAATGGCACGATCGTGTCCGACCCCGAGTGGCCCACACCAACTAGTGACATCCGTCCTGTAGTGACCGAACCATTGGGAATGGTTGCATCAAGGTCACGAAACCAATGGATCCATAGCCCTCACATAACACACACATTTGACCATAGTACGCACTTTATATAATAAGCCCATGGCCGTTTATACCGCACGTATCGGCGTACCATGTCTTACGATGCATCTTGGTGATTTATTAAAGCATACAATTACCGAGTAATTACGAAAAGTAAACATGCTCATCTCATACGCATGGTCAGTCAGCTGACATATCCCACGGTTTTAAGGAAAAGGGTGTAAGTGTCTACTTATCTCGTACATTCGAGTGAATCCTCCGATGAAGCTATTTCCTGTTATAACAAATACAAAACACCGTCATTCTAAGCCTTAAGAAACCTGAAGTTAAGGCTAAACCGGAGCGTACACGTATGAGGCTTAAGAACAAGTGCCACCTCTTTATCGACCGTCGTTGCGCCATCGAGGGTCACGTCCGCTCGATGTTTAGCACCTTGTTTTAAGCTCGAGCGATTGCGTTTCCGATGATGTTTGTAGACCTCTAATCCCTTTCTAAGCTAATAAAATAGAACATGCAACGTAAGGAATCACAGAACCTCAATTCTTTGAGAAAACCCATTTGAAAACATTACCATTTTTAGGAAAATGCTTAGTGAACACTAAAAACTATTATCAAGGCAGAATCATGAGATAACAAGATAATAACAACGAAGAGAAACGGAGCTTACCCCAAAGCTCAGCACCAACATGTTTCCTTTCCCTCGGAACCCTTCGTCGACGCTCTCTTTTATGATTTCTTTCTCAAAACACTAAGGAATGGTCTTGGCAGCCTAGGGGCGTACCAGGGGAAGAAGAAGGCGTGAGAAATGAAAGGGAGGGGCGGGCTATTTATAGAGAAAATCCGCCACCAACTCCCTGACATAGCAGCCGACATCCAACAACCCTAGCGTACGTCCGGTGGTCTGTGCACAATGGTCCAAACCCAAAAAGTAGCGTACGTCCGGTGGTCCCACGTACGTCCGGTGTACTATTTGTAGAACGTACGTCCGGTGGTCCCCCATCGTACGTCCGCACTACAAACAGAAGCGTACGTCTGCTGGACCTAGCGTACGTCCACCCCCTGTGGGTCAGTGTTAAACTTCTACTCCTAACAGATCCAAACGTGATTAGGTTAGGCTAAAGGTGGTAGGCTTCGGGCTTATGTGTTTAGTCAAGAAGGAATCTTCCAAATAAGGGTTACTTTTATCGGGGCATTACATACACTGCCTCGGGTTTGTTGGTGCAGCAACTGAGGTGCGCTCGAGTGCAGGTCTTTGTGATCGATCGCAGACATGCAGGTGCACAAAAAAAATTTAGCATTCTATGCATGTGCGTTCGATCGAAGGGGTGTGCGATCGATCGCACAGGCACACTGCAGTTCTGTCATAGAGGCGTGTGCTTGCACGCAGCAGCATACTAGGCGAGCGCAGGTATGCGACTAAGCTGGAATAGACTTAAGTGTGTTCGATTGCACAGGGTGCGATTGATCGCACTATCCCAGGCTGAAATTCCACGGACTCAACAGAAATTAAAAACAGGGAACAAAAATGCTAATCTAAATTTTTTTTGGATTTTTTTTTCCTATACAAAATCATGAAACAAAATCAAATAATTGCACAATTAAAATAACTAGTAGAAAGATAAAATTAATCTAAGCACAAAATTAATTTTAACAAAACACCGATTCCCCGGCAACGGCACCAAAATTTGGTGTACAAATTTAATTATACTCGCCAATTGCATGAGTCGTTTATAATACCATGGATGTGCAAGTGCGAGGTTGAACCCATAGGGAATCGCGTTTGCTAAATACCAATTTTAAAACGCCTAAACTAATCCTATCTTAACCTAATTCCAACATCGAGCATGTGGTGTGCAGAAAATTAACTAAGCTAAAAATGAAATAAAATAAAGAAATAAAAATGCTAAGGTCTCTAATCCACCTCACAATAAATTAATTAACATATAAACATTCTTAACTCATATTTATTAAACATTTATGTTACTAGGTATATTTTGAGCGCTAACACATTGTTCATATTTTCCTTTATCGATGAAGCTCATATGCATATCCTATTGTTGTCACAAATCTTGTCGAACTACTTGAGGCAAACACTGTTACAAGAGGTCACAATGGATATTGGTCCGAAGACGAATCATTCGATGTATCTTCGGTTGCAATGAGTGTTGACGTTTATTGATTTGTAAACAACAATTAACACATTTTTGTCACTAAAACGTATTGAAACGAACAAGCATAAATCTAAACGACAGAAAAATATGAACTAAACATGAATATATATAAACAAATCCATAATGAAGGGAATAAGAGACTAAAATAAAATAAATGAAAGCATTAAATAAAATTGACGTTAGGAGTGTTTACAATGAAGAACGAGGAGGTTTTGGGCCATTGAGGGCACCTAAAACGTATCCCAAGCGTGGAAACAAATGAAAACAACAAAATCCTATTTATAGACAAAATAAAACGTGTTGCCAGGTCAGGGGTGTGTTCGAACACACTCCCACATGCGTTCGACGTTTTAGTGCGCGTTCGACCGCAAAAGCATCACAGCGCCGTGTGTGTTCAAACGTAGGCGTTTGAGTTCACACGTACTACGTTTGACTGCAGACTCTGTGTTCGACCGTAGATAATCGCTCACAGCGCAAAGTTGAAGCGATGGAGCATAGGGCCGGCTAGGGCAACGCAGGCTTCAAGGGTTGACTAGACCTACGTTCGAGCCTAGCCCCTGCGTGCGACCGGAGGTGTGTGATAAGTGCTTAAATATTCATATTTAAGCCCCTTAATTTATATTTGTTATGCCTTTAGTTTATGTTATTTCATCTATTTTACTTTCTTTTTGTGTTTTCTGTGTTTTTGTAGGTCATGGAAGAAAATGAAGCGTTTCTAGAAATGTTCCAAGCTTAAAGGGCAAATTGGAAAGATCTAGAAGATGTGGAAATGATTAAATCGGAATTTATCAAATTGAAGTCAAAATCGGATTAAATTTGGATCCTGAACATGTCTCGGTATTTTGGCCATAACTTTCAGCTCAGGTATCGGATTGAGGTGATTCCAACGGCATTGGAAAGCTAACTCAAAATTATACATATCATCGTGAAATATCATTTTTCTAATTTGGATCGTCGCAATGCTAAAATCACTCCACAAGTTAGAAGCCCAATTCTGGACGAATCCTTCTCCGATTTGTAATAGGATTGTCTCCTAAATTGACTAGGAGATAGAATTCCGAAATTCCTAGGTTTACTAGTGTTTCTAGGACTCTCCTAAAGCCTATAAATAGACCTCTAAGCCTCATAATTAGATATACAATTTCAGAGAGGAGAATTTGGAGGCTACTTCTAGGAGCGGTTTTCGGTTCTTTCTTTTCCTTTTCTTTTTAGTTTTTGTTTTAATTATGTGTAACTAATTATTTTAGTAGGGCTGGATTGAAACCCTAATTATGTTTATTTAATATTTCAATATTGGCGCCTTTGTGATAATCATATTGTGTTGCTTAACTTGATTAATGCCTGTTTTATTGAATTCCTTATATGTATGTGATTGGCCATTATATGCATGTAGTATGGACTTGTTAGTTAGATCAATTTGGATGACCGAGTCCTAGGTTTAACATAAGTAACAAAAGTAATCCACGCCGGGTTCTTGGGTTAATCAACATGGGAAACCGGGAGTATACACCATGCCCTAGGTCTCATGTGGTTGTCAATTTTCACAGTTCATATGCTTTCCTAGAGAACAACTTAGTATACACCATGTTGAATCCTTTAGGAAAGAAAAGAGTTAGAGTATACACCATGCCTAATTCGTTGCTTAGGGAAACCAATAGCTTAAGGAGTATACACCATGCCCTTAGGTTGGCATCCATTAGGTATTCATAATATGATTGGAGCATTGGCATATTGTTATATTATTTGAATATGATTAATGGTGGATATCAAAGCCCTACACTTTTATTTACACTTTAATTTATCTTTATATATTTTTCATAATATCAATTGCGTGACACTTTTGGTATTTTAATTTAGTTAATTAATTCTAAATAAAATTAACAATCTCTGTGTGATCGATCTCGTACTTTCTGCACTATACTATTGTTTTGATCTTGTGCACTTGCGAGTTAAAACGTACCAATTATTATCTATTAATTTAGATAGTATTTGGCACAATAGTGTGTTCGAACTCACCAAGTGCATTCGAACACACTTGGCAGGGACTTCCATTTCTTCACTTTAAGTCCAATTTGCTCCTTTGTAGCCATGTTTTGATGCAAAGACCTGCAACACACTAAAACACTAAAACAATAGAAAACATTAGATATTAACAACACTAAGGGCCTAACAAACATAAGTTAAGGGGGGTCCAATAAACAATATTTGACACCGATCAGAATGTAATGGAGAAATAGCGTGATGGGGGAGAAGGTAATGACCACGACCGCGTGTGCTGGTTGGTGGTGGCTTGAGTGGTGTTTAGTGGTGGTAGGTGGTGAGGAGGGAGTGTGTGAGTGCAGAGTGTGCAGTGGGGGAGAGACGGCATGAAGGTGCAGTGTGGGGGAAAGAAAGGAGCAAGTGACCTAAATAGGTCACGTGAGGCCCTCCCTCGAATGCGCTAAATTGCCTATAAACGGGTGAACAATCGCACTCGTGCTGAGGTGCGAGTGTGTCCGGGAGGCAACGTACGCCCCTGGGCGCATGGTGAGAGAGCGAACGATCACCCTAGGAGGTGCGATCGTTCGCTTCCTCAGTAGCTACAGCACTATTGGGGAGAGTTCTGTGAACGATCGCCCTAGGGGGTGAGATCGTTCGCTGCATCAATGTGCCACTTCCCACAGTGAGCGAACCACACAAGTAACTAAGAAAAATAAAATAAAGGAAAATAATATAAAATAAGATAAGGTGAACTAAGATAAAACAACAAAATGAACAACACAAAAGTAAAGAAAGACAAAACAAAAAAGTAAGGAAAACTGACCTCACTCAGTGGCCTCAGTACCACTGACTTCAATAGAGACACTTGAGATTCCAGACTGCTCAACCACCTCTATGGTAGTTTCATGCATTTTTAAAATGAATAGATGGGATCCATCAACTTGATGGATTCCATGTCTGTACTTGGCTCAGGGTTCTGAATGTAAGGCTTTAGTCTTTAACCACTCACCTTGAAAATGTTGCCGTCCTTTGGGTCCCTCAACTCAACTACACCATGTGGAGATATTGAAATTACTGTGAAAGGGCCGTCCCATCTAGAGTGGAGCTTACCAGGGAAAAGCTGGAGTTTGGAGTTGAAAAGTCATACTTTTTGGTCCGGCTCAAATGTCTTAGGCCTGATGTGCCGGTCATGAAAAGCCTTTGTCTTCTCCTTGTGAGTTTTGGAGCTGTCATATGCATCATTTCGCAGCTCTTCCAACTCTATCAACTGAAGCTTTCGGTGGGAGATGGCTGCTTGCATATCAAAGTTGAACTGCTTGATTGCCCACAAAGCCTTGTGCTCTAGTTCCACAGGGAGGTGACATGCCTTTCCATAAACCAGCCAATGTGGTGACATACCAATCGGCGTCTTGTAAGCTGTGCGGTAGGCCCATAATGCATCATTGAGGCGTAAGGACCAATCCTTGCGGTCTGGCCTAACCGTCTTCTCCAGAATATGCTTGATCTCCCTATTGAAAACTTTGACTTGGCCACTAGTCTAAGGATGATAGGGAGTGGCTACCTTGTGTGTAACAGAGTACTTGAGAAGCAAGGTTTTGAGAAACCGGTTGCAGAAGTGCTTGCCTCCATCACTGATGATGGCTCAGGGAGTACCAAATCTACTGAAGATGTTGGCTTGGATGAATTTCATTACCACCTTGTGATCATTGGTCTTGGTGGCCACGGCTTCGACCCATTTGGAGACATAGTCTACCCCTACCAAAATGTATTCATACCCAAAAGATGGTGGAAAGGGGCCCATGAAATTGATACCCCAAACATCAAAAATTTCGACGATGAGGATGGGATTTAATGGCATCATATCTCTCTAAGACATAGCTCCTAGGCGTTGACATCTCTCACACACCGAGCAAAATTCATAGGCGTCTTTGAACAAAGTCGGCCATGTGAATCCATATTGTAGAACCTTGGCTGCCGTCTTCTTGGCACTGAAATGATCCCCACAAGCTAGAGAGTGACAAAATGTGAGCATACTATGGAATTCACTCTCCGGCACGCAACATCAGATGATTTGGTTAGCACAGTACTTGAACAACTCTAAATCTTCCCAAAAGTAGAATCAGACTTGCTTGAAGAAGCGGTCCTTGTCTTGCTTAGACCAATGAGGGGGAATCTGACCTGTGGCTAAATAGTTGATGATGTCAGCATACCACGGTGGTTTTCTTAGAGTAATTTCAAACAGTTGCTCATCCGAAGGAATCATGAACTGGAATTGGCTAAGGTGTCTCAAACTGAATCCGTAACAGATGGTCGGCGATGACATTTTCAATGCCCTTCTTGTCCCGAATCTCGATATCAAATTCTTGTAGTAGTAGAATCCATCGAATCAACCAGGGCTTAGTCTCCTTCTTTTCCAACGAGTGTCGCAAAGTAGCATGATCAGAGTAGATAATTACCTTGGATCCCAAGAGGTATGATTAGAATTTGTCCAAGGCAAAGACCACAACGAGTAGCTCTTTCTCTGTTGTTGTGTAATTGACTTGAGCATCCATCAGAGTCTTGCTAGCATAGTAAATGACGTGAGGGAGCTTGCCCACCCGCTTTCCCAAGACTGCACCCACAGTAAAGTCGGATGCATCACACATGATCTCAAATGGCAAGGACCAATCAAGAGGCTTCATGATGGGAGCAGAGGATAGCAGAGATCAGAGCTTCTGGAATGCCTCATCACAAGCTTCATCAAAGTTGAATGGGATGTCCTTGGCAAGCAAACTGCACAAAGGCCTTGAGATCTTGCTAAAATCCTTAATGAAGCATTGGTAAAACCCGGCACGCCCTAAGAAGGAGCAGATTTGCTTCATTGAAGTAGGCGATGGTAGATTTTCAATCAGCTCAACCTTTGCCCTATCCACCTCAATTTCTCTCTTGGATACTATGTGTCATAGAACTATACCCTCTTGCACCATAAAGTGACTCTTCTCCCAACTCAAAATCAGGTTAGTCTCTTTGCAACGTTTTAGCACAAGTGAAAGATTATGAGACAGTTATCAAAGGAAGACCCAAAAATAGAAAAGTCATCCATAAATACCTCCAAAAATTTTTTTACCACGTCGGAAAAGATAGACATCATTCATCTCTGAAAGGTGGCAGGTGCATTGCATAGGCCAAAGGGCATGCGTCTATAAGCAAAAGTGCCAAAGGGACATGTGAAAGTCGTCATCTCTTGGTCTTGGGGGTCAACAGCAACCTGGTTGTATCCAAAGTAGCCATCTAGAAAGCAGTAGTAACTCTGGCCAGCCAGACGCTCTAGGATCTGATCAATGAAAGGAAGTGGAAAATGATCATTCCTAGTGTGGGAGTTGAGCTTCCGTTAGTCAATGCAAACATGCCATCCTATGGTTGTGCATTGTGGAATTAACTCTCCTGATGCATTCTCTACTATTGTAAGGCTGGACTTCTTTGGAACTACCTAAGTGGGACTGATCCATTCGCTATCTGAGATGGGGTAGATGATGCCAGCATCAAGTAATTTGACTACTTCTTTCATCACAACCTCTTTCATTTTGGGATTCAGCCGACGTTGTGCCTCACGAGAAGGTCTGGCTCCTTCTTCTAGATGGATCCGATGCATACAAATGGATGGATCAATTCCCTTTAGATATGCTACAGTCCACCCAATAGCCTCTTTATGCTCCTTCAACACTTCTAACATATTATCTTCCTGGTCCTTCTGTAGATTTGAAGCAATGATGGCTGGAAGAGTATCATTAGCACCAAGGAAGGCATACTTAAGCTTGTCTAGCAAGGGCTTCAACTCAATCTTCGGTAGAGATTCAAGGGAAGGAACGGAAGGAGTACTGGATGTAAAGGGGAAGGGTTCCTTTGGTAGTCTCCATGGATGAAAATCTACACTGGTTGCTGTCTCTAGCAAATAATGGACCTCTTCAACATATTGGTCAGTGTCAAAATCTTCAAACCCAAAGTGGGCTCAACAAGCTTCCAACGGATCATCAACCAAAAGACTAGAAAGTGAGTCTTCTACATACTCTTCAATGTTGTCCACAAAGAAATACTCATTCTGATTAGGGGCATGCTGGAATGCATTGAAGATGTTCAGCCTAACCTTCTTATTTCCAAATGAGATCTCTACAACTTCAGTCCAGCAATTGATACATGCATTGGCCGTGGCTAAGAAAGGATGCCCAAGGATGACCGGAATTAGCCTTTCAGGATGAGGAACAGGTTCAGTGTCAAGAACAATGAAGTCCACTGGGAAGAAGAACTTATCTACCTTGATGATGATGTCTTCTATAATCCCTCTGGGTTTCTTGATAGACCGGTCAGCTAGCTGCAAAATCACTGTAGTAGGCTTCAGCTCCCCTAGGCCAAGTTGCTGATATACTGAGTATGACAGTAGATTCACTCTAGCTCCTAGATCAAGGAGTACTTTATCAATTTCTTTCTATTTGATAATGCATTAAATTGTCGGCGCTCCGGGGTCCTTAAACTTTGGAGGAGTGTTGTGCTGAATCAGAAAACTCACATGCTCAGTAAGGAGGACTTTCTTTGGAATATGATTTCTGGATTTCCTTTTTGAGTGCAAAGATCCTTCAGGAATTTGGCATATGTAGGCACTTGCTGAATGGCATCTAGAAGGGGAATGTTGATCTTCACTTGTTTGAACACCTCCATCATCGCTTACATTTTCTCTCCTTGTTTTCCAAAGTGAGAAGGTGCCTTGAGCCGTTCTAGGAATGGGGCTCGGGGTACATATGGTGTCTCTGAACTGGGGTCAGCTGATGAAGATGTATCATTGATCACTTGCTTCCCTTTGTCTTTCTTCAAAGTTTATGAAACCTCAGTATGCTCATCTTTCTTATCTCCGACTTGATTGTCAACCAATTTTCTACTTCTCAATTTGGTGATGGACTGAACATGCTGATGTGAGGTTTCTTCATTTACCATGTAGAGCCCCTTAGGACTTAGGATTGACCACTAGCTGACTTGGAAGCTTCCTTCTTCCCTCCTGTTGAGGGTGTTCACCAATTGCCCCATTTGAGTTTCTAGTTTGGCAATGGATTGAGAGTGCGAATTTACTGTCTGAGATATCTCGCCAAACTTGTCGTTCATCTCACCCAACCTGTCATTCATCTTGCCAAACTTACCAGTCATCTCACCCATCATGTTCAGCATTCGATCTTCAAAATTAGATTCTACCTGGGGTGGTGGGGCAGCTTGGTATTGCTATTGTGGAGGCCAGTATGTTGACGATGGTTGGTAGGGTTTCCTGCTAGATTGAGCTTGATTGTGCTGCCCTAGGGTTGAGTTTTCCGAAGTTGGATTCTTCCATGAGAAATTGGGATGATTCCTCCACCCCGGGTGGTAAGTATTGGAGTACGGATCATTACCCGGTCTAGAGAAAGCTGCATTAACCTGCTCATGAGAAACATCAGTATAATTTCAGTAGTAGGACAATCATTCACATGATGCATAGTACTAAAACAAAAAGTGCATGATTCCAATTGTGTGTTTGTGTGAGCAGTATTAGGAGCAAAACCAGCAATCATTATTTGATCTAGCTTCCTGGCAATAGCATAAACTTTGGTGATAGCCTCAACTACTTGAGTGGACATGTCTAAAGAGTGTCCTACTTCAAAAAGACTCTCTATCTTTGGTGCTTTAGGTGCAGGTTCTCTCCGTCTGTTGGAAGCCTGCTGACAAGAATTTTTACTCAGGTTTTCAAACATAGCCCATGCTTCATCTTCACTTTTTAACATGAATGTCCCCCCACAAGATGCATTTATTGTACTCCTACTAGACTCAGTCATACCATCATAGAAACTCTGCACTAGCTGCCATTTGGGGACAGTGTGGTGTGGACATGATCTAAGTAAATCCTTAAGCCTCTCCCACGTCTCATGGAATGGTTCACCCGCATACTAGGTGATACTAGTGATAGCTCTCCTAGTGTCATTGGTTCTTCCTATGGGGAAATATTGCTTAAGAAAAACTTGTTGCAATTGATCCCAAGTGATAGAATTAGGGCTCTAAGGACTGGAACCAATGTTTGGCTCTATCTTTGAGGGCAAAGATAAAGAGACGCATTTTTAAGGCATCCTCAGTGAATCTCGTCAATTGAATGGTAGAACATATTGTTTGGAATTCGCTGAGGAAGTCATAAGGATTCTCATGGGTAAGCCCTAGGAAAGTCGGTAGACTCTGTATGGTGCTAGGCTTGATCTCATAGTGGGTTATCGTAATATCCAGCAACTTGAGACATGAAAGGGTAGTGTATGTGGGTGGAATATAGTGATCTTGCAAAGCTACGTGAGGAACTCCGGCCATGGTATCAGTGGTGTGGTCTTTTGTGGCAAATTAGATTTCCTTTTGGCTCTAAGTTGTCTAAGAGTGTGTACAATGACGGGGTCACAAGTAATTAAAAGCAAAGACAAAGATCTGCGACCCAACATAAACTAAACCAATAATAAAAATAGAAAAAAAAAAGGAAATAACAAACACTGAAAATAAAAGCTCACAAGCGGCCTTTAAATGCACTGGAATGGTGCGGCAGAAAGTTCTTGCACGAGGGCGCTCGATCACACTTCAGGGTGCGATCGATCGCAATGCCAAAGATGGCAGCAATGCAGGGACAGAAGGTTTGATCGCAGCAGCTAGTTTGGTGCAGACCTGTGCTCAATCGCACAAGGGGTGTGATCGATTGCAGTTACAGAACGGGCACCTGCAGAGTTGAACGTGAACTTGAACAAAAAGATTAAAAATCAAAAAAATTAAAATAAAGAAAAACAAAAACAAAAATAAAAATTAAGCTAAACTTAATCCTTAAAATTTAATAACTAAACCGTTAACAGTCCCTGGCAACAACGCCAAAAATTGATGAGGTAATTTCGTGACCAAAATTATCAATAATAAAATACCACTCGCAATAGAACGAATCCCATGGGATAGGGCTATATTGAGGCTGTCGAACCTTAAGGACTGTGGGGTTTTCGTTATTAAATTCGAAGAATCAAATTTAACCTAATTAAGCAAAAGAGTTTTGATTGTTTTTGTAAATTTAAAATGCATGAAAGTAAACACAAAATTAAAGGTGATTATATAAAAGAGAGAGAGTAAGGTACCAATTTCACCGCACTCTGTGATAAGTGCTGAATGTTGCACATTCAAGCCCCTTAACTCACACTTGTTAATTCCTTAGCATTGTTATTTGTTTGATTTTGTGTTGTTTTTGTGTTTTCAGGTATTTAATAAAGATGCAAGAAAAACCATTAAATTTGGGTTTAAAGCACAACTTGAGTGGACCTAGAAGACATGATTAAGCTTAACCAATCACAATAGAGGATAGATATGATGTGGTTAAGTTTAATCATAACAAGAAAAGGATAAAATCGGAATTTCTCCACTTTGAGTCAAAATCGGATCGGATAGAATTTCAGATTTTGAACATGTCTCAGTATGTTGGCTATAACTTTCAGCTCAAATATTGGATTGAGGTGATTCCAGCGGCATTGGAAAGCTAATTCAATTTTCTACAAATCATGCTGAAATAGGATTTTCCTAAATCGAACTCCGCTACGCCAAAATTCCTCACAAGTGAAGATAGACAAATCTGGACGAATCCTTTTCCTACTTGTACATGGATTGACTCCTAATTCAACTAGGAGAATGAATTCCGAATTTTCTAGGTTTACTAGGGCTTCTAGGACTTGTTACTCCCTATAAATAAGCCTCTATGCTTCAGAGAAGATAGACTTAGTTTTAGACAGAAAATATTTCTTGGAGGCTTAGTGGAGCTTAGAAGATCATGAGCTGCTAAACCCCTTTAGTGGGGTATCGATGTAAACCCTTTCCAAGCACAATGGTGATTGTATTTGATTTCATTTAATTCAATTTATGTATGTTGATTGCATAACTGAGGATTGCAACTTTAGATTTCTGTTCTTAATATTCAATGCAATTGTTATTCAATTCAAATTCAATATTTGCAAAATTCTATTATTGTCTTAGAAATTATTTTGCTATTGAACTCAAATCAACCTTATTTTCTGTGATTATAAGATTGATGGTTATGCAATGGATTTTAATAGACATATGATTAATAGGATTAAGATAGGCCATGCCTAGGAGGACGGGTCGTACTACACCCTAGTTTAGTATAATTTAGGTAGACGATCCGTGCCAACCAAGATGGGTTATGCTATTCCATTGATTGTATGAAAACTTATTAAGGGATTTTATAGTTTATGCCTAGGGAAGACGGGTCGCATCGCATCTTAGTGGTTAGGTGGACGATCCGTACAACCAAGATAGATTATCCTTATCCCTTGATATTGTATTTTCTTGTTCTTTTATAACATACATATTCTGAGTTTTTGGAATTAAATACTTGCCATTGTTGTGCGGATTGTGGTGAAATCGGTACCTTACTTTTCTCTCTCTCATATATTTACTTTTAATTATGCATTTACTTTCATGCACTCAATTTCACAAACAATCAAACATCTTTTGTTAATTAGGTTAAAATTAGTTCTTTGAATTTAATAGCAAAACCCTTACAGTCCTTGAGGTTCACCCTCAATATAGCCCTATCCTATGGGATTAGTCCTATTGTGAGTGGTATTTTTATTATTGATAAATTTGGTCACAAATTTACCACATCACTCTGCACAACAATGGTAACCGTATTCAATTCTAGAAACTCATGATATGTATGTTATAAAAGACAAGAAAATACATATTAAGGGATAAGAATAATTTATCTTCGGTTGGCATGGATCGTCCACCTAACCACTAAGATGCGGCATGACCCGTCTTCCCTAGTTATAAACTATAAAATCCCTTAATAAGTTTTATATGATTAACGGAATAGTATAACTCATCTTCGGTTGGCACGGATCGTCTACCTAAATTACTCTAAACTAGGGTGTAGTACGACCCGTCTTCCCTAAGCGTGGTCTATCAAATCCTATTAATCATATGCATATTAAAACCATTGCCAACCGAAGATAAGATTGATTGAGTTCAATACAGGCAAAATAATTTCTAAGACAAGAAGAGAATTTTGCAAATATTGATTTTATAAATGAATAACAATTGCATTAATATTAAGAACATAATTCAAAGGTTGCAATCCTCACAGTTATGCAATCAACATACATAAAACGAATTAACTAGAATCAAATACAATCACCATTGTGTTTGGAGAAGGTTAAATCGTACCCCACAAAAGGGGGTTTAGCCACTCATGATGATGAATAAACTCCAATGAATTTTTCTATCAATTTTGCTTTAGGAAACCAGACCCTTTTTACAGTGTATATTGGCCTATTTATAGGGACTAATAAAACCCTAAAAACCCAGTAGGTCAGTTTCCCACTTCAATTAGGAGACTTAAATTCAGTTTTACGCTATCAAAAGCTATTGTCTCTAGTGCGGACGTACGGGGGGGACCACCGGACATATGCTCTACAAACCGTACAGGCGGATGTACGTCGGACCACCAGACGTATGCCGGACCACTAGACGTACACCACTTTTTGAATACCCTCTAGATAATACCTGGACGTACGAGGCAGCCGTTGAACCACTGGGAAAGAACCACCGGATGTACGCCCCTTGGCCGGATGTCCGCTGCTTTCTAGGCCTATAAATAAAGCCCTACCCCCTTCGTATTTCTCACAATTTCAGAATGCCCCTAGGCTACCAAAGTGTTTCCAGAGTGTTTTCCAAGCTTTGTGAGTGTTTGGTGAGCGTGTGTGCGAGGCGTTTGCGAGTTCTGAACGTTGTGAAGCGGAACTCTTGTGGTTTTGTTTCAAGGAGGTAACGTTTGATCCATAGCTTTAATTTATGTTGTTATGCTGCTTGGATATTGTTAGTTGTAGTGGCTAGCTTAGTTGCACCTTAAAACCCATTTGAGTTGACGTTTTGGGTTAGTTTAGCGTTGTTACGTTGCATGGAGGTTGCAAATTGGACTAGAGGGCTTTAGGTAGTTCCTAGTAGCCTTAGGAGTCGGAGGATAGGCGGACTATGGAGACAAAATGAGGTTCTCCCCGATAACCCATACAGCGGACGTACGGTGTTAAGACCGGACGTCTGACTTGTCGTCTACACATGACACATACGCTTTTGAGCTTCTGGCGAACCCTATTTTCACCAAATGTCCCATAGCTCCTGTTTTCCTTGATTTAAGGTTGTTATAATGGAATTAGGACTAATAGGAGGTTTTTCATAGATTTGGAGAACCGGACCTTTTGGAGTTTTTAGAGACGCGTGTTGACCCAGGTGAGTTTTAATTCACATAATGATCATTGTTATTTTCCATGCATTGCACATCTATTTTGTGTACCGAACAAACATGCATATTTTATAACTCTCATAATTTGTACTTAATTGCACACGAACTTTGTCATTTTGAGAAAAACGTTGTGTTGAATCTGTTAACCAAGTGAGACTTGTAAAAAGGCATGCATGTAAAATATAGACAATATAATTTGCATCGTATGACATGGTACACCGGTACGTGCAGTAGTAATGGCCATGGGCTTACTATACATGTTAGCTTTATGGTTAAACGTGTGCATTATGTGAGGGCTGTGGATCCATTGGTTTTGTGACCTTGATGCAACCATTCCCAATGGTTCAGTCACTACAAGATGGACGTCATTAGTTGGTGTGGGCCACTCGGGGTCGGACCCGATCGTGCCACTAATGTTACGTACGGTATGTTATGCAATGGCTGGGGCACTGGCATTGTATTATAGATCCCTCGGGACAGCATCAACCCTGCTGAGAATGGGTAATATCTCGTAGACCATATTGTTAAACTATGACTATCATTGACACCATATGCATATATCACTCTTATATATATATCACGCATAATTAAACTGTCATGATGGAACTGCTTTTGCTTAATAAACATCTGAGTTCATTACTGAAAACTGGCATTGGGTATTATTTGCGTTAAAAATCACTAAGTCTTAGACTTACCCTTTGTTTATGTCTTTCCCCATCATTATGAATAATTGTGCTGTTTAGTTGCACGACAGGATGCCATCAGAGGTTACTTGGGTGATTGCTCAACACTTGATACGGGTAATTTTTTAGGACATGGACCCGGTTTGGCTTAAGACGATGTTGGAAGACGGAGGATCTGCCCATGCAGACATGATCGAGATCTTGATATCATTAGCTCTATTGAAGCTTAAATCTAGGCTTTGATCTGCTGATCTTTTGTGAGCTACGTTGATGTAGCATATTTTGGGATGTATCTATTTCCTTGTTGATGGTTGATGACCGGTACATTGGTGACTACTTATTATGTTATGGATGTAGTACTTTATCGTTGGTATTGTTGTGTGATGTTTCATTTACTATCTCTTAAATCCCATAGTCTTGGTAAAGTCTTTTACTGTAGTTTTCTCGTTACAATGAGGAATGTGATTTCCTGGAGGTCATGTCCTGGAGGGACATGGCTGGGATGGCACGCCGTGGGGTCAATTACTAGGTAACTGATATTCCCATTGGGCAGGGCATCACAGTTGGTATCAGAGCCCTTTGCTCTAAGAAGACTATAGGGTAGATGGAAAAGAGAACTTAGGCCATGATCACACCAGCTAGATAAGCTATTAGAACTTAGCCTCTAGGTTTGTTCGCTTGGTTCTAGCAGAGTCGATTCTAACTCTGTTCTTCATTGCAGAGAAGGCCACCCCGAAGGAACCCTGCAACGGGACCTAATGCGCTGGAGATCGAAGAAGGAAGTGTTCACCAAGAGCCAGTGGACATTCCCGTTGAGGAGGTGACGCTCCTAGGAAACCAAGTGATGAAAGCAATTGGCCTGTTGGTTTTGGCCATCGATCGTGATAGGGTTGCGAGACAGCCAGTTGAAGGTACTGGATGCTCTCTGAAGGATTTCTGCAGTCATCACTCAAAAAGTTTTGACAGAAAAGGTGACCACACTAGTGCTGAGAATTGGCTGAACGATGTGGAGGAGTTGTTAGCTACTCTTGGATGTACCAATGAGCAGAAGGTGGCTTATGCTGCTTATTAGCTGACTGGGGAAGCTAAGCACTGGTGCCAAGATAAAAAAGTGGTGCTTGTCACTGACTTGGGTTCGGAGACTGCCATTGCTTGGGAAGTCTTTAAGCACAAGTTCAATCAGCACTTCTTTCCTAGAGTCGTACAGGAGGTGAAGGCACGAGAGTTTTTAGATTTGGTCCAATGAGAGATGTCAATAATCGAGTACGCTGCAAAGTTTCTGCAGTTGTCACGCTATAGACTGTACCTCATCCCGACTAAGGAAAAGAAAGCTAAGAAGTTCGAACGAGGGTTGAACTCTCGCATCCGGATTATGATGAGCTATTTTGACATTCGGGATTTCTCCCAATTGGTCGATAAGGCATCAATCTATTAGGAGAGTTTGAAGGACAATGCAACTGAGTACGTTGATCAGAAAAGGAGGACTCAAGAAACTGGTACTTTGGTCAAAGGAGCTGGGCCAGCTAAGAGGATGGAGGTGGGGAGTTTTCCACCCAGAGGTCACAAGGATGTACCTCTGGTAATCCTCCAACTTCATCATAGAGGAATTAGACATCGGAGCTGTGCAAGAAGTGTAAGCGTGTACACTAGGGGCCCTATAGGATGGCAACCGGAACTTGCTATCGCTGCGGCCAGTTTGATCACTTCAGCAAGGACTGCATGAGCAAGGGGCTGCTCAGAAGCCTTTGGCACCAGCTAGGGTTTACGCACTTGTTCCAGGAGAACCGGAAGGTGGATTGGAAGTGGTGACAGGTACTGTCCCTATACTTGGATTTGAAGCTTCAATTTTGTTTGATTCCGGGGCTACCCACTCTTTCGTATCTGTAGTATTTGTAAGATTGTCTAGACTTGTAGTGAGAACTTTGAAACCTGGTCTAGCTGTAACTACACCCGTAGGGAAAATTGTGGTCTGCAAGCGTGTAGTTTGAGAATGCCCTGTTAGCATTTGTGGAAGGGTACTTCCTGCAAACTTAGTTGTTCTCCCTATGTTTAGTTATGACATTATTCTTGGAATGGATTGGTTGACAAGGCACTTGGTGATTATCGACTGCGTTCTAAAGCAAGTGACACTTACGCCCTGGGGAGAAGGAAAAGTGACGTACGTTGGAAGGCGAGCGAGGTCTTTACCTCCAATAATTTCGGCCGTGCAGGCAAGAAAGCTTATTGTCGGAGGTAATCAGGCATTTTTGGCATTCATTGTCACTCCAACGAAGCAAGCAAAGAAGAATCTGGAAGATATTCCTGTAGTGTGTGAGTATCTAGATGTCTTTTCATCGGACTACTCTGGATTACCACCATAGAGGGAGGTAGAGTTTGGGATTGAATGTGTGCCAGGCACTAATCCTATCTCGAAGGCACCATATAGGATGGCGTTGTTGGAGTTCAAGGAGTTAAAGGAACAACTCCAGGAGCTTTTGGACAAAGGTTTCATTCGCCCTAGTATATCACCGTGGGGAGTACCGGTGTTGTTTGTTAAGAAGAAAGATGGGTCAATGAGGATGTGCATTGACTACCGGGAGTTGAATAAGGTGACGATCAAGAATCAATATCCTTTGCCAAGGATCAATGACATGTTGGATCAGCTGCAAGGAGTGCAGGTGTTTTCTAAGATCGATTTGCGCTCGGGCTATCACCAAGTAAGGGTGAAGGAAGAGGACATTCCTAAAACAACCTTTAGGACTTGTTATGGACACTACGAGTTCTTAGTTATGTCTTTTGGACTAACTAATGTGCCAGCAGTCTTTATGGACACGATGAACAGAGTCTCTCACAACTATTTGGACTAGTTCACCGTTGTCTTTATTGATGATATATTGATCTACTCAAATATGTCGAAGGAGCACGAGGAGCACTTATGGAAGATATTGGAGAGGCTTAGGAGCAAGAAAACTTGAGAAGTGCGAGTTTTGGTTGGATAGTGTGTCTTTCCTCGGACATGTTATTTCTGGAAAAGGAGTAGGAGTTACCCAGAGAAAGTGAAGGTTGTGGTCCAATGGACAAGGCCAACTAGCGTGTTTGAGATTCAAAGTTTCTTAGGACTCGCTGGTTACTATCGACGCTTCATCGAAGGTTTTTCGAAGCTGTCAGGACCACTCACTACTTTGACTAGGAAAAATGCTCATTTTGTCTGGACGGATGAGTGTGAGCAATGTTTCCAAGAGCTAAAGAGGCGATTGGTAACTGCTTCAGTGTTGGCATTGCCTACGGAATCTGGTAATTTCGTAGTGTATAGCGACGCTTCTAAGAAAGGTTTGGGTTGCGTGCTGATGCAGAATGGCAATGTTATTGCCTATGCTTCACGCCAGCTAAAACCATATGAGCAGAATTATCCTACACATGACCAAGAGTTGGCAGTGGTTGTGTTTGCTCTTAAGATTTGGAGGCACTACTTGTATGGTGAGTGGTCCGAGATCTACACGAACCATAAGAGCTTGAAGTATCTCTTCACTCAAAAGGAGCTGAACATGAGACAAAAGAGGTGGCTAGAGCTGATCAAGGATTATGATTGTGAGATCAATTATCATCCTAGTAAGGCTAACGTAGTAGCAAACGCATTGAGTAGGAAATCAACGGTGGAGTTTGCTACTATTGGGATCTCTCAACCCCAATTGATTAAGGAACTCACTGGGATGGGCTTGGA
The DNA here is from genome assembly GCA_013348765.1 of Carpinus viminea. NCBI lineage: Eukaryota > Viridiplantae > Streptophyta > Magnoliopsida > Fagales > Betulaceae > Carpinus > Carpinus viminea. Next base: position 25,462,945 of record CP054670.1, on the reverse strand, counting down.
AGTAGTAGGTGAAGGCATGCCTATACACTTGGCTAACCTGATGGTTCAGTCAGAATTGCTTGCAAGAATCAAGGTAGCTCAGCTTGAAGATCCTAAGTGTGCTAAGATCAAGCAACTGCTTGCGGAAGGTAAGGCAAAGGAGTTTTGTCTTAAAGAGGACGGGTTGCTCACCCATTTCAAGCAAGTGTGTGCACTAAGAATTGGAGGACTAAGAAAGGAGATAATGAGTGAGGCTCATCATTCTCCATACACTGTGCATCTTGGAGGCACCAAGATGTACCATGATGTGAAGGGGTCATATTGGTGGAACAATATGAAGAAGGACATTGCAAACTTTGTGGAGTAGTGTTCAACCTGCCAACAAGTGAAGGCAGAACATCAGAGACTAGCAGGAACGCTTAAGCCGTTGCTTATACCGAAGTGGAAGTGGGACAAGATCGCGATGGATTTTATTTTGGGGCTACCCAAGACACCCACTGGTGAAGATTTCATTTTGGTTGTTGTCGATCGGTTGATGAAGAGTGCTCACTTTATTCCCATAAAGGTTAAGGATCCAATGGATAAATTGGCCAGATTATATGTCCAAAATATAGTCTGTTTACATGGGGTACCATCGGCAATCATTTTGGACAGAGACTCTCGTTTTACCTTGAGGTTCTGGCAAAGTCTTCAGAAGAAAATGGGGACGGAGCTAAAGTTTAGTACTGCTTTTCATCCTCAAACAGACAGTCAGTCTGAGCGAACGAACCAAATTCTAGAGGATATGTTGCAGGCATGTGTGTTGGAATTCAAGGGAAGTTGGGGTTCAGTACTTGCCTTTAATTGATTTTGCCTACAACAATAGTTACCAGGCGACTATTGGAATGCCGCCATATGAAGCACTTTATGGACGAAAGTGCCAATCACCTTTGTATTGGGACACGTCGGTGAGAGACAAACGTTGGGGCTAGAGCTGATTCAGGACACTCGTGACAAGGTGCATGTCATCAAGGAATACATGAGTGCAGCTCAAAGTCGACAGAAGAGTTATGTTGATAACTGAAGGAGGCCTTTGGAATTTGAAGCGGGAGATCATGTGTTCCTGAAGGTATCACCTATAAGGGGAGTAATGTGGTTTGGGAAGAAGGGGAAGCTTAGCCCCAGATTTATTGGACCGTTCAAAAATAGTCAGAGAGTGGGGAAGTTGGCTTATAGGATTGCCTTACCCCCAGATTTGATTGGGACGCATGATGTTTTCCATGTGTCAATGTTAAGAAAGTACATCGCTAACCCCGATGTAATTGTAGAGTATGAGCCGTTGAAAATCTAGGAGGGGTTGACCTACATGGATGTACTAGTTAAGATCATGGACAAAAAGGAGCAGGTGCTGCGTACTAAGACGATCCCTATCATCAAGGTACTATGGTGTAATCATAGAGTTGAGGAAGCATCATGGGAAGCAGAACATGATATGCGTCGCTACCCACATTTGTTTGTATGATTGTGTATGACTCTTTCTTTTAAGACTATACTTGGACGATATACCTATTTCCATTTTTGGGTAAGGGAATAGTTGACTAAGAAATGGTTGTTTTCTCTTCAGGATTATGGCACTTATACTAATGGACCCAGTTGCATATGGAACTACTCTTTCTGCGAGTGGATAGATTTGGGAGTAGAAATTGACAAGGATTGGTATAGTGTGGGCAACATCGAGTACGATGCACTCAACGACTTACGAGTCAATTTTCGCACCTTTTGAAGAGGATGATGTACCAATTAATGGATGGGACGAGATAATCCAGGAACCTACCGAGCATGGCAGGAATGTCTTATGGACGGAAGGTAACATTCTACATCTCTTTGAGTGCTATTCTTTTGGTATTTGTCTCGGAATTTAGAGGATGAAATTCTTATAAGGAGGGTAGAATGTAGTGACCCAAATTACTAGCTAGGCATAAGTGGCTTAGTTGGGGGAGTTAATTTGGGCTTTGGGTCACTAAGGCTGATAGATGGGTAATTTGGACTTTTGGGCAGATGTACGCTAGGTTAGGCGGATGTACACAGTTGTTTGTAGTGTGAACGTACAGAGGGGACCACCGGACATACGCTCTGCAAACCATACAGACGGACGTACACTGGGCCACCAGACATACACCACTTTTTGAATACCCTCTGGATAATACCTGGACGTACGAGGCAGCCGTTGAACCACTACGCAAGAACCACCAGACGTACGGCCCTTGGCCGGACATCCGCTACTTTTTGGGCCTATAAATAGAGCCTTACCCCCTTTGTATTTCTAACAATTTCAGAATGCCCCTAGGCTACCAGTGTTTCCAAAGTGTTTTCCAAGCTTTGTGAGTGTTTCGTGAGCGTGTGTGCGAGGCGTTTGCGAGTTCAGAACGTTTGTGAAGCGAAATCTTGTGGTTTTGTTTCAATGAGGTAACGTTCAATCCATAGCTTTAATTTACGTTGTTATGCTGCTTGGATATTGTTGGTTGTAGTGGTTAGCTTAGTTGCACCTTAAAACCTATTTGGGTTGACGTTTTGCGTTAGTTTAGTGTTGTTACGTTGCATGGAGGTTGCAAACTGAACTAGAGGGCTTTAGGTAGTTCCTAGTAGCCTTAGGAGTCAGAGGATAGGCGAACAATGGAGAAAAAATGAGGTTCTCCCCAAGAACCCATACAGTGGACGTATGGTGTCGAGACCGGACATACGGCTTTGTCATCACACGGCGACATACGCACCTAAACTCAGACGTATGGTCACTGATCAATGCCAAATATTGTATATTTGACCCCCCTTAACTTATGTTTGTTAGGCTCTTAGTTTTGTTAATATCTAATGTTTTTGATTAGTTTTGATGTTTTAGTGTTTTGCAGGTTGTTGAATTACATTTGGGGCTAATTCCATCAACTCTGGGGCTTAAGACAGTTTAGGGAGCTTTGACAGAAAATTTGAATCGAGCGATAATTCGTACCCGACGAGTCCCACCAAAATGGCCATATCTAGAGTTGTAGAACTCCGATTGGGGTGATCTTGGTGTCTTTAGAAAGCTAACTCAAATATCTACAAATTTATATTTCACATGTGAGGGCTAATTCTGAAGGTAGTGCACTCGATTGCACTACGTGCGATCGGACGCACTTGTGCCCATCAGATGCAAAATTTATGCACGAGTGCGATCGATCGCACCGCATGCGATCAAGCGCACTTAACTGACCTGGCAGCGCCGAAACCCTAAAAATTAGCCTATAAATATCCCCCTTTCTCTTGAAAACCGAACCCACATTTGGGAGGCACCCCTAGGGCCTCAAACCCTCTGTTTTCCACTGTAAAACCCTCCTAAATTGTCATTTATTTATTTAATGTTTTATTTTACTTTTATTTAGTCTCTTATTCCCTTCACTATGGATTTTTTTATATATATTCATGTTTAGTTCGTATTATTCTGTCATTTAATTTATGTATATTCGTTTCAAAACATTTTAGTGACAAAAGTGTATTGATTGTTGTATACAAATCGTTAAACGTCAACATTCGTTGCAACCGGAGATACATCGGATGATTCGTCTTCGGACCAATAATTATTGTGACCTCTTAAAACAATATTTGCATCGATTAGTTCGACAATATTTTGTAGCAACAATAGGATATGCATATGTGCTTTATCAATAGACGGAAATATGAACAATGTGTTAGCGCTCAGAGTATGCCTAGTAACATAGTTGTTATTGAGTATGAGCTAAGCATGTTTATATGTTAATTAATTTGTGGTGAGGTAGATTAGGGACCTTAGTCATTTTTATTTATTTATTTTATTGCATTTAATTAGTTTTTATTTTCTGCACACCAACTGTTTGATTTTGGGACTAGGTTAAGGTAATATTAGTTTAGGCACTTTAAAATTAGTTTTTAACAAACTCGATTCTCTGTGGGATTCGACCTCGCACTTGCACACCCGCTACACTGCATAATTACTCGTGCAATTGACGAGTATAATTAAATTTGTACAACAAATTTTGGCGACTAGAGCAACCATTCTAATTTTTCGTGGCATGCTCATGCTACGAAAAATTTTGCTCCTCAATCTTACGGACTGCACCATCCTGAATATCCGTAGTCCAATAATCCATTTTCTGATCCTTCATCATATGACTATCCTCCTAAGAAATCTTCTTTGGAAGAAACTCTTAAGGAATTCATGGAATTAGTTGGCCAACCCACCATTCCTGCGTCACAAGAACAATCATTAGAAGACTCACTCGAGGCGTTTAGGAAAACAATCAACCAACCTTGTCAAGAAATCATAGATGCCACTGTGGCAAACACTGAAGCAGTTGCAAGGTTGGAAGGACAGTTTGGTCATCTAGTTGTTGAATTCAACAAAATTAAGGAAGAAGAATTTCAAAGTCAGGAGATGGCGAGAGGGTAGTACATGATTGATGAGGATTGCCCTAGCGATCCTCATCATGAGCATGTCCAAGCCACCACCACATTTGAGAGTGAGGAAGTTGTAGAGGAGATTTTTTGTGAGCCAAGCCTTGAGGATCCTTTGGAAAAGAGCTTTGCTCAATTTGAGTTTGATTTGGATATTGACATGATACATGAGCAAGCTAAGGCCATATTGGATCCCACTATTGAGATGCGGACTGAGAATAGGGAAGAAGAAATGGAGAAGCAGATTCAGCCCCCGTCAATTTTAAATGGGTCCATTGACAAGAAAGTGAGTACTGAAGCTCACTCCTTAATCACAATCCCTCTCGAGACACATCAAGCTTCATCTTTTCAATGTCTCGAGGAGCCATCTTATGTAGAAATCTTTAAGGATTCACGCACACAAGATCACAAATCTAGAAATTGTGTTCCTAAGAGAATTTTTTGAAGCAAGCAATTAGGCAACATAAGATGGCTGGAACATCCTTCCAGAGGGGCATCAAATTTTAAAGAAGAAAGGATGGAAGGGATTGGTTGGACACCCATATGAGCGGAAAGGTGCGGTATTTTTTCTTTTTTATTTTCCACATTGCATTTTTATTTATTTTCTTTTTTGTTATTTTATTTTCTGTCATTTTATTTTTCTTTTATTTTTTTTCTAACAGCAATTAACCTTTTGATATTTGTGCTTGAGAAAAAAATTGCTGTTAGTTTTTGACAGGTGTTTTGATGTTTAAGTTCGGGGATGCTTTGGACTTTGCATTCTTCAGTTCCTCATCTCACTGTAATGTATTTCTTGCCACATTGAGGTCAACGTGTCATTTAAGTTTGGGGGTGTGGACAAACATTCTATATGTCTGTCTGTTTGTTCTATTTCTTGTTTTGTTTTTGTCTATATATATTTGTTTTTGTCTGTATATAAAAATAATTTTCTTTTTCTTTTTGTTTGTGGCTATGTTGTTGATTGGACATGACTTACATCATAACTGTGGATTACATGTCGGTGGTGTGTTTAACTTGTTTGAACAGTGCATATCATTAGAAATCCCGCTTTTTGATTCATGTGTTGGATTAGAGAGACTCCACTTGTCTAATTGTTATTTTACATGCACACTAGCATAGGGTTTATGGGGTATGAATTTTGACTTGAGGAGTGTTTTTCTTAAGATTCGTAGGTTAATGCGATGTGTGATGATAAACTTTGGCTGTAAAAATTAAAAAAAAAATTAAAAAAATTAAAAAAAAATCATCATAAGTTGAACTTCTCCTTGAGTAACCGGACCTCTTGCTTGGCCAAGCAATGAGAGTTCGCATAAAAAGATGAGAAATTCCAGCAAAGTAATTGTAAAGCTAGTTAGGCTTCGTAGCACTTTTTGACTTGAGTAATTAAGCCCCTAGGGATGTCTCTACATCTAGTGCCCTAAAACCACCTGGTTTGGGAGTCACTGGCCCAACGCTTCTTACATAGGTCATTTAGAAGCTTAAGGGAGTCAGCATTGCACAACCTACACAAAAAAATTGCATTTTTCAATTTAAGCCTCGATTATTTTAATCACATTGCATTTCCTATGATTTTTTGGGATACAAGTCTTGAGAATAATTAAAGCCCATGATCTTGTGTTAGCACAGTTTGCACTTTATGGAGCATGTATTGTCTCAATTTTCCAACCTTGAGTGAAATGATGTTTGGATGCCTGGATGATGTGGTTTGTATGTTCAACATGTTAAATTTGCTAATGATGTATGAACCATGTGTTTGTGTGAAGGGCTTTGTCCATTAATAACATAGTGCCAATAATTGTTTGTGGGTGTCATTCCTAGAAAACCCTCACGAGACTTCACTCGTCCACTAGGGATGCTGATGTAGATTAGGATGACCTATCTTATCTTTTAGTCTTTTTTTTAAATTAGGTTTCTTTGTTAGTCTTTTAATTGTTTTAGTTTACTTTTCCTTCTAGTACGCGATTTTAAATTACTTTTCCTTTTAGGATGTGAAATCCTAGTTTATCTTAGATTACTTTTCCTTCTAGGATGTGTAATCCTAGTTTATGTTAATCTCTTTTATGCTTTAGTCTCTAAGCCTATAAATACAGGCTTAGACCCTTTGGAAAAACATTTCATTATTATTATTGGTTTTGTTTAATAAGAATACTCAAAGTTGAGTTTCTTGGTTCTTTTTCCTTCAGGCTTTAGATAGCATCTACTGCTTAGAGAAGATTTCTTTGATTTTGTGATAGTCTCACAATCTTAGGAATATTTATCCCTTATGTTTACTATTTTCTTGATTATTTACGTTCTAACCCTGTATCAGTTGGTATCAGAGCCTAGTCTCTTTCCATGGCACCAGTCACAAGGGGAAGGGGTAATTGCTTTGCACACTCGGAGGACAGGAATGATCGCGAAGAACCAGTTAGAGAAGAATCACCGACAGCCTAATCATGCACATTCGGAGGCACAATTTCCTAGCTTGAGGAACAAATTTCTGTCCTCACAAGGCAGTTGTCCATCAAGAATGTTCGAGACAGACGTCAGCATATACCCTCACCACACGACTCAGAGGAGGAAGACGCATGTGTGGAGAATGAATACGGAAACCCTTTTGCGGAGCGCGGAGTGCATAGACATCAACCTCTGGTACAAGCTCAGGCCAATCGGTGGGAATCCGATTTCAAACTCGATATTCCAGATTTCAATGGGGGTCTCCAACCCGAGGAATTCTTGGACTGGATAGCGGCAGTTGAAGAAGTTCTTGATTTCAAAGGGGTACCTGAGGATCGACGAGTTTCTTTGGTCGCAACCAAGTTTCGGGGAAAAGCTGCAGCGTGGTGGCAGCAACTAAAGCAATCTAGGACTTAGCTAGGCAAATTAAAAATCAACAGATGGGAGAAACTGTTGAAGCACATGCGGCCAGCCTTCTTGCCATACAACTACACCCGAAACCATGTATCAGCGGCTATAGAATTTAAGCCAAGGTTCGAAGACCGTGGATGAGTACACGGAGGAGATCTACAAATACTTGACACGGGTTGAGTTAGCCGAGACGGATGATCAATTAGTATCCTGATACATTGGGGACCTGACAAAACATTCAAGATCCATTAAATCTTTTTGATCTCGTTAATGTGTCTGCGGCTCATCAAAGAGCCCTTTTGTTGGAAAAAACGGCAGCCAGGGGATCCATGGGTTTCTTTAGGCATGGCACAGAGGGTAACACGACTCGATACAACAGGCCGTTTACACCTTGAAACACCACACAATCAGAAAATCCAAATCGGACTCCAATCACAACCGAACCACCTAACCGGAGCACAACGATGAATGGGCCTAAGTGTTTTAAATGTGGCAAACCGGGCCACAGAATGGCGGATTGCCGCAAAGGAGAGAAATATGGTAAGGGTCTACTCATTGACTCGGGAAACACCTTCGATGAGCAAGGTGAAGAAGAAGAGCAAGAAGCAACCTTCGACAACGACGGAGACATTGAGGAAGAATTTGTCACCGGGGATAATGGGCCTAGTTTAATGGTTCGAAGGATATGCCTTACACCCTGAAAGGTGGAAGGTGAGGACGGACAGCGGCACAACCTTTTCCACTCAACATGTGCCATTGAGGGTAAGGTATGCAAACTAATCATTGACGGAGGATGCTGCGAACGTGATGGCGGGAAAAGCAGTTTAGAAGCTGGCTTTAGGCACAGAGAAACACCCTACACCATATCGCCTGGAGTGGCTTAAGAAGGGAAACGAGGTAATAGTCTCAAAACGTTGCCTTGTAAATTTTTCAATTGGCACTAAATACAAAGATAAAACTTGGTGTGATGTGGTGGCCATGGATGCCTGCCACCTATTGCTGGGGAGACCGTGGCAGTATAATCGAAATGTTCACCATGATGGACGGAATAATACCTACAGCCTCTTGGTGGACAATGTGAAGATTACTGATGTAGATTAGGATGACCTATCTTATCTTTTAGTCTTTTATTTAAATTAAGTTTCTTTATTAGTCTTTTAATTGTTTTAGTTTACTTTTCCTTCTAGTACGCGGTTTTAGATTACTTTTCCTTCTAGGATGTGTAATCCTAGTTTATCTTAGATTACTTTTCCTTCTAGGATATGTAATCCTAATTTATGTTAACCTCTTTTATGTTTTAGCCTCTAAGCCTATAAATACAGGCTTAGACCCTTTGGAAAAACAGTTTATTATTATTATTGGTTTTGTTTAATAAGAATACCGAGTTGAGTTTCTTGGTTCTTTTTCCTTCAGTGCTTTAGATAGCATCTACTGCTTAGAGAAGATTTCTTTGATTTTGTGATAGTCTCACAATCTTAGGAATATTTATCCCTTCTATTTACTGTTTTCTTGATTATACATGATCTAACCCTGCATCGCTTGGTATCAGAGCCCGCCTTTCTATGGCACCAACCACAAGGAGAAGGTAACCACTTTGCACAATTGGAGGACGGAATGATCGCGAAGAACCAGTTAGAGAAGAACCATCGGCAACCTATCAAGCACACTCTGAGGCACAATTTATGCAGCTTGAGGAACAAATTGCAGCCCTCACAAAACTATTGTCCATCGAGAGTGGTCGAGACAGACGTCATATACCTCACCCCGCATTTACTCAAGAGGAAGACGATATGTGGAGGATGAAGACGGAAACCCTTTATGGAGCGCAGAGTGCACAGCATCAACCCCTTGTACAAGCTCAGCTAATCGATGGGAATCCAGCCAAACTCGACACCAGAATTTCAAAGTTGCGTGCAACCCAAAGAGTTCATGGTGACAGAAAAATAGAAAAAATCAACAAAAAGAAGGTGCCTAGAGAGGCGGAAATTAGAGTCAATCGGTTATGGAGAAGGAAGATAGATTTATTGAGGAAGATTGCTTTAAATTGGGCCTCTCCACCAATCTATGACACCTATCCGACGAAGAGGTGAGTTCTATACGCCAAGTTGATTTCCTTGGAGTATATGCTATTTTGTCAAAAACTTTCAATCAAATTTGTGATAAGATCTATGGAGCGAAACAACTTTTTGTCAAAGATTGAAAGGGTCTTTATGAGTTCTTTGGGGATTCAGATGGCTTGTGGGAAGAGCAAAGCACGAGAGAAGCATAACAAGTCTACATGTAAAAGAGGTGTGTGGGAATTTCACAACAACCATCAAGATACTCCATTAATGAAGATCACTATGATTATTATGTTACGACCTTGCGATGCCTAGAAGGGTTTAAAAGGCTTGTTGCATATGCTAAATGTAATCGTTTCTCCACAAGAGATCGGTTTTCAATGTGTTTTCATTTTCTTTTGCTAAGGGACTAGCAAAATATAAGATGACCTATTTGATCTTTGCCAAATATTGTAAATTGATTTAACTTTTACGTTTAATTGTTTAGTTTAGTTTTGTTAATATCTAATGTTTTTGGTTAGTTTTGGTGTTTTAGTATTTTGCATGTTGTTGAATTACATTTGGAGCTAATTCCATCAACTCTAGGATATGTAATCCTAGTTTGGAACTTTATGTTTTGAGTCGATAATTCGCTTAGACCCAAAAATGGCCATATCTATTATTGGTTGTAAGAATACCTCGATTGAGTGATCTTGGTGTCTTTGGAAAGATAACTCAAAGATCTGCAGATTTGTATTTTACATGTGAGGGCTAATTCTGAAGGCATTTTGTGATAGTCTCTCAATCTTAGGAATATTTATCCCATCATGTTTTCTGATTATTCATATCTAAGATCAATTACTTCCTACTAACTGACTTGGGAGCGCTGAAACCCTAAAAATTAGCCTATAAATATCCCCCTTTCTCTTGTAAACCGAACCCACATTTGGGAGGCACCCCTAGGGCCTCAAACCCTCTGTTTTCCACTATAAAACCCTCCTAAATTGTCATTTATTTATTTAATATTTTATTTTGCTTTTATTTAGTCTCTTATTCCCTTCACTATGGATTTGTTTATATATATTCATGTTTAGTTTGTATTATTCTGTGCCTAGTTTAATTTATGTATATTCATTTCAAAACATTTTAGTGACAAACTTTGTATTCTATTGTTGTCCACAAATCGTTAAGACTTCAAATGGCATAATGGGCTCCTCAACGAAACATCATGATTGATTAGTATTTGGACCAATATCTGCTGAAATTTATCAAGGTTTGCATCAATTAGTTCGACAAGATTTTGTAGCAACAATAGGATATGCATATGTGCTTTGTCGATGAGCGACAAATATGAACAATGTGTTATGTCTCGAGTGCCTAATAGCATAGTTATTATTGATATGAGCTAAGCATGTTTATATGTTAATTAATTTGTGGTGAGGTGGATTAGGGACCCAAAAGTTATATTTATTTATTGCATTTTAATTAGTTTTATTTTCTACCAACCTGTTTGATTTTGGAACTAGAGTTAGGTAATATTAGTTTAGGCACTTTAAAATTAGTTTTTAACAAACTGTTATCTTTAATTGACCTTTGTTTACTTTTCCTGCTAGTACGCCTGTGAGTACAAATAAATTTGTGCAATAGTCACTTTGTGGATGTGAAAACCCTATTTTCACCAAATGTCCCATAACCTTTTTCCTTGATTTAAGGTTGTTATAATGGAATTAGGACTAATAGGAGGTTTCCATAGATTTGGAGAACCGAACCTTTGGAGTTTTAAATAGCGTGTTGACCCTTTGGAAAAAATGTCATTATTTTCATTGGTTTTGTTTTATGTACCGAACAAATATGCATATTTTCTCTTCAGTTTGTAGCATCTAATTGCACATGAAGATTTCTTCATTTTGGGAAAAAGTCGTCAATCTTTGAATCTATTACATAGTGAGACTTGTAGAAGACATGTAAAATACAGACAAGATAATTGCCTAGTATGACATGGTACACTTGTTGCATATGCTAAATGTAATGGCCATGGGCTTACTATACATTTAGCTTTATGGTCAAATGTGTGCGTTATGTCATGTGGATCCATTGGTTTAAGTTTGATGCAACCATTCTAATAGTTCGGTCACCAAATATTGTATTATTTGACTTTAACTTACGTTAGGCTCTTAGTTTTGTTAATATCTAATGTTATGTTAGTTTTGGTGTTTAGTACTAGCATTGTTGTTATAGGTCCCTTTGAGGATAGCATTCCATCAACTCTAGGGCTCAAGATAGTCTCGGTAGACCATACTATTAAACTATGACTATCGTTGACACCATATGCATATATCACTCTTATATATATATATGGCATAATTAAGTATGATGGGCTTTTGAATAAACATTGGGGTTCATTCGAAAACTTTGGGTATTATCTATGTTAAAGATCGACTCACCCTTTTGTATTTTATCATTATGAATAATTATGCGGTTTAGCATGCACTACGAGGATGCCATCGAGAGTTACTTGGGTGATTGCTCAAGATGAGAGTAATTTTTGAGGACATGGACTGGTTTGGCTTTGGCGATGTGGGACGGAGGATCTACCCTAAAAATTAGCCTATAATCTTGATATCATTATCTCTTGAAGCTTAAATCACTTTGATCTGAGGCATCTTTGTGAACTATGTTGATGTTAAATTTTGGGATGTATATATTTCCTTGTTTATTGATTTTATACATTGTGACTACTTATTATGTTATGGTTATTTTATCTATGGTATTGTTGTTTATATGTTTCATTTACTATCTCTTAAATCCATAATCTTTGTAAAGTCTTTAATTTATGTATATTCATTTCGAGAAAGTAATTTTAGTGTCAGGAGAGACATGGTGATTGTTGTTTACAAATCATAGGTCAATTACTAGGTAATTGATATTCCCATCGATGAGGGCATCACAAAAGTGCCTACCGGGTTAAGTGAAACTGAGTGCGATCAATCACCAAGGTGTGCGATCGATTAGTTCGATCAAGATTGTAGCAACAATAGGATATGCATATGTGCTTTATCGTCCCTTTTAGTCAATTTTATGAAACTCTTGTGTTTGACTCGAAACACAAAACACAATAAAATCAAGCAAATGAGTATGAGCTAACATGTTTATATGTTAATTAATTTGTGTGCAACATTAGGACCTTAGGCTTTTATTTATTTATGTTTAGGATTGTTTTATCTTGTATTTTTACCTTGATGAGGTTTTCCAAGTGTTCATTAGCGTTCTTTAAAGATAATGATGTCTTAACAAAGGATTTTCTCAAAGATTTGTCGTTTGATTTCTTGCATTGCATGTTACATTTTGCTAATTAGAAGAGGTTTAGAGGTCTAAAAATGCCTTTAGAAACATGCATTGTCTAAAACCCTATTTTCACCAAATGTCCATAGCTTGCTTTTCCTTGACATTTGCCATGTTATAATGAATTAGGACTAATGGTAAAAGAACCCGATTCTTAAGTTTTCAGACGTGTATGCTTGGCTATATTTCTAGGTTTAAATGGGCTTATCATGCAAGTCTTGTATATTTTATAACAAAATTAACAACAGTTGGAGGATTACAACTCAAGTCTTGTACTAATTGCACATGAACCCTTTTTTAAAAAGCGTGTAATATATCATTAGTGACCACAGTATGATATGAGCATGCCTATGTAAAATTACTTGATAAGATATTATTAACTAAATTGTTAAGATGCATCATGAGACATGTGCGATATTAATGGTCATGCCTTGGGCTTACTATATAAAGCTGCTATTATGGTCAAATGTGTGTTATATGGGGCTTTGGATCCATTGGTTTTGTGACCATGATGCAACCATTCCCAATGATTCGGTCACTACTAAGGATGGGCGTCATTAGTTGGTAGACACTCGATGTTAGATTTGATCGTGTCACTAATGTTATGTATGGCATGTTGTGCAATTCTGGGGTAAGCATTGTATTATAGTCCCTCTTGGGACGATTACCAACCTATTGAGAAGGGGTAATATCTTGGGTAGACCATGTATTAAAGTTATAACTTATAATGCATTGACCTTTTTGCATTAAAACACTTATATATATATTGCGGTTCTATACCATAAGCTTTGAAAACCTAAAACCATTAATAAATGGCAGCAGGTAATGCCCTCTTTTGGTTATTACTCAAATTGCTTATGTTTACTCTCATTAATTGGGCTCATGTCATTTCTAGTGTGAGGATTTACTAAGTTACTTAGATTGCTCAAGACGTGGTTATTATTCTTTAGGTAACATGGAGTTACTACTATGGAGTGGTAGAGATACTACTACTTGACTGAATTCTGATATCATTATCTTTATTTAAATCTAGCTTTGATCTTGTTTTACTTGATGAATTATAGTGACTGATTTATTCACCTTCCTTGCATTTACTCGATGTTTTATAAAGGTGATTTCCGTTATTATGGTCACAAGTTGGTTAGAAAGGGTAAATTGGTGTGATGTTTCATTTACTATCTCTTAAATCCTAATTTTGGGGGTGTCCAATTTTCTTATAGAAAGTTGGTTCGGTTAGCTTTCGAGTAAAACACTACAATTGAGATGAATAGGTCAAGCCATGAAGTTGAGTAATCGATCCAAGAAAGAGGATGATGCTCACAAAAGTGCCTACCTTATCAACAAAGAACAGCCAGATATTTCAATAAAAGGGTCAAGCCATACAGTTCAAGATAGGAGACTAAGTCCTTCGGAAAGTTAGCATAGCCACCCGGGATCCAGCAGAAAGCAAGCTTAGACCAACGTGGGAAGGACCATACAAAGTTGTTCGGAGCCATCAACACTACAAGATGTGGAGGGGAAGCTGCTGCCGAGACTTTGGAATGCTGATCAATTAAAGAAATACTATTTGTAACTTTTGAATTTTCGTAATCTATTTGTGTAATTTATCTCCTTTCCATATAATGTTCATTGTTCATTAAAGCTTACTTGATCGGAGGACTCTTGGTGAAATCAAAGATTTGGGCCCAATGGATTTCATTGTATCTGCTACGAAAGGTCAACCTTGAGAAAATCTTAAGCGTCCTCAAAAAGAAATGCAGTCAAACCTTAGAAAAGTCTCAAAGCACCCTCAAGAGAAAGGAATCAACCCTTGGAAAAATTTCAAAGCATCCTTGAAAAGGCAGGGAAAACCCTTGATTTAAAAAAAAAGAGCGATAAGAAGGATGAAATTCATATTCTTGGAAAACAAAGAAAACCATTAATAAAAAATGAGATAGGATAAAACCCTTGAAAAAAAAAAAAAAAAAAGACGGAAAACTCTCGATAAAAACAAAAATAAGATGAGAAAATATGATGAACAAAAAATATTTGGCCACCAAGAGGCCATTGCCATTTATAACTAAAGGTTAAGATGACCTTCATGATGGACCATGTCTCTCTAGAGCTCTAGCCTTCCACGTTGGTATGTCTATATAAATCCCTTTAGGTTATTTTTTAGTTGACTCCATTGGTTTTTAAAAATGGTGCAACCATTAGATTCGTCACTATAGGATGAGAATGGCGAAATAATAATAATAATAATAATAATAATATAATTGTAATAACAATAATAAAATTAAAAGAAATTGAAAGCCCTAAGCGCAGACTACCAACCCTAGGCTCCTTAAAACCCTTTCTATGTCTCTTTGTACAACCATGAATAAAACAAGTTATCGCAACTTATGAAAAAATTTTACCTCTCACTTTAACGTCGCTCTCAGTTATTCAATTCATTCATACAAGCTTTGAAAACCCTTATTATCCTCACAATTTGCTTTTCTTCATCTTATATATATATTACTCAAATTCACGCTTACTCTCAAAATTTTAGCATTCTTCTTGCCTTAGTTGCCGTGTTACTTGTAGTGGGAAAGAAAGAACTTTTTAAAACTCTTACATACTAGCCACCTGGAAGTGATAATAGATCCATCCTACTACTGCCTTGTCCCTTGTGGAAAAAAAGTTATCTTTATTATTTAGTGTATATATATATATATATTAAAGGAAAATTACTTATTCTAAAGTTGTCGCGATTTTCAATTCGATGTTTTTAATTTTCCGTGGTCACAAGTTGGTTAAACTTTTAATTTTCAATTCACCAATTAAGCCAGTCTGGATGGAATAGTAATCATTCTTGTAGAAGTTGGATCACTGTAGCTTTATACTGCAAATACCCCATCCCTTTTGCAAAATACCCACGACCAAAATGCCCCCATCACTTTTGAGACTGTGAGGTCCCGAACACTGCATAAGAGGGATCAACGATCTGATCACATCGAGGGAGTTATGACTTATTGAACTTCCGGGTCGTGGAATTAGGAAAAGCGCATATGCTTGGATTTCAAGTTCCCACTCCACCCAGATCAGAAACTGAAAGAAGTTCTGCCCTCAGTTACCTCTCTATTCATTGGGTGAACAAAGTTGTGATGATACCGAGTTCCAGCCTGGACTGATGCTGACGAGTCTGCGGTTTTCATTATATTTAATGAATACTATTTGTAACTTTTGAATTTTCGTAATCTATTTGTGTAATTTATCTCCTTTCCATATAATGTTCATTGACGAATAAAGACTTACTTGAGCGTCGGAGGACTCTTGGTGAAATCGACCATTGGGCCCAATGACGATTTCCCTGTCCTGCAAGGACGAAAGGGAGTCAACCCTTGGAAAATCTTAAAGCGTCCTCAAAATAAAGGGACTCAAACCTTAGAAAAGTCTCAAAGCACCCTCAAAGAGAAAGGAATCAACCCTTGGAAAAATTTCAAAGCATCCTTGAAAAGACAGGGAGAAAACCCTTGATTTAAAAAAAAAAAAAAAAAAAGAGAGAGCAGAAGAAGGATGGAAATTCATATTCTCGGAAAGACAAAGAGAAAACCATTAATAAAAAAAACGAGACAGGGATAAAACCCTTGACGAAAAAAAAAAAAAAAAAAAAGAGACGGAGGGAAAACTCTCGATAAAAACAAAAAATAAGATGAGAAAATATGATGAACAAAAAAATATTTGGCCACCAAGAGGCCATTGCCATTTATATCGAAGGTTACTCACGATGACCTTCACTCGATGGACCATGTCTCTCTAGAGCTCTAGCCTTCCACAGTTGGTATGTCAAAATCCCAAGTCCCTTTAGGTTATTTTTTTAGTTGACTCATAGGTTTTTAAAAATGGTCAGCTTAGATTAACAATGAGAATGGACGAAATAATAATAATAATAATATAATTGTAATAACAATAATAAAATAAAGAAAATTAAAAAAAATTGAAAGCCCTAAGCGCAGACTACCAAAGGAAAACCCTAGGCTCCTTAAAACCCTTTCTATGTCTCTTTTGTACAACCGGAATAAAACAAGCTCTTGTCGCATACCAAGAAAAAAAAAAAATTTGCTACCTCTCACTTTAACGTCGCTCTCTCAGTTATTCAATTCATTCATACAATCCTTAGGGTGTGTCAGGTATGTTTATTTTCCTCACAATTTGCTTTTTCTTCATCTTATATATATGTACTCATTTCAAAGCACAAGTGTGAGTCAAAATTTTAGCATTCTTCTTGCCTTAGTTGCCGTGTTACTTGTAGTGGGAAAGAAAGAACTTTTTTAAAACTCTTCACATGTAGCCACCTGGCCTTGGTGATAATAGTATCCATCCTACACCTGCCTTGTCCCTTGTGGAAAAAAAAGTTATTTGCACCATGTGTATATATATATATATATATATTAAAGGGAAAATTACGGCTCACCTCTCTAAAGTTGTCAACGATTTTCAATTCGATCCTTAAAGTTTTAATTTTCTCAATTGATCCTCTTAAACTTTTAATTTTTTTCAATTCAGGCACTCCGTCAGTCAAAGCCACTGACTGATGGAATAGTAATCACATGTGTCGCACATGATCACTGTAGCCTTTATACTGCCCAAAATACCCCCATCCCTTTTGCAAAATACCCACGACCAAAATGCCCCCATCACTTTTGAGACTGTGAGGTCACGAACACTGCATGAGAGGGATCAACGATCTGATCACATCGAGGGAGTTATGACTTATTGAACTTCCGGGTCGTGGAATTAGGAAAAGCGCATATGCTTGGATTTCAAGTTCCCACTCCACCCAGATCAGAAACTGAAAGAAGTTCTGCCCTCAGTTACCTCTCTATTCATTGGGTGAACAAAGTTGTGATGATACCGAGTTCCAGCCTGGACTGATGCTGACGAGTCTGCGGTTTTCATTATATTTAATGAAGGGAAATTGACTTTCACGAAATCTACGTGTAGGGAGCAGTGGAGCGCATTGATTAATCCAATGTGCTTCTGATCTTTCCCCCTAGCTCCAGTTTCCGCGTTATAACTTCACAGTTTTTATGCTTTTCATTTTTGTCATTTTGTTTGGAATCCCACGCAATGTCGCGCGAGGTCTCGCAGATGGAAAGCTGCTTCGACAAGCGCTTGCTGCTCTTCCATGGTGGCAGCGTCAGCAGCATTTGCTGCAACTTTTTGTCGTCCAACCCGCACAACGACTGGGGAAAAAATCCCCATATTGGGAGTAAAACTTAATCCTAACTACGCTATCTCTTAAATTCCAACCAAATTAAGATCATTCAAGCAAAATGGACATAAAATCATGTAAAAACAGTCTCAATTCCATACTAGTTTGGTTCAATTGAGTAAAAACAAACTTCACAGGGTATTGACAATTTTTATGTTCTTCATCAAAATAGGGGAAGGTGAAATCTAAGATAAAAACTGTTTGGTTCGAAGAACATAAAAATTGGAAGATAAAACTTCACAGAGAAAGGCGAAATCTAAGTGGCCAAGCTTCGCCAGAATCCAGCCATGATTTAATGGCTAGGTTTCACCAAAATCCGACGAAGGCAAGCCTAAATTGATGGTGACAGGGATGGGGGTATTTTTGGAAAAAAAATTCAAAAGTGATCACGTGTGTTCCGTCAATCGTAGTGGTTTTGACTGACAGAGTGTTTAAATTGAAAAAAATTAAAACTTTGGGGGGATCAATTGAGAAAATTGAAACTTTGAGGGTCAAATTGAAAATCGCTGACAACTTCAAGGAAGCCAACTATAATTTTCCCTATATTAAATTTAGTTTTTCTGTTAACACTTAAGCATGGCTGTATTTTTCACTCTAGCCGTAAACCCACAACACTCACTGTCATCTATTTTTTGTATATAAAATATATAGATATACATAATGATTGAAGGATTTATAGGTATATACATGAGAAATACTTAAAAGTATAGAGATATATTCATATACATACATAATGATTTGAAGTATTTTTTAAAATCTATGTATATCTCAATTGCTTCAAAATATATAGATATATATAATGATTCAAGCTATATATATAGAGTACCTCGGAGTGGATATATATGTAAGCATATTTATCTATCTATATAGATAATATAGAATTTTTTTTTTTTTGACATGTCCGCACAAGAAGGGGGATGGGGATTTGAACTAGTGACCTTCACTTCATTAGGCGTGGTCCCAGCCGATTAAGCTACCTCTTGGGGATAATAATATAGAATAATTGACAGTAAATATATAAACAAAATCTTACAAAATAAAATAAATTCTGGAATTTTATTGGGAAGTAGACCTAACTACCTCAATAAGTTCATTCTCAATTGATTAGCAAGTCAACTCATAGTAGTATTAGAATGCTTTACTATGACATGTATGAGGGTAATAAAGTGTATGCTTTTCCTTCAAGAGATTAGTTACCGGTTAGAGGAAATTTTTAAATGCAATCAAGAGGTAAGTGAATTTACTATCCCTTCTAGAAAAATTATCATGTCATACTATTTATGAAATTCTGTTTCAAATTTGCAAATGATTATTTTATTTATATTATGGAATTATGTTGCATGCATGACAAGTTTGAGAATATAAATGTTATGAAAATAATGATTTTTATAAAAAATTTTGAGAAAATGATAATAAACCCTCCTACATGATGCCCTACGATGTATCTAGAGAAGTACAAAGAAAGTACAAGAAATGAGGAAAGAATGTTATAAAATAAGGGCACATGTAGGGAGGAGTGTATTTTTGGCCCAAGAGAAACAAGAGAGATGCTCGGTACCGGTGCTAAGGATGGAGGTGCAACCACTGAATGTGGCTCTGCCAGAAGGTGGTTCCATCATATTTTTTTTGCCATAATGAGTGCACCTAGAGTTAAATCAGCTGGCTAAGGGGACAAGGCTGCAGCTATAGTATCTCATCCCAGGTCACAAGGACTACACAACCCTAGTATACGGGGTAATAGTATACATGGGCCCTAGTATGAGATAAACATTATCAACAATTTTATTGATGACAATATATTTTATGTACTTTCGATTTCTTATTTTTCTTAATTAAAAATATACTAGGAACATATGTAATTATGAGTTCCAATTTTTAAAATAGGACAAGGAGTAAAATTGCCTATAGTTGTGGACTTCACTTACTGGGCCTCCTTTGGGCTCATCAGTTTTATTTTTTGTTTCAAGTGGTGACCATATTGCATTATAAGGCCAAAATGGGGGTGGGCGTATTTAGGAATTTCGTGTGATTTCATATCAGTCGAGTTAATAAGTGTAGTGACCCAAATATTTAACTAAGCATAAGTGGCTTAGTTAAAGGGTTAATTTAGACTTTGGGTCACTAGGATCTGTCAGAAGGGCATTTTGGGAATGTCTTATGGTTTGTCATTTGGTGCGGACGTACGCTAGGGTTGGCGGACATACGCTGGGATTGGCGGACGACGGTCCGATGATAGTATACATCATGTCAATAAAGACAATGGACGACGCCACTTTGGGGCGACGACGCAGACTATTCACGTAATCAATCGTAATACCTAATCGTACAAAACAACCTTTGGACCACTGTGAAAAGGCACCGGACGTACGCCATTAGGACCAGACGTCCGCTACTTTTTGGAATACCCTCTAGTTAATACCTAGACGTACGAAACAGCCTTTGGACTGTTGTGGAAAGGTACCGGACGTACGCCCTTAGGACCGGACGTCCACTGCTTTCTGGCCCTATAAATACCCCCTCACCCCCTCGCCCATTTCACACCATTCTCACCCCTAAACCCCCCTCTTCGCCCCTAGGCTGCCAGTAGGCCGTTTTGTGAGTGTTTGTGAGGTTTCGGTGCTATCGGAGGAAGGAACTCTCGAGGTTTCGCTTCAAGGAGGTAACACTCAGTTTCCTTAGCTTTTTAATACGTCGTTATGCTGCTCGATTATAGTTCTACATTGCTAGTTATAGTTGTTAGCTTAGTTATGCTTTAATCTTGCTTAGGCTAGCGTTTTGTTAAGCTTAGCATTGTTTCTTTGCATGGAGGTTTCGATCTGCGTTAGGAGGCCTTAGGGAGCTTTATTGGCCTTAGGGAGCTTTATTGGCCTTATGAGTCAAAGAATAGGTGGACAGTGGAGAGAAAATGAGGTTCTCCCCAAAAGACGTCGAGCGGACGTGATCGATCTTCGGACCTGACTTACGTTGTCAGTGGACATCTGACCTCGAGCCGGACGTCTGGCTAGAATGTTCAGAAACCATATTTTCACCAGCCGTCCCATAGCTTATGTTTACTTGTTATAGAGTTGTGCTTTAGTAGAAATAGAACTGATGATAGGTCTTTTCTCAGTATTTGAGGTTATGGAGCCTCAAGGGAATTACATGGAGGAGCTTTATGGCCCGGGTGAGTACAAACTCACATGGATGCTTTGTTGTTACTTTTTCTGCATTGCACGTATTTTATATAGATGTCAAACATGCATGTTTTGCAACTCTCATGATATACATTTTGGAACTACGGGGAAACTCTCTTTTGTGAAAACGTGTGTCTGTTAACAAGATAATAATGAGACTTGTAAAACTGTGAATGTAAAAGACTGATAAGACTAATTGCATCGTAAGACATGGTACACCGATACGTGCAGTAATAATGGCCATGGGTTTACTATATGGGTTAGCTTTATGGTCAATGTGTGCGTGTGTGGAGGCTTTGGATACAATGACTCGTGACCAATGATGCAACCATTCCCAATGGATGGTCACTATAGGACGGACGTCATTAGCGGTGTGGGCCACCCAGGGTTGAACTTGGTCATGTCGCTAGTGTTACGTTCGGTATGTTTCGTGCAATTGCTGAGGCACTGGCATTGTACTACATGTCCCTCGGGACAGCGTCAACCCTGCTGAGAAGGGGTAATATCTCGGATAGACCATATTGTTGAACTATTACTGTTACTCATGATTATAGCATATATTATATTATATATATCGCCTGAATGACAACTGTCATCTCATAATGCTGCATGTGTTTTATAAATAAAAGAATCCACAAATTAATGACGGGTACATCATGTGGATTTCTACTCACTAAGTCGTCGGACTTACCCTTGTATTATTTCCTTTTTTTCTCCATATATACGATTATGTTGTTCTAGATAGTGGATACGGTGAAACATTCGGTTCTTGTGGACGATTCGATCCAGGAGATGCTTGATGATTTATTGCAAGCTTAAGCGGGTACTCATGGTAATTAATACTTTTGAGTTATGTTGTAGACATTAGGGCTTGGTGCATGCTTGCTTGCATATTAAGGTTTAGCATGGATCCCTTGTACTGATATATATAGCATGATTTCCGCTGCTTTGATGATCTTTGATTAGACGCTCTGTTTATACTGATTAATGTTTGTAGTACTTTATTACTTCCGCTGCTTAGTATCCTCTGTTTTTGGGGAGTAAAGGTCCCAGAGGTCTTGTTCGAAGTGGAACAAGGCTGGGAGATGAACCGTTGAATTAATTACAAGTTAATTAATTCTCGGTGTTACAATAAGTGCATTGGCACAGTTTTCTTTCAGAGATTGTTGAATTTATTTTAATACGGATAATTATTATTGTTTGTGAGATGTATTTTTGTTAAACAAGAATGTTTCAATTTATTTTTGGACATTATATTATAGACTTTTATACATTTATTTTTATACTAGTCTTATTTAATTAACAAACCTAACCCTAACGTGCTGGGGATGTTACATGGTACTTCCTCCAAAGCTTTCGGCACTTCTCGTCTTCCTTCAAGAACACTCAGGTAGTTGAGTACACACCAGCAACTTGCTTTTGCCAATTCTCATGAACACTAACAAGATAGGCTTCCAAGTTTGCAATCCGGCAATCTCACAACTCCAGGTGCCAATCATTCAGAGCTATTTGATGGTCCTTAATGCCTTCATGTTGATGTCAACCATCAATTTCGCCACCTAATTGGTGTTGGGAAATTAACAATAAATTGACAACCAATTTCCCCACAGCCCTTTATGCGAAAGACAAGTTTGAACTGAAAAAATACACAAGAACACACACCGGTGCAGTAAATAGCATTTTACCAAAGATACAGCTCGGTATGTTCCCAGGTAAGATTGGAGGAGTCACACTGGTCTCACTTAAAACCCAATCTTTCTTAGACAGAACATACACGTGTACTTTTAGTACTATAAACATGCACAAATATACACAAAATCACAAGACAAGAATTTATACGTGGTTCGTCCAATACTGCCTACATCCACCAACAAGAGAGTTTCACTATGAGCAAATTCTTACAACTCACAGTACATGCCCATACCACCCAATTACACTTTGCTCCAGAGAAAAGCCTCATACACTCCTCTCAACAAATGATAATTGAACTAGACAAAAAACTCACTCTCTTACGCCATCCCCACCCTAGCTCTCTTCTTCTCTTCCTCACATTGAAGAAGGAGCTCTGGATTTCATTCTACATCTTGGGATGATTTCTCTCTCCTTTTTCGGTGTGTTTCCAAGCTTCTCAAGGGTTGCCTTTTTATAGGCCACGGCTGATGCTTCATGGACAGCAAAGTCCATCAAGTGGGCTGAAAACAATTGGTGCTTTTAATATATAGCCACCAACTTCCCACATTAATTGGGCATGCAACAATTTTTCTCCTTCAAGCTTTGATGGTCACCGACTTCCATCCTTCACCAGCTTTCTTCTTTCATCCATTTTGTCAACAAAAATGGCTTACTTTAACCCATGCGGTGCCAGCTCCAAGGAGTTCTTTTGGTGCAATTAATATGGCCATCAATATTGACTTGTGGAATTCCAAGTCATCCACAACAATCTCCACCATGACTTGAATTTCACAAACTCCACCTGAAACTTCAGGTCCGCATCTTGACTGATGCCCATTCCCATGCCTTGGGATGCTGTACAAAACACTGTCTACACCGACAGTCATAATTCTATAAGAATTATCATACTCCACCACAAAGAGCACATACACTTAGAATTAAACCATTCTAAGAATTTCAAAAACACTGTCTACACCAACAGCATAATTCTACAAGAATTATCATGCTCCACCATAAAGAGCACATGCACTTAGAATTAAACCATTCTAAGAATTTTCCTTTTCGAACATGTCGAAAAATCCCGCTGAAAAATATAGTGCAACTTCCATGTTTGGTTCCCTGGAAATTCGTTAGCCATTGACTCCCTTTTCCACCACATACCCGACATCAAAGACCAAACCAATGTCCCGTATGCAAATGTGGACCCACTAACAAAACACATCCATTATCCTGACATTTTTTATGTGGTCATGCCAGAGGATGTACATGCCCTTATCAAAGAGCATCATCATTATTAGCATATTTTTAGAGCAAACTGCCAAACCTACTCCAGTCTGGTGCCCTGCCTCCCTAGGCAAGCTTTGTAGGCTCTCCTGCAACATCACAACAGATCACTTGGGCCAGCGCCCCTGTCAAGGCCACTGTCCCCCACAAGCTTGCTGCACTCGTACCCAGTACTTTGTGAATAGTGACTCATGAATAGTACTCTATGAACAGTACCTCCGCTTGTGAACAATGCTCCATACTCCGTTTGTGAACAGTACCTCTGCACTTCGTCGAGCCTTTCAATCCCAAACTTCAAGGGTTGCATTTCTCCACAACCTTAGCTCGATACCATTTGTTGGGAAATTAGACGCCACTAATTCCTCTTCAGGATCTTGGGATACAACCTGTCAAGAAAAACAACAACACACAAGTGCGGTTAGTATTTTACTAAAGATACAGCTCGATATGTTCCTAGGTAAGATTGGAGGAGTTACACCGGTCTCACTTAAAACCCAATATTTCCTAGACAGAACATACACGTGCACTTTTAGTACTATAAACACGCACAAATACACACAAAATCCCAAGACAAGAAATTATACGTGGTTCGGCCAATACTGCCTACATCCACCAACAAGAGAGTTCCACTATGAGCAAATTCTTACAACTCACAATACATGCCCATACCACCCAATTACACTTTGCTCCAGAGAAAAGCCTCATACACTCCTCTCAACAAATGATAATTGAACTAGACAAAAAACTCACTCTCTTGCCCCATCCCCACCCTAGCTCTCTTCTTCTCTTCCTCACATTAATTGGGCATGCATTGATGCACTAACTTCTATCCTCCACTAAAATGCTTAACTCCACCAGCTTTCTTTTTTTTCATCTAGAAGCCCACATCTTTTGACTTGATGATTGTCGGTTGCACTTCTTTGTGATTGTCGATTATACTACCACCCATGACCGAGGATTTAAAAAAGTAATATTTTAAACCTTGGTCATTAAATTTTCTACATGTCTTTTAGTATTGACATTTTAGGTTTTGCAGGCCATCATTACACTGCATGTTTTTCTATGGCGGGACCTTTAGAGTACTGCCATTTGAATTTCAGTCACATTAAAGCCGACCTTTTAGTTTTTGAGGGTTTTTTGTGCTATAAATACCCCCTTTGTGATCAACCTTTTTACCCAACTCACTTCGACTCTCATTCTTCTTTTGTTTTGTTTTCTTTCTCCATGACTTCGGCTTCTTCCTCTAAGAGTTTGGCAGAGAAAGAATCATCTACTGCTTCAACTATCTTTCCATCTCTGGAAGATGATGTTTTCTCATCTCGTTCACAAGTTGAACAATTCTGTTCTCGTGTTCCTCATGGTTTTGATGCCGAGGTTGCCGGATTGTGCTTGTTACTGAAGGCGAGTGAACAAGGCCTAGCAAATCGCTCCAATTGTTGGAAAAATTGATAATAAATTGACAACCAATTTCCCCACAGCCCTTTATGCGAAGGACAAGTTTGGAATGAAAAACACACGAGAACACACACCAGTGCGGTACATAGTATTTTACCAAAAATACAGCTCGGTATGTTCCCAGGTAAGATTGGAGGAGTCACACCGGTCTCACTTAAAACCCAATCTTTCCTAGACAAAACATACATGTATACTTTTAGTACTATAAACACGCATAAATACACACACAAAATTGCAAGACAAGAAATTATACGTGGTTCGGCCAATATTGCCTACATCCACCAACAAGAGAGTTCCACTATGAGCAAATTCTTACAACTCACAGTACATGCCCATACCACCCAATTACACTTTGCTCTAGAGAAAAGCCTCATGCACTCCTCTCAACAAATGAAAATGGATAAAGAAAAGAAATTATAGGATGTGAGTTGACTTCAGAGACCTGAATAATGCATTCACTAAGGATGAATTTCCTGTGCCAATCACAGAAATCATGAAAGACAAAACCTGCGGATATGAAAAGATTTATTTCATGGATGGCTTGTCTGGTTATAACCAAATCAAAATAAAGATTGGCCTCTAGCCGTGTCTTCTTTGATTTATTTGTGTTATTTCTTTTTTCGTATTTCAAATAAAGCGCAGTGACAAGGAGTCCCAATTTCCTGACTAGCCTCAACACCTAACGGCTGAAAAGGTAGGCTCCTATGCACGTTTCCTTGGTAACCCCGTCCAGGATGATAAGGAGAACCTTCGAAAGAAGGCTTTGTTTTTTCAATCCATTGCTTGCATTAATTAGTCTAAAGTAGCGCATCCGTTTTCTTGCTCTTTACTAATAAAAATAGGGCGTTTTCTTGCTGGGGTATTGTTGGGAACGATGTGGTGAGGGCTATTAAGTCCCCACCCTAGCTCTCTTCTTCTCTTCCTCACATTAATTGGGCAAGCACATTGATTGGGCATGCATTGATGCACTAACTTCTCTCCTCCACCAAAATGCTTAACTCCACTGATAAGTGCATAAATATTCATATTTAAGTCCCTTAATTTATATTTGTTACGCCTTTAGTTTATGTTATTTTGTCTATTTTACTTTCTTTTTGTGTTTTCTGTGTTTTTGTAGGTTATGGAAGAAAATAAAGCGTTTCTAGAAATGTTCCAAGCTTAAAGGGCAAATTGGAAAGATCTAGAAGATGTGGAAAGGATTAGATCGGAATTTATCAAATTGAAGTCAAAATCGGATTAAATTTGGATCCTGAACATGTCTCGGTATTTTGCCCATAACTTTCAGCTAAAATATCGGATTGAGGTGATTCCAACGGCATTAGAAAGCTAACTCAAAATTCTACAAATCATTGTGAAATAGTATTTTCCTAATTTCGACCACCGCAATGCTAAACTCACTCCGCAAGTTAGAAGCCCAATTCTTGACGAATCCTTCTCCGATTTGTAATAGGATTGTCTCCTAAATTGACTAGGAGATAGAATTCCGAAATTCCTAGGTTTACTAGTGTTTCTAGGACTCTCCTAAAGCCTATAAATAGACCTCTAAGCCTCACAATTAAACATACAATTTCAGAGAGGAGAAGTTGGAGGCTACTTTTAGGAGCGGTTTTCGGTTCTTTCTTTTCCTTTTCTTTTTAGTTTTTATTTTAATTATGTGTAACTAATTATTTTAGTAGGGCTGGATTGAAACCCTAATTATGTTTATTTAATATTTCAATATTGGCGCCTTTGTGAGAATCATATTGTGTTGCTTAACTTGATTAATGCCTGTTTTATTGAATTCCTCATATGTATGTGATTGGCCATTATATGCATGTGGTATGGACTTGTTAGTTAGATCAATTTGGATGACCGAGTCCTGGGTTTAATAAAAGTAACAAAAGATATCCACACCGGGTTCTTGGGTTAATCAACGTGGGCAACCGGGAGTAGACACCCATACCCTAGGCCTCATGTGTTTGTCGGTTTTCACAGTTTTTATGCTTTCTTAAAGAACAACTTAGTTTAAGAAAGAAAAGAATTAGAGTAGACACCCATACCTAATTCGTTGCTTAGGGAAACCAATAGCTTAAGGAGTAGACACCCATGCCCTTAGGTTGGCAAACATTAGGTATTCATAATATAATTGGAGCATTGGCATATTGTTATATTATTTGAATATGATTAGTGGTGGATATCAAAGCCCTACACTTTTATTTACACTTTTATTTATCTTTATTTCTTTTTCATAGTATCAATTTAGTGACAAAGTTGATATTTTCATTAATTCTAAATAAAATTAACAATCCTCGTGGGAATGATCTCGTATTTGCCTGCTATACTATTGTTTTGATCTTGTGCACTTGCGAGTTAAAACGTACCAATTATTATCTATTAATTTAGATAGTATTTGGCACAACATCCACCAGCTTTCTTTCTTTTTTTTTCATCTAGAAGCATCTTTTGACTTGTGAAATATCAAGTCATTCATAACAATCTCCACCATGACTTCAGGTCATGGTGGAAATTGTTATGAATGACTTGAAATTTCACAAGTCAAAAGATGTGGGCTTCTAGATGAAAAAGAAAAAAGAAAGCTGGTGGAGTTAAGCATTTCGGTGGAGGATAGAAGTTAGTGCATCAATGCATGCCCAATTACTATGCATACCCAATCAATGTGGATGCCCAATTAATGTGAGGAAGAGAAGAAGAGAGCTAGGGTGGGGATGGGGCAAGAGAGTGAGTTTTTTGTCTAGTTCAATTATCATTTGTTGAGAGGAGTGTATGATGCTTTTCTCTGGAGCAAAGTGTAATTGGGTGGTATGGGCATGTACTGTGAGTTGTAAGAATTTGCTCATAGTGGAACTCTCTTGTTGGTGGATGTAGGCAGTATTGGCCGAACCATGTATAATTTCTTGTCTTGTGATTTTGTGTGTGTATTTGTCCGTGTTTATAGTACTAAAAGTACACATGTATATTCTGTCTAGGAAAGATTGGGTTTTAAGTGAGACCAGTGTGACTCCTCCAATCTTACTTGGGAACATACCAAGCTGTATCTTTGGTAAAATACTATGTACTGCACTGGTGTGTGTTCTCGTGTATTTTTCATTCCAAACTTGTCCTTCACATAAAGGGTTGTGGGGAAATTGGTTGTCAATTTATTATCAATTTTCCCAACAATTGGAGCGATTTGCTAGGCCTTGTTCACTCACCTTCAGCAACAAGCGCAATCCGGCAACCTCGACATCAAAACCGTGAGGAACACGAGAACAGAATTGTTCAACTTGTGAACGAGATGAGAAAACATCATCTTCCAGAGATGGAAAGACAGCCGAAGCAGCAGATGATTCTGTCTCTACAAACTCTTAGAGGAAGAAGCCAAAGTCATGGAGAAAGAAAACAAAACAAAAGAAGAATGAGAGTCGAAGTGAGTTGGGTAAAACGGTTGATCACAAAGGGGGTATTTGTAGCACAAAAAACCCTCAAAAACTAAAAGGTCAGCTTTAATGTGACAGAAATTCAAATGGCAGTACTTTAAAGGTCCTGCCATAGAAGAACATGCAGAGTAATGATGGCCTGCAAAAGCTGAAACGTCAATACTAAAAGACTTGTAGAAAATTTAATGACCAAGGTTTAAAATATTACTTCTTTAAATCCTCGGTCATGGGTGGTAGTATAATCGACAATCACAAAGAAGTGCAACCGACAATCATAGAGATATCGAAATGCCAAGGAAAAGTCAAGACAAAATGTTGAGTGCCAAATATTGCATATTTGGGCCCCTTAATTTATGTTTGTTAGGCCTTTAGCTTTATTATTTTTTGATGTTTTGGTTAGTTTTGGTATTTTAGTGTTTTGCAAGTTGCTAAAAGAAAATTGCAGTTTAAATGTAGAAGATGCAAATAAATTGAAGAAAGGCATTTCTAGAGCTGGGATAGAGTGCAGTACATTGGCGCTTGAGCACATTTGCACTCGAGCTCAGAAGCCTTATGCTCGAGCACACCTGCACTCGAGCATGGACATTAGCACACGAGCGCAATTGCATTGCAAAAGACCTAAAGTCTTAGTGCGTGAAGAAGCTGATTCCTGCCAAGTGCGTTCGAACGCGAGTGCGTTCGAACGCACTCACGCACGCCGCATGAGCGTCGAACGCATGCCCAGCCGGCCTAACGGTTATCTGCGTTCGAACGCAAGGGACCTGCGTTCGACGCACGCCTAATCAGCCCTAGCCGCCCACAGTTATTTGCGATCGACGCACGCCTGCGTTCGACCACAAATAACTGGTGCGTTCGAACGCAGGTAGTGCGTTGCGCACTCGTGTCCTGCCAGCCTATAAATAGGACCTTGTGTATTTTCTTATTTTTACGTTTGGCGTTTGGAGGTGCCCTTGGAGGCCAAAAACCTCCTGTTTATCATTAAACCCTCTAAATTGTCATTTATTTATTTTATGTTTTATTTTACGCTTAATTAGTCTCTTAGTCCCTTCACTTGAATTTATTTATTTATATTTATGTTTAGTTAGTATTATTCATCATTTAATTTATGTCTATTCGTTTCAATGCATTTTAGTGACAAAAGTGTATTGATTGTTGTCGACAAATGTTAGCGTCGACTATTATTGCAACCGGAGATACATCGGATATTAGTCTTGGACCATTATCCGTTGTGACCTCTTATAACGATGTTTGCCTCGGATAGATCGACAAGATTTGTGACAACAATAGGATATACATATGTGCATTATCGATGAGCGAAATATGAACAATGTGCTGTTCTCGAATATGCCTTGTAGCATAAATGTTTAATACATATGAGCTAAGCATATTTATATATTAAATTAATTTATTGTGAGGTGGATTAGGGACTTAGTTATTTTATTTCTTTATTTTATTGCATTTATAGTTTAGTTTATTTTATGCACGTTACTGTTTGTTATTGGGACTAGGTTAAGATAAGTTTAATTTAAGCACTTTAAAATTGATTTTTCGACAAACACGATTCTCTGTGGGTTCGACACTCGCACTTGCACAGCCACATTACTACGATCGACTCGTGCAATTGGAGTACAATTAATTGTACATCAAATTTTGGCGCCGTTCTTAGAATCGGTGTTTTTGTTGAAATTGATTTTCATGCTTAGATTAATTTTATCTTTCTACTAGTTATTTTAACTGTGCATTTATTTTATTTATTTCATGCTTTTGTATAGATAAAATCCAAAAAAAAAAAAAAAAAAAATTTCAAAAAAAATTAGAGTAGCGTTTTTGTTTCCTTTTTTAGTTTACTGTTGATTCTGGAAAATCAGTAGCCACGGTGCGTCGAGCATATATTATTGCGGTACTTCATATTCAGAAGTTCAAGATTGAACGCCACGCTCTGCGTGCGAGCACGGCCCTTAGAGAGCGCAGCGATTCTGCGGTCGAGCGACTCAGTGCGTTCGAACGCACTTGCAAAACTGCCATATCTTGCTGCCGAAACGATCGTAGTGTCCTTTTTTTTTTAGTTATTTTATTTAATTATTGCTTTGCCTATTATTATTTATTTATTTTAGATTTGTTTAGTTTAATTTTATTAGCTTTTTAGTTTTGTTTTTAATTTCTGTTGAGTTGCTTTGGAAAATCGCGCCGGCGGTCGAGAACGCATTGTGCGGTGAACGACTTGTGCCTATTCCAAGCCTGCGCTTTGCCCTGCTTTCGACTGCGCCTCTGCGTGCGGCGCGCCTGCATTCCATGAGCGCAGTGCGGTGTCGTTAGCTGCGTTCGAACTTTTGTTTTATTTGATTATTAATTATTTATATATTACTGTTTTTATTTGTTTTAGTTTTTGTTAGATTAAATTTATTTTTTATTTGTTAATTAGTTTAATATTTTGTTAGTTTATTTGTTAATTTGTTTAGTTTATTTTTATTAGTTGTAGTTTATTTTTATTTTATTTTTGTTATTGATATTGTTTAGTGTGGGATATTTTGAACTGTTTGGGTGAAGCATGAGTCTTCCGTTTAATATTTATGATGTTTCCCCTATCACTTTGCACCCATGAACCATGTTCATCTTTACTCCGACCATTACCATAGTTTGGGTGATTGTTCTGCGGGGACAATTTCCTAAATTTTTCAAATGAGCGATTGAACACCAATTTCTCGATCTGAGTTTGAATCAAATTCAAATTTTATTACTCATTTGGAGCAACTATTTCTTTTATTTTCCACACATTTTGATTTATTTTCTTTTTGTTATTTTATTTTCTTGTATATATTTTATTTGTTTGATTTCTAATGACAATTAACCTTTGATGTTTGATCTTTGAGAAGAAAAGATTGCTTTGTTAGTTTTTGACAGTGTTTGATGTTTAAGTTTGGGGGGCCTTGGACTTTGCACATCCTAGTTCCTCATCCTTTGTAATGTATTTCTTGCCACATTTGGGACAATGTGTCATTTAAGTTTAGAGTGTGGACAAACTGTCTGTCTTTTTGTTTGTTTTATTTTATTTGTTTGTTTTTGCATGTATATATTTGATTTTGCCATGTATATAAAATTTTTTTTTTTTTGTTTGTTACTATGTTGTTGATTGGTCATGACTTACATCATAACTGTGGATTGCATGTCATTGGTTTGTTTAACTTGTTTGAACATTGCCTATCATTAGAAATCACAGTTTTTGATTCATGTGTTGGATTAGAGAGACTCCACTTGTTTGATTGAAATTTCACATGCACACTAGCATTAGGGTCTGTGGGGTTTGAGATTTTACTTTGAAGTGTGTGTCTTGAAATTTTTAGGTTTGCGATGTGATGATGAAAACCTTGGCTTTAATAAAAAAAAAAAAAAAAAAAAAAAATCAAAATCATAATAAAGTGAATTTTTCATTGAGTAACCGGACCTCTTGCCTGGCCAAGCAATGAGTGTTCGCGTCAAAAGATGAGAAATTGCTGTTAAAAATTGTATGGCTAGTTAGGCTTCAGAACTTTTTGACTTGAGTAATTAAGCCCTTAGGGATGTCTCTACATCTAGTGCCCTAAAACCGCCTGGTTTGGGAGTCACTGGCCTAACACTCGTTACATAGGTCATTTAGAAGTTTAAGGAAGTCAACATTGCACAGCCTACACAAAAAAATTGCATATTTCAATTTAAGCCTTGGTTGTATTTATCACATTGTTTTTCCTTTAAATTCTGGGATACATGTCTTTGGAGAGTGATTGAAATCCCATGATCTTATTGTTAGTTCACTTTGCACATAATGGAGCACGTGTTGTCTCAATTTTCCAACCTTGAGTGAAAGGATGTTTGGATGCCTGATGATGTGGTTCATATGTTTAACATGTTAAATCTACTAATGATGTATGAACCATGTGTTTAAGTGTTGGGCTTTATCTAATTAATAACATAGTGCCAAATAATTGTTTGTGGGTGTCATTCTAAAAACCCTCACGAGATTTCACTGCCCTCTAGGGAACTCCTAGAGGTTTAAAAGGCTTGTTGCATACGCTCAATGCAATCGTTCTCCCACGAAAGCGGACTTATGTTTTATTGTGTTTTCATTTTGTTTTGCTAAGGGACTAGCAAAATGTAAGTTTGGGGTATTTGATCGGTGCCTAAAAGTGCTTATTTGGACCCCTTAATTTATATTCTAGGCCTTTAGCATTGTTAATATTTAATCATTTGTAGTGTTTTTAGTATTTTGTGTTGTGCAGGACATTGCATTAAATCATGGCTAGCAAAAGGCAAATGCACTAAGTGAAGAAGTTGATTCCAAGTGCGCGAACGCACTTGAGTGCTCGAACGCATCACGCACGCAGCACGTGATGAGCAGGGTCGAACGATGCCCAGCCGCCCTAGAAGTTATCTCGCTCGAACGCAAGGGATGCGTCAACGCGACGCTTAGTCACCTAGCACAAAAGAAGTTATTTGCGATCGAACGCACGCCTGCGTCGACCACAAATAATGGTGCGTCGAACGCAGTAGTGCTCAACGCACTCCGTTGTCCGCCAGCCTATAAATAGGACCTTGTGTATTTTTTACTTTGAGGACGCTTTGAGGTGCCCTTGAGGCCAAAAACCTCGTTTATCATTGTAAACCCTCTAAATTGTCATTTATTTATTTTATGTTTTATTTTACGCTTAATTAGTCTCTTAGTCCCTTCACTTGAATTTATTTATTTATATTTATGTTTAGTTCGTATTATTCTGTCATTTAATTTATGTCTATTCGTTTCAATGCATTTTAGTGACAAAAGTGTATTGATTGTTGTTTGCCAATCGTTGAACGTCGACTATTGTTGCAACCGGAGATACATCGGATATTCGTCTTCGGACCATTATCCGTTGTGACCTCTTGTAACAGTGTTTGCCTCGGATAGATCGACAAGATTGTGTAGCAACAATAGGATATACATATGTGCTTATCGATAGACGGAAAATATGAACAATGTGTTAACGCTCAGAATATGCCTTGTAGCATAAATGTTTAATACATATGAGCTAAGCATATTTATATATTAAATTAATTTATTGTGAGGTGGATTAGGGACTTAGTTATTTTTATTTCTTTATTTTATTGCATTTATAGTTTAGTTTATTTTATGCACGTTACTGCTTGTTTTTGGGACTAGGTTAAGATAAGTTTAATTTAAGCACTTTAAAGTTGATTTTTGACAAATGATTTCCTTTGTAAGTTTTTAGTTTTCATGTTATCTGATGTACAAATTTAATGTACTCACAATAGCACGAGTCGTGTGCAGTGTAACGTTGTGAAAGTATGAGATTGAATCCAAAGAAATCGTGTTTGTGAAAAACTAATTTTATGTCTAAACTAACTCTATCTTAACCTAATTCCAAATATCGAACATATGGTATGCAAAAATATAAACTAATCTAAATGCTTAAAAACAAATAAATAAAAAGCACTAAGGTCTAGAATCCACCTCAGCACATTATTAAACATATTATCATGCTTAATTCATACATCCAAAATGATTATGCTACTAGGCATATTCTATTTGCTATTCCTTAGTTCATACATCTGTCTATCGATTAAGTACTATACACATTCTATTGCTGTTAAGAAAACTTGTCCAACTAATCGATGCATATGGCCGTACCAAATTTGGTACTCGCAATTGCTCGAACCGTAGTTCATATAGCGTTGCGCAAGTACCGAGATCGAACCACAAAGAACCGTGTATTGTTTAAACGAATTAACTTTGAGTCTAGGTTAGTGTTACTTTAACCTAGCTACGAGTGGGTGATTGGTGACAATGAAAATGTAAACTAAATTAATGCAGAAAAGTAAACAAAACAAAACACTAAGGCTAAGGATTTCACCTCACCATTTCAAGAATGCTAATTAAAAACGCTAAGCTAAAATATTCCGTCTATCAATTAAAAATAACACTTAATCTATTGCGCCTATCGAAGGATTCAAAGAATCTGTCCCTTTTGACAAAACACAAACCATAAACAGTTTAAGGCCCAAAGGATCCAAAGTGAATGTGTTGAGACACAAACTACTATGGATAAATGGGAGTAAACCGAAGGATGGAATGTATCCATCAGACGAAAAACTAAGAATAAACGACTATGGCACAATCTCACTTGGTTTTGTCACCAAACCAAGTGAGAAACGATAAAGCTATAATGAAATAACGAAATAAACAACTTAAGCATAAATGATAAGCATAAAATCCATGGTGAGGCTACATCCTCAACCTTAGTTGAGGATTTAGCCTCCCATGTGAAAAGGAAGCATAAATAAACTAAAAGAAAGCATTAATATTAAATAAAATAAAGTGTTACAAGTAAAAGGGCAGAGCAGGGCCTAACAGAGGCAAATGCTCTTAAAAACTCGCCCAAAAACCGAACTCCCGTAAAAATGGACTAAGGGTCCTATTTATACAAAACTGATGTGCTACCAGGTCACAAGACTGCATTCGAATGTAGGCTATGCGTTCGACCGCACTGATGCATGCGTTCGAACGCAAATAACCTCCCATGGCGCAAGGCTGAAAGCGATGGAAGCTAGGGCCGACTAGGGCAACTGCGCGAGATACGAGCCTACGTGGAGTGCGCTCGAACGTGCTCCTTGCGTTTGACCGTAAGTGCGTTCGAACGCACCAAGTGCGGTCGAACACACTTGGTAGGAGCTTCCATTACTTCACTTTAAGTCCAATTTACCCTTTGCTAGCCATGTGTTGATGCAATGACCTGCACACCACAAAACACTAAAAACAACTAAAACGTTAGATATTAACAGTGCTAAAGGCTTAACAAATATAAGTTAAGGGGGTTCGAATGTCAATGTTTGGCACTGATCAGCATACACTATTTTAAAAGTCACAACGGATATTGGATCAAGATCAAATTATCCGATGTACCTCCGAATACAACGAATGTTGGACATTTTAATGAATCACAAACAACAATCAACACAATTTTGTCATGAAACTGAATTGAAACAAACATACAAAACATTAAATGACGGATGAAGTATTAAACTAAACACACAAACATGTAGATAAGTAAATGGTGAGGCTGCATCTTCAACCTTAGTTGAAGATTTAGCCTCTAATCATAAAAAAATAAAGGCTAATGAAATAAATGATGATTTAGAGGGTAAACAATGAAGAACAGAGAGGTTTTTGACCTCTAAGGCGCCTCCCAAAATGTAGGTTTAACAAAGATACACGAGGTCCTATTTATAGACAAAATTAATGTGCTGCCTGTCATGTGGGTGCGCTCAATCGCACTCAGTGAGCTCGAGCACAAGCCTGGGTGCCCTCAATCGCGCATGTATGCACTCGATCGCACGTATTGTTCTAGAGCTCCCACGGTGCAAACAAGTTCGTGATGGGCTAGGGCAATAGGTTGACGTGGAGTGCGCTCGATTGTAGGTCTTGCGTTAGAGCATAGTTGCGCTCGAACACTGACTATGGGCACTCGATGCAGGTGTGCTCAATCTTGTCTGTTGGGCTTGAGTGTAGCACGCTCGATTGCACCTAGTGCGCTCGAGCGCACTAGCAAGGACTAGATCCTCATTTTGGCCAATTCCACCCTTTAAACCACATTTTGATGCAAATGACCTACAACACAATAAAACACTAAAACTAAACTAAACATTAGAAAACAACAAGGCTAAGGTCTTAAAAAACATAAATTAAGGGGTCCAAATAAACACTATTTGGCACTCATCAAATACCCCCAAACTTACATTTTGTTAGTCCCTTAACAAAACAAAAATGAAAAAAAAATAAAAACAAGAAACATAAATCCGCTTTCGTGAGAGAAACAATTGCATTTAGCGTATGCAACAAACTTTTTAAACCCCTAGACATCCCAGAGGACGAGTGAAGTCTCGTGAGGGTTTACTAGCAATGATACCCATAAACAATTTATTGATACTATGTTATTGCTAGACAAAGCCCCTTACACAAACACATGGTTCATACATCATTAGCAATTTTAACATGTTGAACATACAAACCACATCATCTAGGCATCCAAACATCATTCGACTCACAGTTGGAAAATTGAGACAACACATGCTCTATAACGTGCAAAGTATACTAACACAAGATCATGGGGTTTCAATTATTCTCAAAAGAGGTGTATCCCAAAATTCATAGGAAAACAATGTGATAAAAACTACCAAGGCTTGAATTGAAAAGTGCCATTGTTTTGTGTAGGTTGTGCAATGCTTGACTCCCTTAAGCTTCTAAATAACCTATGTAAAGAGCGTTGGGCCAATGACTCCCAAACTAGGCAGTTTTAGGGCACTAGATGTAAAGACATCCCTAGGGGCTTAGTTACTCAAGTCAAAAGAGCTACAAAGCCTAACTAGCCATACAATCACTTAGCTAGAATTTTTCATCTTTTTACGCGAACACTTAATGCTTAGTGAGGCAAGAGGTCCTGTTACTCAATGAAAAGCTCTAACTTATGATGATTTTCTTTCTTTCCTTTTTTCTTTTTTATTTTTTTATTTTTTTTATAGCCAATGTTTTCATCATCACATCACAAAAACCAAAAAATCTCAAGAAACATACTTCAAAGTCAAATCTCATACCTCACATACCCTAATGCTAGTGTGCATGTGAAATATTAATCAAACAAGTGGAGTCTCTCTATTCCAACACATGAATCAAAAACCAGGATTTCTAATGATATGCAATGTTCAAACAAGTTAAATATACCAATGACACGTAATCCACAGTTATGATGTAAGTCATGCCCAATCAACAACATAGCAAAACAAATATATATATATATATTAAAAATAAACAAAATAAGCAAATAAACAAAACAAAACAAGCAAATAAACAAACAAACAAATAGACAGTGTGTTTGTCCACACCCCCAAACTTAAATGACACATTGTCCCCAATGTGGTAAGAAATAC
The DNA here is from genome assembly GCA_013348765.1 of Carpinus viminea. Classification (NCBI taxonomy): domain Eukaryota; kingdom Viridiplantae; phylum Streptophyta; class Magnoliopsida; order Fagales; family Betulaceae; genus Carpinus; species Carpinus viminea. Next base: position 25,425,108 of record CP054670.1, on the reverse strand, counting down.
ATTACAGTGGGATGAGGAACTAAAGTGTGCAACAGCCAAGGCGTCCCTCGAACTTAAATACCAAAACACCTGTCAAAAACTAATAGCAATCTTTTCTCACTGGAGCAAACATTAGAAGGTTAATTGTTGTTAGAAACAAAATAAAATAAAATGACAAGAAATAAAATGACAAAAAAAAAAGATTCAAAAATAAAGTGCGGAAAATAAAAAAGAAAAAATTATGCACCTTCCCCGATCCCATGGGTGTCCAACCAATCCCTTCCATCCTTTCTTCTTAATAATTTGATATCCCTCTGGAAGGATGTTTCACCATCTTATGTAGCCTAGTTGCTTGCTTCAAAGGATCCACTTAGGAACACGGTTCCTAGATTTGTGATCTTGTGTTCATGATTCCTTGAAGATCTCTACATAAGATGGCTCTTTGAGACATTGAAAATGTTAATCTAGTGGTTCATGTTGTGTCTCGAGAGGGATTGTGACAAAGGAATGAGCTTCAGTACTCACATCCTTGTCATTGGAAAAATTTGGCGGGAGCTCAACTTGCTCCTCATTTTCTTCCACCTTGTTGTTCCCAATAATGAGAGGCTCAGCTGCCGATGGAAATAGGTTGGGGAATGATGTCTTAGCGGTTTCCCCCTTCTCAGTTTGCATTTCAAGAGTGGGATCCAATAAGGCCTGTGATTGCTCACGTATCATATCAAGGTCCAAATCAAATTCAAATTGAGCAAAGCTCTCTTCCAAAGGATCCTCAAGACTTGGCTCATTAAAGGTCTTAGCTTGCTCAAGGAACATGTCTAGGTTTAGATCATCTCCATCTTGAGTAAAACACTCCACTTCAGGGTCCTCTAGGATTAACTCACTTACAGTATCATCAACAATTTCCTCACTCCCACGTGTGGTGGTGGCTTGGAAATGCTCATGATGAGGATTGCTGGGGCAATCCTCATCAATCATGTACTGCCCTCTCCCCACGTGTGGTGGTGGCTTGGACATGCTCATGATGAGGATTGCTGGGGCAATCCTCATCAATCATGTTCTGCCCTCTCACCATCTCCTGACTTTGAAGTTCTTCTTCCTCAATTCAGTTGAATTCAGCAATTAGATGGTCGAACTGTCCTTCCAACCTTGCAATTGCTTCAATGTTTGCACAGTGGCATCTATGATTTCTTGCAAGGATTGGCTAGTTAGTTGCATGAATTCCTTGAGAGTTTCTTTTAACGAAGATTGTTTAGGAGGATAGTCGTATGATGAAGGATTGGAAGATGGATTATCGGACTGCTGATATTCAGGATGGTGCTGTCTATAAGATTGGGGAGCAAAATTTCCCGTGGCATGAGCATACCACGAGACATCCGAATGGTTATTCCAGTTCGGGGTGTAAGAATTAGAATGTGATTCAAACCCCTAACGAAAAATTGGCGTTTATCTGCCCATATGAAAAATTAGAAAACTGTCCCTGGTGTACAAATTAAATGTACTCGCAAGTGCACGAGTCATGTGCAATATAGTGGTGTGCAAATGCGAGGTCAAACCCACAAGAAGTTGTGTTCTTGAAAGCAAATTTAAACCTAAAATAATTCTATTCTAATCTAGTTCACAGTTCTTTTGAATGATGATTGTTTGAACAAAAGTATAAAACTAATTAAGTGAAAGTAATCTATTGACGAAGTACTAAAGTTTCAAAATCCATGCTCACACATTCATAACAACCTAGTTCCATGATTTCAAATATTCCCCAAAGTTCTCACATATAAATCTTAGGTATGTTTGACTTTTGCTTCACAAAATTAATCAAAACATCCCCTGTATCCATTCTTTATCCAAATTACAATAAAAATCCAATATTCAATTAAATCATTAACTGTATCCGTAAATCACAAGAAAATATCTAATCTATATTGAAACATCAATTGTATCCAGAGAATAAATCACATGAAAGATCCAATCTTTTAACCAAGAAAACCAAGCAATCAATTGTATTGAATTATCCTAAATCATCTAATGTATCCTTGAATCACAAAAGATATCCAAGATACATGTTGCACAAATTTAATTGTACTCGCCAATTGCACGAGTCGTTAATAGAAGCAAGTGCAGCAAGCAGGCCTAATCCCACAGAGAATTGGCTTTGTGAAAATTAACTTTTAAAGTGCCTAAACTAATCATATCTTAACCTAGTCCCAATATCAAACACGTGTGTGCAAAATAAAGACTAAATTAAATGTAATAAAATAAATAAATAAAACAACTAAGGTCCCTAATCCACCTCACAACAAATTAATTAACATATAAACATGCTTAGCTCATATTTATTAAACATTTATGCTACAAGGCATACTCGAAAGACTAACGCATTGTTCATATTTCCGCTATCATCGATAAGCACATATGTATATCCTATTGTTGCTACACAATCTTGTCGATCTACCCGAGGCAAACACTGTTACAAAGAGGTCAAACGAATAATGGTCCAAGATTAATATCCGATGTATCTCCTTGTAAACGATAGTCGACGCTCAACGATTGGCAAATAACAATCAACACACTTTTGTCACTAAAATGTATTGAAACGAATAGACATAAATTAAATGACAGAATAATACGAACTAAACATGAATATATATAAATAAATCTATAGTGAAGAGAATAAGAGACTAATTAAAAGTAAAATAAAACATTAAATTAAAGAAATGACGTTAGGAGATTTACAATGAAGAACAATGAGGTTTTGAGCCACCAAGGGCGCCTCAAATCGTCTCCCAAGCGTCTTGGTTCATTTACAAAAGAAAATGGGGTATTTATAGGCTAATTTTTAGGGTTTTAGCACTGCCACCTAGTGCGTTCGAACGCACTCGTGCAACAAATTATGCATCAGATGGGCATAGCTGCGTTTGAACGCAAAATGTGCGTTCGAGCGCAAATGCTTCAGAATTGGCCAAAACTTGTGAAATGTGATTTTGTAGATCTTCGAGATAACTTTCCAAAGACACCAAGATCACCCCAATCGGAGTTATACAACTCAAAATATGGCCGTTTTGGTGGAAGTCATCGGGTGCGAATCGTCGCTCAACTCAATTTTGCCGCCAAAGCTCCCCGAACTGTTTTAAGCCCTAGATTTGATGGCATTAACCCCAAATGCAACCAGCAAAACACTAAAACACCAAAACTAACCAAAACATTAGAAATTAACAAAGCTAAGAGCTTAACAAACACAAGTTAAGGGGGGTTAAATATACAATATTTGACACATCAAATACCCTAAACTTACATTTTGCTAGTCCCTTAGCAAAACAAAAATGAAAACACAATGAAAACAATAAACATAAATCTGCTTGTGGGAGAAATGATTGCATTTAATATGCAACAAGCCTTTTAAACCCTAGGCATTCCCTAGTGGAAGTGAAGTCTCGTGAGGGTTTTCAGAATGACACCCACAAACAATTATTTGGTACTATGTTATTAATGGACAAAGCCCTTCACACAAACACATGGTTCACACATCATTAGCAAATTTAACATGTTAAACATAAGAACCACATCATCCAGCATCCAAACATCATTTTCACTCAAGGTTGAAAATTGAGACAACACGTGCTCCATAATGTGCAAAGTGAACTAACAATAAGATCATGTGGTTTCAATCATTCTTCAAAGACGTGTATCCCAAAATTCAAAGGAAAATAATGTGATAAATCAACCAAGGCTTGAATTGAAAGATGCAATTTTTTGTGTAGTGCAATGCTTGACTCTTAAGCTTCTAAATGACCTATGTAACGAGTGTTGGGCCAATGACTCCTAAATCAGGCGGTTTTAGGGCACTAGATGTAAAGACATCCCTAAGGGCTTAATTACTCAAGTCAAAAAGAACTACGGAGCCTAAACTAGCCATACAATTTTTAGCTGGATTTTCTCATCTTTTTACGCGAACACTCAATGCTTGATGAGGCATGAGGTTCAGTTACTCAATGAAAAACTCACTTTATTATGATTTTCTGATTTTTTTTTTTTTTTTTTAAAGCCAAGGTTTTCATCAACACATCGTAAAAACCTAAAAATATCAAGAAACACACTTCAAAGTCAAATTTCATACCCCACAGACTCTAATGCTAGTGTGCATGTGAAATTTCAATCAAACAAGTGAAGTCTCTCTAATCCAACACATGAATCAAAAACTGGGATTTCTAATGATAGGCAATGTTCAAACAAGTTAAACAAACCAATGACATGTAATCCACAGTTACGATGTAAGTCATGACCAATCAACAACATAGTAACAAACAAAAAGAAAAAATAAATTTATATACAGACAAAAACATATATATACAGACAAAAACAAAACAAAACAAGTAAATGAACAAAACAGACAAAGTGTTTGTCCACACCCCCAAACTTAAATGACACATTGTCCCCAATGTGACAAGAAATACATTACAGTGGGATGAGGAACCGGGATGAGCAAAGTCCAAGGCGTCCCCCAAACTTGAACATCAAAACACCTGTCAAAAACTAAGAGCAATCTTTTTTTCTTAAAGATCAAACATCAAAATGTTAATTGCTGTTAGAAACTTAAACAAAACAAAAAGAAATAAAATGACAGAAATAAAATAACAAAAGAAAATAAATAAAAATGCGTTAAAGAAAATAAAAAGGAAAATACCGCACCTTCCCGCCATAAGGGTGTCCAACCAATCCTTCCATCATTTCCTCTTTAAAATGAGATACCCTCTGAAGGATGTTCCGCCATCTTATGTAGTTGACCTTGTTTTAGGGAATCCACTTAGGAACACGATTCTTAGATTTGTGATTTTGTGTGTGTGATTCCTCAAAGATTTCTACATAAGATGGCTCTTCGAGACATTGGAAAGATGGAACTTGATGTGAATGATATGTCTCGAGAGGGATTGTGACGAAGGAGTGAGCTTCAGTACTCACTTTCTTGTCATTGGGCCAATTTGAAATTGGCGGGGGCTCAATCTGCTCCTTCTTTTCTTCTTCTCCATTTTCAGTTTGCATCTCAGGAGCGGGATCCAATAAGGCCTTAGCTTGCTCACATACTATGTCAAGGTCCAAATCAAACTCAAATTGAGCAAAGCTCTCTTCCAAAGGATCCTCCAGACTTGGCTCTCTAAACCTCACAGCTTGCTTGAGGAAGTTGTCAAGATCCATATCATTTTCAATTTGATCGAAACACTTTCCCGATGGATCCTCAAGACTAGGCTCACTAAAAGTATCAGCATGATCAAGTAGCCTGTCCAAGTCTAGGTCATCTCTATCTGGAGCAAAGTGTTCCATCTTAGGATCTTCTAAACTTGAATCATGCAACACACCATCTTGCATCACTAGCCTATCAAGGTCTAGGTCACAGTCATTTGGGATGAAGCATTCTATCTTAGGGTCCTCTAAGCTACACTCACTTGAAACTTCATCTCCAATTTCCTCATTAACAAGTATGGTGGTGGTTTGGGCACTGTTAAGTGTAAACTTGTTAACTTCAGTCATGTAATGATTAATGAAAGGGCAATCATCAAACTGGTGAGAAGGATGATAACAATATTCACATGACTGATAAGGTGTGTGAGTGTGAGAACGCTGGGTATGGGCATGTCTGGCTGCCATGAGTTGGTTTGCCCTCCCCTTGAAGTCATTGACATGAGCGGTTGGAAAATGTTGCTCTAATGACTCTTGGGGAGGATGAGCTATCTCATGACTTTGAAACTCCTCCACTTCCATTATGTTAAACTCAGCAACTAATTTACCAAACTGTCCTTCCAACCTTGCAACTCCTTCAGTGTTTGCCACATGGGCATCCATGATTTCTTGACAAGGTTGGTTGACTATTTGCCTGAACGCATAGAGTGTGTCTTCTAATGATGGTTCATGCAATACAGGAATGGTGGGTTGGCCGACTAATTCCATGAATTCCTTAAGAGTGTCTTCCAAGGAAGATTTCTCAGGAGGATAGTCATATGATGAATGGGAAGAAATGGTTGTCGAATCTGGATATTCAAGGTGGTGCTTCGTCAACTGGGAGCAAAATTTTCCGTAGCATGATCATGCCACGAAAAATCAATGGTTGCTCCAAAGTTATAAAAATTTGAATTTGATTCAAACCCAGATCGGAGAAACTGTGTTCAACCGCTCATTTGAAAAATTAGAAAATTGTCCCCAATGTGGACAATCACCTAAACTATGGTAAGGGTTAGAGCAGTGTGAACACGGTTCATGTGGGTGAAAATTGGTAGGGGAAACATTATAAATATCGAACGGAAGACTCATGCTTCACCCAAACAATTTAATATGAAAATTCCACATGAATCAATAATAAAAAATAAGATGAAATAAACAACAATTAATAAAAATAAACTAAACAAATAACTAATAAATAAATTAACAAAACAACAAACTAATTAAACAATTAAAAATAAACTAACAAACAAAAACTAAAAACAGCAAGTAAATAAATAAAAACAGGCAGAAAAAATAAATAATTAAATAAAAACTAATAATTAAACAAACAAAAATTAAAATTAAAACACATACATCGAGGTGCGCCAAGCGCAGAATCGGATCGATCGCAGACACGCAAATACGCAAAAATGTAGCAGTCTGTGCATGTACGTTCGATCACAATAGAGGTGCGATCGATCGCACGCATCGCGGTTCGCTCAGAGGCGTAGTGCTGACGCAACACAGATTAGGCGCGGTATGCGATCGCGTGAATATACTCAAGCGCTCGATCGCAAAGGACGATTGATCGCACTATCACAGCTGAATTTCCAGAATCTAAAACAAACTACGAAAATGCTTAAATAAATACTAATCTAATTTTTTTTCGATTTTTTTTTTTATATACAAAAGCACAAAACAAAATAAAATAATTGCACAATTTAAAATAACTAGTAGAAAGATAAAATTAATCTAGGCACAAAATTAATTTTAACAAAACATCGATTCTCCAACGTGCCAAAATTTGTTGCATAAATTTAATTGTACTCGCCAATTGCACGAGTCGATACAGAGTGGGTGTGCAAGTGCGCGCAGGTCAATCCCACAGAGAATCGGCTTTGTGAAAATTAACTTTTAAAGTGCCTAAACTAATCATATCTTAACCTAGTCCCAATATCAAACACGTGGTGTGCAGAAAATAAAGACTAAATTAAATGTATTAAAATAAATAAATAAATAAAAACAACTAAGGTCCTAATCCACCTCACAACAAATTAATTAATATATAAACATGCTTAGCTCATATTTATTAAACATTTATGCTACAAGGCATACCGAGCACTAACGCATTGTTCATATTTCCGTCTATCGATAAGCACATATGTATATCCTATTGTTGCTACACAATCTTGTCGATCTACCCGAGGCAAACATTGTTATAAGAGGTCACAACGGATAATGGTCCAAGACTAATATCCGATGTATCTCCATTGCAACGATGTTGACGCTCAACGATTAAACAACAATCAACACACTTTTGTCACTAAAATGTATTGAAACGAATAGACATAAATTAAATGACAGAATAATATGAACTAAACATGAATATATATAAATAAATCTATAGTGAAGGGAATAAGAGATTAATTAAAAGTAAAATAAAACATTAAATTAAAGAAATGACGTTAGGAGTATTTACAATGAAGAACAATGAGGTTTTGGGCCACTAAGGGCACCTCAAATCGTCTCCCAAGCGTCTTGGTTCGTTTACAAAAGAAAATGGGGTATTTATAGGCTAATATTTAGGTTTCAGCTGCTGTCAGTTGCTCGAACGCACTCGTGCAACAAATTATGCATGAGATGGGCATAGCTGCGTTCGAACGCAAAATGTGCGTTCGAGCACAAATGCTTTAGAATTGGCCAAAACTTGTGAAATGTGATTTTATAGATCTTCGAGATAGCTTTCCAAAGACACCAAGATCATCCCAATCAGAGTTATACAACTCAAAATATGGCCGTTTTGGTGTAAGTCGTCGGGTGCGAATCATCGCTCGACTCAATTTTGCCGCTTAACTGTTTTAAGCCCTAGATTTGATGGCATTAACCCCAAATGCAACTTAACAACCTGCAAAACACTAAAACACCAAAACTAACCAAAACATTAGAAATTAACAAAGCTAAGAGCTTAACAAACACAAGTTAAGGGGGGTTAAATATACAATATTTGACACTGATCAATACATTTAATCCAATTAATAAAAAGCAAACAATAGACAATTGAACCATTAAATTGGGAAATATTGATTACATGAAACTAAGTTGCTAATCATAAGTGAGGCTTCATCTTCAACCTTAGTTGAAGGTTTAGCCTCTCATGTTATTGAAAGACAAAACATTCTTGATGGAATTCATAATGGAAATTGAGTACTTACAAATAATGAATTACAAAGTTGAGATCTAAAAGCTAGGAAATCCTAGAATTCTCTTCTTTCTCCTCTGGAATTTCGTAATTCGTAGCCCCCTTTCTTGAATGCAAAGAGGTCTATTTATAGGCTTTAGGAGAGTCCTAGAAACCCTAGCAAACCTAGAAAATTTGGAATTCTATCTCCTAGTCAATTTGGAGACAATCCTTATCCAAATCGGGTTAGGATTCTTCCAGAATCGCGTTCCTATCTTGCGGGGTGATTTTGGCATTGCGGCAGTCCGAAATAGGAAAATTCTATTTCACAATGATTTGTAGCCTGTTGCGTTAGCTTTCCAATGCCCTTGGAATCACTTTAATCCTATATTTGTACAGAAAGTTATGATCAAAATACTAAAACATGTGCAGAATCTAAATTTCAATCTAATCCGAAATTATCTTTATTTAGGGAAATTCCGATTTTATCCTTTCTTTGATTTGGTTAAATTTAACCACATCCTCTAGGTCTTTTCAAATGATGCTTTATTCCAAGACTTTGCCATTTTCTCCTTTTAAGATGCAGTTTCTCTTTAGCAACCTACAAAACACTAAAAATACAAAACTACACCAAAACATCAGATAATAACGTAGCTAAAAGATTAACAATAGCAAATTAAGGGGTCCAAATATGCAATATTTGGCATACATCAAACACCCCCAAACTTAACTTTTGCTAGTCTCTTAGCAAAACAACACTAAAAATAACATGAAAGCAATAAACATAAATCCTCTGTCGTGGGAGAGACGGTTGCATTTTGCATATACAACAAGCCTTTTAAACCCCTAGGCATCCATAGAGGATGAGTGAAGTCTCGTGAGGGTTTACAAAAATGACACCCACAAACATTGCAGCACAATGTTGTTAACAAGAAAGAATTTTCACAAAGACCATGGTTCTTATTCATAAGTAAGCTTAAAAAGACAAACACCCTCATCACAATCAATGGACATCCAAGATCAAATAACTCATAAATGGGCTATTGAGACATCATATGTTTTTGAAATGTGCAAAGTGAAATTAGCATGCAATAATGAAGCTTTCAGTTTAAACTTAAAACAAGTTCCACAAAATTTGTAAAAACCCCAAACAGATGAAACAACCAAGGCAAGATATGCATTTATTTTCTCTTCTTTATGGGCTATGCAATGTATAACTCCATTAAGCTTTCTAACTAACCCATGTAATAAGTGTTAGGCCAATGACTCCCAAGCCAAATGGCTTTAGGGCCCTTGATGTAGAACATCCCTACGGGCTTACTAACTTAAGTCAAAATGGCTACGAGGCCATACTAGCCATACCATAACTCAACTTGAACTTTACACCTTTTGACACGAACACGTAATGCTTAATGAGGCAAAAGGTCTGATTACTTAGTGAGAAACTCAAAATGAAATTTTTATTTTTATTTATTTTATATATATCTTGCAAGCCAAGGTTATTCATCAACAGGTCATCCAACAAATCTAAAAAAGAATAGGCTTAAGCTAAAACTTTATACCTCACAGAGAACATACTAATGTGCTAAAAAAAAAAATCTTGATTCCAAAAACACATACAATCTCAATTATCCAAAAAAAGTCAAAAGACTCAAACTCCAACTGACATAATGAAGAGTTCAACCCTTTAAGCAAACCAATGAAATGCAAACCACAATCACAATTAATAACTCATACTTGACAACAACATTGCACATTAAATAACAACAACTAAAACCTAGAATTGATAGAAAACAACAACTAAAAACTAAAAATAACAAAAATAAACTAAAAAATGGACAACGGTTTTCCATACCCCCAAACTTAAATCACACAATGTCCTCAATGTGGGTAAAGATACAATACCAAGAGGTGAAGAGAACCGAAGTGAGTCGAGAGGTGTCCTCCCCCCAAACTTACTTGTGATAACACTCGTCCTGAAAAATACAAAAAAATCACAATTACCACAAAAACTAAAAATAACTAAAAGGAAATAAAAGGATAGAGGGGTGCCTCTCATGAGCGCTAAGTTTACAGTCTTCAGCCAGACTTTTTACAGCGGATGATCAGTTGGACAAAGTTGGGTCTTCCAAAGGCAATTTCTCAATCTCTGGAATCTCTAGTTCTAGGAATGGCTTTAGCCGCTGTCCATTGACTTTTTAAGTATTTTCGCTCTTGAGATCCTCGATCTTGATGGCTCCAAATGGTCCCGCCCATCGGACTTTAGCTTCCCTAGAAATAGATGTAGGCGTGAGTTGTAAAGGACTTTTTGACCAACTTTAAAGGATCTTCTCAATATGTTTTGATCATGAGTCTTCTTCATCTTCGCTTTGTATTGCTTGGCACAGTCGTAGGCATCATTCCTTAATTCTTCTAATTCATCCATCTAGAGCTTCCTCTGATCGCCAGCCTTGGTGATATTGAAGTTTAACTGCTTGATAGCCCAATATGCTTGATGCTCCAATTCTACAGGGAGATGACATGCCTTGCCATACACCAATCGGTAGGGAGACATGCCAATTGGAGTCTTAAATGCTGTCCAGTATGCCCACAAAGCATCATTGAGTCGTAGAGACCAATCTTTCCTTGGGTTTACCGTCTTCTCTAATATCCTCTTGATTTCTCTGTTGGATATTTCAACCTGCCCACTTGTCTGAGGATGGTAGGGTGTTGCAACTTTATGAGTGATCCCATACTTCTTCATGAGTTGCTCAAAAAAACGGTTGCAGAAGTGCTTCCCCCCCATCGCTGATGATGGCACGTGATGTCCCAAAACATGCAAACACATTTTCTTTTAAAAATTGAAGCACAAGTCTATGATCATTCGTCTTACAAGCAATGGCCTCTACCCACTTAGAAACATAATCAACTGCCACAAGTATGAAGAGATACCCATAAGAATTAGGGAATGGTCCTATAAAGTCAATGCCCCAAACATCGAACAGTTCCACAATAAGAATCGGGTTCAACGGCATCATGTTTCTTCTTCCAATGCTTCCCAACTTTTGGCATCTCTCACGGGCTTAACAGTAAGTATGGGCATCACGAAATATGGAGGGCCAATAGAATCCACATTGAAGAATGTTCGCTACGGTCTTCTTAGAACTGAAGTGTCCTCCACATGCATGATCATGGCAGAAAGAGAGGATCTTCTGGTATTCACTCTAAGAAATGCATCTCCTTATAATCTGATCTGGGCAGTATTTAAACAAGTATGGATCATCCCAAAAGAAGTATTTCGCTCCAGCCAAGAATTTTGATCTGTCTTGCTTGGTCCAATGCGAAGGTATCTAGGCTGTGACAAGGTAGTTCACAATATCTGCGAACCATGGTGCATAAATTTGAGAGATGTGCATAAGTTGTTCATCAGGGAACGTCTCAACAATTGGCACAACATCTTCCTTAAAATCCATAATCAGCTTGGATAGGTGGTCAGCTACCACATTCTTGGAACCCTTCTTGTCTCGAATCTCAATGTCAAATTCTTGCAGCAACAAAATCCACCGGATGAGACTAGATTTAGCATCTTTCTTAGACAAAAAGATACTTCAGAGCAGCATGATCTGAGTAGACCAAGACCTGAGATCCTAGCAAGTAAGATCTAAACTTATCTAGAGCAAACACAACAGCTAACAGCTCCTTTTCAATGGTAAACCAAAGGGTATAGAATAATATGATAAAATATTTTTGAATGATTACAAGTCCAAATAAAGAAAAAGAACCACAAGGCAACCTCCACTGATAGTGAATAGTTTTTAGTTTTTACACTTTTATAGTTTTAAGCTTTTAAGAGAGAGAGAAGCTAAACGGGTCAACCCGCGAACCCGGCAGGTTGACTTGACACGGCAAGCTAAACGGGTCAACCCGTGAACCGACGGGTTGACTCAACACGACACGATTATAAACGTGTCATAAACAGGTCGACCATTTATGACCCGAACCCGATTAAACACAACCCTAACCCTAACCCGGATTTCGTGTGTCATGTTCATCTTGGATTCGCGTGTCACAAGTTAAATTGCCAGCCCTAATCTAGAAGAATTCCAACAAGTTACTTTCACTTTATTAAGTTTAAAATGTTGTAAAATCAAAGAAAATAACAAGACAAGATAAAGAGATTGCAATATGTAAAACTAGTTCTTCAGGAACTATATAAGATTCTTCTATATTATTGTGTGTTTTACAAACTAGCCAATGTTCTCTTTTATAGGCATAGAATAATGGGAGGTTAAAGAATATGAAAAGGTGAATATGAAAAGGGTGGTACATGAATCAATTGGCTACATCTATGTATACATGGATGTTATAAGAATTCTAAAAGGTTACATAAATGTGTAGAATTCCATGAGGTGAAACCAAAATGGTCATCCACCAAATGCATGTATGCATTCATAACACTCCCCCTTGGATGACCATACACTAAGAATATGCCTCATTAAAACCTTGCCAAGGAAAACCCAGTAGGAAAAAACCTATAGCGAAGGAAAAAGAGTACAATATTCTTGTGTGCTTTCGTATGCTTTAGGATTGCCTCATTAAAACCTTGCAAAGGAAAACCCAGTGGAGAAAAACCTTAGTGAAGGAAAAAGAGTACAATCAACATAATCTTTTTACTCCCCCTCTTTAGCATGAAGAGCTTCAATTATTTATGATGAAAGATCCTTGAGTTGGTGCATTCCAATGTTATTCACCAATTTCTTAAATGTTGCAATTGATAATGCTTTGGTAAATAACTCTGACAAATTATCACTTGATCGTATCTGCTTAACATCAATTTCACCACTCTCCTGGAGCTCATGTGTATAAAAGAACTTTGGTGTAATGTGTTTGGTTCTATCACCTTTAATATATCCTCCTTTGATCATGTGATACAAGCAGCATTATCTTCATATAATATTGTCGAGCTATCTTTGATTGTGGACAATCCACATTTTTCTCGAATGTGTTGAATTAATGATCTTAGCCATATGCATTCCCGACTTGCTTCATGAATGGCAATAATCTTTGAGTGATTTGAAGAAGTAGCAACAAGTGTTTGCTTGACAGATCTCCATGAAATAGCAGTTTCCACAAGTAAATAGATATCCCATTTATGATCTACCTTTATGTGGATCAGAAAGAAAACCCGCATCTGCATATCCAACTAATTGTGAATTTGAACCTCTTGAATAAAATAATCCCATGTTAGTTGTTCCACGAAGATAACATAAAACATGTTTGACCCCATTCCAATGCCTTCGAGTTGGTGCAGAACTGTATCTTGCTAGTAAATTAACTGAAAATGCAATATCAGGTCGTGTGTAATTTGTAAGATACATTAGAGCACCAATTGCACTAAGATATGATACTTTAGGACCAAGAATTTCTTCATCATCTTCTCAAGGGCGAAAATGGTCTTTTTTCACATCAAGTGATCGAACAACCATTGAAGTGTTCAAAGGATGAGCTTTCTCATGTAAAAGTGCTTCAGGACTTTTTCTGTGTATGTTGACTGATGAACGATAATTCCATTTGAAAATGTTCAATTTGTAAGCCAGGACAGAATTTTGTCTTTCCAAGATCTTTCATCTCAAACTCATTTTTTAAATAAGTGGCAGTTTTTATAAGCTCTTCTGAAGTCCTAACAAGATTTAAATCATCTACATAAACTGCAATGATAGCAAATCCACATTCTGATTTCTTAATGAAAACGCATGGACAAATTTGATTATTCTCAAATCCTTCTTTCAATAGATATTCACTAAGACGATTGTACCACATGCGTCCGGATTGCTTTAACCCGTATAAAGATCTTTGTAGCTTGATAGAATAAATACTTTGGGATTTTGAATTATATGCTTCAGTCATTTTGTATCCTTCAGGGATTTTCATGTATATATCATTATCAAGTGATAAATATGTTATAACCACATCCATTAAACGCATATCCAAACTTTCTGTAACTACCAAGCTAATAAAAAATCTGAATGTCATTGCATCCACTATAGGGGAATATGTTTCTTTATAATCAATACCAGGCTTCTGCAGGAAACCTTGTGCAACAAGTCTTGCTTTATATCTCACAATTCATTTTTTTCATTACGTTTTTTTACAAATACCCACTTGTATCCAACAGTGATACACCTTCGTGTTTGGACTCATGGTCCAAATACTTCACGTTTGCTAGTGAGTTCAATTCTACCGAATTGCCTCTTCCACATTGGCCAATCATTTCTCGTCCGACATTCTTGACGGTTTGTGGTTCAATATCATCATTACTTCGGTAATGTCAAATGCAACTTAAATGAAAATGTTGTCGACAACAATTTTGTTTCTATGCAATATTTTTCCTGTACTTATATAATTTATTGAGATCTCATTATTTTCAGGTACCTGTTCCTCTTCAGGGGGTAACTCTTCAAGAGATTCGTCTTCAAGAGGTTCCTCTTCGGGGGATTTATTTCCAGGAGAATTTTGTACAGAAAGTTTGGATGGATCAATTTTCGTTGCATGTTTTGTGGGTAAAGCCTCTTCAAGAGCGCTTATTTCATTTTCTTGTGCTTTTCTCTTTCAAGGAATCTTATCCTTTGCACCAATAGGTCTTCCACGCTTCAGGCATGCCTTAGACTCATTTGCTGTTGTATTAATTGATTGTCTTACAGGGACTTCTATCTTCTCTGGAGTATTAGCAACTGGAATGTGAGATTTAACTATTTTCTTGTTATCAGTAAATGCATTCGGCAATTGATTTGCAATACTTTGCAAATGAATGATCCTCTGAACTTCTAGTTCACATTCATTTGTACGAGGATCAAAATGAGATAACGTCGAATTATTCTAAGTGATTTCTTGTCGTGCTTCTGGCAACCACTTTTCTTTCCCTAGTGATGGGAATATGTTTTCATCAAAATGGCAATCTTCAAAACGTGCTTTAAAAATATCACCAGTTAAAGCTCAAGGTATCTAATGATAAAAGGAGAATCAAAACTGATCGTACAAATTTAATTGTACTCGCCAATTGCACGAGTCGATTGTAGTAATGTGGCTGTGCAAGTGCGAGGTCGAACCCACAGAGAATCGGCTTTGCTAAAAATCAACTTTTAAATGCCTAAACTAAAAATACCTCAACCTAGTCCCAACATCAAACACGTAACGTGCATTAAAATCAAACTAAATTAAAATGCAATAAAATAAAGAACTAAAATAACTAAGTCCCTAATCCACCTCACAATAAATTAATTTAATATATAAATATGCTTAGCTCATATGTATTAAAGCTATGCTACTAGGCATATTCTCGAGAACTAGCACATTGTTCATATTTCCGCTCATCGATAATGCACATATGCGTATCCTATTGTTGTCACAAATCTTGTCGAACTACTCGAGGCAAACATATTACAAGAGGTCACAACGGATAATGGTCCAAGACTAATATCCGATGTATCTCCGGTTGCAATGAGTGTTGACGCTACGATTTGTCGACAACAATCAACACACTTTTGTCACTAAAATGTATTGAAACGAATAAACATAAATCTTAAATGATGTAATAATACGAACTAAACATAAATATAAATAAATAAATTCAAGTGAAGGGACTAAGAGACTAATTAAGCGTAAAATAAAACATAAAATAAATAAATGACAATTTAGAGGGTTTACAAGGATAAACAGGAGGTTTTTGGCCTCCAAGGGCACCTCCAAACGAACAAAAAGAAAATACACAAGGTCCTATTTATAGGTCGGCAGATGGAGTGCGTTCGAACTCACGCACTACCGCGTTGAACGCACTGGTTATTTGTGGTCGAACGCAGGTGTGCGCTCGATCGCAAATAATGCATGGCGGCTAGGGGATTAAGGGCTCAACGCAGCGTCATGCTTGAACGCAGATAACCGCTTAGGGGGCTGGGCATGCGTTCGACGCTCATGCGCGCACCGTGAGTGCGTCAACGCACTCAAGTGCTCAACGCAAGGTGAATCCTTCTTCACTTGGTGCATTTTGCCTTTTGCTAGCCATGATTTAATGCAATGTCCTGCACAACACAAATACTAAAAACTACAAATGATTAAATATTAACAATGCTAAAGGCCTAACGAATATAAATTAAGGGGTCCAAATCAGCACTTTTAGGCACCAATCAAAAACCAACATAAATTCCAAGTCTACGTTGAGGTCCCATCTTAGTGCGTTGAGGTGGTGCAATTGGAACATATACAACACAACCAAAAATACGAAAATGAGAAATATTTGGTGGTTGACCAAATGCAAGTTGCAAAGGGGAATGTTTTTGGTAAGTTGTCGGTCTGATCCAAACTAATGATGCAGTATGTAATATTGCATGTCCTCAAACAGAAACAGGTAATTTTGTTTTCATAAGCAAAGGTCGAGCAATTAACTGAAGTCGTTTAATAAACGATTCAGCTAAACCATTTTGAGTATAAATATGAGCAACAGGATATTCAACATTAATTCCAATCGACATGCAATAGTCATAAAATGCTTGAGATGTAAATTCACCCACATTATCCATCCGAATAGATTGAATTGGATGATCAGGAAATTGTGCTCGTAATCTAATTATTTGAGCAAGAAGTCTAACAAATGCAATATTACGAGTAGAAAGCAAGCAAACATGTGACCACCTAGTTGATGCATCAATTAAAACCATAAAATATCTAAATGGCCCACATGGAGGATGAATTGACCCACATATATCCCCTTGAATTCTTTGTAAAAATGATGGAGATTCAACAATTACCTTAGAAGGGGATGGTTTGATAATAAGTTTACCTTGAGAACATGCAGCACAAGGATAATCACTTGGTAAAAGAATCTTCTGGTTCTTTAAGGGATGCCCATGAGAGTTCTCAATTATTCGACGCATCATAATTGTTCCCGGATGTCCAAGATGATCATGCCAAAGCATAAACATTTTTGGATTAGAGCACTTTTGGTGCATCACAACATGTGATTCAATTGTTCTTATTGTTGTATAATACAACCCGGAAGAGAAAGCAGACAGTTTTTCCAATATGAGCTTCTGGCCCGAAATTATTGAAGTAATATAAAGATATTTGTCCCTGCCTTCATTAGTGGTTTCAACATGATAACCATTTAAACGAATATCCTTAAAACTGATTAAATTTCTTCTAGATTTAAAAGAATACAAAGCATCATCAATACAAAATTTTGTTCCTTTTGGCAATATGATATTAGCTCTTCCAGAGGCTTCGATTAGGTTTAATAAACTAAATATTGTATTGAATCTAGCTTTGTTTAATATCAAGTTTTGAAAATATTTCTTATCTCTAAGAATTGTGTGAGTTGTACAACTGTCTGCTAGACACAAATCTTCACCAATCATCTTGGAATTAATCATTCCATCAATATGACCCATGTCTCCATATATAAACAAAATATATATTAAATTTTATTATTCAAAAAGAAAATAATACAATTAAATTTGACAATGTAAACATACTATGATTAAGACATAACAAAAACATATTAATTGTTGTAGAAATATTTATCACTAATCAAAAGATTAGTTTTTGTATTAGAGTCTATAAAGAAATCAGAAACAATAAGATGAGCATTAGGAAATAAATTGGAGAATCAACAAGATTACTATAATTAGCAAAATTCATTTCAATCATCTTTTTCTTTGTCTTTATGGAGGCATAATATAATTCTTCCAGATGTTTATGCGTACGACAGGTACACGATCAATCCCCTTTCATATCACACTTGTAACATTTTTCTTTATAGTTATTTGTAGGTTTATTCTGTAAACCTTTGTTTTCATTTTGTTTCGCATCAGTGTGGTTCCACTTCTGGTGGTATGTAATATTTCTTTTTGTAAGAATTATGAATACGTCCTCCTTGACCTCTATAATTTTTCTACCTTGTCCACATCCATGATCATAGTTTCCTCTATTACCATGAAATTATGTTCCATTTGCTTCAGGAAATGGTGTAGAACCCGTTGGACAAGATTAATGATTTTATAGCTCGTTGTTTTGCTTAGTTCAGAATATCTTGTGAAATTACGCTTTCTATATTACTGCTACAGGAGCACATTCGAGGCATGACATGTGCAACTTCAAGTGCATGAAATATACAACTTCATGTGCATAAAATGTGCAACTCTAGTGCATCCAATTATAACGAGCTTTTGGGAGGATAATTGCCTTCTGGTACTCATATCTCTCAATTATATTATTCCACAAGGTCATGAGATCTTTTACCATAAGGTACTCAGTTTTTATATGCTTCAGGCATATAAAATTATAAGACATCATATTTATAACATTAGTATGATAACATTTTAGTTTATATAAATCTCACATGAATCATAATATGCAAATATTATAATATGATTCTTAAAACACTAAAAATTTATAAGCATATGTTAGAATGTTAATTAACAAAATAGATAATAAGATTATTAAATGTTAAAGAAACTTACAATGAATTAAGAATACCTCACGAATAGCTTTTGATGCTGAAGATCAAAAGAACATAACAATTGGCTAGAGCTTCATGCTGATAACGTGTTGTAAAATCAAAGAAAATAAGAAGACAAGATAAAGAGATTGCAATATGTAAAACTAGTTCTTCAGGAACTATATAAGATTCTTTTATATTATTGTGTGTTTTACAAACTAGCCAATGTTCTCTTTTATAGGCATAGAATAATGGGAGGTTAAAGAATATGAAAAGGTGAATATGAAAAGGGTAGTACATGAATCAATTGGCTACATCAATGTATACATGGATGTTATAAGAATTCTAAAAGGTTACATAAATGTGTAGAATTCCATGAGGTGAAATCAAATGGTCATCTACCAAATGCATATATGCATTCATAACATAAAAAAATATTTAAATTAATAATCTTTACTTTATTACTACAAGCAATTAAATCTGCCTGGGGAAAATTTAAACTAATTATCTTGATTTTATTAGGTATAATCCTACCCGGATGGAGCTACCTCTGATAATGGCAATTCTCTCATAAATTTTTGTGTTTTTTTATCGAAGTCAATTATTTACGCTCATCTTGCGAGCTCTTCTTTCCGTCAGCACCATCACAATGAAAAATGGCAATCGCAGGAACACCTTCGACAACAATGCGACAACTGCCCATTTCACTTGCGTCCCGCCACGTGGCCGTGATCGGAGCTGGCGCCGCCGGTCTCGTAACGGCCCGAGAGCTCCGGCGCGAGGGTCTCAGCGTGGTGGTCTTCGAGCAAGGCGACCAGGTGGGCGGCACCTGGGTCTACACCCCGAGGGTCGAGTCTGACCCTCTCGGGCTTGGCCCCATCCGGGCCACGGTCCACTCGAGCCTCTACCGGTCCCTCCGCACGAACCTCCCTCGCGAGTGCATGGGCTTCCGGGACTACCCATTCGTCTCACGCGACGACCCGGACGGAGATCCGAGGCGCTTCCCGGGTCACCGAGAGGTCCTCATGTATCTCAAAGACTTCGCGCGCGAGTTTGGGATTGCTGAGTTGGTGCGGCTGGAGACGGAGGTAGTGCATGTGGGACTAGTGGAGGAGTCGAAATGGAAAGTGATATCAAGAAAGAGTGGCAGCGACGAAGCGTGTGTGGATGAGATTTTTGACGCCGTTGTTGTGTGTAACGGACACTTCACCGAGCCTCGTGTCGCTGAAATTCCCGGTATTTATTTGTGTTTCTTGGGCACATTAATGGGTTTTGTAAATTTCTGAAATTAATGGGTTTTATTTATTTATTTTCAGGCATTAGTAAATGGCCTGGGAAGCAAATTCATAGCCACAATTATCGTGTTCCAGAGCCTTTTAGAGATCAAGTATGCGTACGGTTTCTATCTGATTTGTCGTGTTTTTTTTTTTTTTGGTATTTATAGTTTGGATAGTGAACAAGTATGCTTTTTGACAGATTGTAGTTTTGATAGGGAGTTCAGCAAGTGGTCTTGATATTTCTCGTGAGATAGCTGCTGTTGCCAAAGAAGTACATATTGCTGCTAGAACATTTGTCGATGGAACATTAGGAAAGCAGGCTGGCTATGATAACTTGTGGCTTCATCCTATGGTAAGTTGGTGACAATTGAGTGGCTATTATGACAAGTTATTCAAGTAATTTCACCGTGATTCTGGGTAAAGTTGATCTAAACTGCTAATCTTAATTCTAATTTGATGCAGATAGAAAGTGTCCGTGATGATGGTACTGTATATTTCCTTGACGATAGCTTTATCCTTGCCGATGTGATTCTTCACTGCACAGGGTATGCTGAATACTCCATTATTTGGCCTTAGCTTTTCATCTAGGACATAAATTCTCTTTGCAGAAAGTTTCATATTGAATGTAAAATTTGCGAATGAACCCAAGATGAGAGACACTGAATGATAATTACAAGTTGTGGGTATGTTTGTTAAACTGTAGTGGGTTCTAAGAATGTTTTGTGTTTTTGGATTCTAACAATCAAAAGCCTCCTTCTTTTGAAGGTACAAGTATCATTTTCCTTTTCTTGAAACGAATGGCTATGTGACTGTGGATGACAATCGTGTGGGGCCACTGTACAAGCACATTTTTCCACCAGTCTTAGCCCCATGGCTTTCCTTTGTTGGTTTACCGTGGAAGGTTTATACCTACTTATCATATATAGTATGCCCTTGTTTGTTTTGGTTGGATGTATATATTTTGATGTAATTACTTGATGGGCTTGGTGCCAGGTTATCCCTTTCCGCATGTTTGAATTACAAAGCAAGTGGATAGCTGGTGTCTTGTCTAATCGACTGATGCTTCCATCACAACAAGAGATGATGGAAGATGTTGAAGCTTTCTACTCATCGCTCGAAGTTTCTGGCACCCCTAAGCGATACACTCACAACTTGCTTGATTATCAGGTATATATTTTCCCAAACCAGGAGCCTAACATGGTCTATTTTGATGTTTGTTACCTAGTTTTTTGGGCTCACATGATCAGGTATGGTGGTTAATGGCTCATTTTCAATGTGCCGTTAAAGAGAATAAGTTTTATAATGACCGGAAACAAATCAAGTCTTTTTACGCTCTCTAATGAAAAAATGATATATTGGTGTGAAATACAAAATCTGTATGAAAAGAAAAAAATGATAACAGCAGATTATTTGCCATTCTCTTTTACAATCATCTTCTGCAATTAAAGTCTTGCCTAAGGTTTGTTTCTCCTTGGCTATAGAAACTAAAGCACTTCCAATCTCCCAAAAAATGTAAGTAGCTATTCCTTAAAGAGCATGTTTGGTGGGATCCAGGCCCTTATTGCCAAGGAAAAGTTTCTAAATTTGTGCAAAAATCTGTTGAAAAAATTTCCTAAATACATTAAAATCGCAAAAATGCACCACAAACACGACCAAAAACACAATAATTGGGACCGACGGTACCAAAATTTAAAAAAATTCAACCTATCTCATTACAAATCATACGCACCAGCCCGAAGGAAAGAAATAGGGAGAAAAAAATGGAGCCCTAAAATTCACAGTCTATATTGACTAAGAGAGAAACAAGGGGCTGGATTCCACCGAACGTACTCTTTATGGAACAACTAACAATTTTTGGGACATTGACTGAAGATATTGTAGAAGAGAATAGCAAATAATATGGTGTTTTCAGTTTTTTCAATATTTGTATTTTACGCTGATGTGTCATTCTCTCATTGGAGGGCCCAGGTCCCTATAAAAATTATTCTCGTTCCTATATGGTTCTGAAGTGGCACAATGAAAGAACATACCAGATATCTGGCATTTACTAAAATTGACCTTGGTTCATGGTAAGAGACCAGCTAAGTTGGAGAAGGAGAGATGTTTTTTGGCCTTTTACTAAAATTTATCTTGTTCTGATTTGTTTATAACAATTTGGTCATGCTCAAAAAGAATTTTGGGTGTCACTTTGCAGTTCGAGTACAATGATTGGCTTACCTCCCAGTGTGGATGCCCTGCAGATGAAAAATGGAGAAAAGAAATGTTTTACTCAAGTGCTAAGAACCTATTTGCTCGACCCGATTCTTACCGTGATGAATGGGAAGATCATCACTTGCTTTTGCAAGCTCATGAGGATTTCATACAGTACACATCAAATCGTGTTAGTGACAGATGTCTCCCTCAGTAATCATGCTTTAAGACTCGTTTTGTTTTTTCTCCTTTGTGGTGCATTATTCTAAACCTAGTAACTAATTAAGATTGAAAAAAACATTATCACACCGGCTGGGGAATTGAACCCAGGTCTGTACTGTGGCAGGGTAGTATTCTACCACTAGACCACTGTTGCCTTGTTTTTAATTTGTCAGACAGATCTGTTTTATTACATATAAGGGATAAATACCAAAAAAGACATAACATGATGACATTTGCATTCGTCTCTTTACCCCCTTTAATTATAGAGCAGTCTTAATTATAATATTCATTTGATATGATGCAGTGTTTGTCAATAATAGTTCATTTGAATGGGGCATTTTGAGAGGAATTGAATGAAAAAATTAGTGGAGATCAACCACTCTTGTTTCATGATTTTTTCAAGGATCCAACTTATATGCTATAGTTTTTTACTACAACACATCTGCTGTAAAACCAACCAATGGACCAGACGTACACAACAGTTTCTTTTTTGGTTGTATGTCGTTGTCTTTGCTACACTTAAAATGTCTGAAGCATAAGCTAACTTATGTGGTTTAAGGGGCAGGGGAACATCTCTTTTCAAGGAAATAGAGATAGAAAGGCCCAACTCATTCCCATAACAACAAGAACCTCTGAACGTAGAACAAGTAAATTTTCATTGAGAGAATGAATCTGAGAGATTGAATGATCTGGGATTTCTTTTATTTTTAGAAATTTTCTTGTTTCTCAGAGGAAAATATGATATTTTATAGTGTTTTTTATTCTCTGGCATGAAGTTACCTCATTTGTTGCAAGGAAACTGCTGCTTTTGCTATCAGGTTTTTCTAGATTGTGCATGCTCCAAAAAACCTTTATTGCTTTGCATCTGATAGAAGAAGAAACTTGAATGATTCTGTTGGAAACTGGATTGCTGAACCTCCTGCAGATGAAACCATAATTGCTGAAGGTAAATGCTAGGAACTACATAAAAAAAATTGGGCATGTTAGTTTTTTACTTTGTATACAATCTCTGTTTCAATTTTAGTTAGATCTGAGAGAAACTTGCTTAAAGTTTTGTAGATCTTGTCTGTCTTGTTTATGAAAAATTCTGTTGGGAATTGGATTTCTGTTAGGATGGCTGATTGTCATCAGATTGTTATTACATTTGTGCCAATTAAGATTAGAGTAATACTATTTGTAACGACTTAGGAAAAAACACTAGTAGCCACATGTGTTATCACTCTAAAAAAAAAGTAGTCAATTTGGAATTTTTCTAGAATACTTTATAAAGCCCAGTTTCACCTAATAATTAGGCAATGTGAGATTTAACACTCATGGCTATCTTTATAAATCACTCACTCTATGTGGGTTATTTCTTATCTTCCCAATATAGGACCCAAGTGTTATACTATTAGTTACATGAATTTGCAAATTTTGGGATATGTTTCGTGTCTGAAAGTGCTTTACATTTATTACCCATGAGGCAGTCTTTGGCAACAATATGGCCACCATATATGGGATTAGAAGTTTTTTCTTGCAAAATAGTTGTGTCTGCACTGCATGATTGCAGGTAGAGTTAAGTACAATAATGTTTTAAATGCTTTGCTAGAGTTAGGGCCATTTCTAGACGACACAGTCCTATAATGTCCGAACTTGATAGTTAATAACTTTTATAGGGCAGATGGCTCAGGTAGAGGATGTTCACGTAAGAGACATGCTTCTGGAGATGGCTCAGACTTGAGGTGCTGCATTTGCTCGAGTCACCAGAGGCTCTGAAAGTGAAGGTGGTTGAGGCTATGGAGGTTCTGAGGAATGTTCAGCAGCACCTCAAGACTTTGATTATTGCTGCACTGGAAATGTGTAGTTATGCCTTTTAAAATGGTTTGAAACTATTTAGGCATGGCTTTGATTCAGTTAAAAGTGAGTGCCTTAAGTAGGATAGATTGGTTTTGCTCTGTACTACTGATTAAATTATAGTAGGTGGAGGAGATGAAATTTTTTTTTTTTTAAAGAAAAAAAAAAAAAAAGAAAAAAGAGAATACTTTCAATCAGGATGTGGTGTAAAACCCATCTTTCACAGCATTCAATAAGGTGACGCATAAGCTAAAAATATCAAATACAAATAAGCATGAAAACACCATATCTTATGAGCAAAAGAAAACCTATGAATAACAAAAGAGACCCACTTTCCCTTTCAAGAGACCCACCAGATCTATAAGAAAAAAATCCCCTGCCTCCACCGGAATCTTCCCAAGGCCACCACCCAAGCCACCTCAATTCTTTGTGTTGTTTAATAGAAATGGGTTGTGGATCTCTTGCTGTTTCCAACCTCAATTCTTGTTTTCAGCAACCTTGGTTTATCTTCTTCAGAAATATATACGAGCTCGTACTGTCATCATCTTGGCCAACAAGTCACTGAGTGACTGAAACAAAAGAATTCTTTCTTGGCCTTTTTGTTTTTATAATAATGCTTTCCTTCATGATGGAAAAATGTCAAGAGGGAATGGTTCTTTGCATTTTACGTGATCAAGCTTTGTGGGCTTTTGGTTCAAGATAAAATAACCATCTCTATTTTGCAAAACCACCGAATAGAAAAACACTCTGTCCACAAGAAATTCCGCCACCTATAATCAAAGCACTCCGCCCATGAGAAATTCTGCCACCTATATAATCAAAGCAAAATTCAGTTCTAAAGAGAGAAATTAGAGAGAGAAAAGGTACAAAACTACACATGAAAGACAATGGCTTTGAGCGGTGGCCTTTGGAGGCGCCTTCTGAAGGATTCCGGCAGCGGTGTTGGGCTGAGGAGATGGTGGTGGGTTTTTTAGTTCAAGATCCGATGGTGGGATCTCTTGAAAGGGAAAACTGGAAAATAGCCTTTTTGTTTGTTGGTCTATTTTTTTATTTTTTATTTTCATAAAATCCTATGCTTGCATGTTTATTGCATGTCGTGCTTTTAGATGGTGTGTCAATTTTTATTAGAGGCTATAAAACTTTACTTTTACGGTTTATCCTAAATCCTGATAATAGGGGCTCTCTTTTGACCTTGTCTATTGCTGCTGCGGAAGAGTTTCTTGTTTAGATGTGGAGATTGCTGATGTGGAACAGAAGATACGTGATGTCAAACAGAAATTTTGCTGCCAAAAATGGTTCAATACAATCCAATCCATCAAAATCAAATTACTAATTCTGTCCCTGTACTAAACCAACTCCTTCAGTTGTTTATGAGGTCAGCTTGGACTTTCAATTTTTTTAAGAAACTACGAAGGAGAAAGGGGAAGGGGAGAAATAAGTCATCCATCACAACACATTAAAAATAAAATAATTAAATAATTAAAAAAAATCCAAAAAGACAAGAGAAGTGGGGCAACCAGCAAACACTACAAAACAACCAGCACATTGCAACCGAAGCCTAAGGACAATTGGAAATGGGCCAAAAGGACGCCTTGCCCATTTGAAATTTGGCTTCTCAGCCAAAAAATAGGCCACCATGAAAGGTTGATTAAAGCAACAAACTAAAAGTCCGAAGGAGTAGTTCAATTGACTGTAGATCATACCTAATAAAGCGGAGGTCACTCTCCCTTCCATTGTATGGACATGTTAAAAAAACAACAAACCAAAGGTGGATATGCTTGTAGCGTATGAACTTGGAAGCTACTACAGAAAAGAAAAGAACACTAGAACTAGCTAGATCAGATTCGGAGCTACTTGAGCAAAGCAATACCATGATATCAAGAGAGACAGGTACCTGATGAAGGTGTTGGGAATATTGCATTTGAGTGTGCAACTAGATATGTGAGTACCGTCCTCAAAGAGGTAACTCAATTGGTTATGGACCACACCTAATGAAACGGAAATCACTAATTTAAATCCTCCCTCCCCCTTCCCTTGTATAGACATGTCAAAATATATATATGTGTGTGTGTGAGAGAGAGAGAGTCTCTATATATAAAAAGAGGGTACTATCTTATGAAGATTCATAAGAGAAATAACGATGAATCAATTAACCTTAAGGGTGGTAAAAAAAATAAAAATAATAATAATAATAACAAAATTCAAACTGGTGTGGCAGCAATGATCACTACAAAAAACACGCATTTTCCTAACGTGTCTACTATTCATTTTTTTTGCCACATCACCATTTACTAACATGTCAAAAACTAACACATTAGTAATGATATTTAGTAACATGGCAAAATGCCACGTTACCAATTGCTAACATGTGATGATTGCCACGTTAGCAACTTGTAACGTGTCATATTTACCACGTTAGTAGTAGGAAATATTTAAAAAAATAAAAAACAAAAAATATATATTACTAACGTTTGAGTAATAACACCTTACCAATTGCTAACATGTAATTAATGCCATGTTAGCAATTTGTAATGTGTCATATGTACCACATTAGTAATGGGAAATATTTAAAAAAAAATTAAAAAATAAAAATATTTTCCTAACATGTGAGAAATAACATGTTACCAATTGCTAATGTGTGATTAATGTCACGTTAGCTTTTTGTAATGTATTATATTTAACACGTTAGTAATGGAAAATATTTTTAAAAAAATATTAAAAACAAAAATATTTCCCTAACGTGTAAGTAATACCAAGTTAGTAATGGAAAATTTTAAAAAAATAAAATTAATTTGCTAACTTTTTTATTTAATTCAGATACCATAAATAGTAACCTATTTAATTCATATTTAGGGTTATATATCTATAGTGAGCAATTAGTTAGAAAGGTAAAAAATAAAAATAAACAGTAGTGTACGTATGTAAACTTTACGGAATCAATATCTAATTTGACCAAACTAATATATAGAATCTAACATGATCTATCATTATGTAGTTGCAGAAGGACGTTTGCTGTATCACACTCTACTCATTTGATCAGCCAACCGGACTACTGAACTATGGTGTGAATATGCATGGTGAAGGCCAAGAGCAAAACCCATGGGGCCACCTTGAAACTGGGGTTTGGGGGCTTGATGATTATTAAATCCGTATATGTTCATCATAGGTGGCTCAGATTTGAAGGTATTCATTGGTCTTGGCTGGTTCAACTCATCCAGTTGGGGTGCATATCATCGCTGCATTGCCGATGTATTCATTATGTGAGACAAGTCGGCTACCAGACCTAGATGCCCATAATTAAGGAGATGACATCCATCCCAACGGGCCATACTGAGGATCATGACCTACTGGATAATTTCTTCTCACGCGGCTTGCAATTAGTCATTTCTCACGCTATTTAGGTGGTAACAATCCCACGTTAGCAATAGGGTGACATGGCATATTTCCCACGTTACCATATGTGGTTTTTAATTATTTTATTATTAATATTAAATAATATATATATTACTACATATAGTAACCTAATTAATTAACCTAATATTAAACTACAAAAAATTAGGTAATGAATTTAATTTTTAAGAGAACTTATAAAAAAAAAAAACTTATAAAAAAAAAAAAAAAAAATTGCTAACGTAGCGTATAGGCCACATTAGCCATTTCCTAACGTGGCATATATAGCACGTTAGAAAATACTAACGTGGCATATATGACACGTTAGGAAATGTTTCTTTCCTTTTTTTTTTTCTTTTAAAAAAAAAAGAGATAATATATATTATTTATATTAACCTAATTAGTATGTATATATATATACTAATCTTATTATATATACATATTTATAGCCCTTAATTAACTAAGTTACAAAATATATATAAATATATGTAGCTACTCGTTCCTCCAAGTCTCTAGCCCTATAGTCAGAACTAGGACTAACACGAGTCAACAATATTTGAGTCCCACTTGAGTAAGGCTTCTCGCTATGTCTGATGTACTTTTTGGCCATCTTATCGTATAGGCTGGCCTGGCTCCCATGTTGATGGCGTTTCTCACCAATGTTTTAGAATTTGAAATAATTGCATAAATGGCACGGTTATTGGCAAGTAATTAATTAATAAGTTGTGTACAATTGTAAAGTAATTAAACTATCATCTAGCTATAGTTAGGTTGGTCGATATGCTTTTTAAAACACAATATTTTTTATTTTACTTAATGAATCTTATTTCTCCACAAAAAAAAAAAAAAGTTACTAACGTGTGGCAAACATGCCACGTCACCCTATTGCTAATGTGGCATGTATGCCACGTTAGTAAATGGTAATGTGGTAATAATGCCACGTTAGCAATATGGTGACGTGGCTTGTTTGCCATATTAGGAAATGTGTTTTTAATTATTTTAGTATTAATATTAAATAATATATATTATTATAGTAACCTAATTAACCTAATTAATGAACCTTATTATATATAGTAACCTAAATAATATATATATATTAATCTCATTACATATACATATATATTATAACCCTTACGTAATTCATTAAGTTACAAATATATATATATATAGTGTTATATAATTAATATGGTCACTCATTATATAATTAATATTATATATTTACGGTTATATATATATATACATATATATATATATATAACAAGGCGGAACCGTGTTGGGTTGGGGGGACGAATGTCCCCCCAAAATTTCTTAAAATTTTAAAATTTACCCTTAAAATTTATGATTTTTTAAGAAATGTCCCCCCAAAATTTCTTAAAATTTTAAAATTTACCCTTAAAAGTTAGGATTTTTTAAGAAATGTCCCCCAAAAATTAAAATTTTACCCCAAAATTTCTTAAAATTTTAAAATTTACCCCTAAAATTTAAGATTTTTTAAGAAATGTCCCTCCAAAATTAAAATTTTACCCTTAAATTTTTACTTTTTAAAATTTTGTCCCCCCACCCTTAAAAGTCTGGTTCCGCCTCTGATATATAATATATATAAATAGTGATTAACCCATTTGGCATGCATGTAGGAGTATCGATAAAATAATAAATAAAACAATGTGACAAATCTCATCCCAAATAGAGCCGAACCAACGAAAATCATGATTGATTCCCTAGCTTTTTTCTCTTCTCTTCCTTCCTCTCTCCTCCTCTGCAATGGCGCACTACGGTATTCATCATAAGTTAGAATCTAATCTCCATCGCTCAAAATGAAAATTCATGTGTTATTAACATATACGCCAATTTTCAGTTCAATTGAATCACAAACACTAGTCAATCAGTGCTTTTGGTGAAGAGGCAGTATGGTCCGTAAGGATTCATTATAAAAAAATTCAAAAAAATTTTGGATGCATGCAGCCCATGCATAAGTTACTTGTATATATATATATGCATGCAGCTCATGAACTAGGATTTTTTTTTTTAAAAAAAAAAAAATTCACCATTGGTGACGTGGCATTATGCCACGTTAGCATATGCTAACATGGCACAATACCACACGTCACCAAATGGTGACATGGGTATAACCCACACATTAGGAAAAGGGGGGGACGCGTGGCCCACTGCATGCACCCCTTCCCTTTCTTCCTTTCCCCATTTTCTTCCCCGCTACTTTTCCCCCCCTCCTCCCGCGTGCAACACCCTATCTCCCCTCTCCCTGGCCGGCCTCTCCCCTTTTCCCTTGCTCCATTCTTTCACCCCTCCTCCCACGCAGCTCCTCCTAAACCCTATTCCCGGCCTGCAGCTGGTTTATTTTTTTCCCCTCCTCCCCACAGCTCTCTCCCTCCACCGCCTCTGGTGAATCCGCCCTTCTCCAATGCTCCGGCAAGCTCCCCCTTCTCCTCCGGCAAGCTCACCCTCCTCTCCGGGCCAGCTCTCTCTCCATCTCCGATATGCATGCAAGTGTATATATATACATTTTTTTGTTTGTTATTATTTTCATTATTATTATTATTTTAATTGCTTACTACACCAATATTCAGTTAATTAATTGCTAGCTTGTTGATGTTTTGAGTTAAGGGCTTTGATTAATATTAAGGGTTTAGTGGAAGAAAAATGTAGCGGGTGTTAGCAGTGAGAAATTTCAATAGCAAGTAATTGAGTTCGATCTAATTAGGGTAGTGTGAGAAATTTCAAAATTTATTTACAAGATGATATGTCTTGTAGTTAGAACTCACTGTATATTAAAGAACTACTTCTTTCCATTTGAATCAATAAATTAAATCTATTGAGAGCTTCATAATCATCAAAGTATCATTTTATGAGTTAGAGTTTCCGGATACACAATGATCATCCACTTTTTAATGTGGTATACATGCTGAAAATGATTTTTTTTTTTGAAGAGTTGTTTCCTAAAAAATCAATTTTGCTTCCAAATAAAAAAATTAATTTTATAATGAAAAAGCTAGTCATGCAAATATGTTTTAAACACTTTAAAGTTTAAACTGTGTATATCCAACAATTAAGTTAGAGAGTAGCTTTAATTGATTCTTTAACGGATTGATTCATCAAATGATTTTACATGCCTATTTATGATTTTTGAACTCTGTTAAAATGTGTCTGATTGTCAATTGTATATGTGAAACGTGAGAGTATGTTGTTTGATTTGCCGAGGCGGATTCAAAAACCTTAGTACTTTACTTTGATTGTCATTTAAATTATCACTTACTTTAGTTTTGTCACAATTGCACGACCAATTGCGGAACTAGGTTAAAATAGGATCTATTCGAATAGAAAATTGATTTCATCACAAAACACAATTCTCGTGGATCGACCTGCATTTTTACGCCAAGACTTTACTATGACTGCATACACTTGTAGTACTTTATTTTTGGTACACCAAATTTTGGCGCCTGGAATTGTTAGTTTTTGTAAAATTGATTTTTTTATTTGAGTTGATTTTTTTTCTACTAGTTAGTTAATTTTCTTGTTTTATTGCTTGCAAGTTTGTTTATTTATTTTCTATTTTAGTTCCAAAAGAAAAAAGAAGAAGGTGTTTTTTGGTGTTTGCTACAAAAGTTTGGAATTCAATCTCTGCCGAGCACGATCGATCGCAGTCCAGTGCGATCGAATGCACTCGGGGCCAACCTCACGTGTTATGGCGCAACAACGTGAAAGCGAGGCAAGTTCTGATAGTCTCTCGAACGCATAAACTAGACGCCCAAAGGCAATCACGATCGATCGCACTCATTGACGATCGATCGCAGTTACGAACGATTGCATAGCTCTAGCGATCGAGCAGGCTGGATCAACATTAAGCACCACTTTTTGTTTATGACTTTTTAGTTTGTTAATTTTTTTAATTATTTTGTGCCTATTTTTTTTGCTTTCATATTTCAATTGAGTTCTCTATTTTCGTAAATACTTTGCTTTTGCTTTGTTAGTTTATTCTGTTTATCTTGTTTTTATTTTTCTTTTTATTTTTTTATTTTTTATTTATTTTCTTTTATTTTCATTTATTTATTTTTTTTTTGTAAAAAAAAATAAAAACTTGTGTTTGGTGCATGCATGGTCGTAGATCCCAGAACCTAGAGTTGATACCCTTAGATCCCGACATTGATAGAACTCTTAGGAGAACCTTGAGAGCACTCGTGAGTGAGATTAGAGGAGAGATGGGAGACCGACAAGAGAACATACCTGAACATGTGGAGCAACCCATATTTGAAAATGAGAATGTGAGAGCAGAAAACGGAGAGCAAGCCAGGCAATGGCACGTGGACTTCACTACATCACTGTGGGAACTGTTCGCACCTGTTGCGACTAGTTCCTATTCTTGTATAGTGTTACCACCCACCAATGCCACCCATTTCGACTTAAAGCCGCATGTCATCCAACTCTTACCTTCTTTTCATGGATTAGATAATGAGAACCCCTATGGCCATGTTAAGAAGTTTAAAGACATATGTGCCACATTCAAGTTTCAGAACTTTTCTGAAGAGTTGGTTCTCCTTAGACTGTTTCCATTCTCTCTTCACGATAGAGCCAGGGCATGGTTGGATTCCAACATGCCCGGGTCTATCACATCTTGGGAAAGTTTGCTGAGCAAGTTTTATAATAAGTTTTTCCCGATGTCGAAGGTCAATGAATACAGAAAGGAGATTAGCTCTTTCACACAAGAAGAGGATGAGAAATTCTCAGAGAGTTGGGAAAGGTTTAAGGATTTGTTGATAAAGTGCCCTCCACATGGATATGAGAAGTGGAGACTTGTTCAGTTTTTCTACCAATTGTCTCAGCCCAACCGTAGCATGATTGAATCAATGAACGGGGGGGCATTCTTGAGCCTAACGGGAGATTTGGCGTACAAGGCATTGGACAAGCTGTCCGATAGCTCACAAGTTTGGGATTTTATGAGCTGTCGAGATAAATCTGCCCGCATCCCAAAGGAAGGGGGCATCTATGAGTTGAAGGGAGAGACTGAAATGAACATGAAGATAGATGCGCTCACCAAGAGGCTCGATGCTCTCGCTGTAGGTCCATCCATCAATGCTGCCAACACTTACACTGTTGATAGTTGTTCCATCTGTGTGAGTCCTATGCACTCAGCACAGAATTGTCCATCTACACCGGTATTTTATGAGTACCCAATGGAACAAGCGAACGCTTTCAATGATTACCGAAAGCAGTCAACTGGACCTTACTCTGAGACATATAATCCAAGATGGAGGAACCATCCAAACTTTTCATGGAAGCAAAATCAGGGAGGAGCACCTCAGAATGCAAAGACCCAATACCCTCTCGGATTTCAAGCACAGCAGCACAATCAGCCTACTTCTCAAGTGCCTGCATCTTCACCTCAATCAGCTCTGGAAGAAACTATGAGGACGTTCATCCAATCAAATGGCCAGCTGATGCAAGAGCTCCAGAAATCCACTATGATCAATAGCCAGGCCATCCAGGAGGTGAAGAATGCGACCATGGTCAACACCCAAGCTATAGCAAAGATGGAAAATCAAATAGGACAAATAGCGAATCACTTGGGTGAAAGAGAAAAAGGGAAGTTCCCGAGTCAACCCGAGCCGAATCCTAAGGCGTTTGCAGTTGGAAATTCTTCAAATTCGACGAACGGGTAGGGAACATGTGCAAGCGATTGTCACACTGAGGTCGGGGAGACAAGTGGACAATCATGTGGTAGACCCAAAAGTTGACATTGCTGGGCAAGAAGAGGAAGCGAGTGGCAACAAGGAGGAAAGAGATGCTGAGCCATCTACAGCCACTCCCATTGTGAAGGATCCTCCTAGGTCATTTGTACCTAAGGCGCCCTACCCTGAAAGACTACAAGCGCCCAAGAAAGGAGGAAAGTTTGAGGACATTCTAGAGGTGTTCAAGCAAGTCCAGATTAACATTCCATTTTTGGACGCCATCCAGCAAATAACTTCCTATGCCAAGTTCTTGAAGGACTTGATCATTGTAAAGAGGAAGACGAATGTCCCTAAGAAGGCATTCCTAATAGAGCAGGTTAGTTCAATCCTGCAATGCAAGTTACCTATCAAGTACAAGGACCCTGGATGTCCTACCATCACTTGCATGATCGGAGTCAGCCAGATTGAGAGGGCACTATTAGATTTGGGAGCAAGTGTTAATTTGTTACCCTACTCAGTTTATGTGCAGTTGGGACTTGGAGAGTTGAAGCCCACTTCTATGACACTGCAGTTAGCTGACAGGTCAATGAAGGTTCCACGGGGAATAGTGGAGGACGTTCTGATCAAGGTGGATAAGTTTTACTTCCCAGTGGATTTTATTGTGCTTGACATAGAGCCGGTCCATAACCTAGGGAGTCAAATACCGGTGATCTTAGGGCGACCATTCTTAGCTACGGCTAACGCCCTGATTAATTGTAGGACGGGGGTCATGAAGATTTCCTTTGGGAATATGATAGTGGAGTTAAATATCTTCCATATCAGGAAACAACCACTGGAATATGACGAAGCGCAGTGGTATGCTTGATAGAAGATATCATGGAAGAAGGTGGAGGAATCAAGCATGGAGGACCCTCGAGGCATGCTTTGCTCGCTTTGGAGAAGATCCGACTTGGACAAGTTGCTTGAGCAAGCAGATGCTATGTTGGAGACTACTCCTCTAGTGAGTAATGAGAAGGAAGAGACCATTGTTCCCAATCCTCCCAAGAAGGAACTCAAGCTGTTACCTGAAAACCTCAAGTATAAGTTCCTAGGTCCATCGTAGTCTTTGCTGTGATCATAGCTTCAGATTTAATGGATGCTCAAGAGGAGAAGTTATTAGACGTGTTAAGAGAGCATAAGGAAGCTATCGGTTGGACCATTGAGGATATCAAGGGGATCAGCCCCTTGGTGGTAATGCACAAGATACATTTGGAGGAGAATGCCAAGCCATCGAGGGAGCCACAAAGAAGGCTCAACCCAGCCATGCAGGAAGTTGTTAGAGCTGAAGTGATTAAGCTGTTAGATGCTGGGATCATATATCCAATCTCTGACAGCAAATGGGTGAGCCCAATTCATGTCGTGCCTAAGCGGGCTGGATTGACGGTAGTTAAGAACAAAGATGACGAGTTGGTGCCAACTCGTGTTCAATCAGGATGGAGAGTTTGCATTGACTACCGCAAGTTGAATGCCGCCACCAGGAAGGATCACTTCCCACTCCCGTTTATCGATCAGATGGTGGAGCGGTTGGCTGGGCACGAGTACTATTGTTTTTTGGATGGTTATTCTGGGTATAACCAGGTCCCTGTGGACCCCGAAGATCAAGAGAAGACGACTTTCACCTGTCCTTTTGGGACGTTCGCCTATCGTCGCATGCCCTTCGGGTTATGCAATGCACCTGCTACTTTTTAGCGGTGCATGATCAGCATATTTTCTGACATGGTAGAACGTTTCCTTGAGATTTTCATGGATGACTTCTCGGTCTTTGGTTCATCTTTGAAGAGTGTTTGCATCGCCTCACCGGTCTTGGTGAGATGCAAAGAAAAGAACCTTGTGCTTAATTGGGAGAAGTGCCATTTCATGGTAAAGCAAGGTATTGTATCGGGGCACGCCATATCTCAACGGGGATTGAGGTTTTGACAAAGTGAAGGTGGATCGATCTCCAACCTTCCACCCCCACGCACGGTGAAAGATGTTCATTCTTTTCTAGGCCATGCAGGATTTTACAAGCGATTCATAAAGGACTTGACAAGATCGCCCGCCCATGTGCAAGTTGTTGGTGAAAGAGACCTGCTTATTTTTGATGAGGAGTGTAAGCAAGCATTCGGGCTCAAAAAGATTCGCGTCCACATTATTATTCACCACCCAAGTGGGTGCACCTTTTGAGATAATGTGACGCGTCGACACGCTGTTGAGATTTTGGGGCAGCGTATTGACAAACTCTCCCATGTCATTTACTATGCAAGTAGAACTCTGAACGACAGCCAACAACTCTTTCTCAGTGGTGGAATAATTGAGTTGCAAGTTTTGTGTTCAATTATACGACCCTCTTTCAGAACTAGGTTAAAATAGGGTTAATCTAGGTAGTATTAGTTTTTGAACAAATGCCGTTCTATGTGGTTCGATCCTGCATTTTCAGCAGCGCTACGAGTCAGACTGGTGCTTTGCATATCAAATTTTGGCATCGTTGCCGGGGAACGGTTGTTTTTGTTTAAATTAATATTATTTTTAGATTGATTTTATTTTTCTTCTAGTATCTATTTTATGTAATTTCAATTCTGTTCATAGTTTATTTTTGCATTTTAATTAATTTTTGTTAACTTTTAAGAACAGTGTTTGGCTAATTTCTAGTTTAATTTGGTTTTTGAAAAATCAGGCGCTGACAGTGTGGTCGAACGCAGTTCTTGCGATCAAACACACTTGGGCCTTTTCCTTGCTGTGTCGTATCTGCGCTCGCCTGACATGCTTCTACGTGCGAGCGCACTGATGTGGTGATTTGTTGACCAAATTTATCAATAATAAAATTAAACCATTCGCAATAGAACGAATCCTATAGGATAGGGCTATATTGAGGGTGTCGAACCTCAAGGACTGTAGGGGTTTCGTTACTAAATTC
The DNA here is from genome assembly GCA_013348765.1 of Carpinus viminea. Taxonomy (NCBI): domain Eukaryota; kingdom Viridiplantae; phylum Streptophyta; class Magnoliopsida; order Fagales; family Betulaceae; genus Carpinus; species Carpinus viminea. The sequence continues at coordinate 25,388,771 of CP054670.1, read as the reverse complement.
GAAAGACTAAATTTAACCTAATTAATTAAAAGAGAATTGTTTTGATTTTATTCTCTAAAAGTAAATGCATAAAATAAAAGATAATTAAAATATAAGAAGGAAAGTGTAGGGTATTGACTTCACCTCTATCCGCACAACAATGGTCAATTAGATTCAACTCCAGAAATTCATTCTATGCATGTTATAATTAAACAAGAAACTACTTGATTAAAGAGTAAGGATAATCTATCTTCGGTTGGCACGGATTGTCCACCTAACCACTAAGATGCGGCACGACCCGTCTTCCCTAGGCATAAATTATAAAACCCTTTAATAAGTTTCATACAATTAATGGAATAGCATAACCCATCTTTGGTTGTCACGGATCGTCTACCTAAATTATACTAAACTAGGGTGTAGTACGACCCGTCTTCCCTAGGCATGGCCTATCTTAATCCTATTAATCATATGCCTATTAAACCCATTATATAACCATCATCCCCATAATCACAAAAAATAAGAATGATTTGAGTTCAATAAAAGTAAAATACTTTCTAAGACAAGATAAGAATTTCACAAATATTGAATTGGAATTTAAGAACAATTGCATTTAATAATTAAGAACGGAATTCAATTGTAGCAATTCTCACAGTTATATAATCAACATACATAAATTGAAAATCTGGAATTTAAATACAATCAAATTATTGTGCTTGGATAGGGTTACATCAATACCCCACAAAGGGGTTAGCCGCTCATGACTCCGCTAAGCCTCCAAGAATTATTTTCTGTCTAAAACTAAGGTCCTCTTTTCTCTTGAAGTATAGATGCTTATTTATAGGGAGTAACAAGTCCTATAAGCCCTAGTAAACCTAGAAAATTCGGAATTCATTCTCCTAGTTGAATTAGGAGTCAATCCATGTACAAGTAGGAAAAGGATTCGTCCAGATTTGCCTCCTTCACTTGCGGGACGATTTTTGCATAGTGCGAGTCCGATTTAGGAAAATTCTATTTCAGTATGATTTGTATAATTTTGAATTATCTTTCTAATGCCGCTGGAATCACCTCAATCCGATATTTGAGCTGAAATTTATGGCCAAAATACTGAGATGTATTCAAAATCTGAAATTCTATCCGATCCGATTTTGACTAAAAGTGGAGAAATTCCGATTTATCCTTTTCTTGTTATGATTAAACTTAACCACATCATATATATCCTCTATTGTGATTGGTTAAGCTTAATCATATCTTCTAGGTCCACTCAAATTGTGCTTTAAACCCAAATTTAATGGTTTTTCTTGCATTTTTATTAAATACCTGAAAACACAAAAACAACACAAAATCAAACAAATAACAATGCTAAGGAACTAACAAATGTGAGTTAAGGGACTTGAATGTGCAACATTCGGCGCTTATCACGCACTCCCCTGTCAGAATAAGCAGTGCAGTGCTATGTTCGAACGCACCTCTCTGTTGCATTGAGCGCACTTGCGTACCGTTACATATCATGCGTATCCGATCGAACGTCTTTGCTGCGCTCGCTTCTGCATCAACATACCGGTATGTATTTTCTATTTTGATTAATTGTTAATTTAGTTTTAATTGATCTTTCTGCCTGTTTTTAGCATGATTTCTGCTGTTGTTGGTTGTGTTTAGATTATTTTAATTTTTAAGTGATTAATTAGTTTTAATTGTTAGTTTAGTAGTTTAGTTAAATTTATACTTAAGTGTTTAATTGTTTTGCCATGTTAGTTTTTATTTGTTTTACCTAGGTTGTCAATATTTTTCTCTTTCTATTAATGTTGCCTGTGTTCATATTTGTTTAAAATTGTTTAGTTTTAATTCATTTAAGTGCATATAGGTTGCTATTTTCGTAGTTTGATTGTAAGTAGTGTTTATATTCATCTAGGCTATTGTAGTTGTCCTTTATTTGCTGTTTTAATTCCCTGTTTTTATTGTTTTTCCATGCATGTTTGCTTGTTTAGCTTGCTGTTTTTCCTTAGTGTTTAGTTAAATTTTTGTTAGTTTATGCATGGTCGGCGATCCTTGAACCTAGAATTAACACCATTAGATCCCGACTTAGAAAGAAACATTAGGATAGCGCGTCGAGCTCAAGTGGAGATGGGGGATAATCAAAGGAATCCAAGGGTGGAGGAGCACCAGGATGATCAAAGGAATTCAAGAAGGGAGGAGCACGAGGATTATCAAGATGCAAGAGATGGGAACGGGGAGAGTAGAAGAGCTTATGACGTGGATTTCACGACATCACTCTGGGAATTGTTCACACCTACTGCGGTCAGTTCCCATTCGTGCATAGTGTTACCACCGACTAATGTAACTCACTATAATCTAAAGCCACACGTGATTCAAATGTTACCATCCTTTTACGGCTTAGATCATGAAAACCCATATTCTCATGTGAAGAAATTCAAAAACATCTGTGCTACCACCAAATTTCAAAACTTTTCTGAGGAATCTGTTCACCTTAGACTCTTTCCTTTCTCACTTCATGATAGAGCTACGGAGTGGTTGGACTCCAATGCACCTGGCTCCATCACATCCTAGGAGGAACTGTTGAAGCAATTTTACAACAAGTTTTTTCCGATGTCCAAAGTAAATGAGGCAAGAAAGGAAATCAGTTCCTTTACTCAAGATGAGGATGAGAAATTCTCAGAATGTTGGGCACGGTTCAAAGATCTGTTGATGAAGTGTCCCCCTCATGGTTATGAAAAATGGCGTCTGGTGTAATTCTTTTACCGAGGGCTGTCTCAGCCCAACTGTAGTATGATAGAGTTGATGAATGGAGGGGCATTTCTAAACTTAACGGGAGATTTAGCCTATAAAGCTTTGGAGAAAATTGCCGACAACTCCCAACATTGGGATTTCACAAGTTGTCGAGACAAATCTGCCCGAAACCCTAAGAAAGGGGGCATCCTTGAGTTAAAAGGAGACACAGAGCTGTCTCAAAGGATGGATAACATTGTCAAGAGATTGGATGCTCTAAGTGTAGGAAAACCTGTCAATGCAACAAACACATTTCCTGTTGAGAGTTGTTACCGTACTGCTAGTCCCATGCACCGCAATGATAGTTTTTGCTGAGATGGAACAAGTGAACGCTTTCAACAACTTTCAAAAGCCGTCCAGTGTACCATATTCTAAGACATATAATCTAGGGTGGAGAATTCACCCTAATTTCTCTTGGAAGCAGAATCAACCCACCACAAATCAAGGAAGAGCCCTACATCCTCACAATCATTATCCCCCAGGATTTTCTTCTTCTTACCAAAATCATGGACGCTCAGCTCCACCAACGTTATCATCATCTTATCAAGCCCCCACTCAAGCCCCAGCTTCATCAACATAGTCACTGGAAGAGACCATGAGGGACTTTATGAAAATGACTGGTCAATCAATCAATGATGTGAGGCATTCCACCATGGTGAACACCCAGGCAATCTCGAAGTTGGAGATGCATATGGGATAGTTAGCAAATCACCTTGGTGAGAGAGACAAGGGAAAGCTCCCTAGCCAAGTAGTGAACAACCCTAAAGCATGCAGTATTGGAAATTCTTCAAATCAGGAGCATATATAGGCGATTGTCACTCTGAGGTTAGGGAAGAGTGGACAATCAGGTGGTGGACCCAGAAGCAAACCATGCTGAGGAAGAAGAGCAAAAATAGGAAGAGGGTGACAATCAGAAGGAAGGAGATGCTGAGCTATCTACAGTCACCCCAGTTGTTAAGGAACCTCCTAGGGCGCTTGTGCCAAAAGCACCTTGCCCTGAAAGATTACAAGTGCCTAGGAATGGAGGGAAGTTAGAGGACATTCTGGAGGTGTTCAAACAAGTCCAAATAAATATTCCATTTTTGGACGCCATCCAGCAAATCCCTTTATACGCCAAGTTCTTGAAGGACTTGGTCACAGTGAAGAGGAAAACTAATGTCCCTAAAAAGGCATTCATGACCGAGCAAGTTAGTGCTATCCTACAATGCAAGTTACCTCTCAAGTACAAGGACCCTAGATGTCCTACAATTACTTGCATGAGCCAGATTGAGAGGGCACTATTGGATTTGGGAGAAAGTGTGAATTTGTTGTCCTACTCAATCTATTTGCAGTTAGGGCTAGGAGAGCTGAAGCCCACATCCATGACACTGCAACTTGCTGATCGGTCGATAAAGATTCTACGGGGAATAGTTGAGGATGTTAATATGGTAATTTTGTGACCAAAATTATCAATTATAAAAATACCACTCGCAGTAGGACAAATCTTTGTTGGATACGGCTATAGAGAGGGTGTCGAACCTCAAGGACTGCAGGGGTTTTGTTATTAAATTTGAAAGATTAAAATTAACTTAATTAAAAAGATATTTGTTTTGATTTTGTTTTCTAAAAGTAAATGCATAAAATAAAAGATAATTAAAATATGAAAGAGAGTGTAGGGTATTGACTTCACCTCTATTCGCACAATGGTTAATCAGATTCAATTCCAGAAATTCATTCTATGCATGTTATAATTAAACAAGAAACTACCATATTAAAGAGTAAGGATAATCTATCTTCGGTTGGCACGGATCATCCACCTAACCACTAAGATGCAGTACGATCTGTCTTCCCTAAGTATAAACTATAAAACCCTTTAATAAGTTTCATATAATTACTGGAATAGCATAACCCATCTTTGGTTGGCACGGATCGTCTACCTAAATTACACTAAACTAAGGTGTAGTACGACCCGTCTTTCATAGGCATGGCCTATCTTAATCCTATTAATCATATGTCTATTAAAACCTATTATATAACCATCATCCTCATAATCACAGAAAATAAGAATGATTTGAGTTCAATAAAAGTAAAATACTTTCTAAGACAAGATAAGAATTTCACAAATATTGATTTTGGAATTTAAGAACAATTGCATTTAATAATTAAGAACATAATTCAATTGTAGCAATTCTCACAGTTATATAATCAACATACATAAATTGAAAGTCTGGAATTTAAATACAATCAAACCATTGTGCTTGGAAAGGGTTACATCAACACCCCACAAAGGGGTTTAGCCGCTCATGACTCCGCTAAGTCTCCGAGAAATATTTTCTATCTAAAACTAAGTATATCTATCTCTTGAAGCTTAGAGGCCTATTTATAGGGACTAAACAAGCCTTAGAAGCCCTAGGAAACCTAGAAAATTCAGATTTTAATCTCCTAGTCGAATTAGGAAGCAATCCACGTACAAGTAGGAAAAGGATTCGTCCAGATTTGGCATAGCGGGAGTCCGATTTAGGAAAATCCTATTTCAGCATGATTTGTATAATTTTGAATTAGCTTTCCAATGCCGCTGGAATCACCTTAATCCGATATTTGAGCTGAAATTTATTGCCAAATTACTGAGACATGTTCAAAATCTAAAATTCTATCCGATCCGATTTTGACTCTAAGTGGAGCAATTCCGATTTTATTCTTTCCTTGATTTAATTAAACTTAAACACATCATATATATCCTCTATTGTGATTGGTTAAGCTTAATCATATCTTCTAGGTCCTCTCAAATTGTGCTTTAAACCCAAAATTAATAGTTTTTCTTGCATCTTTATTAAATACCTGAAAACACAAAATCAAACAAACTAAGGAATTAACAAATGCGAGTTAAGGGGCTTGAATGTGCAACATTCGGCGCTTATCAGATGTACTGATTAAAGTGGACAAATTTTATTTTCCCGTGGATTTTATTGTGTTGGACACAGAGCCAGTTCAGGTGATAGGGAGTGAGATCCCTGTGATTCTAGGGCGACCATTTTTAACTACGGCTAACACCCTGATAAATTGTAGGCCGGGGGTGATAAAGATTTCTTTTGGAAATATGACGGTAGAGTTGAACATTTTTCACATCAGAAAACAACCACTCGATTATGACCAAATGAATCAAGTATGCTTGATTGAGGAGATAATTGATGAAGTCATTGAAGAATCAAGCATAGAGGACCCCCTAGAAGCATGCCTTGCTCAGTTTGGTGAAGATTTGGATTTGGATAAACTTATGGAGCAAGCAGAAGCACTTTTGGAGACTACTCCTTTGGTGAGCGAAGAGAAGGAGGAGATAGCAGTACTTGATTCCCCGAAGAAGGAACTTAAGCCATTACCTGATAGTCTTTAGTACAAGTTCCTAGGTCCAGCTAAGTCCTTACCTGTGATTATAGCTTCAGACTTGATAGATGCTCAAGAGGAGGAATTGTTAGAAGGCTCAACCTAGCAACGCAAGAGGTTGTGAGAGCATAAGTGATAAAATTGTTAGATGCTGGGATCATCTATCCAATTTCTGATAGCAAGTGGGTGAGCCCGATACATGTGCCCAAGTAGGGGCTGATGAGTGAAGAACGGATAACGAGTTGGTGCCAACTCAATTCACCAGATGGAGAGTTTGTATAGACTACCGTGAGTTGAACGCTGCCACCAAGAAAGATCACTTTCCTCTTCCATTCATTGATCAGATGGTGGAGCATTTAGCTGGGCACGAGTATTATTGCTTTTTGGATGGTTATTCCAGATATAACCAGGTCCCAGTGGACCCCAAAGACCAGGAGAAGACTATATTTACATGTCCCTTTGGGACATTTGCCTATTGTCGCATGCCTTTTGAGCTGTGTAATGCACCTGCTACTTTTCAGTGGTGCATAATCAGCATATTTTCCGACATGGTAGAGCGATTTATGGAGATCTTCATGGATGACTTCTCCGTCTTCGGTTCATCTTTTTTGGAGTGTTTGCACCGTTTCACATTGGTGTTAGTGAGATGCAAGGAGAAGAACCTTGTGCTTAACTAGGAGAAATGCCATTTTATGGTTAAGCAGGGGATAGTACTGGGGCATGTCATATCTCAGAGGGGTATTGAGGTTGACTAGGCGAAGGTAGATTTGATCTCTAACCTTCCACCCCCACATACTGTGAAGGAAATCTGTTCCTTTTTGGGCCATGCAAGGTTCTATAGGCGATTCATCAAGGATTTCAGCAAGATCGCCAGGCCCTTGTGTAGGTTGTTGGCCAAAGAGACTTCATTTGAATTTGATGAAGAATGTTTGAAAGCATTCGGGGCTCTGAAGGAGATTCTAACGTCCACACCAGTGATTAGACCACCCAGTTGGGGTGAACCATTTGAGATTATGTGTGACGCGTCAGATTATGCAGTTGGAGTTGTTTTGGGGCAGGGCATTGAGAAACTTCCTCATGTGATTTACTATGCGAGCAGGACTCTGAACGACGCATAACTCAATTACTCCACCACAAAAAAGGAGTTGTTGGCGGTCATTTTTGCACTGGACAAGTTTAGATCCTATTTGTTAGGATCTAAAATCATTATCTATTTGGATCACGCGGCATTGAAGTATCTTTTCTCCAAGAAAGATGCTAAATCCCGTTTGATTCGATGGATTTTGCTACTTCAAGAGTTTGACATAGAAATTCGGAATAAGAAAGGAACCGAAAATGTGGTGGCTGATTATTTGTCTAGGTTGACCGTGGATTTCACCGAGGACGCCACTCCCATTTCTAAGACCTTTCTTGATGAGCAATTGATACACATTGCTCACAATCCCACCTTGGTTTGTTGACATGGTGAACTATCTTGTTACCGACCAAATGCCTTTGCATTGGGGGCAACAAGATAAGCTCAAATTTTTGTCCAAGGTGAAATCCTTTCTTTGGGATGATCCTTATCTGTTCAAGTATTGTCCCGATCAGATCATTAGGAGATGCATACCTGAATTTGACCAAACAAATGTCATCTCCTTTTGTCATGATCATGCATGTGGAGGCCATTTCAGTGCAAACAAGACCGCTGCAAAGATTTTGCAGTGTGGATTTTATTGGCTCACCATGTTTTGGAGAACGCTGCTTATTGCACATCTTGTGAGCTATCGTAAACTGGGAGTATTTCAAAGAGGAATATGATGCCCCTCAATCCCATTTTTGTAGTTGAGATTTTTTATGTATGAGGCATCGATTTCATGGGAACTTTCCCAGACTCCTTCGGATTTCTATACATTTTGGTTGCTGTGGACTATGTGTCCAAATGGGTGGAGGCGGTTGCGTGCAAGACCAATGACCACAGAGCTGTGGTCAAATTTTTTAAGGACACTATTTTCGCTCGATTTGGTACACCTAGAGCGATAATCAGTGATGGAGGTACGCACTTCTGCAACCGGATTTTGAGCAGCTGATGAAGAAGTATTTCATCACACATAAGGTTGCCACCCTTTATCACCCACAGACGAGTGGGCAGTGTAATGCCCCGAGAATTAATTAACTTGTAATTAATTCAACGGTTCGTCTCCCAGCCTTGTTCCACTCCGAACAAGACCTCTGGGACCTCTACTCCTCAAAAATAGAGGATACTAAGCGCGGAAGTAATAAAGCATCAGAACATAAATCAAGATAACCGAGCATCTAGTTAAAGATCATTGAAGCGGAAATCATACTATATACATCAAGATTACAAGGGATCTATGCTAATCCTTAATATGCAAGCAAGCATGCATCAAGCCCTAATGTCTACAACATAACTCAAAAGTACTAATTACCATGAGTACCCCCAGAGCATCTAGTTAAAGATCATTGAAGCGGAAATCATACTATATACATCGACAAGGGATCTATGCTAATCCTTAATATGCAAGCAAGCATGCATCAAGCCCTAATGTCTACAACATAACTCAAAAGTACTAATTACCATGAGTACCCGCTTAAGCTTGCAATAAGTCCTCAAGCATCTCCTGGATCGAATCCTCCACAAGAACCAGATGCTTCACCGTATCCACTATCTAGAACAGCATAATCGTATATATGGAGAAAAAAGGAAAATAATACAACGGTAAATCTAATGACTTAGTGAGTAGAAATCCATATGATGTACCCGTCATTAATTTGTGGATTCTTTTATTTATAAAACACATGCAGCATTATGAGATGACAGTTATGATGCAGGCGATATATATAATATAATATATGCTATAATCATAAGTAACAGTAATAGTTCAACAATATGGTCTACTCGAGATATTACCCCTTCTTAGCAAGGTTGACGCTGTCCCGAGAGACTTGTAGTACAATGCCAATGCCCCAACAATTGCGAAACATACCATGTGTAACATTAGCGGCACGACCGAGTTCAACCTTAAGTGGCCCACACCGCTAATGATGTCCGTCCTATAGTGACCATCCATTGGGAATGGCTGCATCATTGGTCACGAGTCATTGGATCCAAAGCCCCCACACACGCACACATTGACCATAAAGCTAACCCATATAGTAAGCCTATGGCCATTACTACCGCACGTACCGGTGTACCTTGTCTTACGATGCAATTAGTCTTATAAATCTTTTACATGCACAGTTTTATAAGTCTCACTATTATCTTGTTAACAAACACACGTTTTCACAAAAGAGAGTTCCTCGTAGTTCCAAAATGTATTTCATGAGAGTTGCAAAACATGCATGTGCAATAACAGCAAAGCATCCATGTGAGTTCGTACTCACCCGGGACGTAAAGCTCCTCCATGTAATTCCCTTGAGGCTCCATAACCTCGAATACTGAGAAAAGATCTATCATCAATTCTATTTTTACTAAAGCACAACTCTATAACAAGGAAACAAGAGCTATGGGACGGTTGGTGAAAATAGGGTTTCGTCCACTAAGTCACGATGGGCCGTACGTTCGGTCACGAGACCATACATCCGCTCTGACGTCTTTCGGGGAGAACCTCATTTTCTCTCCACTGTCTGCCTATTCTCCGACTCCTAAGGCCAACAAAGCTCCCTAAGGCCTCCTAACGCAGATCGAAACCTCCATGCAAAGAAACAACGCTAAGCTTAACAAAATGCTAGCCTAAGCAAGATTAAAGAATAACTAAGCTAGCAACATAGAACAATAATCGAGCAGCGTAACGACGTATTAAAAAGCTAAGGAAACCGAGCGTTACCTCCTTGAAGCAAAACCTCAAGAGTTTCTTCCTCTAGCAGCACAGAAACCTCACAAACACTCACAAACTTCACAAAACACTCACAAACAGCTTACTGGCAGCCTAGGGGCAAAGAGGGGGGTTTAGGGGCGAGAATGGTGTGAAATGGGTGAGGGCATGAGGGGCTATTTATAGGGCTAGAAAGTAGTGGACGTCTGGTCCTAAAGACGTCCGGTACCTTTTCACAGTGGCCCAAAGGCTGTCTTGTACGTATAGGTATTAACCGGAGGATATTTCAAAAAGTAGCGGACGTCCGGTCCTAATGGCGTCACGTCGGTACTATTATTCAATACGGTCCAAAGGCTGTTTTACGATTAGGTATTACGGTGGATTACGTGAATAGTGCCAGTCGTCGCCCCAAAAGTGGCATCGTCTGTCATTTGCTCAAAGTACGAATGTACTTTACGTCAGACATGCGGTGGGGAACCACCATACATCCGCACTAAAGGACAACAGTGTACGTCCGCCAACCCTAGCGTACATCCACACTAAAAGACAAACCAGAAGACAAATTCCCAAAATGCCCTTATGACAGATCCTAGTGACCCAAAGTCCAATTTAACCCTTTAACTAAGCAAGTTATGCTTAGTTAAATATTTGGGTCACTACAGGCAGGTTGAAGTGTCAAATCGTGATCAAACACATTTTGGAGAAAACTGTGAACCCCAGCAGGAAAGATTGGTCTCTATGATTGAATGATACTTTGTGGGTATACAGGACAGCATTTAAGACACCGATTGGGATGTCACCATATCGGTTGGTGTACAGGAAAGCTTGTCATCTTCCTGTCGAGTTGAAGCATCGGGCATACTGGGACATCAAGCAGCTGAACTTCAATTTTTTTAAGGCTGGCTCTCAAAGAAAGCTCCAACTCACTGAATTAGAGGAGCTGAGGAATGATGCTTGTGACAGTTCGAGGAAGTACAAAGAACGCATGAAGAAGGTTCATGACGAGAGCATTCTGACGAGATCTTTTGAGCAGTCGAGAAAGTCCTTCTTTACAATTCTCGATTGCATTTATTCCCTGGCAAGTTGAAATCTCGGTGGACGGGCCCATTCATCATTAGGATAGTGTTTTCTCATGGGCCATTGAGATAAAGGATCCCAAGAATGGTAACACCTTTAAGGTGAACAGACAAAGAGTAAAACCATTCTTGGAGTTAAGGAGTTTAGAGGTTGAGGCTACTCTGTTAGAGGATCCGATTTATACAGAGTGATTGTAGTCTCATATTACGAGTCTGGCTGAAGACGTTAAACTTAGCGCTTGTGGGAGGCACCCCTCATTATGTTTCTTGCTTTATTTTCAGCATTTGTGTCTACTAGTCAAATTTGGGGAAGCATTCTTTTTTGCTATACCTATATTGACCCATCCCCTAGGTTTGTTAATTCAGTCACATTGTGGGCAATGTGACGTTTTAAGTTTGGAGGTGGAGTAGATGTGTGTTTGTATTTGTAAATATTTGTGTAATCATTTTAGTTTGTGTGTGGTTGTAAATATTTTTTTCTGTTTATAAATATCTTTGTAAAAAAAAAGAAAAAAAAAATTTACTTTGCACTCTGCGTCTGAACATAGACAGGGGCTGCATTCGAACTCACTTGCGTTTGTTCGACCGCAGCACCCCATCTCACACACACACTCTTGCATGCATGCATTCGAAAGCACCCTGTACGTTCGAACGCACCCTGAGGGTTCGAACGCAGAGCCCACTCGAGACACACACTCAACACGAATGCGATTGAACGCACTTTTGTACATTCGATCGCATTCGTTTTTAGGCCTCACGTGACCTGCTTTTAGGTCACTTTCTCTTCCTTCCTTCTTCATTTCTCCTGTGCCGTACACCCACTTTCCCCACCTTCTCTCTTCTCCAACACACCCACGCCACAAGCCACCTCCAAACACCACCTCCACACCACTACACCACTTCCCATCACCACCGCGGCATCTCTGAGCCACCACTGCTCACCGCCACGCCACCTCCTACCCTTTTTCACCCCCATTTTCATTGTTTCTCCCCAAAATTCTGAAACCCCCAAAACCCCCAATTTTTCTCCATCTTTCATTATTTTAGGGCACAACTCCATTCATGGATTGTGCCCCTTGGTTGTTAGGTTGTTTTTGTGCATTTTTACAGGGGGTTGGGTTGGATTCGGAAAGGCTTCTCAAACCCTTTGGTTTTGGGTTGCACACCACGTGTTTGACAAAAAGCCCCAACCACTTTCCAGCATGCCTAGAGGGCAAGGGTCGACTTCTCGGTCCTCTGGGACCCGAGCCATGATTGCTAGGTTGCCTTTTGAGAGCCGAAAGCTCATTTTGGAGAACACCTTTGCCATCAAATAGTAGTTCTCCAATAATGATGCTACAAGTTGGGCGGTCCAAGAACTGAAAAACCAGGGTTTGAAGAGGCTATTCAAGCCCGTCGCCTCCACTGCATACGAGCGGCTGGTTAGAGCTTTTTATGAGCATCTGAGTTATGATTGCAGCACGGATGTTCTAGTCTCATCCATCAATGGCAGAGAAGTGGAGGTGACCATAGCCGATGTAGCGGCCGTTTTGAAGTGTAGTCACGAGCCTCCCAAGTCAGAAGTACCTTGGATCGAGTGCCCCTCCATGCTCACACTCGAGGACATCGTTTCTGACATGTGTGAGGGGCAATATGCAGACAAGCACTGGAATGCAGCTAGCAAAGCGAAGATTCCTTGGAATCTTTTGTTCATAAATATGGTGCTGTATAGGAACGTGTGTCCTTTGGGGCACAGGACACAGAGGCGGGACATTTTCCTCAGTGCCCTCTATGTGTTCCACAAAGGATTTTGGTGCTCCATTCCCGAGATCATATGGAGACAGATTTATAAATTCTGGGAAGGAGTGCACCATCGAGTAGCCGAGCACACGAGGACTTGGGTTTGCCTTTCCCTTTTCTCATCACTCACATATTGAGAAAGAAAGGGATTAAAGGCAATGCTACAGATGGGCCGATCACTGAGAGCCCACATTTCGGCCACATCCAGTGGAACCAGAGTTGTTCCGACATGCCCAGAGCCGCACCAGAGCTGGAGCCAGAGCTGGAGCCAGAGCCCATGGACATTCAGGAGATGGCAGTTGAGCAGGAGAGAGCAGCCAGAAGAAGGAAAGTATGAGGAGACAATCACTCTTAGAGCTGCTGATTTTTATGCTCTGTAGGACACCCTGGAGGACATCCGATTCCAGATATCGGACATTCAGAGGATGCACGCCAAGACAGGCTCGAGACACAGGACATGCTTCGAGCCATTCTAGATAGGCTGCCACCAGCCCCATGACGTCTCCATGACGTGTTGGTTATATTTTTCACACCCCATTTGCACTACATTTATATTTTCTTTATCTGCACATTGTGGGCAGTGCGAATTTTGAGTTTGGGGGTATTATTTGTGCACATTTGGTTTTTGATTATGCATTTTATTTTAATTATAGTTTATTTTCTTTTGTGAGCTTAATTTAATGAACACATGATCACTTTGTTAAGGGAATTTAAATTATGTTATTTTCTTTGGCAACATGAGATATTACATTTCAATTTGATTTTCATGAGCACATTTGGCACATAGTTTGTGGGATAAAATGTTGAGTTTGGTCATGCTAGTTTTGTAAGCTTAAATGTAGTTAGGTAACTTGTTGGGAAATAACCATGGTTTATGTTCAAAAAAAAAAAAATGATGATCATTTTGAGCTTTCCACCGAGTAACCGAATCTCGTGCCTCATTAAGCATTGAGAGTTCGCGTAAAAAAGTGAGAAGTTAGACTTGATTAAGCAAAGCTTCATAGCCTTTTTGACTCGAGTTAGTAGGTCCTTAGTGGTGTCTTTACACCTAATGCCCTAAAACCTTTTGGTTTGGGAGTCATTGACTTAACACTTGATACATGGGTCAACTAGACAGCTTAAGGGAGCTAAGCAATAATAAAAATAAAAAATAAAAAATTTTGAAATAAACCTTGGTTATTGTGTCCGATGGGTAGTCTGATGAATTTTGAGTGTCGAAGCATGCATGACTAAGACTAGTGTTGAAATCCCATAATTATGTGTTGAATTCACTTTCACTAGAATTGATTAGTGTGATATCTCATAATGCCATGTTTGTAGCTTGATTGATAATTCCCTGAAAATTGTGAAGATAGTGTTTGTTTGGTTCAGTTTGCTCATGAATAAAACCATAATTATTATATTGTTGCATTGTTGAAAATAAAATGTTTGTGCAATGTTTGTAGGTATCATTCTTGGAAAACCTCATAGACTTCACTCGTCCTCTAAGGAATCCCTAGAGGTTTAAAATGCTTGTTGCATATGCTAAATGCAACCGTTCTCCCACGAAAGTGGACCTATGTTTAAATTGTGTTTTTCATTTTGTTTTGCTAAGGGACTAGCAAAATATAAGTTTGGGGGTATTTGATAAGTACTGTTAAGTGCTTATTCACACCCCTTTATTTATGTTTGTTAGGCCTTTAGCATTGTTAATATCTAACAATTTTAGTTGTTTTTAGTGTTTTGTGATGTGCAGGTCTTTGCATCAAAACATGGCTACAAAGGAGCAAAATGGACTTGATCATAAACGCAAGACTAGGCTCAAACGCAGGTCCAACAAATTTCAGCCTCACGCTGTTGCCCTAACCGGCCCTACGATTCCATCGCTTCTAGCTATGCGCCATGGCGGTTATTTGCGTTCGATCGCAGAGTGTACGATCAAATGCATGCATCAGTGCGTTCGAACGCACGGCCTGCGTTCGAACGCAACCTTGTGACCTGGCAGTACATCAGTTTTCTATAAATAGGCCCCTTAGTGCATTTGAGAGTTTTTTCTTTTGGGCGAGTTTTTAAGAGCATTTGCCATTGTTGGGCCCTACTCTGCCCATTTATTTGTAGTACTTTAGTTTTAATTTAATTTAATGCATTTTTTAAGCTTTCTCTACTTTCTTGTTACATGGGTGGCTAAAATCCTTCAACTAAGGTTGAAGATGAAGCCTCACCCTTAGCATTTCTTTGATGTTTTTACATTTAACGCATTACTTTCCGTCTCTTATTTTCCATACTCGTTCATTTCAATTTCCGTGACAAAAAATTATATTGTTTGTCATTTGTGATGCATCGAAAGTCATCCTTGCTATGTTCCAAGTCGGGTGCACAACGAATGATCAATACTTGATTTAATATCTACTGTGATCCATGGATACAGTGGATGATTTTATCAAGAATTAATAGTCGTTGTAGCTCCTTAATGGTAAACACACCAATTAGTTTGACTTGTGTCATAAAAGGCAATAGAGTGTGATTAAGGGCTAACTCGATAGGCGAAAGTGTGTGTTTTTATGTTTAAACTAACATTTTTATATTGGGTGAGGTTAATCTTTAACCTTAGTTAGTTTTCTCCTTTCATTTACGCTTTTCAGAATAGTTTTAATTTCTGCAAGTTTTGTGTTCGATTATATGACCCTCTTTCGGAACTAAGTTAAAATAGGGTTAATCTAGGTAATATTAGTTTTTGAACAAACGCTGTTCTCTGTGGTTCGATCCTGCAATTCGTAACGCTACACGGTCAACGACTCATGCTATTGCAAGTGCAATCTAATTTGCATATCACCAGATGATGGCGTAGCCAACATTGAATGACTGGGCTGAGAGCATGCAGTCTGCAATCTATTCTCGACATGGAAAAGTTCAAAGATGGCAGTGTCCAAAGTGGGAAAAGGAGAACAATGTGAGAGTTGCACACGAACAGGCTCGAAATCATCACACAAGGCCATCAAAAATTGGTGAAGGTGATGTTGATTTCTACATGTAACATACATCTCAGCATCAGTAGGATCCTTCCAAATAGGGTCAAAAGCATCAATTTAGGTCCATAAAAATTGCATGTGAGCAAGAAAATCATTAATACTCTGACCAAATTCCTGCCTCAGATGGAAAAGCTCAAACAAAAATTGATACTCGTGAGCACCATCCACAGAAGAATAGCGAGAAGCAAGCATATCCCAAGCACCCTCCCTTTGCTTCATCAAAACTGCCAAAGAGCGCATAAATAGATGGGACAATGGTGTTATGGAACCACATAAGAATCTTGTGATGATTACTATTCCAATCAATAAGACGAGTTGTAAAAGCCTCATTTGTTTCAAAAGCCCCTTTAACTAGCTTTTTAACCTCCCCAATCACATAAAGCCAAAGTTTGCGGCCTTTAAGAAAGCTACGCAAAGATGGGGACTAGACCACATAGTTTGTGCCATCCAATATAGTCTAACATGATGAATAATCTCATTTTGTCCCATTTAGAATGGCCAAATGCAAAAACAAACCACAAAAATGAAATCAAAACGGAAAAAAAAATAAAATAATAATAAGTAGAAAGCACCTAATCAACTCTGAAAGTTGAAGTCAACAGTCAAAGTCGTAGCAATAGTCCTGACGTGGTAGTAGGGCTAACATGGTTGCTGGAGTACTGGCGAGTGTGGTGCATGCAAAGGAGGCAACGGCGCTTGGCACATGGATCTCACGCGTAACTTTGAGAGGCGCATAAGGGCACGTGCAACTGGTTATTGTAGCTCTGTCGATAGTTCTGGGGTTGCCGGAAGGAGATCTATTGATCGGTGGGCTGGAAGAAGCAATCGGACCACCGTGGTGGCCGGTGGCGGAATAGTAGTTGCAGAATTACTAAAACTTTGGGCAGCGCATGTGGAAGCATGAGGTCTCTGATGGGACTCTGTGAGACGGCTCTATGATGATCGTCTTCCAAGGTTTCAAGCGGTATATTGATCCACTTAAAACTACGAGGAAAAGATTGAGAACCGAAAAAGGTAGAGTGAAAAATTCATCGGAAAATAGTAGCGATGTCAAAAAAAAATGTTGATGCAAAAAAAAAATTTTAAGGTGATTCTCAGAACCTATGCTTTGATACCAATAGATCCGATCGTGCCATCCAATAGATCTGGATGCGCCTCCATGCGCCTCTGCTAGTTTCATTAACGCCTCGAGAATTAATTAACTAGTAATTAATTCCATGGTTCATCTCCCAACCTTATTCAACTCTGAATAAGACTCCCAGGACCTCTACACCTCGAAAAATAGAGGATACTAAGCAGCGGAAGTAATAAAGTTCTATAAACATTAATTTATCTAACCAGAGCGTCTAGCCAAAGATCATCATGTAGTGAGAATTACACTATATGCATAACATCATTACAAGTGATCTATGCTAAACCTTAATATGCAAGCATCCATCAAGCCCTAAGTTTACAGCATAACTCAGAAGTACTAGTTACCATAAGTACTCGCTTAAGCTTGCAATAAGTCCTCAAGCATCTCCAATCGAATCCTTCACAAGAACTAGATGCTTTGCAGTATCCACTATCTAGAACAACATAATTGTACATATGGAGAAAAAGAGAAATAATACAAGGGTAAGTCCGACGACTTAGTGAGTATAAATGCACATGACGGGTAGTCATTAAATTTGTGGATTTATTTATAAAATACATGCAACATTATGAGATGGCAGCTTATCATGCAGGTGATATATATAATATAATATATGCTTATAATTATGAGTAACAGTAATAGTTCAACAGTATGGTTTACTCGAGATACTACCCCTTCTCGGCAGGGTTGACGTTGTCTCAAGGGACCTATAGTATAATGTTGGTGCCCCAGACATTGCACAATATACCGTATGTAACACTAGCGGCATGACCGAGTCCAACCTCAGGTGGCCCACACCGCTAATGACGTCCGTCCTATAGTGACCATCCATTAGGAATGGCTACATCTTGGTCAGGAAACCATTGGATCCAAAGCCCCCACACGCACACACATTGACCATAAAGCTAACTCGTACAGTAAGCCCATGGCCATCATACCGCACATACCGGGACACCATGTCAGACGATGCAATTAGTCTTATTAGCCTTTTACATGCATAGTTTTACAAGTCTCATTATTATCTTATCAACACACCTTTTCACAAAAGAGAGTTCCCGAAGTTCCAAAATGTATTTCATGAGAGTTGCAAAATATACATGTTTGATATATATAAAATAGATATGCAATGCAGGAAAAGTAACAACAAAGCAGCCATGTGAGTTTGTACTCACCTAAGTTGTAAAACTCCTCCATGTAATTTCCTTGAGGCTCCATAACTTCGAATATTGAGAAAAGACCCATCATTAGTTCTATTTCTATTAAAGCAACTCTAGAACAAGGAAACAGGAGCTATGAGACAGTTGGTGAAAATAGGGTTTCCCTGTCACACTCTGATCATACATCCAGGCTTGAAGCCGTACGTCCATCATGTCACTATGGGCCATATGTTCGGTCACGAGACTATACATCCGCTCCGACGTCTTTCAAGGAGAACCTCATTTTCTCTCCACTATCTGCCTATTCTTCGACTCCTAAGGCCAACAAAGGCTTCCTAAGGCCTTCTAACATAGATCGAAACCTCCATGCAAAGCAATAACGCTAAGCTAACGTAACACTAGCCTAAGCAAGATTAAAGCATAACTAAGGCCAAACTACGACTAACAACATAGAACTATAATCAAGCATAACAACGTAACTAAAGAGATAGGCAACTGAGCATTACCTCTTTGAAGCAAAACTGCAAGAACCTCCACTTCACTAACTACAAATCACAAAACCTCACAAAACACTTACAAACAGCCAACAAGCAGCCTAGGGGCGAAGAAAGGGGTTGAGGGGCGGATTTGGTGTGAAATAGGCGAAGGGTTGAAGGGGTATTTATAAGGCCAAAAAGCGGCGAATGTTTGGCCAAAGTGGCATATGTCCAGTACTATTACACAACGGTCCAAAGGCTATCTCGTACATCTAGGTATTACCTAGAGGATATTCCAAAAAGTAACGGATGTCCGGTACTTTTGAGCGTATGTTTGTTATACTATTCACAGAGTACGGTGTACTATCTATCAGTGGACATTCGATACGGGACCACCATATGTTCGCACTACAGACAATCGGCCCACTTATGCCTTGTCAAATGCTACCATCACCAGTCACTACAGCCTCTCCTAGGCCATTGATCCATTACTTGTGAGAATTTTTTGGGTCAGACTTTAGCTCAGCCGATAAGGCGAGACGGTCTAAGGGTTTCAGGCATGATTAGCCTCTTTCACTTGGCCTTTTTTCTTCCTACTTAGCTCAGCCGACCAGGCGAGATGGTCTAAGGGTTTCAGGCATGATTAGCCTCTTTCACTTGGCCTTTTTTCTTCCTACTTAGCTCAGCCGACCAGGCGAGACGATCTACTAGTTAGAATTTTTGGGTTAGACTTTAGCTCAGTTGACCAGGTGAGACGGTCCAAGGGTTTTAGGCATGATTAGCCTCTTCAACTGGCCAAGACGATCTACTAGTTAGAATTTTTGGGTCAAACTTTAGATCAGCCAACCAGGCAAGATGATCCAAGTGTTTCAAGCATGATTAGCCTCTTCAACCGGCCGAGACAATCTACTAGTTAGAATTTTTAGGTCAGACTTTAGCTTAGCCGACCAGGTGAGACAGTCCAAGGGTTTTAGGCATGATCAGCCTCTTCAACCGGCCGAGACGATCTACTAGTTAGAATTTTTTGGGTCAAAATTTAGCTCAGTCGACCAAGCGAGACGGTCCAAAGGTTACGGGCCAAATAAGCCCTACTTAACAGCCCTACTTTTTTTAGCCAACCAGGCGAGCTTCTTCATTACTAGTATATGGTTTTCAAGTCAAATTACAACTAAGTGACCCAAGCTCCAGCTTAAATTCATTGCTCAATTCAGGCAGAATCCACCGGTTTCTAGCTTCTTTTATGGTGTTACTTCGACAACTCTTTCAGCACAAGCAGCCTTTTCAGCGAATTCATTTTTCTTTCCCTTTCTTTTATCCAAACTCAAGTTTACACATTGAGTTTGAAGGGGGATGTTAAGAATATTATGTTAGGTTATTTACTTCCTTAGGTATTCTATGTCTACTAGGTTTAGGCATTATATGTCTACTAGGTTTACCTTGAGTACTCTTTTACTCATTGTCCTACATTTCTTAGATTTGAAACTTTGCTTCTCTTAATAATTAATTTTCAAAACTCTTTGAGAATCAATAGTTCTTGTGTTAACTCAGGAAAAACAAAAATTTAAGATTTTATGAGCCAGGTAAGAGCCTAGATGTTTTTGGTTATTATCAATCATCTAGATGTCTCATCATCCTGAGATTTATCGTGTTCTTGAAAAAGAAAGAACATATTCTTGGATAAGCAAAAAATATTTTGCCCAAAATTTTTTTTTTGCCCAACGCTAGGAGTGGCCATTGATATCCAAATAAGTGTTTTTCGTTCTTCTAATTTAATTTTAAATAGCAACTACCTAGCCTTATATGTTCCACTTATGCATGTTCATTGTGCATCTAGGTTTTATCCCAAGCCCAAGTGTATCACATCTCTTTAGCGCATGTTTTAAATAAATAAAAGGAAAAACTTTACAAAAGACCCTTGAACTACCACATGTTTTGAGAAGACCTCCAAATTTTTAAAACTCTCAATTTCACAGTTAATCCTATTGTGGGTTTTAATTGTACTTACAAGTGCACGAATTGTTTGCAATAAAGGGTTTTGCAAGTGCGAGGTCAATTCCACAGAGAATTGTGTTTTTGAAAACAATTTTAATCCAAACTAATTAAATCCTAACCTAGTTCCAAAAGATTTTTTATTTTGAAAATAAAAGAAAACATAAACTGAATAAAAGAAAATAAACAATAGATAAATGTGCTAAGGTTTAGGAATTCACACTCACCGAATCATAACAACATACTCTATGTTCATCAATATAAATCCGAAGTTTTCACAATTAAAATCTTAAATATGTTTTACTATGCTTCAAACTATTAATCAAAACCATCACATGTATCCACTCATTGCACAAATCACAAAAGGAATCAAGATTTAATTGAAACACCAAATATATCAAAAGAACAAATCACAAGGGATATCCAATTTTTAGGCATACAAAACCAAACAATCAATTATGTGAAATTATCTTAAATCATCACATATATCCGGGAATCACAATAGATATTCAAGAGTCATGCCACATATTAAAAAAAGTAAAACAATTGAAATACCCAATAAAATCATAATAATAAAGACTTACATAAAAGTATTGTTGTTCTTCATCGGTGAGGCTTCATCTCCAACCTTAGTTAGGAATTTAGTTCACAAGATTATTGAAACTAAAATCTAAACTAAAACTAAACTACAAATGAAGAAAAACTGTTGAAATTCGGACTTTGTCTCCTGGCCTCCTTTTCTTTAGGCTTAGCATTCATTTTATAGGAGTCTCTAGGGTTGAAAACCCTAAAAAGAGCACTAGGGTATATGTGGCTATGAAGCCCTGCCCGATGGGAATATCAATTAACCAGTAATTGACCCCACGGCGCACCATCCCAGCCATGTCCCTCCGAGACACGACCTCCGAGAAATCACTTTCCTCATCGTAACGAGAAAACTGCAGCGAAAGACTTTACCAAGACTATGGGATTTAAGAGATAGTAATGAAACATCACACAACAGTACCAGAGATAAAATACTACATCCATAACATAATAAGTAGTTATCAATATACCGGTCGTCAGACCATTGACAAGAGAAATAGTTACATACCAAAATAGTTACATCAACATAGTTCACAAAAGATCAACAAATTAGAGCCTAGACTTAAGCTTTAACAAAGCTAGCGAGATCAGAATCTCAATCATGTTTGCACAGGCAGATCCTCCATCCTCCCACATCGTCCTAAGCCAAACCGGGTCCATGTCCTAAAAAATTACCCGTATCAGGTCCTAAGCATCACCCACGTAACCTCCAATGGCATCCTCGTCTAGTACAGCTAAACCGCGCAATTATTCATAATGATGGGGAAAGACATAAACAAAAGGGTAAGTCTAAGACTTAGTGATTTTTAACGTAGATAATACCCATGCCAGTTTTTAGAAATGAACTCAAGTATTTATTGAATAAAACAGTTCCTCCATGACAGTTTAATTATACGTGATATATGTATAAGAATGATATATGCATATGGTGTCAACAATAGTCATAGTTCAACAGTATGGTCTACTCGAGATATTACCCCTTCTCAGTAGAGTTGATGCTGTCCCAAGGGACCTATAATACAATGCCAGTGCCCCAGCCATTGCATAACATACCGTACATAGCATTAGTGGCACGATCGGGTCCGACCTCGAGTGGCCCACACCAACTATTGACGTCTCATTGAATGGTTGCATCAAGGTCATGAAACCAATGGATCCACAGCTGATGCGGTATTTTGTTGACCAAAATATCAATAATAAATTACCACTCGCAATAGAACGAATCCCGTAGGATAGGGCTATATTGAGGGTGTCGAACCACAAGGACTGTAAGGGTTTTGTTGCTAAATTCAAAGACTAATTTTAACCTAATTAACAAAAGATGTTTGATTGTTTGTGAAATTGAGTGCATGAAAGTAAATGCAGAATTAAAAGTAAATATATGAGAGAGAGAAAGAGAAGTAAGGTACCGATTTCACCACAATCCGCACGACAATGGCAATCGTAATTAATTCCACAAACTCATAATATGCATGTTATAAAAGAACAAGAAAATACAATATCAAGGGATAAGGATAATCTATCTTCGGTTGGCACGGATCGTCCACCTAACCACTAAGATGCGGCACGACCCGTCTTCCCTAGGCATAGACTATAAAATCCCTTAATACGTTTCATACAATCAATGGAATAGCATAACCCATCTTCGGTTGGCACGGATCGTCTACCTAAATTACACTAAACTAAGGTGTAGTACGACCCGTCTTCCCTAGGCATGGCCTATCTTAATCCTATTGATCATATGTCTATTAAAACCATTGCATAACCATCAATCTTATAATCACAGAAAATAAGGTTGATTTGAGTTCAATATGGGCAAAATAATTTCTAAGACAAGAATAGAATTTCGCAAATATTGAATTTGAATTGAATAACAATTGCATTGAATATTAAGAACAGAAATCTAAAGTTGCAATCCTCACAGTTATGCAATCACATACATAAATTGAATTAAATGAAATCAAATACAATCACCATTGCGCTTGGAAAGGGTTTACATCGGTACCCCACTAAGGGGTTTAGCCGCTCATGATCTTCTAAGCTCCACAGACAAGTTCTGAATTTCACTCTAGGAAAACGACCCCTTTTACAATGTTTGAGAGCCTATTTATAGGGATTAGAAAACCCTAGAAACCCTAAAACCCTAATTACAGTCGTAGGTCAGTCTCCCAATTCAACTGGGAGACTGAAAGTCGAGTCCAGTTGTCAAAAAGGGGATTTCCGTTTACGCTGAAAAGTCGATCGTTCGAGAATTGGGCGATCGTTCGCAGTGCGATCGTTCCCAGGAATTGGGCGATCGTTCGCAGTGCGATCGTTCACAGGATCGTTCCTCGGTACAGAATGATGCCAACTTGTCCCTTTTAGCCCGATTTCCAATGGAACTCTTGCATTTGACCTTGAAACACTAAAACAACGCAAAATCAAACAAATAACAATGCTAAGGAGTTAACATATGCAAGTAAAGGGGCTTGAATGTGCAACATTCGGCGCTTATCACACCCCCAAACTTACATATTGCTAGTCCCTTAGCAATACAAAATAGAAAATAAACTGAAAAACATAAAGATAAATCCAGCTTTCGTGGGATGTACGGTTGCATTTAGCATATGCAACAAGCCTTTTAAACCCCTAGGAATTCCCTAGAGGACGAGTGGAGTCTCGTGAGGGTTTTCCAGAAATGATACCCACAAACATTATGCAGTTCATGTTATCTAAAAATTAAAGCATCACTCAAAACCATGATTTTCATTCATTAACAAGCTTAAAGATTAAACTCCATCTTCACAATGAATTGGAAATTAAAGTCTAATTACTTACAACAAGCAAACTGAGGCATCACAAGTTCGAAACAGTGTAAAGTGAACTAGCACAAGACTATGAAGCTTCCAAACAAATTCACTGTGCAAAGTCTCAATATCTCAAGATTCACTGGAAGTCCTATCAGAATGAACGACAATGGCATACTTTTCTTATTTTATTTGTTTATTTATTTTATTATGAGGCTCTGTAGTGCTTAGTTCCCTTAAGCTTTCTAATTGACCTATGTAGCGAGTGTTGAGCCAATGACTCCCAAACCAGATGGTTTTAGGGCATTAGGTGTAGAGACACCCCTAAGGACTTATTAACTCAAGTCAAAAAGGCTACGAAACTAAACTAGCCATAATGTTAACCACATCAAAACTCCTCACCTTTTGACGTGAACGCTCAATGCTTAATGAGGCAAGAGGTCCAGTTACTTAGTGAACAATTCATCAATGATTATCATCATTTCATTTTTTTTTTATATAAATTTAACCACATCAAAGCTCCTCATCTTTTGACGTGAGCACTCACTGCTTTAAGGCAAGAGGCCCAGTTACTCAATGAAGAGTTTATCAATGGTCAAATTTTATTTATGCCAATGTATCCAACCAATAAGTCACCCAGTGTCACCCAAAACATAGAAACATACACATTAAACCTACATGTTATACCCCACCAATCATGTGCTAATGTGCTTGTGTCAGAGCAGATCAAACATGTGAATTCTCAATTGCCTAAAGCAAGTAACAAACTAAAAAAATCCAACATCAGATCATGTGTTCAAACTTTTAAGCTCAGATGAAATCAAATCACAAATTTTAGGTCAACCAAAATTTAAGGACAACATGAACATGCATTTTTTTTTTTCAAAAACAAGACAAGTGTGTGTAAATGTGTCTCTCATACCCCAAACTTGAATCATACATTGTCCCCAATGTATGTACAGAACTGAAAATGAGGTGAAGGGTATAGGAGTACACAGTGAGTGAGATGTGGGTATATCATACCCCCAAACTTGTATCCAAAACACATGTCCCGAAAAAATTGATACTCCAACCAAGAACAATCAAGTGCAACATTGTTGTAAAAAGTGATGGGGGAAGGGAAAAAGTGACCTAAATAAGTCACGTGAGACATTCTCCTCGAGAACGATCGCCCAAGGGTGGGCGAACGTTCGCACTTGAGTGTTGGTGTGGGTACGGGCTGGGGACGAACGTGCGCCTTTGTGCGCCTGGCGAGGGAGTGAACGATCGCCCAAGGAGGTGCGATCGTTCGCTTCCTCGAGGTTGGGTACTGGAGGAGTTCTGAGCGATCGCCCCAGGAGGTGCGATCGTTCTTCCTCGTAATGCCATTCCCCACTTGAGTGAACCACGAAATTAACAAAGAATGACAACAATGGATAAAATACCTGGATGGAGATCATGTACCCTGGTGAAATAAGGATTCAAGCGCACAGGGTCTACGCTTGATCCTTTGAGGTAATGCTCAAAATAATTCCGAGTCCCGAAGGATCTTACCTCGATCCTTCAGAAGTCCAATCAAGCTCTTCCATCCCTTCTTCTTTATAATCATGTAGCATTCCACAAGGAAGAGAAATCTTCTTATTAATTTGGAACTACTTCCCTCAGATGAAAGGTCTTGATTCTCCTCATGGCCATGCCCTAGCTGTTTGTCCCGAATTGGTTCCATGATCAACCTTTTGTCTCTGTAGGGGTCCACACAAACTGGGACAACCTGGGAGCTTGCTATAAATTTATCCACCCCAATAAAGTCCACTTCAGCAACCTCTGCATGAAATTTGTTTCTTGTGGGATTGTCATCAGGTGGGGGAGTACTTGAAGAAAGGGGCATAGGCTCGTGGGTTTCTCCATCTTTGGGGTTTGAGATAGAGTTTCAGGCGGTGGGTCTTCAACAGTTTTTTCAATGTCATCCAAGAAGAAACAGGCCTTCTGATCAGGTGCATTCTGGAAAGCAGTGAAAATGTTCAGCCTGATCTTCATATTTCCAAAAGAAATCTTCATTACACCGGTCCGACAATTAATGCATGCATTAGCTGTTGCCAGGAAAGGACGCCCAAGGATGACAGGAATTTGCTTATCTGGATAAGGAACAGGTTCTGTGTCTAGAACTATGAAATCAACTGGATAATAGAACTTGTCCACCTTGATAAGGACGTCTTCCACAATTCCTCGGGGTTTCTTGATAGATCTGTCAGCCAGTTGCAAGATAGTACTTGTCGGTTTCAATTCCCCTAAGCCAAGCTGCTGATATACTGAGTATGGAAGCAAATTTACACCAGCTCCTAAGTCAAGGAGAGCTCTCTCAATCGGAGTGTTTCCAATGACGCATGAAATTGTAGGTGCTCCGTGGTCCTTCAATTTGGGAGGAGTGTGTCAATCAAGGAGCTCACTTGCTGTGAGAACAACTTTCTTAGGAATGTGTTTCCGATTCTTCCTCTTTTGAGTGCACAAGTCTTTGAGGAACTTCGCATAAGCTGGAACTTGCTTTATGGCATCTAAGAGTGGAATGTTGACCTTAACTGCTTGAAGGTTTCCATCATGTCTTGTATCTTCTCTTCTTGCTTTCCAAAGTGGAGGGATGCCTGAGACGCCTGGATATGGGGCTTTAGGCACATATGGTTCCTCTGAAATGGGGTCATATAAAGATGTGTCATTGATCACTTGCTTACCTTGTCTTGATGCTTAGTCTGTGGTCTCAAGTTGCTCTCCTTCTTTTTCTTCCACATGGTTGTCGACCACTCTTCCACTTCGCAATGTGGTAATAGCTTGAATTTGCTCCAGATGAGAAGTTTCATTTACCATGCATAGCCCCTTAGGATTTACCACCGGCTGACTTGGAAGCTTCCCTTCTTCCCTTCGGTTAAGGGTGTTAGCTAGTTGTCCAACCTGAGCCTCTAGTTTGGCAATGGATTGAGAGTGGGAGTTTACTGTGCGGGACATCTCATCAAACTTTCCATCGATCGAGCCCATTCTTCCATTCATCTCACCCAACAAGTTCAGAATTCGTTCATCAGTGGATTCTGCCCGCTGCGGTGGAACCGCCTGGTATTGCTGATGTGGAGGTCGATAGGTGGAGGACGAGTTGTAGGGCTGTCTGTTGGATTGAGCTTGATTATGTGGTCCCGAGGTTGAGTTCTCTGCATTCTGACCCTTCCATGAGAAATTCGGATGGTTTCTCCACCCCGGGTTGTAAGTGTTGGAGTATGGATCATTACCCGGTCGGGAGAAAGCAGCATTGACCTGTTCATTGGATATATCAGTATAATTGACAGCAGAAGGGCAGTTATTTACCTGATGTGTAGTGCTAGAACAGAATGAACATGGTTCAGGTTGGGAGTTGATGTGCGCAACAGTAGGAGCAAAACCAGTCATCAATTGATCCAGCTTCTTGGTGATGGCATCAACTACTTGAGTGGCCATGTCTGCAGGGGGTCCTACTTCACAAAGGCTCTCCGTCTTTGGTGCTTTAGGTACGGGTTCCCTTCGTCTATTTGAAGCTTGCTGACGAGAGTTGTTACTCAAGTTTTCAATCATCGCCCATGCCTCCTCGTCACTCTTTAACATGAATGTCCCCCCACATGATGCATCTACTGCTTCTGCATGACTCGGACCATCATAAAAACTCTACCTGCCATTTGGGGGGACATGGTGGACATGATCTAAGTAAGTCCTTAAGCCTCTCCCAAGTTTCATGTAGTGGTTCACCCCAGTATTGGGTGATACCTGATGGCCCCCTAATATCATTTGTCCTTCCTATGGGAAATATTGCTTGAGAAAAACTTGTTGAAGTTGATCCCAAGAAGTGATAGAGTTGGGTTCTAAGGATTGGAACCAATGTTTGGCTCTTTCCTTAAGGGCAAAGACAAACAGCGCATCTTTAGGGCATCCTCGGTGAATCCTCAATTGAATGGTAGAACAGATGGACTGGAATTCATTGAGGAATTCATAAGGATTCTCATGGGGAAAATCCTAGGAAAGCGGTAGACTATGGTGCTAGGCTTGATCTCATAATGAGTTGTGTGCCGCAACTTTGAGACATGAGGGAGTAGTGTATGTGGGTGGAATGTAATGGTCTGTAAAGCTACGTGAGGGGATGCCACCATATGGTGTCAATGGTATTTTCCTTAGACAAACTAGCTTTCCTTTCGCTCTAAGTTGTCTAAGAGTGTGTTCAATGTCTAGGTCACAAGAAACTAAAGGCAAAGATAAAGATCGACCCAACATAAACCAATTGAAAATAAAGCAGAAATTAAAGACCAAAACAGAAATTAACAAACAAAAATTGCTTTAAAATAAAAGAAAACGCTCACAAACGGCCCTGTGGTGCAATGGAGTGCCTGCTGCAGAAACAGAGCGAACGATCGTCCCAGGAGGTGCGATCGTTCGCTTCCTCGGTAGGGTTGGGACTCTGGAGACGAGTTCTGCGATCGATCGCCCAGGAGGTGCGATCGTTGCTCGACCATCAAGAAGTGATGATTCTGCAAGTCTGAGCTAGACCGATCACACACGGTCAGGATCGATCGCAGTACGTAAAAGGCACCTGCAAGACTGAACGTGAACTTGAAAAGAAAATTAAAAACCACAAATTGAAAATAAAGAAAACAACTAAAATAAATAAAAAAAATAAAAATTAAGCTAAACTTAATCCCTAAAATTTAATAACAAAACCGTTAAACAGTCCCCGGCAACGGCGCCAAAAATTGATGCGGTATTTTGTTGACCAAAATATCAATAATAAATTACCACTCGCAATAGAACGAATCCCGTAGGATAGGGCTATATTGAGGGTGTCGAACCACAAGGACTGTAAGGGTTTTGTTGCTAAATTCAAAGACTAATTTTAACCTAATTAACAAAAGATGTTTGATTGTTTGTGAAATTGAGTGCATGAAAGTAAATGCAGAATTAAAAGTAAATATATGAGAGAGAGAAAGAGAAGTAAGGTACCGATTTCACCACAATCCGCACGACAATGGCAATCGTAATTAATTCCACAAACTCATAATATGCATGTTATAAAAGAACAAGAAAATACAATATCAAGGGATAAGGATAATCTATCTTGGTTGGCACGGATCGTCCACCTAACCACTAAGATGCGGACCCGTCTTCCCTAGGCATAGACTATAAAATCCCTTAATAACGCTTCATACAATCAATGGAATAGCATAACCCATCTTGGTTGTACGGATCGTCTACCTAAATTACACTAAACTAAGGTGTAGTACGACCCGTCTTCCTGGCATGGCCTATCTTAATCCTATTGATCATATGCCTATTAAAACCATTGCATAACCATCAATCTTATAATCACAGAAAATAAGGTTGATTTGAGTTCAATAAAAAATAATTTCTAAGACAAGAATAGAATTTTCAAATATTGAATTTGAATTGAATAACAATTGCATTGAATATTAAGAACAGAAATCTAAAGTTGCAATCCTCACAGTTATGCAATCACATACATAAATTGAATTAAATGAAATCAAATACAATCACCATTGGCTTGGAAAGGGTTTACATCGGTACCCCACTAAGGGTTTAGCCGCTCATGATCTTCTAAGCTCCACAGACAAGTTTCAATTTCACTCTAGGAAACGACCCCTTTACAATGTTTGAGAGCCTATTTATAGGATTAGAAAACCCTAGAAACCCTAAAACCCTAATTACAAAGAGGTCGTCTCCCAATTCAACCGAGACCGAAAGTCAGTCCAGCTTGTCAAAAGGATTTTGTTCTCGCACGTCAAAAGCGATCGTTCGTGAATTGGGCGATCGTTCGCAGATCGCTCCAGAATTGGGCGATCGTCAAGCGATCGTCACGTGATCGTTCCTCGCAATGATGCCAACTTGTCCCTTTTAGCCCGATTTCCAATGGAACTCTTGCATTTGACCTTGAAACACTAAAAACGCATAAAATCAAACAAATAACAATGCTAAGGAGTTAACATATGCAAGTAAAGGGGCTTGAATGTGCAACATTCGGCGCTTATCAACAGCCCTCACATAACGTACACATTTGACCATAAAGCTAACATGTATAGTAAGCCCATGGCCATTACTGCCGCACGTACCGATGTACCATGTCATACGATGCAAATTATCTTGTCTGTATTTTACATGCATGTCTTTTTACAAGTCTCACTTGGTTAACAGATTTAGCACAACATTTTTCCCAAAATGACAGAGTTCATGTGCAATGAGTACAAACTGTGAGAGTTGTAAAATATGCATGTTTTCTTGGTACACAAAATAAATGTGCCGTGCATGGAAAATAATAATGCGCATTATGTGAGTTAAAACTCACCTGGGTCGATACGTGTCTTCGAAAACTCCAAAAGGTCTGGGTTCTCCAAATCTGTGGAAAACTTTCTATTGGTCCTAAATCAACTATAACAACCCTAAATCAAGGAAAACATGAGCTATGGGACATTTGGCGAAAATAAGGTTTCCTCGCCACACGATCGTGACGTCTGGCTTGGTAGTGTCCGTAATGACAAACGTCTCTGTCTCGACACTATACATCCGCTGTATGGGTTCTCGGGGAGAACCACATTTTCTCTCCACTGTCTACCTATTCTCCAACTCCTAAGGCTACTTTGAACTACCTAAACTCCTTTAGTCCAGTTTGAAACCTCCATGCAACGTAACAATGCTGAACTAACCAAACGTTGACCCAAACTGGTTTTAAGGTGCAACTAAGCTAACCACTACATCTAAACAATAACCAAACAGCATAACAACGTAAATAAAAGCTATGGATCGAACGTTACCTCCTTGAAACAAAACCACAAGAGTTCCGCTTCACGAACGTTCCGAACTCGTAAACGCCTCGCACACATGCTCACAAACACTCACAAACACTTGGAAAAACTCTGGAAACGATTTAGCAGCCTAGGGGCGTTCTGAAACTATGAGAATTACGAAGGGGGTAGGGCTCTATTTATAGGCCCAGAAAGCAGTGGACATTTGGCCAAGGGGCGTACATCCCGTGGTTCTTGCCCAGTGGTTCAATGGCTGCCTCGTACGTCTAGGTATTATCCAGAGGGTATTCAAAAAGTAGCGTACGTCCGGTGGTCCCGCGTACGTCCACCAGTACGGTTTGCAGAGCGTACATCCGGTGGTCCCCCCAAGTACGTCCGCACTACAGACAACAGTGTACGTCCGCCTAACCTAGCGTACGTCTGCCCAAAAGTCCAAATTATCCTTCTATTAGCCTTAGTAACCCAAAGCCCAAATTAACTCCCCCAACTAAGCCACTTATGCCTAGTTAGTCATTTGGGTCACGACAGTGGCAGACGAGTATGCTCGAGCACAAGGCCAGTGTGCTCGATCATACTTGGGTTTGTTGCTCTTCCTTTGCGGCGTAGCACTTGGGCACTTGTGGCTTGCTGGTGGACGTGGGTGAGTTCGAGCGCAACCCATCTACGATCAAGTGGACTTGTGCTCGAGCGTAGGAAGATGTGCTTGATCATACTTTGATGGCACTTTTTTCAGCTTTCTTCCAAACTCCATACTTTTCACTTTAAGTGCACAATTTTTCTTAAACAACTTAAAAAAAATAAAATAAAATAAAAAAGAAGCATTAGATTATGACAAAGCTAAAGAATTAACTAATGTAAATTAAGGGGTCTAAATGTGCAATATTTGGTACACATTAAATACCCTCAAACTTACATTTTGCTAGTCCCTTAGCAAAACAAAATGAAAGCAAGAAACATAAGTTCGTTGTCGTGGAAAAAATGATTGTATTTAGCATATGCAACGAACCATTTAAACCCCCAGGCATCCCTAGTGGATAAGTGTAGTCTTGCAAGGGTTTGCCAGCAATGACACCCAGAAACATTTTTCAGCACTATGTTATTGACAATAATGAATTTTCACACAAACAAATGGTTCTTACTCATGAGCATACTTAACATGATAAACACCATAATAACATCATCAAGACATCTAACATAATAAGTGGGCAATAGAAACAACACATGCTTCATTAAGTGCACTAACAGAGACCGAACTCCAGAAAAATCAATAAACACAAAAACCAACTAAACACTAATCTATTTTTTTTTTACATTTTTTTTTTCTATACAAAAACACATAAACAAATAAAATAATTGTTGAAATAAAATAACTAGTAGAAAAATAAAATTAATCTAGACAAAAAAATAATTTTCACAACAACAAACGATTCCCCTGCAACGACGCCAAAATTTGATATACAAATTTAATGTACTCACAATAACACGAGTTGTTGTTCGTGTTGTGACGTCCCGCCCGATGGAAATATCAATTAACTAGTAATTGACCCCATGGCACGCCATCCCAGCCATGTCCCTCCGAGACACGACCTCTAGGAAATCGCTTTTCTCGTCGTAACGAGAAAATTGCAGCGGAAGACTTTACCAAGACTATGGGATTTAAGAGATAGTAATGAAACATCACACAACAATACCAGAGATAATATACTACATCCACAATATTAATAAGAGTCACCAAATGTATTGGTCATTAGACCGTCAAATAGGTACATCCCCAAAATAAGATACTACAACATGGTTCACAAAAGGTCGACAATCAAAGCCTAGACTTGAGCTTTAACAAAGCTAACGATATCAGAATCTCGATCAGTATCTGCAGATCGTCCTCCATCCTCCCACATCCTAAGCCAAACCAGGTCCATGTCCTCAAAAATTACCCGTATCAGTTCCTGAGCAATCACCCACGTAACCTCCGATGGTATCTCGTCTATGCGCATAATGATAGGGAAAGACATAAACAAAAGGGTAAGTCTAAGACTTAGTGATTTTTAACGCAGATAATACTCATGCTAGTTTTCAGTAATGAACTCAGGTATTTATTGAGCAAAATAGTTCCTTCATGACAATTTAATCAAGCATGATATATATATAAGAATGATATATGCATATGGTGTCAACAATAGTCATAGTTCAACGATGGTCTACGAGATATTACCCTTCTCGGTAGGGTTGATGCTTCCTCAGGACCTATAATACAATGCCGATTCTAGCCATGGCATAACATACGTAACATTAGTGGCACAATCGGGTCCGACCTCGAGTGGCCCACACCAACTAATGACGTCCATCCTGTAGTGACCGAACCATTAGGAATGGTTGCATCAAGGTCACGAAACCAATGGATCCACAGCCCTCACATAACGCACACATTTGACCATAAAGCTAACTGGTATTTTAAGCCCATGGCCATTACTACCGTACGTATTGGTGTACCATGTCATACGATGCAAATTATCTTGTCTGTATTTTACATGCATGTCCTTTTTACAAGTCTCACTTGGTTAACAGGTCCAGCACAACGTTTTTCTCAAAATGACAGAGTTCATGTGCAATAAGTACAAACTGTAATAATTGTAAAATATGCATGTTTTCTTGGTACACAAAATAAACGTGCGGTGCATGGAAAATAACAATGCACATTATGTGAGTTAAAACTCACCTAGGTCGACACGCATCTCTAAAAACTCCAAAAGGTTCGGGTTCTCCAAATCTATAGAAAACCTTCTATTAGTCCTATTTCCACTATAACAACCCTAAATCAAGGAAAACAGGAGCTATGAGACATTTGGTGAAAATAGGGTTTCCCTGCCACACAGTGACCGTACGTTCGGGCTCAGTGACGTCTGTCAGCGACAAGTCAGACGTTCGGTCATGCACCGTACGTCTCTGTATGGGTTCTCGGGGAGAACCTCATTTTCTCTCCACTATCCGCCTATCCTTCGACTCCTAAGGCTACTACGAACTACCTAAAGCCCTTTAGTCCAGTTTGAAACCTCCATGTAACGTAACAACGCTAAACTAACAAAACGCTAACCCAAACAGGTTTTAAGGTGCAACTAAGCTAACCACTACAACTAAACAATAACCAAGCAGCATAATGACGTAAATTAAAGCTATGTATCGAACGTTACCTCCTTGAAACAAAACCGTAAGAGTTCCGCTTCACGAATGTTCTGAATTGGCAAACGCCTTGCACACATGCTCACCAAACACTCACAAGGCCTGGAAAACACTCAGGGAACACTCTAGCAGCCTAGGGGCGTTATGAAATTGTGAGAAATACGAATGGGGTAGGGCTTTATTTATAGACCTAGAAAGTAGCGAACGTCCAATGGTTCTTGTCCAGTAGTTCAATGGCTGCCTCGTATGTCCAGGTATTATACAGAGGGTATTCAAAAAGTAGCATACGTTTGGTAGTCTCACAGACGTTCGCTCTGCACGATTTGCGAGCATACGCCCAATGGTCCTTCGGCACGCCTCGCACTACATATAGCGTATGTCTGCCTAATCTAGCGTACATCTGTCCAAAAGTCTAAATTACCCCTCTAGCAGCCTTAGTGACCCAAAGCCCAAATTAACTCCCCCAACTAAGCCATTTATGCCTAGTTAGTAATTTGGGTCACTACATTCTACCCTCCTTATAAGAATTTCGTCCTTGAAATTCTGAGACAAATACCAAAAGAACAATACTCAAAGAGATGTAGAATGTTACCTTCCGTCCATGAGGCATTCCTGCCATGCTCGGTAGGTTCCTCGATTATCTCGTCCCATCCATTAATTGGTACATCATCCTCTTCAAACAGTTCCAAAAAATTGCCTCGTAAGTCGTCGAGTGCATCGTACTCGATGTTGCCCACGCTATACCAATCCTCGTCAATTTCTACTCCCAAATCTATCCACTCGTAGAAAGAGTAGTTTCACACATAGTCCGGGTCGATTGGTATAGGTTCCATAATCCTGAAGAGAAAACAACCCTTTCTTAGTCAACTATTTCCTTACCCAAAAATGGAAATAGGTATACTGCTGATAAGCGCCAAATGTTGCACATTCAAGCCCTTTAACTTGCATATGTTAATTCCTTAGCATTGCTATTTGCTTGATTTTGTTTTGTTTTGTGTTTCAGGTCAAATACATGAGTTCCATTGGAAATTGGACTAAAAAGGTAGAGAAGCAACCTTACTGTGCTGGCGAACGATCGCCCACACCTATGAACATGCGCCTGGTCAACGTGCGCCAAGCACCTGTGAACGTGCGCTAGGCGCACGATCGCCAATACCTGCGAACGTGCGCACTCGGGCTTCACTTAACCCGGCAGAAGCATTGGATAACTTAATTGCGACTCCAAGTCTCCTAGTTGAAGTGGGAACCTAACCTACGGCCGTGATTAGGGTTTTAGGGTTTCTAGGGTTTCCTAGTGTCTATAAATAGGCTATTATACAATGTAAAAGGATCCGGTTTTTCTTAGTGCGAAATTTACATACAAATTCCTTAGAGTTCATTCGTCAGCATAAGCAGCTAAACCCCCATTGTGGGGTACCGATGTAACCCTTTTCAAGCACAATGGTGTTTGTATTTGATTTGATTTAATTCATATTGTGTATGTTGATTGCATAACTGTGAGGGTTGCAACCATTGATTTATGTTCTTAATTTTAATGCAATTGTTATTCAATTCTAAATTCAGTACTTGCGAAATTCTTATCTTGTCTTAGAAATTATTTCGCATGTATTGAACTCAATCAATTTTATTTTCTGTGATCATAAAATTGATGGTTGTGCAATGGTTTAACATGCATATGATTAATAGGATTAGATAGACCATGCTTAGGAAAGACGGGTCATACTACACCCTAGTTTTAGGTAGACAATCCGTGCCAACCAAAGATGGGTTATACTATTCCGTTGATCATATAAAACTTATTAAGGGATTTTATAGTTTATACCTAGGGAAGACGGGTCATGCCGCATCTTAGTGGTTAGGTGGACGATCCATGCCAACCAAAGATAAATTATTCTTATTCTTTAATATGTAACTTCTTGTCTTTTATAACATACATGATTATGAGTTTCTAGAATTGAATTATGATTACCATTGTTGTGCGGATTGCGGTGAAGTCGGTACCTTACTCTCTCTCTCTCTGATATTATTACATTTAATACTGCGTTTAATTTTATGCATTTCAATTTACAACAATCAATCTCGTTTTCTCAATTAGGTTAAATTTAGTCTTTCAAATTTAGTAATGAAACCCTGGAGTCCTTGAGGTTCGACACCCTCAATATAGCCCTATCCTACGGGATTCGTTCTATTGCGAGTGGTAATTTTATTATTGATAAATTTGGTCACAAATTTACCACATCAATTTTTGGCGCCATTGCCGGGGACTGTTAACGGTTTAGTTATTAAATTTTAGGGATTACGTTTAGCTTAATCTTTAATTTTTGTTTTGTTTTTCGTTATTTTCTATTTTCGTAAGTCTAATTTTTCTTTTCAAAGTTCACGTTGCTCTTCGTTCCGTTCTATAATGCGTGAACGATCATGCTCGTGTGCGATCGCTCACACTGCGATCGTTTCACCCTTCGCTGCACAACGATCACACCTTCTGGGGCGATCGTTCGCTCTCTGGACAAGTTTGTTGCAGCCCATTCTAGTGAACCTAAGGGCCGTTTGTGAGCTTTTCTTTTTAGTTTTAATTTAATTTTCTATCTTGTTATTTTCTGCTTTTGTTTTTATTTTCTGCTTTATTTTCTAGTCTAGTTTATGTTGGGTCGTCGATCTTTGTCTTTGCCTTTAATTTCTTGTGACCCCAACATTGAACACACTCTTAGACAACTTAAAGCCAAAAAGAAAGCTAATTTGTCTAAGGAAAACACCACTGACACCATGGCTGGCGCCCCTCACGTAGCTTTGCAGGATCACTACATTCCACCCACATACACTACTCCCTCATGTCTCAGGTTGCCGGAAATTACGGCAACCCACTATGAGATCAAGCCTAGCACCATACAAAGTCTACCGACTTTCCTAGGGTTTACCCATGAGAATCCTTATGAGTTCCTCAGCGAATTCCAGACAATCTGTTCTACCATTCAATTGACGGGATTCACTGAGGATGCCTTAAAAATGCGTCTTTTTGTCTTTGCCCTTAAAGATAGAGCCAAACATTGGTTCCAGTCCTTAGAGCCTGATTCTATCACTTCTTGGGATCAACTGCAACAAGTTTTTCTCAAGCAATATTTCCCCATAGGAAGGACCAATGACACTAGGTGAGCCATCACTGGTATCACCAAGTACTAGGGTGAACCATTACATGAGACATGGGAGAGGCTTAAGGATTTACTTAGATCATGTCCACATCATGCTGTCCCCAAATGGCAACTAGTGCAGAGTTTTTATGATCGTCTAATTGAGTCTTGTAGGAGTACGGTAGATGCATCTTGTGGGGGAACATTCATGTTAAAAAGTGAAGATGAAGTATGGGCTATGATTGAAAACTTGAGTAACAACTCTCGTCAACAGGCTTTGAATAGACAGAGAGAGCCCACACCTAAAGCGCCAAAGACAGAGAGTCTTTGCAAAGTAGAACCCCCTGCAGACATGGCCACTCAAGTAGTTGATGCTATCACTGATCGTACCAAAAATAGTACTCGCCAATTGCACGAGTCGATTGTAATAGAGTGGGTGTGCAAGTGCGAGTGTCGAACCCACAAAGAATCGTGTTTGTCAAAATCAATTTAAAATGCTAAACTAATATTATCTTAACCTAGTCCCAATATCGAGCAGTAACGTGCAGAAAAATAAACTAAACTAAAATGCATTAAATAAAGAAATAAATAACTAAAGTCCTAATCCACCTCACAATAAATTAATTCACATAAAACATGCTTAGCTCATTGTATTAAACATTTATGGGCATACTATGGCGTTAACATTCATTCATATTTCGTCTATCGATGAAGCTCATGTCGTATCCTATTGTCTCAATCTTGTCAAACTAAGGGCAAACACATTGCAAGGGTCAGCGGATAATGGTCGAAGGCGAATATCGATGTATCAACTTCTTCATTGGTTATTTGTTTTTGTAATAAACAATCAACATTTTCACTAAAATGCATTGAAACGAATAAACATAAATCTTAAAAACAAAAATAATTGAACTAAACATAAATATATATAAACAAATTAAAGTGAAGGGAATAAGACTAAGTAAATAAAACATAAATTAAATAAGCGACAATTAGGAGGGTTTTGCTGGAATGCAGAAATTAGCACCTGAACCATGCTCCTTCCGAGCACAAGCATCGTAAATAATCGCAACTATCAATTATAGGTTTCTAATGAAGTGTCAATGCAGTTGATCGTCAAATATTGTATATGGAGACTTATTTGTTTGTGAATAGGCTCGCATAATAATGTTTTGTATAGTAGCGCTTATTTGCGTGTCATTGACATGGCTTGTGTAAAGGGCAAAGTGTACTTAAAGAGAAGAAGTTGATTCTCGCAGAATCAACTTCTTCACTTGGTGCATTTGCCTTTTGCTAGCTCGAACGCACTAATGCACAATGTAGACAAAATACTAAAAACACTAAAATAATTAGATATTAACAATGCTAAGGCCCAACGAATATAAATTAAAGGGTCCAAATAAGCACTTTTGGAACGATCAATCACCACAAATAATATTGATGGTGGTTTTGCTCAATGCTCAAATTGCCAAATTAAATAGTCATGTATCATTTGTTTTTCACGCTTGGGAGGTGCTATCAATTATCACCTCTATTTCCATGAGCAGTCAATGCCTTTATTGTTGTGTCAAATTTATGTTTTATTTTACTTTTGTTAGGCTCTTAGCTATATTAATAACTAATATTTGTTTATATAGTTTTAGCGTTTTATCTAGATTCATTCTGCATTAAGATTTATGTTTATTCAAATGCATAGTGACAAAAGTGTATTGATTGTTGTTTACATTGTTAAATGTCAACACTGCAATAAACCGAGATACATCGATATTCGTCATGACCATTATCCGTTGGGACCTCTTGTAATATGTTTGCCTAGTAGTTTGACAAGATTAACTAATAGATTATATATGTACTTATCGACACCACAAAATATGAACAATGTGTTAGCCATTGTATGCCTTGTAGCATAAATGTTTAATACATGAGTTGTATGTTTATATGTGAATTAATTTATTGTGAGGTGGATTAACTTTAGTTATTTTTATTTCTTTATTTTATTGCATTTAGCTTAGTTTATTTTATGCATGCTACTGCTTGCTTTTTATAACTAGGTTAAGATATTATTTAATTTAGGCATTTAAATTGGTTTTGACAAACATCTGGGTACACTGCACTGCACATCCACTTTATTACGATTGACTGCAATTGGCAGCAATTAAATTTGTACATTAGCTTTCTCCTGATTGGGTAATGATCCATACTCCAACACTTACAACCCAAGGTGGAGGAATCATCCAAATTTCTCATGGAAGGGCCAGAATGCAGAGAACTTAGCCCCAGGGCCGCACAATCAAGCTCAGTCCAATAGACAGCCCTACAACTCGTCTTCCACATCCCGACCTCCACATAAGCAATACCAAGCTGCACCACCTCCTCGATCAGACTCAAATTTTGAAGACCGGATGCTGAAGATGATGAGTGACATGTCAGACAGAATGGTGGGTGAGGTAAATGGCAGAGTTGGCGAGATAACTCATAGAGTGGGTGAGATGAATGGCAGGATGGGTGAGATATCTCAGATAGTAAATTCACATTCACAATCCATTGCCAAATTAGAGACTCAAGTTGGGCAGATGGCAAACACCCTCAACAGGAGGGAAGAAGGGAAGCTTCCAAGTCAGCCAGTGATGAATCCTAAAGGGCTTTACATGGTAGATGAAGAAACCTCACATCAGCATGTGCAGTCCATCACCACTTTGAGAAGCGGGAAACTGGTTGACAATCATGTGGGAAAGAAGAAGGAGGAGCATACTGAGGTTCCAGAGACTCTGCAGAAGGACAAGGGCAAGCAAGTGATCAATGAAACATCTACTTAGACACCTACCCAAGCCCCATTCCAATGGCTCAAGGCACCTTCTCACTTTGGAAAACAAGGAGAGAAAATACAAGCAATGATGGAGGTGTTCAAAGCAGTGAAAATCACCATTCCTCTCCTTGATGCCATTGACCAAGTACGCATCGCCAAATTCTGAAGGATCTCGACTCGAGAGGAAATCCAGAAATCACATTCCTAAGAAGGTCCTCCTTACTGAGCATGTAAGTTCCCTGATTCAACACAATACCCCTCCAAAGTTCAAGGACCTAGGGCGTCGACAATTTCATGCATTATCGACCAGAAAGAAATTGATAAAGCACTCCTTGATCTAGGGGCTAGGGTGAATCTTTTGCCATACTCGATGTATTCGGCTTGGCCTGGGGGCTGAAGCCTACTACGATGATTCTGCGCTAGTACGGTCTATCAAGAAACCTAGAGGGATTGTAGAGGATGTTATCATCAAGGTAGACAAGTTTTTCTTCCCAGTGGACTTCATCGTTCTTGACACTGAGCCTGTTCCACATCCTAAGAGGCTGATTTCGGTCATCCTTGGGCATCCTTTCTTAGCCACGGCCAATGCATGTATCAACTGTCGGACTGGAGTTATGGAGATCTCCTTTGGAAATATGAAGGTGAGACTGAACATCTTCAATGCATTCCAGCATGCCCCGGATCAGAATGAGTGTTTCTTTGTGGACCACATTGAAGAGTATGTAGAAGACTCACTCCTTAGTCTCTTGGCTGATGATCCGTTGGAAGCTTGTTTAGCCCACTTTGGGTTTGAAGATTTCGATACGGACCAGTACATTGAAGAGGTCCATGATATGCTAGAGACAGCAGCCAGTGCAGATTTTCACCCATGGAGACTGCCAAAAGAACCCCTGCCTTTGACATCAAGCACTCATCCTGTTCCTTCCCTTGAGTCCCCTCCGAAGCTTTAGTTGAAACCCCTGCCAGACAAGCTTAAATATGCCTTCCTTGGTGCCAATGATACTTTTCCAGTTATAATTGCTTCAAATCTACAAAAGGACTAGGAAGATAATCTGTTAGAAGTTCTGAAGGAGCATAAAGAAGCTATTGGGTGGACTGTAGCAGACCTCAAGGGAATTGATCCATCAATCTATATGCACCGAATCCATCTAGAAGAATGAGCCAGACCCTCCCGTGAGACATAACGTCGGCTGAATCCTAACATGAAAGAGGTGGTGATGAAGGAAATAGTCAAGCTGCTTGATGTTGGCATCATCTACCCCATCTCAGATAGCAAATGGATCAGCCCCACTCAAGTTGTTCCAAAGAAATCCGGCCTTACAGTAGTGAAGAATGCAGCTGGAGAATTAATTCCTCAACGCACAACTACCGGATGGCGTGTTTGCATTGACTACCAGAAGCTCAACTCACACACTAGGAAGGATCACTTTCCACTTCCTTTCATTAATCAGATCCAAGAGCCTCTAGTTGGCCAGAGTTACTACTGCTTCCTAGATGGCTATTCCGGTTACAACCAGGTTGTTGTTGACCCCCAAGACTAGGAGATGACAATGTTCACCTATCCCTTTGACACTTTTGCTTACAGACGCATGCCCTTTGGCCTATGCAATGCACCTGCCACCTTCCAGAGATGTATGATGTCAATCTTCTCTGACATGGTAGAAAAGTTTTTGGAGCTATTTATGGATGACTTCTCTGTTTTTGGGTCTTCCTTTGATAATTGTCTCCATAATCTTTCACTTGTGCTTAAACGCTGCAAAGAAACCTGATCTTGAGTTGGGAGAAAAGTCACTTTATGGTGCAGGAGGGTATAGTCTTGGGGCATATAGTATCCAAGAGAGGAATTGAGGTGGATAGGGCAAAGGTTGAGTTGATTGAAAATCTGCCACCGCCTACTTCAATGAAGCAGATCCGCTCCTTCTTAGGGCATGCCGGGTTTTATCGACGCTTCATCAAAGACTTCAGCAAGATCTCAAGGCCTTTGTGCAGTTTGCTGGCCAAGGACATTCCATTCCAATTAGATGAAGCTTGTCATGAGGCATTCCAGAAGCTCCGATCACTGCTATCCTCCGCTCCCATCATGAGGCCTCCTGACTGGTCCTTGCCATTTGAGATCATGTGTGATGCATACGACTTTGCTGTAGGTGCAATCCTGGGACAGCGTGTGGGCAAGCTACCTCATGCTATTTACTATGCTAGCAAGACACTGATGGATGCTCAAGTCAATTACACCACAACAGAGAAGGAGTTGCTAGCTGTGGTCTTTGCCTTGGACAAATTCAGATCATACCTCTTGGGATCCAAGGTAATTATCTACTCTGATCATACTGCATTGCGACACTCGTTGGCAAAGAAGGAGACAAAGCCCTGGTTGATTCGATGGATACTGCTGTTACAAGAATTCGACA
Organism: Carpinus viminea; assembly: GCA_013348765.1. Taxonomy (NCBI): domain Eukaryota; kingdom Viridiplantae; phylum Streptophyta; class Magnoliopsida; order Fagales; family Betulaceae; genus Carpinus; species Carpinus viminea. The sequence continues at coordinate 25,346,529 of CP054670.1, read as the reverse complement.
TCAAAATTTAGGACAAGAAGGGCACCGAAAATGTCATCACCGACCATCTGTCACGGATTCAGTTTGAGACAGCTCAGCCACTTCATTCATGATTCCTTCTCGGATGAGCAACTGTTTGAAATCACTCCAAGAGAATCGCCGTGGTATGCTGACATCATCAACTATTTAGCCACCAATCAGATTCCCCCTCATTGGTCTAAGCAAGACAAGGACCGCTTCTTCAAACAAGTCCGTTTCTACTTTTGGGAAGATTTGGAGTTGTTCAAGTATTGCGCTGATCAATAATCCGACGTTGCGTCCCAGAGAGTGAGTTCCACAGTATCTTCACATTTTGCCACTCTCTAGCTTGTGGGGGTCACTTCAGTGCCAAGAAAACCACAGCCAAGGTTCTACAATGTGGATTCACATGGCCAACTTTGTTCAAGGATGCCTATGACTTTTGCCGGGCTTGTAAGAGATGTCAGAGGCTAGGAGCTATGTCCTAGAGATATGATGCCATTAAACCCCATCCTCATAGTCGAAATTTTTTACGTTTGTGGTATTGATTTCATGGGCCCCTTTCCACCATCTTTTGGGTGTGAATATATTTTGGTAGGGGTAGACTATGTCTCCAAATGGGTTGAACCCGTGGCCAACAAAACCAATGATCACAAGGTGGTAGTGAAATTCATCCAAGCCAACATCTTCAGCAGATTTGGTACTCCCAGAGCCATCATCAGTGACGGAGGCAAGCACTTTTGCAATCGGTATCTTAAAACCCTGCTTCTAAAGTACTCTGTTACTCATAAGGTAGCCACTTCCTACCATCCTCAGACTAGTGGCTAAGTAGAAGTCTCCAACCAGAGATTAAGCATATTCTGGAGAAGACGGTTAGGCCAGACCGCAAGGATTGGTCCCTGCACCTCAATGATGCATTATGGGCCTATCGCACAGCCTACAAAACGCCGATTGGTATGTCACCATCAAACAAATGTGGGTAGCGACTCCGCATATCGTGTTCTACTTCCCATGATGCCTCCTCCACTCCATGATTACACCACAGTACCTTGACGATAGGAATCGTCTTAGTACATAGCACCTGCTCCTTCTTATCCACGATTCTAACTGGTTCCTCCACGTAGGTTAATCCCTCATGGATTTCCAATGGCTCATACTCCACAATTACATCGGGGTTAGCGATGTACTTTGATCGGTGCCTAAAAGTGCTTATTTGGACCCCTTAATTTATATTCGTTAGGCCTTTAGCATTGTTAATATCTAATTATTTTTAGTGTTTTTAGTATTTTGTGTTGTGCAAGACATTGCATTAAAACATGGCTAGCAAAAGGCAAAATGCACCAAGTGAAGAAGCTGATTCCTGCCAAGTGCGTTCGAACGCACTTTGTGCGTTCAAACGCACCCACGGTCGCATGCATGAGCAGGGGTCGAACGCATTCCCAGCCGGCCCTAGCGGTTATCTGCGTTGACGCAGGGACCTGCGATTGACGCGCCCGATCAACCTAGCCGCCACACGGATTTGCGGTGAGCACTACCTGCGTTCGACCACAAATAACGCGTAGTGCGTTTGAAGCACTCGGGACCTTATGTTTTCATTTCATTTTACGTTTGGAAAGCGATTGGGCGCCCTTTGGGCCTAAGTCCTCCCTGTTCTTCCTTAAACACTCTAAACATCATTTTATTGTTTATTTTAATTTATGTTTTATTTTACCTTTATCTTATTCCCTTCACTTTAGATTTACTTAAATGCTTTCATAGTAAGTTTTACGTTTAATCCGTTTATTATTTGCCATGCTAGTTCGTTTCGGTTTAATTTCGTGACAAAGTTACATCGATTGTGCCGCAGTTGTTTGGTCATAGCGTTTAGTTCGATGGATACATTTCATCGTTAGGGCTACGTCCATTTATCCATTGTAGTTAGTGTTAAATCACTTTCACATTGGATCCTTTAGACCTAGACCTTTCATGTTTTGTCTTTCGTCAAATGGGTGTACATTTTGATTATTTCAATAGGCACGATAGGACTTGCATAAGGCGTAAGCATGCATGAACTAGCGTGACACTAGAACATGCATTGCTTTTAATCGATAGACGGATATTTAATTAACTATATATTTAAATATATATTCATGTTTAGTTCGTATTATTCTGTCATTTAGAAGGAAATATGAACAATGTGTGTTAACGCCTAGTATGCCTTGTAGCATAAATGTTTAATGAATATGAGTTAAGCATGTTTATATATTAATTAATTTATTGTGAGGTGGATTAGGGATTTTAGTTATTTTTTATTTCTTTATTTTAATGCATGCCACGTGTTCGATATTGGGACTAGGTTAAGATAAGTTTAATTTAAGCACTTTAAAGTTGGTTTTGACAAACACGATTCTCTCAGGTTCGACCTCACTTACTTCGCTATATTACAATCGACTCGTGCAATTGGCGAGTACAATTAAATTTGTACATCAATGAAGCATACGGGAAATCCCAATAAAGTTCAAGTAGTTCTTCAAAGAACCAAAGAGAATAAACCTCACAAGTTTTATGAATAATCAAAATCTGTTTCCCATAGGAGTACAAAGAGTATTTAAATAGATCTTTGTGAAATAAACCCTAACCCTAATTTGGATGACTTTGGGCTAAGCCCATTATCTGATCATAAAATATCTCTAACCCTAGATAAGATGACTTTGGGCCAAGTCCATTACAATAACTCTTAAAATATAGATAAAACATCCATTTAAATATAAATAACCTAATTAACTAATAAGACCCAAATATAATTAAAATTCCAGCATAGGAAATAAGCTAAAATAGGAAAGAAGAGCTGGACGCCTATAATAGCCTTGCAATCCGATCCTTCTCGAATAGACCCAAACTATTTCTTGCCAATTCTTAGCCTTGACCAGATCCTTCTAGAACTTGAATCAAATGAGTGAGTAGCCCGTCCTCCTTAAGACAAAACTCCTTTGCCTTGCCTTTTGCAAGCAGTTGCTTGATCTTGGCACACTTAGGATCTTCAAGCTAAGTTGCCTTGATTCTTGCAAGCAACTCTGACTGAACCATTAGGTTAGCCAAGTGTACAGGTATGCCTTCGCCTACTAATTCGAGGCCCATCCTAGTGAATTCCTTAATCAACTGGGGTTGAGAAATCCCAAGAGCAGCAAGCTCCACCGTTGATTTCCTGCTCAATGCGTCTACTACTACGTTAGCCTTACCGGGATGATAATTTATCTCACAATCATAATCCTTGATCAACTCTAGCCACCTCCTCTGCCTCATGTTCAGGTCCTTTTGAGTGAAGAGATACTTCAAGTTCTTATGGTTCGTGTAGATCTTGGACCACTCACCATACAAGTAGTGCCTCCAAATCTTAAGAGCAAACACAACCGCTGCCAACTCCAAGTTGTGTGTAGGGTAGTTCTGCTTATATGGTTTTAGCTAGCGTGAAGCATAGGCAATAACATTACCGTTCTGCATCAGCACGCAACCTAAACCCTTCTTAGAAGCATTGCTATACACTACGAAATTACTAGATTTCGTAGGCAATGCCAACACTGGAGCAGTTACCAATCGCCTCTTCAGCTCTTAGAAACATTGCTCACACTCATCCGTCCAAACAAAGCGAGCAGTTTTTCTAGTCAAAGCAGTGAGTGGTCCCGACTGCTTCGAAAAACCTTCAATGAAGCGTCGATAGTAACCAGCGAGTCCTAAGAAACTTCAAATCTCAAACATGCTAGTTGGCCTTGTCCACTTGACCACAGCCTTCACCTTTTCTAGGCCATTTGGTACTCCTTTTCCAGAAATAACATGTCCGAGGAAAGACACGCTATCCATCCAAAACTCACACTTCTCAAGTTTAGCATAGAGCTTCTTGTTCCTAAGCCTCTCCAATACCTTTCGTAAGTGCTCCTCGTGCTCCTTCGATGTCCTTGAGTAGATCAATATATCGTCAATAAAGACAACGGTGAACTGATCCAAATAGTTGTGAAAGACTCTGTTCATCGTGTCCATAAAGACTGCTGGTGCATTAGTTAGTCCGAAGGACATAACTAAGAACTCATAGTGTCCATAACGAGTCCTAAAGGCTATTTTAGGAATGTCCTCTTCCTTCACTCTTACTTGGTGATAGCCCGAGCGCAAATCGACCTTAGAAAACACCCGCGTTCCTTGCAGTTGATCCAACAGGTCGTCGATCCTTGGCAAAGGATATCGATTCTTGATCATCACCTTATTCAATTCCCAATAGTCAATACACATCTTCATTGACCCGTCTTTCTTCTTAACAAACAATACCGGTGCTCCCCATGGTGATATACTAGGGCGAATGAAACCCTTGTCCAAAAGTTCTTGGAGTTGTTCCTTTAACTCCGTCAACTCTGAAGACGCCATCCTATATGGTGCTGTCGAGATAAGATTAGTGCCTGGCACACATTCAATCCCAAACTCCACCTCCCTCTGTGGTGGTAATCCAGAGTAGTCCAACGAAAAGACATCCGAATACTCGCACACCATAGGAATATCTTCCAGATTCCTCTTTGCTTGCTTCGTTGGAGTGACAATGAATGCCAAAAATGCCTGGTCGCCTCCGACGATAAGCTTCCTCGCCTGCATGGCCGAAATCGTTGGAGGTAAAGACCTCGCTTGTGTTCCAACGTACGTCACTTTTACTTCTCCCCAAGGCGTAAGTGTCACTTGCTTTAGAACACAGTCGATAATCACCGAGTGCTTCGTCAACCAATCCATTCCAAGAATAATGTCGTAACTAAACATAGAGAGAACAACTAAGTTTGCGGGAAGTACTCTTCCACAAATGCTAATAGGGCATTCGCAAACTACACGCTTATAGACCTCAGTTTTCCCTATGGGTGTAGTTACAATTAGACTAGGTTCTAAAGTTCTCACTACAAGTCTAGACAACCTTACAAATACTACAGATACGAAAGAGTGGGTAGCCCTCGAATCAAACAAAACTGAAGCTTCAAATCCAAGTATAGGGACAGTACCTATCACCACTTCCGATCATCCTTCTAATTCTCCTGGAACAAGTGCGTAAACCCTAGCTAGCGCTAAAGGCTTCTGAGCAGCCCCCTTGCTCACGCAGTCTTTGCTGAAGTGCCCAAACTGGCCGCAACAATAACAAGTCCCGGTTGCCATCCTACAGGGCCCCCAGTGTACACGGTTACACTTCTTACATAGCTCCGACGTCTGATTCCTTTGCGACGAAGTTGGAGGCTTACTAGAGGTACGTCCTTGTGACCTTTGGGGTGGAAAACTCCCCCCCGCCATCCTCTTAGCTAGCCCGACTCCTCCGACCAAAGTACCCGTTCCTTGAGTTCTCCTCTTCTGATCCACGTACTCAGCCGTATTCTCCTTCAAACTCTCCTCATAGATTGATGCCTTATCGACCAATTGGGAGAAATCCCAAATGTCGAAATAGCTCATCATAATCCAAATGTGAGAGTTCAACCCCCGTTCGAACTTCTTAGCTTTCTTTTTGATGTGGTATTTTGTTGACCAAAATATCAATAATAAATTACCACTTCCAATAGAATGAATCCCGTAGGATAGGGCTATATGGAGGGTGTCGAACCACAAGGACTGTAAGGGAATGCTATTAATTTCGAAGATCAAGATTAACCTAATTAAGAAGCAGATTGATTGTTGTGAACTAGAGTGCATAAAATTAAACGTAGTATTAAATTGATGATTTCAGAGGGAGAGAGAGTAGGGTATCGACTTCACCGCAATCCGTACACAATAGTAACCGTAATTCGATTCTAGCAGTTCATAATCACATATGTTATCAAGACATGAAAATTCATATTAAAGGATAATAATAATTTATCTTTGGTTGGCACAGATCGTCCACCTAACAACTATGATGTGGCACGACCCGTCTTCTCTTAATACATTTTATATGATCAATGGAATAGTATAACCCATCTTCGGTTAGCACGGTTCGTCTACTCTAAACTAAACTAGGACCGTCTTCCCTAACCATGGTCTATCTAATCCTATTAATCACATGCATATTAAACCATTGCATAACCATCGGTTTTATGATCACAGAAAATAAAATCGATTGAGTTCAATATATGCAAAATAAATTCTAAGACAAGATAAGAATTTTGCAAGTATTGATTTTAGAATTAAATAACAATTGCAATATATTTAAGAACAGAATTCAAGGATTGCAATCCTCACAGTTATGCAATCAACATACGTAATATAAACTAAATAAATCAAATACAATCACCATTGTGTGTTGGAGAGGGTTACATCGGTACCCCACAATGGGGGTTTAGCCGCTCATGTTGATGAATCCAAGAAACTTGTATAAAATTCGCACTCAAGGAAAACCGGTCCTCTTTACATTGTATAAAGGTCTATATATAGCCACTAGGAAACCCTAGAAACCCTAAAACCCTAATCATGGCCGTAGTTTAGTTTCCTACTTCAACTTGGAGACTTAAGGTTGCACTTTTAAGATGTCCACGCACCTGTCGGGTTAAGTGAAACCCGAAAAGGCGACGTTTCGCCAAACTCGGGCTATCGTTTCGCTTCAACAGTTTTTGCCCTTTTTATTCCAATTTCCAACTAGGCTCACGTATTTGACCTGAAACACCAAACAAAACAAAATGAAATAAATAGCAATGCTAAGGTATTAACAAATGCAAGTTAAAGGGCTTGAATGTGCAACATTCGGCGCTTATCACTTTTCCTCAGTCGGGATGAGGTATAGTCCAAAGCGCGACAACTGCAGAAACTTCACAGCGTACTCAATCACTGAAATTTCTCCTTGGACCAGATCTAAAAACTCTCGTGCCTTCACCTCCTGCACGACTCTAGGAAAGAAGTGCCAATTGAACTCGTGCTTGAAGACTTCCCAAGATATTGCAATCTCCGAACCCAAGTCAGTGACAAGCACCACTTTCTTATCCTGCCACCAGCGCTTAGCTTCTCTAGTTAGCTTATAAGCAGCATAAGCCACCTTCTTATTGGTACATCCGAAAGTAGCTAACAACTCCTCCACGTCGTTCAGCCAATTCTCAGCACCAGTGTGGTCGCCTTTCCCATCAAAACTTTCCGAGTGATGACTGCAAAAATCCCTCAGTGAGCATCCAGTTCCTTCAACAGGCTGTCTCGCAATCCTATTGCGATCAATGGCCGAAACCAACTGGCCAATTGCTTTCATCACTTGACTCCCTGGGAGTGTCGCCTCCTTAACACGAATGTCCACAGGCTTCGGGTGAACACTTACTTCTCCGATCTCCAACGCATTAGGTCCGGTTGCAGGGTTCCTTCAGGGCAGCATTCTCTGCAGCGAAGAGCAAAGTTAGAACCAACTCTACTAGGACCAAGCGAACAAACCTAGAAGCTAAGTTCTAATCGCTTATCTAGTCTAAACTCTGGTGTGATCATGGCCTAAGTTCTCTTTTTCCCTCTATCCTATAGTCTTCTCAGAGCAAAGAGCTCTGATACCAACTGTGACGCCCCGCCCGATAGGAATATCAATTAACTAGTAATTGACCCCACGGCGCGCCATCCCAGCCATGTCCCTTCGAGACATGACCTCCGAGAAATCACTTTTCTCGTCGTAACGAGAAAACTACAACGAAAGACTTTATCAAGACTATGGGATTTAAGAGATAGTAATGAAACATCACACAACAATACCAGAGATAAAATACTACATCCATAATATTAATAAGAGTCACCAAATGTATTGGTCATCAGACCGTCAAATAGGTACATCCCCAAAATAAGATACTACAACATGGTTCACAAAAGGTCGACAATCAAAGCCTAGACTTGAGCTTCAACAAAGCTAACGATATCAAAATCTCGATCAGGTTTGCACGGGCAGATCCTCCGTCCTCCCACATCGTCCTAAGCCAAACCGGGTCCATGTCCTAAAAAATTACCCGTATCAGGTCCTGAGCAATCACCCACGTAACCTCCAACGGCATCCTCGTCTAGTGCAACTAAACCGTGCAATTATTCGTAATGATAGGGAAAGACAAACAAAAGCGTAAGTCTAAGACTTGGTGATTTTTAACGCAGATAATACCCATGACAGTTTTCAGCAATGAACTCAGGTATTTATTGAGCAAAATAGTTCCTTCATGACAGTTTAATCAAGCGTGATATATATATAAGAATGATATATGCATATGGTGTCAACAATAGTCATAGTTAAACAGTATGGTCTACCCGAGATATTACCCATTCTTAAGGGACCTATAATACAATGCCAGTGCCCCAGCCATTGCATAACATACCGTACGTAACATTAGTGGCACGATCGGGTCCGACCTCGAATGGCCCACACCAACTAATGACGTCCGTCCTGTAGTGACCGAATCATTGGGAATGGTTACATCATGGTCACGAAACCAATGGATCCACAGCCCTCACATAACGCACACATTTGATCATAAATCTAACATGTATAGTAAGCTCATGGCCATTACTACTGCACGTACTGGTGTACCATGTCATACGATGCAAATTATCTTGTCTGTATTTTACATGCATATCCTTTTTACAAGTCTCACTTGATTAACAGGTTCAACACAACGTTTTTCCCAAAATGACAGAGTTCATGTGCAATAAGTACAAACTGTGAGAGTTGTAAAACATGCATGTTTTCTCGGTACACAAAATAAACGTGCAGTTCATGGAAAATAACAATGCGCATTATGTGAGTTAAAACTCACATGGGTCAACACGCGTCTCCGAAAACTCCAAAAGGTCCGAGTTCTCCAAATCTATGGAAAACCTTCTATTAGTCCTATTTCCACTATAACAACCCTAAATCAAGGAAAACAGGAGCTATGGGACATTTGGTGAAAATAGGGTTTCCATGCAACAAGTGACCGTACGTCCGGGCTCGGGTGCGTATGTCCGTTTTAACAACAAGTTGTATGTCCGGTCTCGACACTGTACGTCCGCTGTATGGGTTCTCGGGGAGAACCTCATTTTCTCTCCATTGTCTGCCTATCCTCCGACTCCTAAGGCTACTGGGAACTACCTTAAGCCCTTTAGTCCGATTTGAAACCTCCATGCAACCTAACAACGCTAAACTAACCAAACGGGTTTTAAGGTGCAACTAAGCTAACCACTACAACTAAACAATAACCAAGTAGCATAACGACGTAAATTAAAGCTATGGATCAAATGTTATCTCCTTGAAACAAAACCGCAAGAGTTCTACTTCACAAACGTTCCGAACTGGCAAAAGCCTCACACACATGCTCACCAAACACTCACAAGGCTTGGAAAACACTCAGGGAACACTCTGGTAGCCTAGGGGCGTTCTGAAATTATGAGAAATACGAAGGGGGTAGGGCTCTATTTATAGGCTCAGAAAGCAGCGGACGTCCGGCCAAGGGGCGTACGTCCGGTGGTTCTTGCCCAGTGGTTCAATGGCTGCCTTGTACGTCCAGGTATTATCCAGAGGGTATTCAAAAAGTAGCATACATTTGGTAGTCCCGTGTACGTCCGCCCATACGGTTTGTAGAGCGTACGTCTGATGGTGGCCCTGCATACGTTTGCACTATAGAAAATAGCGTACGTCCGTCTAACCTAGCGTACATCCACCCAAAAGTCCAAATTACCCCTCTAGTAGCCTTAGTGACCCAAAGCCCAAATTAACTCCCCCAACTAAGCCACTTATGCCTAGTTAGTAATTTGGGTCACTACACGTATAGCGTTGCGAAAAGTATGAGATCAAATCCATAGGGAATCGCGCTTGTGAAAAACTAATTCTATGCCTAAACTAACTCTATCTTAACCTAGTTCCAAATATCGAACACATAGCATGCATAAAATGTAAACTAATATAAATGCTTAAAAACAAATAAATAAAAACACTAAGGTCTAGAATCCACCTCTCCACATAATAAACATATTATCATGATTAGACATCCGTCTATCGATTAAGCACTGCATGTTCTATTGCTATTATAAAATCTAGACGAATCATCCGATGTATTTACTGTATAATGAGTCACAATGGATATTGGGGTTTAAGATCAAATCATCCACTGTATTGTTGATCAAAGTGAATACCTCGTCTTGACCCAATGATCCGATGTACCTCCAAATTGGAACACAACTGATATTGGCCATTTAATAATTCGCAAACAACAATCAACTCAATTTTGTCACGAAACTGAATTGAAACGAACACACAAAACATTAAACGACGAATTAAACTAAATAGAAAAATATGAAAATAATTAAATAGTGAAGCTTCATCTTCAACCTTAGTTGAAGATTTAGCCTCTCATGCTAAAGAGAGACAAATCGACAAACAAATAAAAATGTTAAATAATTAAATGACGATTTAGAGGGTTTATAGTAAAGAATAGAGAGGTTTATGGCCTCTGAGGGTGCCTCCAAACATAGGCTTACAAGAATGAGGAAAGGTTCTATTTATAACAAATTTTAATGTGCTGCTAGATCAAAGGTGAGATCGATCACACGCAGTGCCCTCGAGTGCAGGCCTATGTGAGATTGATCACAAATGGTGCTCAATTGCACATAACCGCTCAAGAATCCCACGACATAGGCACAGAAGTGATGGCTAGGGCAACACAGGAAATGTGGGCTGATGTGGTCTTGCGCTCGAGCGCAATGAGCTTGATCTTGGCTCTGCTCGCTTGATCTCGGTCTGCTGGGCTCGAGCACACTGGCCTACCAGATGTGCATTTTGGCCAATTCCACCCTTTAAACCACCTATCGACGCCAACGACCTACAACATAATAAAACACTAAAACTAATCTAACATTAGAAATTAACTAAACTAAGAGCTTAACAAATATAAATTAAGGGGTGTCAAATATACAATATTTGGCACTGATCACAACACATGCTTCATTAAGTGCAAAGCGAGATTAACATACAATTATGAGGCTTCAATTTTAACCAGCTGTCTGATAGCTCCTATCTTCTTGTTCTAGAGTTGTTTTGATAGAGATAGGACTAATAGAAGGTTTTCTCTGATTTGGGGAAACTGGATCATTTGGAATACTCGAGACATTATACGACCCAGGTGAGTTTTAGCTCACATAATGCTCATTGTTATTTTTCATGCACTGCATAACTATTTTGTATACAAAAAACATGCATGTTTGCAACTCTCACAATTTATACTTGCTCTACATGAACTCTACCATTTTGAGAAAAATGTTGTATTGAATATGCTAAGAAAGTGAGACTTGTAAAAGCATGCATGTAAAATACATACAAGATAATTTTACATTGTATGACATGGTATACCAGTATGTGCATGATAACAGCCATGGGCTTACTATATATGTTAATTTTATGGTCAAATGTGTGTGTTATATGGGCCTTGGATCCAATGGTTGTTTTATGGCCGGTGTAGCCTTAACGCAGTCATTACAAAACAGACATCATTAGTGGTGTGAGCTACTCAAGGTCAGACTCAGTCATGCCACTAGTACTATGTACGGTAGCATACAATATCCAGGGCACCAGTGTTGTATTATAGGTCCCTTGAAATAGTGTCAACCCTGTTGGGAAAGGGTAATATCTCGGATAGACCATATTGTTGAACTATGACTATCACTCTATATCATATGCATATATATTATACTTATATCACATCCACAAGATAAATTGTCATGATGAAATTATTGCTTTATTAAAAAATTAGAGTTCATCACCAAACTGACATGGGCATTATTTTCGTTAATATTCACTAAGTCTTAGACTTATCCCTTTTATTTATGTTTTCCCTATCATTACGAATATCTACACGGTTTAACTATCCTAGAAGAGGATGTCGTTTGAGTTGACTTAGGTGATTGCACAAGATCTAATTTGGGTCATTTTTTAGGACATAGACCCAGTATGGTTGAAGTTTATGTGGGATAATGGAGGAACCGCCCGTATTGATATTGTTAGAATATATTCATAATATATTCTAAATATATTCTGACAATCTCCTCAATTGTTGATTGATATGATTTCCTATAATTATGTTGATAATTGTTGATTTGATTTCCTGTAATTATGTTGATATGATTTCCCTGTAATTATGTTGATTGTATTTCCTAGTTTATACGACTGTATTCAACTATAAATAGGCCCCTTTGTATATAGTTCTAAACACACAGAAATAAGGCATTCAATTATCCATATATTCTATAGTTTAATTTTACATGGTATCAAAGCCAAGTTTTGGCCTTTTCTAGAGAAGTAGGAAGATTCAAAGGCTTTTTTGATCTTGTTTTGGTATAACTCTTATATCAACGAGCTCAAAAATGCCCAATCCACCTTGTGGTGTTCTCAGATCGTCATTTCGAAGTTCAACGCGCTCCCACGCGCTGTCAGAAGTTTATGTGTCACTGTTCACGCGCCTCACGCACCGTCGCTGGCCACCACGCGCCGCCCAATTCAGTCGTTTTCAAAAAAATACTGCCAGATCATGAATCAGAGGCTGCCGACCTACTAATCTGTGTAAAGTACGCGCCACCAGGATCCTCCACACGACCTCACACACTGCCACAAGCTTCTGTAGTAAATTTGACGCTGCCACGTGCCACCACGCGAACGTCACTTATTTGTCAAGTTTTGTGAAGTTTTTTTGCTGCCACCACGCACTGCCACACTCCTCCCACGCGCCGCCCTATGCTTGTAAGTCATTTTGAGCTCATTCTTTTACAATAGATCCTACTACACTGGATTATTCCCACCATACAACCAAGCTCACAGCCTTATAGTGCACTCTACTACACCAAATTTAAGCCCTTTAAAACAAGCTAAATAGCTCTTATCATACACTCAACCCCACCAGATCCCAACCCTTAAAACCAAACCCATATCTCCTACCATACACTCAGCCACACCAGATTCCACCATTTAACTAGGCTCATAGAACCTACCCTACACTCACCCACATCGGATTATATCCAAAAAAAAAAAAAACCCGAAAAAAAAAATGGCCTTACCTAATTCCACTCTTCCGCATACCAAAGATATCACCCAACCTATCCCCATCATTCTTGATGGCTCCAATTACCCCGCTTGGTCTCAAAATATGAGTAGGTGGCTCAAAGGACATTATCTTTGGGAATATGTTTCTGGCGAAGAATCTCAACCCGTTGCTGGAATAGCGGAGATAGCTTCAGCTTTCTCTACTCGCCTTGAACATGGAAAAGTATACACTACAGGATTATCTCTTGGTTCTCCAACACTTGTGTTGTCTCCATCAGCATGACTTTTGGCAATCTTGACAATGCCAAAGATGTTTGGGACATGTTAGCTCAACGCTACAACACTACTGATCTTGCTCAGCGGTTTCAGATTGTAACCAAGCTTCATCGCATGCGCCAAGAACCAGGTCAGAGTATTACTGAATTTATTCTCAAATGACTCATCTTTGGAATCAATTAGCACTATGTGAGCCATAGTGGAGGGATAAGGATGATGCCTCTGATTACATCGCTTTTCGTGATAGCCTGCACTTGATTGAGTTTCTTACAGCTATTCGAGATGAGTTTGAGCATACTCGGGCTTCTCTTCTTCACCGCTCACCGCTGCCATCTTTGAGAGTGCTCTTAGTGAACTCGTTTCAGAAGAGACCCGATTCTCTACTATGAAGCTGCACACCTCAGAGATGGTCATGGCCACTGCATCACGTAGTACGCGTGCACCTAACTTTATTCCTGTCAGATCTTCCTCATCTAATCAGAATATCCAGTGCCACTACTATCAAAAATTTGGCCATAGGTATAGTGAATGCAGAAAAAGGCTTTCTCGTGGGAATCACCGAGCTCCTAGTCATAAGCCTACTGCTGTCACTCATACTGATACATCAGATATGTCTTATCACAATGTTGCACCTGCACCCCAACCCAGTACTTTTCTCCTGTAGAAATTGAGGCTCTTATTCTTCTGGTTTTATCTAAGTCCACTCTTAATACCTCCATGTCCACCACACCAGGTAATTCCTCTTGGTATATTGATTCTGCTTGCTGTAATCACATGACACCAAACTCGTCCATATTTTCTACAAATCTATTTTACCTAGGCCTACCACCATTTACACTGCTAATGGTTCCCATCTTGATGTTAGTCACATCGGATCTGTTTCTACTCATCAACTATCTATGTACGATACATATTTAGTGCCTAATCTCTCCTTGAATCTTTTATCTTGGTCAACTTTGTGAACTTGGCTTAGAACTACATTTTCTAAACAAGATTGTGATGTCAGATCCACAGACGGAATGACTAATTGGGACCGCCCATAAGATTGGACGTCTATTTGAGCTTTCATCCCTCCATCTTCCTCCTATTGTGTCTGCTGCCACTACCTCTCGGTCTCCATCAGCCACCCTCAATTTATGGCATTCTCGTTTAGGACATGCATCATTTCTCTCGTATTCGTTCTTTAGCTATAAGTGGTCGATTAGGGTTTGTTGAGTCGAGTCTTTTGATTGTGTTGCATGTCAACTTGGAAAACAAACTGCTTTACCTTTTAATAATAGTGACTCTATTTCTTTTGCTCCATTTGATTTGGTGCATTCTGATGTATAAGGCCCTGTGCCTATTCCCACCATGGGTGGATCTCGCTATTTTGTGATTTTTGTGGATGATTATTCTCGATACACATGGCTTTATCTTTTACAAAATTGATCTGAACTTCCAAAAATTTATTCTGAATTTCAGAGGATGGTTCAAACCCAATTTTCCCGAAACATAAAAATTTTTCGCTTTGATAATGCCATGGAATATCGTAAATCTACCTTCTTTACTACTCTTAAACAAAATGGCACTCTTCCCCATCGTTCTTGCCCAAATACTTCTCAGCAAAATGGTCGTACTGAAAGAAAACACAAGCACATCTTAGACACTGTTAGGGCTTTACTTCTTTCCGCTTCTATCCCTGAACACTTTTGGGGAGAAGCTGCTCTTACCGTTATTTACACCATTAATAGGGTCCCGTCCCCCACTACTTTAAATCGGTCCCCCTATGAACTCTTGTACGGTTCTCCTCCTGATTACCAATCTCTCCGCATCTTTGGTTGTGTCTGTTTTGTGCTTCTTTCACCTCACGAACGCACAAAATTAGAACCTCGTTCTCGCCTTTGTTGTTTTCTTGGGTATGGCATTGAACATAAAGGATACTATTGTTATGATCCTATTTCCAAATGGCTCTGCATCTCATGACTTGTCACTTTTTGGGAACATAGGTTCTTTAGTAGTATGGAGTCTTTTCCTTCTAGTCCCTCTAGTTCTTCTCCTGTTTTTACTAACGTCTCATTTGATATGCTTCCCGAAACTACTGACCTTGATGCAGGAATGACAAGCTCTCCAAAAGACATTACGACGGTTGACCCTAATGCCCCTGCCCCACCTATTGATCCACCCACTCCTGATCCTGATATCTCTATCCCTCATCATTCTACTCGGGTAACAGCTCTTCCTTCCCATCTTCGTGATTATCATTGTTATTCTGCTCTTGCTACCTTACATGAACCTCGCTCTTTCCGTAAGGCTCATACTAACCCTCTTTGGCAGAATGCTATGTCTGAAGAACTTAATGCCCTTTCCAAAACCCATACTTGGGACTTAGTTGATTTACCTCCTAGCAAAATTGCGGTAGGGTGCAAGTGGGTCTTCAAGATTTAGACAAAATCTAATGGGTCTATTGAGCGATACAAGGCATGTCTTGTGGCAAAGGGGTTCAATCCTGTATGGTATTGATTATAAGGAGACTTTTGCACCGGTGGCTCGCCTTACTTCTGTTCAATCCCTCCTTGTTGTGGCTTCTATGCGTCGTTGGGATCTTTTTCAAATGGATGTGAAAAATGCCTTTCTCAATGGTGATCTTTGTGAAGAAGTTTATATGCAGCCCCCTCCTGGATACGATCATCTACCACATAAGGTTTGCCGACTTTGCCAGGCATTGTATGGTCTAAAACAAGCTCCATGGGCATGGTTTGCCAAATTCAGTTCCACTATTGCACAAATTAGGTTTGTTTCTAGCCCCTAAGACTCTGCTCTTTTTATCCGACGATCTGATGCTGGTCTCATTCTGCTCTTATTATATGTTAATGATATGATTATTCGAGATGATAATCGCTTATTCGTAACCTCCAACAGTTTTTAAGTCAACAATTTGAGATGAAGGATTTGGGTTCTCTCAGCTACTTTCTTGGATTGGAAGTGTCATCTGATCAAAATGGTTACTATCTCTCTCAAGCAAAATATGCTTCAAATCTTCTTTCACGAGCTGGCCTTACCGATTGCAAAATTGTTGATAGTCCTCTAGAGATGAATGTCAAACTTCGTGCCACTGATGGTGAGTTACTTTCTGATGCCACTCTCTATCGACAGTTAGTTGGAAGTCTCATCTATCTTACTGTGACACGACCGGATCTTGCCTATGCGGTTCATCTTGTTAGTCAGTTTATGACCGCACCACGCTCAGTTCATTATGTTGCTGTTCTTCACATCCTTCGCTACGTGAAGGGGACTTTGTTTCATGGTCTACATTTCTCTTTTCACTCATCATTAGACCTGCGTGTCTATTCAGATGCTGATTGGGCAAGAGATCTCACTGATCGTCGTTCCACCACGGGTTATTGTTTCTTACTAGGTGATTCTCTTATCTCTTGGCGTAGTAAGAGACAATCTGTTGTTGCCCGCTCTAGCACTGAAGCTGAGTATCGTGCTCTTGCTGACACCAACTCTGAGCTCCTCTGGCTTCTCCATGATATGGGGGTTTCTCAGACCTCCAATTCTCCTATCTTTTGTGACAATCCAAGTGCAATTCAAATTGCGCATAATGATGTATTTCATGAATGTACTAAACATATTGAGATCGACTGTCATTTTGTGCGCCATCATCTTTTGCAGGGAACTCTCCGTCTCTGTCCTATTGCTTCCGATCATTGGCGATGTGTTCACCAGCACATCCACCTGGACGGTTTTGTGATCTTGTTTTCAAACTCAAGTTGGAATCTACATCACCACCTTGAGTTTGAGGGGGGATGTTAGAATATATTCAGAATATATTCTGACAATCTCCTTAATTGTTGATTGATATGATTTCCTATAATTATGTTGATAATTGTTGATTTGATTTCCTGTTATTATGTTGATATGATTTCCCTGTAATTATGTTGATTGTATTTCCTAGTTTATACGGCCTTATTCAACTATAAATAGGCCCCTTTGTATACAGTTCTAAACACACAGAAATAAAGCATTCAGTTATCCCTATATTCTCTAGTTTAATTTTACAGATATGATGGAGATTTTAATCTCTTTAGCTCTTCTCAAACTTCATATTTGATCTGTATGATCTTTTGTTAAAACAATGTTATGATGTTATGTTGGGTTGTAATTCCTATTTTGGTGACGGTCCGAAGACTGGTACATTTGATGGTTATATCTATGTTATTAGGTTTTATATTTACTTTGGTGCATGTTATGTGGATGTTAACTTTACTACTTTCTATTTCCTATAGTTTTAGAAAGTCTTTCGCTGAGATTTTCTTGTTTCAGTGAGTGATCGGTGTCAAATATTGTATATTGGACCCCCCTTAACCTATATTTGTTCGACTCTTAGTTGTGTTAATATCTCATGTTTTGTGTTGTTTTAGTATTTTAGTGTGTTGTAGGTCCTTGGTGCAAATTGTGGTTCAAAGGGGAGAAATTAAGCAAAGTTGGAATCTTGGCCCTTGCCAGTGCACTCGAGCACACTTGGTGCGATCGAGCACACTGCAATCGAACGCATGAGCCACGATCGAGCACAAGCCATGTCAGCCATAATCCCCGCGTTGCCCTAGCCGGCCCTAGCCTCCATTGCTTCAACACTTGTGCCGTGGGATTTCAAAGCAGTTATTTGCGATCGATCGCACATTTCACGATCGAACACAGTGCGGTCGAACGCACTGCATACGGTCGAACGCATGTGGGACTGCAATCGATCACACCACCTACGATCGAGCACACCCCTGACTTGGCAGCACACTTAATTTTGTCTATAAATAGAACCTCGTTGTATCTCGTTTTTCTCATGTTCGGGAGGCGCCTCAAGGGCCTCAAACCCTTTGTTTTCCAATATGTATCCCTCCTAAATTGTCATTTTAATTTATCTTGCTTTATTTTACTTTCAATTAGTCTCTTGTTTCCATGAGAAGCTAAATCTTCAACTAAGGTTGAAAATGAAGCCTCATCATTTATTTATGTTCATGTTTTTATGCCTAGTTTAATGTTTATTCTATCATTTAATTTTATGTTTATTAATTTCAATACATTTTAGTGACAAAAGTGTGTTGATTGTTGTTTACAAATCGTTTAACATCAACAATCATTGTAACCGGAGGTACATTGGATGATTCATCTTCAGACTAATATCCGCTGTGACTTTTTAAACAATGTATGCATCGATTAGTTCGACAAGATTTTGTAGCAACAATAGGATATGCGTATGTGCTTTATTGATAGACGGAAGTATGAACAAAGTGTTAGCGCTTAGAATATGCCTAGTAGCATAGTCGTTTGGAAGCATGAACTAGCATGATTATATGTTAAGTAATTGTGGTGAGGTGGATTCTAGGCCTTAGTATTTTTATTTCTTTATTTTTTAAGCATTTAAATTAGTTTTTATTTAATGCACACCAACTGTTTGATTTTGGGACTAGGTTAAGGTAATATTAGTTAAGGCACATAATTAATTATCGTAAACACGATTCTCTGTGGGTTCGACACTCGCACTTGCACAACCACTTTATTACAAACGACTCGTGCAATTGGCGAGTACTATTTTTACGACCAATGAGAAAGGTTAAAATCCCTGAGTTTTGTCCCGTGAAAGATAGGGCTGGGAGACGAACTATGTGATTAATTACTAATTAATTGATTTGTCCATCGGGTCGTTACAGTAGCTTAGTTAAAGGGTTAACTTGGATTTTTGGTCACTAAGGACAGTTAGAGGGGTATTTTGGACTTTTTGACCAGACATACCTAACCTATCGAACGTACGCTCTTGTCTGTTGATCGGTATGAACAGAAGGATCCTCTCCATTTCACTTGAAATAAAGAGAGTCCATTTAGTTTATTTAGGGGGCATTGTTGTCTAAAAAAATTTGTTCAAAAACTAAATGGTCAATTGTGCCCCCTTAAATACACTAAATGGACCCACTCCATTTCAAATGAAATAGAAAGGATCCATTTCCAGTATGAACATAAACCCGACCTAGAGCTAAAATAGAGGAGCTAAAGCATGTTGTCTAAGAGGGAGTATACAACAATAGTGGTTTCAAAAGGAGTCATACCGAAAGAAAGTGAAGGTGAACTAAAATCAACAAAATTAAGATTTTTCAAATGAAATGATATAACTTATATTTATACCATTAAATACTACAAAATATATATATATTTTTTAATCTACTCCCCTAAAATTAGGCTTCGCTTGGCTTGGGTTAATTAAGCTACATCCTCATGCAAGTGCCAACTCAAAGATGAGAAATCGAGTTCACATTCTCACACGCCAACCTATAGGACCCTTAACGGCCAAACAATGACATAAAGCCAAGTGGTCTTTCTTTTTGGTGTCATGCTCCCAGTGGTACACTGAAACTGAATTTTGATGTGATTACAAAAGATGATTTTGTTGTTACTGCTACAGTATTTAACAATGACAAAGGTGATATTTCTTGACATTCACCAAAAAATTGAACTCTCTAGATGTTAACAAAGGAGAAGTTATGGCACCTTTAATAGGAGTGGACCTTGTCCCTAAGAGATAGCCCTCCCCCTCTTGTGTGAACATATTATAAAAAAAAAAAAAGGAGTGGACCTTGCCCGATCCAATGGTTGCTCTAAATTACTGATGGAAGGCGACTCTTTGGTTACAATTATGGCTATCAATCAACCATCTCTTCTCTCAGATTAGTCTTTTGCTGCTATCATTTCTAACATACAATATAAAATTTATGATTGAAATGCTACAAAAGTTTCAAGAATTGTGAACTTTTATATGCACCATCTTACCAAGTGGGGCCGCTATTAACCTTGTGTTTTGGAAGCATTCCTAATACTTCTCTCATCTTATCTTCTATTAGGATCAATAGTGGGAAGATCTCTTATATAGGGTTGTAAATGAGCCAACACACTCAACAGCTCGCTCGATACCTGCTCGGCTAAGCTCGTCCCAAACTCGAGCTCGACACTATACAAGCTCGCTCATTATTCTTGAAACTCACTCGATTAGTTAGTGACACAAGCCTGTCTCACTCGATTAAGTTCGACGGGGGCTCGTGAGTTGGACTCATTTAAGTCGAGCTTGTCCGGTTCGTTAGTCCAACTCGTTAGTTCGTTCATAAATCTTATATATATATATTACATAAAAGAGTTATATAAATTTGTATATTAGTAATTAAGTAATATATGTTA
The DNA here is from genome assembly GCA_013348765.1 of Carpinus viminea. Lineage (NCBI taxonomy): Eukaryota > Viridiplantae > Streptophyta > Magnoliopsida > Fagales > Betulaceae > Carpinus > Carpinus viminea. The sequence continues at coordinate 25,326,083 of CP054670.1, read as the reverse complement.
TATAATATTTATATGTGTATGTATTAATTAACATATTAACTAGTTAGTTAGCTCATTCATATATCTTGTATATATATTACTAAAATTAGTTATATTAATTATACTATAGATAAATATCTAGAAGTTGTTTTAAAATTCGGTTTTGCTTGGATTATACATTAAAGAATTTAATAGCTTAACTTGAGCTCGAGTTGGACTTAGCTCAGTTCGAATAGCATTCTCAACGAACTCGAGCTTGAACTTGAGCTCGAATTCGCTCGAATTTTAAACAAGCCAAGCTTGAACACGCATTTTATAGCTTGGCTCGAACTTGAGATCGATTCAAATAAGCATCTTCGTAAGCGAGTCAAGCTTGAAATTCTAAAGTTCGACTTGACTCGGCTCGATTACAACCCTACTCCTATATAACCCTTCCCTTTGTTTGTATTTGCTTAGAAAAAAAACAAAATGACATAGAGCCAAGTATATAATAGGGGGTTACTGAAGTCAAAAATCAAGGTTTTTTTTTTTTAATATTTTTTATTTATTTATTTATTTTTATTTATTCGTTGGGGGTATTGAAGTCAAAAATCAAGCTCTTTGGAATTGCCGAACAGGGCATGACTTAAATAAGAGAGAGAGAAAGAGGCAAAGGAGTTTCCGGACTTAAGTTGGGTTTGGCAAGATCGTCCATTTCTGTATCTGCTTCGGAGCTTCCGAAGATTATAAAAAAAATAAGAGAAAACGGTGTTTCTCTGTCACCTATTGATCTTTCGTCCCTCTCATGGTCTCTGTGTACTCTGTATATCACATTCTTCTTCTTCTTCTTCTTTGACATAGACGTTGAAAAATATCATATCTTTCGTTCCCTTTCCTTCCGTGAGTTCCGTCCATACATATTTGTTTTTCTCGTTGTTTATTTCGTTTTGGGTAGTGGGTGTAAATGGCCAATGCATCTGGGTTCTTTAATCCCTCAGTTCCCAGCTTGAGAAGGAGGATTCAACCTTCGATAGCGATTTACCGATCTGGGCTTTGCTCCCCTGAGGGATTCTCCAAGAGGATAATCTGCTCCGGCACCATTCATGGCGAAGAGAAGCTTTCCTCTGGTTCTTCCCCTTCTGAATCTCGGATACCCAGGTGAGTTTCATCTCTGATTTCTTTTGTATTTTGGCGATTCATCAGTTTGTGTATTCATATTTAAAGCGTATTGGTTTTGAATGCATTTGGGTTAGAATATACTAGCGGAGTTTGTAGGAAATTGTTTGAGGGGTGTAATTGGGTTATCATTTATGATATCTATTTGAAAGCCTATGAATGGATTCAAGATTTTTATTCTGGCTTTTGGGTTTTTGGAAAGATTTTTGGTTGGATGACCTGCCTCTTCATGTCTAGTTCTACTCACTTTGCTTATTCTTCTTCGTAGAGAAGTTGGATGGTGGCCTTTTGTCTGCGAATTTTAGTTTTGCTGCTATCATTTTCTTTCCCTTCCCTATCACCCTTTTAATAAAACTTTGCATACTTAGATGATCATATGGAGTGGAAGAGATTCTTTTCGTCTAAGATGGTCTATATATGCTATATCCTTTACAACAGCGTCTTCTTAAATTATTTCATCTTGCGGAAACATTTGTAATTTACATCATTACTAGCATACTGACGAGAGGTGGACATTTTTTCAAATCCATATGCATGGTTTGGCTGTCTATAAGGTTCCACAGGGGGAGTCCCAGTATGACATATTGGAAAGCTGAACTTACAGGGATATGTTATTCTAAAACAGAAGCCTTTGTTTGTTCTCCCCTTTGAGTCAGAGGCCTGAATTTTATATGCTTCCTAGCATTCTTCTTTGGCTGAATAAGAATAGGAAATGCAATATCCTTTGGATGTCACACTCATTTTGGAGTAAAGAGTCTCATGCCATTAGTTTTAAATGTCACAAGCATTTCATTTCATGTGTTAGAATCAGAACTACTGCATTTCCGATAATCCAGCATTCCACCAGAAATTTGAGTAGACCATTGTATAAAATAGCTCGTGGGATCTTCACTGTCAGGCTTTGGCACAAATGCAGCCTCTTGCATCGCTAGGTTGTCCCAGTCTACCCCTCTGAAAAAAGGATGATTTTTTACTTTCTCTACTGATCCATTTGCTCCTAATTGCTGCTCTGGATCATGTATAAGAAACCTATAAATTAAGTCTTGGGCCCAATAGGACATTTCACTAGGAACATGCAGCCAGGGGATATCTCCATTAAGAATATTGCCAGAAATTTTCTCTGGGAGTTTGGCAGTGAAAGGTGGAAATCCAACTATTAACTCAAATAAGATGATTCCCACTGATCACCAATCTGCAGCATAACCGTGCTCAGATTCAAGGATTTCTGGGGCCATGTAGTCAGGTGTCCCAACGGCTAAGTGCTGACTTGTTTTTTCTGTTTGTCGCTTTGATAGCCCAAAGTCTATAAGCTTGATGTGCCCATCATTTGCAATCAATATGTTGTTAGGTTTCAAATCACCATGCACAATTCCAAGAGAATGGAGGCACTCTAACGCAAGAACCAATTCCACAATATATATACGAGCATCATCTTCCTCAAGGCACCCCATTTTTTTGAGCAGTGAGTAGAGATCACCTCCATTGAGATATTCCAAGACAAAGTAAAAATGACATCTACTGGTGAATGAATCAAAAAGCCGAACCACAAAAGGGTTTTGGACAGTAATTAGTATGTCGTACTCAGTTAATATACACTTTGTTTTTATTTTATAAGTAATCTTTCCATGCTCTTTATCAAATTTTCCTCCTTTATACCATTTCTTCCGCACCTTTATTGCAAAATATTCTCTTGTTGCCTGATTGCGAGCAAGAAAAACTTTACCAAAAGCACCACTGCTAATTAGTTTAATGATCTGAAAGTCATCAATGCTAGTCCGCTCTTTGTGCACACAATGTAAAGGATGACATTGTGATACTCTGATATGCACTATCCAATATAGGTTGATTTACTGCGAATCAGAGACCAAATACATCCCCGCTTCCGTGTTTCCACTAGATCTGAACTCAACTGATTTACTGTGAATCAGAGACCAAAACGTCCCCACTTCCGTGTTTCCACTAGATTGATTTACTGTGAATCAGAGACCAAAAATGTCCCTGCTTCTGTGTTTCCACTAGATCTGAACTCAACTGATTTACTGCGAATCAGAGACCAAAAACGTCACCACTTCCGTGTTTCCACTAGATTGATTTACTGCGAATCAGAGACCAAAAACGTCCCTGCTTCTGTGTTTCCACTAGATCTTGGATTAGTGAAATTGAGGATCGGAATAAAACGGAACTTGGACTTGAAATCGGAGATTTTCGCTTCTTCGAAGCGGAGTCTCTCAGTCAACAAACCAGAGAAATGAGAAGGAAGGGGAGAGAGAGAGAGGCGTGAAGGGGGAGAGAGAGAGAGAGAGGTGGAACTTCTTTTTGATGAACTAGGGAAGAGAAACCTACTTCTTTTTGTTAGAGTATGCTTTTTCTAATTGTTTTTTGTTTGCTTGTATCTTCCAAGCTGGATTCATATGATGTATATACAGCTTGAGGGGGAGTGTTAGAAGAGTTAGGGTTTGAGTCATTAGGGTTTTGAGGGTAGTTTAGTCTTTATGGTATTTCCCTAATCCTATATAATAGGAGGCTTGTATTAGGTTAACAAAAGTTGAATAAGTTCAATAATATAATAGCCTCCACCTTTCTTGTCTAAACCGTTCATACAAACTATAACATCATGGTTAAGAGTTTTGTCATTAACTTCTCATTCTTCTTCTTGCAATTAGCCTTTTATGTTTTTTTATTTTATGGGACTTCTTTGTTTTTAGAGGTTCAATTGTGTCTCCTTGAAGGCTATAAATGTTTTGGTTGTAGTATGTTTTAGAAGTCCAGCCCCACTTTGATATCTCATTGAATTCAATGGAAATAAAATTTTGAATTAGAAAATGACAATCTGACCTGTCAAAAACAAATTATCCTGATCCCATACTTTAAAAACGTCTGTTAACAGGCTGGTCAGCAAAGGCTGCAAATTGGTTGGTTGTGGCTCAGCAACACCCACTCTGAAGGTTTCCAACGATGATCTTGCAAAAGTTGTTGATACTTCTGATGAATGGATATCTGTTCGAACTGGGATTCGTAATCGACGAGTTCTTTCAGGTCAGTTCTTACTTGTAGGCATGATGGTGCCATATTTTGGATAGTTGTGAGCGGTTTGTGTTGACTTTTCTTGGTTCTAGCCAAAAATAAAAAACAAATTAAGGTGGCTTTGCTCAAATTCTGAGCTTGAGCCTGAGGAAGGCTGTTCAGCTTGATCAGTCTGGGCCTAGCTAGGCTGAGCTTGACTTGATTGAGCTTTTGCTGATTTGGATCACAATTCTTGTTTCCTACCCAAGATGATCTCTTAAATTGATCATTAAGGCTGTACCAACCTTTTTATCTGTGAGTTCAAAAGACATGGTGGATTTGGCCTGGTTGAATATAAAATGGTGTTTTAATGCTTTTTTTTTTTTTTCCAGATAATTTATTGTCTAGATGTGTTTTGATTGGACAGCAGATATTATGTATATATATTTGTTGGTCTTCTTATCTATGGCACAATTGTTTTGAAATGGGAAGCTTAGTTTCTTTATGTAGTTATATTGATTTCCTTGTTCTTTTTACTAATTCTAGTTAGGTGTTTCCTTTTATATATTTCGTGTGCACTTAGGGGTGCTTTACACTTTTAATGATTTTTGTTGATTATTTAAAAAAAAAAAAAAAAAATTCTTCTTTATGCAATGGCATCTTAATTTATGGAAAGTGTGAATGAATTTTATTTTAATGTTGCTTTTACAGGCAAAGATAGCTTGACGACTTTAGCGGTAGAGGCGTCAAGGAAAGCTCTTGAGATGGCACAGGTTGATCCTGATGATGTGGACCTAGTCTTGATGTGCACATCAACACCAGAGGATCTTTTTGGTAGTGCTCCTCAGGTATAAAGATCTGGGATGAAATATTCTGAAATTTGGATCAAATTGAGAAATCAATCATATTAATAGTTAAGGCTGAACAGCATGTATGTCTTTAGATAATCTAGGGGCGCTTGGTTCTGTCATTCGGAGCAATTTTGCATGCACATGGCAAGGTGAAAAAATGATTTTGTGCTGTCTAGTTTTGAAGGAACTTTGACAAATTGCAAAATTTATATATTTATTGCTCCGCGATGAGGTGCATAAATTGAAGTAATGAAGGATTTCTTTTAGAATTATTTTTTTAAAAAAATAAATAAATTTTAATTTTTCAAATATATCTGACACAGACACATCTTTCTTTGTTTTAGAAAGTGTCTTCTCTACTATGATTCATATGGATATTTGTGTTTCAAAAAGGGGTCCATGCATTCTGAATGATGGGATTATGAGGGTACCTGTATAAAAAATAAATAAATAAATAAAAAGAATAGATATTTGTAATTGATAGAGATGCTCTCTCACTAGTTAATGCCGGATATAGTTTTAGAGTAGGGGCTGAATTAGCTAAGCTAAGTAGTAAGCTCTACAAGGCTGGCTTGGTTGGACTTAGATAGGGCTTTTGGGCTTAACTTAAGCTCAACTTCCCCCAACTGCCCCTCTCAAGCTTGGTTTGTCTAGGCTTTGGTGCAATCAATTGGACCTTTATATTTCTTAACTGAATTTTATATGAATATCTAGTCGATGGTTTTCTCCCCAAGGACATAAATTGCTTCCACTTTAGTTGGTATATAACCACTCTAAGACTTTTATCTATGCTCCTTTTTGTTGTATTGTAATTGTCAGATCCAAAAAGCACTTGGCTGCAAAAGAAATCCTTTGGCTTATGATATTACAGCTGCATGTAGCGGATTTGTGTTGGGTCTAGTATCAGCTGCTTGTCACATTAGGGGTAACGGATTTGTCTTCATTGCTGGAATGGGGTCTGACTTTTGGGATTAATAATCTAACTCTGCCTCTGTAAATTGCAGGAGGCGGATTTCAAAATGTTCTGGTTATTGGAGCTGATGCCCTTTCTCGATATGTTGATTGGACGGATCGAGGTACTTGTATTCTCTTTGGTGATGCTGCTGGTGCTGTGTTAGTGCAGGTAATGGTCTAGTCCGACAATCTAGTTGTTGATATGATTATGATGATTTTGTCTCTATAAGGAGGCCTTTTCATAAAGTTGGTAAAAGTTTAGACTTGGTTTAGTTGATGTAGCAGTTTACTTTCTCAATTGGGAATTGTGAGCTCTTAACATTGTTTTCAGACTTTTTTTTTTTTGTAAGTAATTGATATATCTTTAAAAGAGTAAAGCGCATCCAAGCATACGGAAAGTACACTAGAGAAACGCCTAGTTAGAAGGAGAAAAAAGAACAATGAGCTTATTTCTAGTTGATTTACTTTTTGGCTTTCACATTATGGCCAGAAAGTCAAATATTGTTTCCTGTCATCTGTTCTAATTGAAGGCCTGGTTCTTTATGAGACTTCTATGATTATGTCATTTCTCCATATTGAAAACTTGGGGAATCAGAGGGATCCAACTCCTAGATGCTCATCCCCACCTAGTACTCATAATGTATCCGTCTCTGTAACTTGGCTTTACACTCTTAGGGCCCAAGAGGTTAAAAAGATGGATGCTGACTGGTTAGACAATAGTTTTCAGCTCTAATCTCCTATATCTTGTACAACTTATGACACTAGATTTGATCTCCCTTGTACTTTCTCTGGGAGTTCTGATTTTAATTGTTGCTTAAGGATGATAATTACCTCATACCTGCTTCTATTCATACTTATGGGAAACAAAATTTTGCATTTATTCTGATATAACAACTATTCTACAGGCCTGTGACAGTGAAGAAGATGGTTTATTTGGTTTTGACCTGCATAGTGATGGTGATGGCCAAAGGCACGTGATTCTAATATTCATGACTAAAACAAACTTTTCACTTCCTTCTATGAGGACTGTGACTGAGCACATGATTTCCTTTTATGCAGACATCTAAATGCCAGCATCAAAGAAAATGAATCAGATAATGCGTTAGGATCAAATGGTTCAGTGTTAGGCTTCCCTCCAAGGCGCTCCTCATATTCCTGTATTCAAATGAATGGCAAAGAGGTCTTTCGATTTGCTGCACGATGTGTGCCACAGTCAATTGAGTTGGCCCTTGGAAAGGCTGGCCTCCATGGGTCAAGCATTGATTGGTTACTGCTTCATCAGGTATACTAGATACTACCTACAAAAATTTTTAAACAGAAAGTTGTGTTTAAAGCCTAAGATATATAATGTCAGGGTACACGATTTTTGTCTTCTTTTCTTTTCTTTTCTTTTGGCCTCAAAAACAGCTATGAGGATGGTCTAGGTGAGAAATATTTAATTTGTAGGCGAAATCATTGTTTTTGAAGGGACAAACAGAAATTGGGTCTGGACTTATGCTTTGATGCCCTGCAGTCGTGTGTCAGAATATCTAAGGCTCTAAGCCGAGTAACTTTGTCTAATCTTTCTTGATGCCAAAAGAAAGCTGACCAGATCCGCTCCATTTTCGAATTGCTTATGAAGTGTATTAATTAGTTGGTCTAAAAGTAGAAAATGGTGTAATAAATAATGCTGAACTTTATTTATACGCTCATAATGAGGCCATACTGGAAGAAGTCATTCTTTGGAAGGACTTGGGTACAATGTTGATATTTGTCATATGTTTGTTATACATTGCACCCATATTGGCGGTGATGCAGTAATGAGAGATGATTGATAAATGCAGGCAAACCAGAGGATCATTGATGCAGTTGCTGCACGTTTACAAGTCCCACCCGAACGGGTCATATCAAATTTGGCAAATTATGGCAACACAAGTGCTGCTTCCATTCCATTAGCATTGGATGAAGCTGTCCGAAGTGGGAAGGTCAAGGCAGGCCATACCATAGCTGCCGCCGGCTTCGGAGCGGGTCTTACATGGGGTTCTGCCATTATCAGATGGGGATAAACCTCCCTTTTCCTGTTCCAGCCCAATCACCCCCACTAACACAAGAGAAAATATTTTGAGAAGTGTAGTTCTCCAATTCCTTTATGTGCTGCTCCTCTCCATTTACTTTCCAAAAAAAAGAAAAAGAAAAGCAGGCATATTCTCATAAGCCCCCTTTTGTTTGTTTGACTTCTGATACGTTTTAGCTTTCACAAACTCAATAAATTTTGTTCATTTTGTTCTTTTCCAGTCCATTAATTTACCTTTTTTTTTTAATTTTTTTTATTTCTCAGAGTTTGTTTGTGAATACGTTAAAAAACTTTTAATACTTATGAAGTTGTGTTAAAAATAAAAATAAAAATAAAAAACTGATATGTTTTAGTAAAAAATATTCTTTTTTTGAGTTTTTAATCTAAGAGCCTCAAAATTCACTTTTGTAAAAGGCAATTAAACTTTCAGTTTTATTTTCCATTGAAATTTCCAAGTGATCTATAAATATGTTTTCTTCTGCTTAAACCAAACAACTTCAAATTACAAAATTGAGATACAAAAGAATCTAATATAATCTTCCTCCTTGCACTATGCAATGAACTATTGTGAAGTAAAAAATAATAATAATAAATAAGAAGAATGAAAATAGAATCGATATAAGTTACTCGAATGCCACTCCTTCAAGCCTAGATTTAATCCTCTGTAAAGTAGCCTCAATTGCAATGTCAAATGCATCTTTGGTTGCCCTGAAATTCAAGGAACTCCCATGCCTCCTGTACATAACCCTCGGCATTAATTCTATCACTTTCTCTCTCATCCTCCTAACTCTTGTTCTTGGTATACCCATTAACACGTCTAAAATTCTCAGTCCCTTAAACACCACCTCCTCCTTCGGTATAAAGACAGAGAACTCCCTGTATATCTCTTCCGGCAAATGCCACGTGTACTGCAACTTCGCCGACAATTCCTCGAAGAAGACCGGTATGCAGCCGGCGAGAAGGCTATCGAAAGTGGACCTCCGTGTGGGTGTATCTCCGGGCGGTTGCAAGCAAAAGGTTGCTTGCAACATAGGCTTCATATATCTGGTGTTGAATATAAGTTAAATGATTAAATTTATTTTTATCAACTTAAATTTTTAGAATGAGGAGATACTTAACAAGATACTGAAGAAAAAAAAAAAAGAACAAAAATCCTAAATTCAAATTTTATCTTGTTATTTATCTTTTATTTAAATTAAATATTTTAAATATTTAACTTTAAATGAATGTTAAATTATAAATTAATGATTAAATTCATAGAAGATACCTTATTGGATCGTGCTCACACACCCCATTAGAGCAATCCACGACATCGCACAGCTTCAAGTACGCACCAAGATTCTGAGTCACATTACTGGCACACTCGCTCCTAATGCTCCGCCGGATGTTCGGCGTGGCGGAGACCCCTCCGCCGCCGGCGAAGAGCATAAAGGTTGACCTCCTCGAGCGCATCACGCGGCGCATCCACGACTCCAAGAAGGCGAGGGTCGGGGGGTGAAACGACGTAGGGTAAGGGACGGCGTGGTCCTGCCAAGGCCAAGCTCTTGCCTCCAACGTCAAAGCCGTGACGTTGTAGAACTCGGGGAGTTGGAGGAAGGAAGTGCCCCACGTGGGAGGATCGTTGTGCAAAGGTTGCGAGAAGTCCCAGGAAGGCCTAGCCATGACCAGGAAATGGTCGTGGCCTTCACGGCGAGCCCATATGCCGGGGCTGTCGTCTTGGAGAAAATCGAACAATTCGAGGCCGTGGTCGGCGCTGGCATTGACGTCGGGGCCGTAGAGGTAACGGAGGGCGTCGATGGCGGCGTAGTAAGGGAGATAGACGGCGTTGGCGGCACTGGGATCGGTGGTGAGGCAAGAGTACTCGAGCATGCGGCGGTGGAAGATGAGTTCGAGCATGAGAGGGTCGGTGCGGAACCAGCTGCGGGAGAGAGGATGGGTCTTCTGGCCGAGGCCGTGGTTGGGAAGGTAGGAGCAGAAATTGTCGAAGAGAGGGTATTGGGAGCAGTTGAACAAGAGATCCAGATTGAACCGCGTGGGCAGCCGTCTGATGTGGATCCAACGGCCAGTGCAGTCCGTGGTGGGCTGGGAAATGGTGGATTTGAGGAGGAAGAGGAAGAGGAAGAGGGTGGCGGTGAGAATTGTGGGTGTGGAGGCCATCGGGGTGGCGATTGGGGGGTTAGAGAGAGAGAGCGATAGAGGAAGTTTGGATCTTTTTTCTACGGTGGTGGTGAACCATTGATGGTTTTTTCTGTGTTTTTTTTTTTTTTGGGTTGGAACAGCGAGATGCTTTTTCTTTAGTTGAAATGATCGTCTTTTTGACGAGTTGTTTTTTCTTTTTAACTTTGTTGTGTTGCGGGAGAGAAAGAGGGAGAGATTGATGGAAAAAAAATGAAAAAGAAAAACCGAAGGCCATTAGAGAGTTTTAAGTGTAACGTGGACAAGTGGTGGACTCATTTGGTTTGACCCAATATTGTCGGTGAGATAGACAACGGCTCGGGGGAACAAATCTCATCCCATAATTATATTTTAGTTATTTTATTTTATTTTATTTTTTGTTAAGCCCATAGAAAATTTATTTTGCAGAAAAGGGTGGGAGGTCCACTTGAATTATTATTTTAGGCCTCTTCTTTGTTTGCCAGTTTGCCACCCAAACTTTGTGTGCATATGCGTGGTGACTATTACTTGGACAGTTTTTTTGTTTTTTTTTTTAACATGTTTGCGTAAGAAGAAGAAAGATAAAAATCGTTTCTAGAGAGAGAGGTTATACATTCTCTCTAGAAACCACTTCTTTCATCTTCTTCCAGGCAACAAACTAGTAAAAAATCTTGAGGAGGAAGATCTAGATTTAAATCTAGATTTTCCCCCCTCCCCCCTCTACGCCAGCAGTGCTCGGAGTTTGTTTCAGATCTAAGTTATATTTCTAGATTTTGCTCCAGATCTAGTTTTCTCTTACTTAGATATGTTTTTCTTCATCAGCCTTGGTGCGTCTTTTTGGAGATCTCTTCTATGGCGGGCTCCTTCGCTGTCGCTTGTGGAGTTTTTTAGTTTTTTTAGTTTTGTTTTATTGTTGTTGTGTTTGGACTATTCATGTTCTAGATCTTGACTGTTTGATGTAGATCTGATACATGAGTTAACTTTAGTTGTTTTTCTTATAATAAGGCATCCTGGCCTTTTGGGTTGTAGATGGTTTAGTCCATTTGCCTTTGATTGTGGGGGTTCCGTTAGAGGCTATACCTATATATTGTTGGTCTCTGCTTGTTACAGATCTGTTCTAGTATTGGAAGTCACACATAGGTTAGCCAGTTGGTGAAGTCGCAGTTTTGGCTATGGTTTTGTATTGACTATGGTTAAGATTTGTCAGAGTTTAGTTGCTCTACGTTATATAAGCTTCGTGCTTTTGACTTCTACTTTAATGAGATCAATATCTTTAAAAAAAAAAAAGAAGAAAGATAATTCTTGCTTTATTAGGCATTGTCTTAACTGATTGAGTTATATCTTGGAGACATGCACAAGGGAATTGATTAACTTACATGGACAATTTACCTTTTTTTTATAAAAAAAAAATAAATAAATAAATAAAATGACCAAATAATTTACAATATTCTCTTAGACTTTCGATTTTGGTAATCTACTTTATCAATTTACTACTCAATTTGCCATGCCCCTCACTTTGTTTTAGATTTTCTATTAAATCTTAATATAGAAAAATGTGTGCTTCACGTGACCAAAAAATGACAAAAAAATGTCATGCTTAAGATTAAAAAAAAGAAAGTGTAGGGCATAATAGGGGAGGGGGGACGTGGCAAATTGTATGATAGTTTAAAGGTCATAAGTGTAAGGGGAAAGGGTCAGAGGGTGTCTTTCTTCTTTTTTTTTTTTTTTTTTTTGACATATTCGCACAAGAGGGGGAAGGGGTTAGATGGTGTCTTTTATTGCTTATAATGCTAATGAAAATGAGGGGAAAAGAGTAATTTGAGAATGCTTCTATATACACCATGGGAAAGCAACCCATTTAACTACCAAGTGTGTTTTGTGATTTGCACATCTATGAACCTTTGAGTCCGTCCTATTAGTAAAGAAGAGGAGATAGCAATGAATTTCAGTGATTGATGGGAGATATGTGCCAATCATAAATAAGATTTTGTCAATTCAAAAATAAATAAATAAAGGGAAAAGTATAAAAATGCCCCCCAAACTATCAGCTTTTTGTAATTTAGCCCCCTAAACTTTCATTTGGTATAAAGTAGCCCCCAAACTACCAACCTCTTATAAAATGGCCCCCTCCGTTAGTTTAAACCATCAAAATGGATGGAAACTTTGGGATGACGTCGTTTTGGGTATGGAAGAGACGAAAATGCCCCTCAAAGATTAAAAAAAAAAAATAAAAAGGCTGGAACGGCATCATATTTGTGGGCTTCAATAAAAAGCCTTTCTCCCTCCCCTCGTGTTATTTCTGCAACCACGGCCCCTGCGAGAACTTGGTTTCTTTTAGGGTTTGAATCCCACAGCCAACCACAGCCCCATCTCCGTGTTATTTCTGCAACCCACAGCCCCATCTCCGTCGCTCTCCGTTGCGTGCAGAACCCCATTCGCAAGTAGAACCCCATACCACTTGCATCGGTACCCCCATCTCTCATTCTCTCTCTGCATATATATAGAATCACGGTTTATTGAAATGTTGATTTGGGTGAAGGGAAATTGACTTTATAGTGGAAGAAAAATTATATGGGTCCCTTTGTTTTTTGTTTTTTCTAGTATATTTATTTGCTTGTCTGCTTGGGGTTTTGATTCTGCTTATTGTCTTCCTTTTTTCTGTGGTCCCCTACGTGGGTTGTGGTTCTGCTTGTTGACTTTCCTTTTTCTATGGTCCCAAGACTCCCAACGTATGGTTCTGCTTTATGTATTCCCTTTTCAGTGGTCCAAGAGCTGTCCCTCACTTATTGGCAGTCGTAAGCCCACACTTATTGGCAGTCGTAAGCTCCAATATTCTGCTTATTGGAGCTGTCATATATATATAGTCCACTTTTTTTATACTTTTCCCCTGTTTTTTTGAAGCAGTCACCATGGTGGCCAGGAGCTATCACCATGGCCACTGTTTTTTTTTTTTTCTTTTTCTTTTTTTTTTTGTAAAGCAAGTGGCATATATATATAGTCCACTAAAACTTGGTGTATATCAATATGGCAATTATTTCACATATATGATAGGCTGAAAGTGATCAATAGCCACTTAATTAAACTCGATTGAGTTACTATTAATTAAACTCGATTTTTATCGTTTACTCATTGAATCATTAATTACTTGTTATGCCCCTTTCGGTTCCATTTGGTAAAATTGGAAGTCCCTTATATAATTCCTATTTCTCTGGCTATTGGTGGATATGTTGCAGCCTATCATATATGTGAAATAGTCATTACTGATTCACTTTAATTAATTAATTAATTAATAAGTATATACTTAGTATTTACTTAAGCTTGATTTGTTTAATATTTTTATTGTTTTGTTAATTTTCTTTATTTCTTTGATTGTTTAGGATGGCTACACAAGAATTTGGATTTGAAGTGTATTACGGTGGTAAGATTAATAGGGGGTTTACATGCTCATACGTGGGGGGTAAGGTAGATATGCATGATGAGAAGTTTGACGAGGACAAGTTGTCATTTTTTGAGATTGAGGGTATAGTTAAAAAGTATGGATATAAGTCAAGGGATCTTGTGTATTACATACAACCAAGTTGTAGTATCCAAAGTAGTCTAAAATTAATTTCATCAGACTATAATGTGTTGGAAGTGGTTGCTGCACATGTAGGTACCGGTTATTACGTTGTACCTTGTTTCATTTGATGAGCCTAGAGTTAATGATGATGAATATGAAGACTATAATGATGATAATGATGGTGAATATGGTGAAAATAGTCGGATTGATCGAGATAATCCTTATTGGGAAGAGATGTTAGAACCAAACTTGTTTAATGAAGATAGCAACCTTCCTGGGCCATCCATGGAAGGGGGTATTGTTGAGGGTGGTGTTGAGGGTGATAAGGATGGTAATGAGTGCAAAGATGTGGGGCCAGATAATGATGATGAGGAAGAGAATAATGAAGAGGCGGAGGGTGATAATCAAAATGCAAATGTAGAGAGAACAATAATACAAGCTAGTGGAAGGGGTGAATGCTATGGCGATGAGGTTGATGATGATGATGCAAACTCAGACATGGCACGAAGTGATATTCTTGTATCCCCCTCCATAAGTGATGAGGAGAATGAGGTTGAATCTCTTGCTACATGTGTAACTAGGTGAACAGAGTTTCAACAAATTGACATATACAACCCACAATTGAGTAATGGACTGACATTTCCCTCAATCAAGGTCTTTAGAGAAGCTATTAGAGAGAACAATTTAAAAAGTGGGAAGGATATAAGGTTCAAAAAGAATTACCAGGCCAAATGTATTGTGGTATGTAGGGATCCAGGTCTTAGGTATCGGGTTTACGATCGTAAATGTAAGGATGAAGAGTCATTTGAAATTAGATCAATACAGGCCAACCACACTTGTACAAGGAAGCATAGGAATTCAACTGTGAAATCATTCTGGATTGCTAATAAACTTATTGACAAGTTTAGAGCACAACCTAACAGGCCGTTGAAGGCAATTCTCGGGCAAGTCAAAGATAAGTGGGTGTTGATGTTAATGATTGGCATATGTATAAGGTTAAAAGAATTGCAAAGGAAATGATTCAAGGCAAAGAAAAGGTTCAATACAATAGGCTTTGGGATTATTGTGAGACAGTTAGACAAACGAACCGGGGGTAGTTTGATGATGAAAAGTTGAAAGACCTTTATCGACTATCAAACATGTTTCATAGAGTTGTATTTCTTTGCCATGAAGAGAGGTTTTCGAGCTGGTTGTAGGCCTATCATTGGGTTAGATGCATGTTTTTTGAAGGGGACGTATAAGGGACAACTTTTTTCTGCCATTTCGAAAGATGACAATAATAACATGTACCCAGTGGCACTTACAGTTGTTGAGGTAGAAACTAAAGACAGTTGGATATGGTTTCTTGAGACTTTGATATCAGATCTTGGCACCCCCTGCACAAGGATGGACATTTATTTTTGATCGTCGAAAGGTAACTATATTTTAAGTTCATTATGTTTCTTTGTTTTTTTGTCGTCTTTTCATCAAAACGTAAACAATTTTGATTTTATTATCGTGATCAAGTGTAGGGGCTGCAACCAGCTTTTGATGTTGTGCTTCTCAAGGGTGACCACTAGTTTTGTGTAAGGCATTTGTATGCGAACTACAGAGACTCGGGTCATCGTGGCCTTGCATTGAAGGATAAGTTATGCGTTGCGGCTGCAGCATACACTGAAGGTGAATTCCATAAACAAATAGATGAATTGAATCTTATAAGCAAGGACGCATACAACTATTTGAGGAAGATTGACCGGAGCTTATGGTCCAGGGCTTGGTTTAATACATTTCCCAAGTGTGATCTACTTGTGAACAACCTGTGCAAGTGCTTCAATGCTTACATTTTGAAGGCGCATGACCTACCGATCATATCCATGCTGGAGTTTATAAGGAAGAAGTTGATGAAGAGATATCAAGCAAAGAGACATGGCATCCACACTATAACTAGTAGGCTTTGTCCAAGGGTTGTTGTAAAATTGGATGAAATTCGACAGGTTGCTGGGCATTGCTATAGCACATATGTTGGGAATGATTTATATGAAGTGACACACAATAACAAGTAGTATGTTGTCAATTTGTTGAGAAGAACTTGTGGTTGTAAACAGTGGGACTTGACAGGAATCCCATGTCCACATGCAATGTCTGCAATTTGGTTTTTTAATGCAAATCCCGAAGATTATGTAGATGATTGGTATATAGTTGAGATATATAAAAAAGCATATGATGAAATTGTTTATCCAATGCCTGGAGAGGACCAATGGGTGAAGACAAACTATGACAATGTGGACCCCCCCTCTACGTAAAATACAATCAGGGAGGCCCAGAAAAGTAAGGACAAGGGGTCCAGAAGAGCCTGTTAATCAATATCGTATAAGGAAGGGTGGAGTTAGGATGAAATGTTCTAAATGCAGAGGGATTGGACATAATACTAGAACATGTCCACAAAACAGAAGAGAGGCTGTGAATTATAGAGGAGAAAGCATAAGTATAAGACAGTATGGGGTGAGATTTGTCATGTTTTATTTTTTATTTGGTATTTGTTATTTTTATTTTTGGTTATAATATGTTAATGTCCGAGTTTGTGATCATAGGTACATGATGGTAGTGGTATAAGTTCACATGGTCATACTCCAACTCCAACTCCCCATCCAACTACTGCTGCTGAAATAGTAAGTTTGAAACTTTTGATATGTGATCTACTCATTGTCATAACTTCATTACATTTGATTTGCCAATTCTACATCATCTGTGCAAATTGCGCAAGCAGTTAATGCATCTTATAGAGGTAGAGGAAGTAGTAGAGGTAGGGGTAGGGGTATGGGTCAACATACTAGGGGAGGATCTACTGACTGCATAGAGGTGGAACAAGGACTAGGGGAGGGCATACCGAGTGCAAAGAGGTGGACAGAGGACTAGTGTAAAAAATGTTGTTTATAATAATATTTCATTGTGATTCATTTTATTTAAAGTGCATTTTACTTTTGAATCCAAGCTAATATTTTAATGTTACATAATTTCAGGGTATTGTCAACATAGTACGTTTGTACGGACCACCTCAATCTCAGTCCACCTTGTCTCAGACCAATGCTAGTGTGAGAAATGTTGTTTATAATAATATTTCATTGTGGTTCATTTCATTTAAAGTGCATTTTACTTTTGAATCCAATCTAATATTTTAATGTTATATAGTTTCAGGGTACTATCAACACAATACATTTGTACGGACCTCTTCAATCTCAGTCCACCCCGTCTCAGGCCAATGCTACTGTGAGCAATGCTAGTGATACTGTTAACTTCATACACTATGTGTGTCTTTTATTATTATTTTTTCCCTTTGAATTTGATGATTGGTTAATGTGAGCACACACATGTCGACACAAGAACATTGGATATCGCAACCAGAAGGGTCTACTCAACCAATTGGATCTTCTCAACCACCTCAACCACAATTGGGGCTTACTAGTGCATGTACATCAATGCTTGCCAGAAGTAAAAATATTGTACAAACTGTGGAGAAGGCAATTACAATAATAGAAGCTAACAAGAATAAAATGAAGAAGCCAGATTGAAAAAAATATTAGATCAAAAGAAAGGGGTTAAGATGTGTGTGTATGTTTTGTGATATTTTGATTACTAATAGCTTGAATTTGTAAGTAAAATGTGGGATTGCACAATGATTTATGTTATGTTTCAGTAGTGTTTTCTTCTTTGTTTTCCTTCTTCTTCTTTTTTTTTTTTTTTTTTTTTTTTTGTATTCACTCAAATGAAATGCATCGTGGATTTTGATGATTTGAGACATCCCACAAATATTAAAGGGAGAACCTGGTAAGGGCCATGATTTGAGACATTCCACTTTACAACATATCTAGCAATATGGTGTCTCCATATAAAATACACGTGCTTTTAGCATATTAATTGATCTACCAACTATACTCAACTTATAATCCAAGTTCACCAAGCAAATATAACAAAAAAAATAAAAATAAAAAAAATAACTAAGAAGCTAGTATGATGATACTAGGAAACATAAGAGTGTCATTAGTTGCATCAACGAACAAATTTTTTCCTCTCACAGCAACATTTCCGTACTAATAGTACAATGATATTTCTCCCTATCACTAACAAAAGAAGACAACAACAAAAATGCTAAAATCAAACAAGTGGCCAATAACATCCTGAAGTTTTTTTCAAGTCTATTATTTTTGCACTTTTCATCATCAATCTATAATGTCAATTTCGCTAGTTCAATTTCAAAATCCTTCTTCTGATAAGCTATTTGGGCATTGAACTGTGATACAGGGAGCATAGCTTGTTCGTCAACCCAAATAAAATAATCACAACCACAATCACCTTCATTCTGTATATTTTATAAATGAGAATTAGTCAGCAATTGTTCATTCATATATATTTAAAGAACCAGAATAAAAAAATTGAATCCTAAGCCCTTAAAAGAGACAGCAAAACCTAAATTCGCACATTGTATTTACCGCATCCAATAAACCTTCTACCAAGATTTTTTTGCATGCGAGAAGTCATCACTGGTGATTCAATTCCACATAGGCATTTTGTACACGCAGTGGTAGACTTCGCCGACGAACTTCCCACCGACACTCCACATGTCCTCACATCATCGTCAGCGAACTCACTTGCAGTCTTCTTCATTGTTGCTAATTGTTTTGCTAGATATAAGATTATATATGACTATTCAATGAAAGAAAGGGCAATCTTAAGTTGTGTTTGGGGGGTTTTGATTATGATCTCCCTGAAACAAGAGTAGATTTCTAAGGCCAAAGTTCCTGGACTTTCTTGTATAAACAAGAAAGGTTTTTCTGTAAAGAAATATGATGCCCCCACTAAGAATATATGTTTCATTAGGAACATAGAATGAATCCGATGCTGATGGTTCAAATCAATAACTTAATGCTCTGCTCTTCTACATGTTGAAACTTTATGAGATAAAAAAAAAAAAAAACAAGAACATGGAAAAACAAAGCCTTTAAAGGTTATAGCTGATTGAAATACCCATCTGGGTGTCAATGAATTATTTATATTACCCGCAAAATGAAGCAAATGAAAGATGTTCTATCCAATCCAATCACTACTAACTTCAACACTTTCTCAAATTACTGCAAGTATATCATACCATTTGTTGTAAGATGTATTCTAATTATTTGATATTAATTGTTGATGGATGTATGTAGATGACGATGCTAATAACAATGATGATGAGGTTGAGAAGATCCTTGCAATAATAATCGGGCTCATAGCAGCGGTTGCATTGGTCATAGTTTTCATTTCCTTCCTAAATAACTATGCGAAAAAGGAAAAGGTATATATAAACCCATTAAAAAAGAGGCATTCATGGATCAAATCAACAAAATCTATAGCAAAATCAACTATATATATATAGCAAGAACCCACTCAAAGTAAAAATATATTAAATCAACACAGATTATTTCCAATTCAAATGAACAAAAAAAAAAAAAAAAGAAAGCAATTAAAATATAGAAACAAAATAATACTAGTTGAGAAAAAATTAGACCCAAATCAACATTTCAATAAACCGTGGATTCTATATATATGCAGAGAGAGAACAAGAGATGGGGGTACTGATGCAAGTGATATGGGGTTCTGCGAGCGTGACCTGCTGAGCGACGGAGATGGGGTTCTGCACGCGATAGAGAGCGCCGGAGATGGGGTTCTGTGCACGACGGAGAGCAAAGGAGATGGGGTTTTGCGTGCGACGGAGATGGGGCTGTGGGTTGCAAAAATAACACGGAGATGGGGCTATGGTTGGCTGTGGGATTCAAACCCTAAAAGAAACCAAGTTCTCGCAGGGGCTATGGTTGCAAAAATAACACCAGGGGGGAGGGAAAAAGGCTTTTTGTTGAAGCCCACAAATACAATGCTGTTCCAGCCTTCTTAATTTTTTTTTTAATCTTTGAGGGGCATTTTCGTCACTTCCATACCCAAAACGACGTCGTTCTAAAGTTTCCATCTATTTTGACAGTTTAAACTAACGAAGGGGGCCATTTTATAAAAGGTTGGTAGTTTGGGGGGCTACTTTATACCAAATGAAAGTTTGGGGGCTAAATTACAAAAGGCCGGTAGTTTGGGGGGCCTTTTTATACTTTTCCCAATAATAAATAAATAAGATTTTTTGGTTGATGGTGGAAGAAGTGCTTTCTCATGCTCTTTCATGGTACAATGTAAGACCGGATTTGCTTAAGGAGAAAGAAGATGTTGTGAATGATTTGATTCCTAGAAAATCAAATGGTATCCATGGTGATACCAGCAAAGATTTGGAAACCGTGCACTTCTTTTTGAGTGATATATATATTTGAATCACAACTTATCTTAAAATTTTAAATTGATGAAAAATGTTAAATTTAATAATTTTAGTTAATATTTTAATACTCTCACTCACGTGTCGACTTAAACTCTCTCTAAGTGAGATACAATGTAATGCCCCAAATTAATTAACTTGTATTTAACTTAGAATGCTACTATTATTACCTCAATGACAAAATTTATGCGGCGGATATGTTCAAGAGATTTGAGCTAGGTTGCCTATTTTCTTTCTCATATATAATCATGTTATAAAAATCAATACGCTGCAATCATATTCTTTTGAAAAGTAAATCATTCTCAATCCACTAACATATCACACATTAGAGTAAAAACAATTTAAGTATTTGCTTACCACATGCGATCGTTTGCATTCTAAGACACCTTGACCTCCCACGTACTGTGAAATACATTATAATATTAGACACCAACACATTTGATATCTTAATTTGTAATTCCCCGAATAATAGTAATAAGGGCATGTTTGGTTCGTAGAATACACCCCTAGAATGGAATGGTTATTCCTATGGAATGCTTATTCTTTTGTTCAGCAAGGGTCTATTCTTAGGAATAGTGATTCCCATGGGAATCACTAATCCCTTACACATAGGAATAGTTATTCCTCTAAAAACTGAGAGGAATAGCTATTTCTGATGGCAATGACAATATTTTTCAAAAAAAAAAAATCATTTTTATTATTATTATTTTCCTCCCAAACTTTTTTTAAAAAAAATGTTAAAAGAGAACACAAAGGCAGGGTGACACCTCTGAGGGCCACACCGTCCACACAGATGGCCTCGGGAGTGTACCACCACCCCTAGGGCCATTAGGGGTGGCCAAGACCACCCTTTGATGGGAATCGGGGGTGGCTAGGCCACCCTGATTCTTACTAGGGGTGGCATGTCCATGGTGAGGTTCTTTGGGGGTGGCCTAGTGCATGCTGTGGGTGGCCAACCGCCATTTGAGTTTTTGATTTTTTTTTATCCACCCTGATTCTTATCGAGGGTGGCTGCACCACCCCCAAAGGGCCACGACAAGGCCCTCTGAGGGTGGCACGGCCACCCCTAGCGCATGTTGTGGGTGGCCAGCCACCCATTTGATTTATTTATTTAGTTCAACGTTGTTTTTGTTGTTGTTTTTTTTTTTTTTTTAAATTGAGTTTTAGAAAAATTAGAAATCAAATGGGCTTTTTAGTCATTTTAGTTCAATTCCAATTATCAAATATGTGTTGCTACCAAACTAAAGAATTGGAATACTTATTCCATTCCAACATTTTCTATTCCTTGTAATACCTATTCATTTTTCCAATAGAATACTCATTCCGCAAACCAAACGAGCCCTAATAATAATAATAATAATAATGATAATAGAAATAATAAAAATAATAAATGTATTTATTTTTATTAGTTACATTTTATAAAACATCCGCAATTTAAATAGGCTTAAATCATTTTCTACAAAATTCTAAATATCAATGTTAAATTATTTCTAACCAAACATTTGACCTTGAAGTTTGAAGTATTTTTCAATTTGAACCCCAATGTTTAAAAATTTGTAATATACCTCTCGAATGTTTTAAAAATTTGCAATTGTCACCATCCGTTATTAATTTTCATCTAAGTGCATTGAAATTGCCAGCATAAGAGCAAGTGAGAGGCATCTACTCCTTTTCTTTCACTCCAACACCCACACGACACCCAGAAGGGATTAAAATGGGGTTGACGAGAAAAAAATTAAAATAGGCAATGGGTTTTAATGAGGAGCAATTACGTCATTTCATTAGTTAGGATGGATGCAAAATTGGAAGATGCAACATAAAAATTCCATGTGAGACCCACGTGATCATTTCTATCTAATTAGATGGCAATTAGTAATGGAACGTGCTAATTGCAAATTTTTGAAACATTAGGAGGGTACATTGCAAATTTTTAAATATTGGGGTTCAAATTGAAAAATACTTCAAACTTCATGGAGAGTAAAGTAAATTTTTCCCTAAATTTAATCTATTTAGCCACCTCATTCAGCCTTATCAACCCCACCCACTCCTATATAATCCCCTCACACCAAACCTAGTGAGAGAAGAAAATTCCAAAGAGAGAATGTTGTGTTTTGGTATTAATCCATCTTTATTAAGGTAAATCTTGAACCATGCTTATTATTATTATTATTTTTTCATGTTGCTTATATACTTTGTCCATGTGATTTACCGTGATTTTTATAAGTCTTATGTATGACAAAATGCATTTATAACTTATTCATGTTAAAGGACCATGATTTTCCTAAAGAATAATGAACTTACTCTTGTTTTTTCAAGATATATCACATTGATATGGTTTGACATATTTTTATTAAGTTATTAGAAGCTTTGGTTAAGGCTAATACGTGTTAGGTAAGAGTTTTATATTTTAGCATGCATTATGGTGCCTATCGAACGTTCCATCGTGTTTGGTTGAACAATCGGCTATTGTGTATCAAACGTTTGATATCGAGGCAAAACATTTAATAGTGCCTAGAAATGGATAATTAGGATTTTTAAAGATGGTGATGAGTGTTGTTTAGTGCTTAATCAAACTCCTTTATTTATGTTTGTTAAGCCTTTAGCACTGTTAATATCTAACATTTTTAGTTGTTTTTAATGTTTTATGGTGTGTAGGTCATTGCATCAACACTTGGCTACAAAGGAGCAAAATGGACTTGAAGTGAAGTAAAGGAGTCCCTGCCAGTACGCTTGATCACACTTGGTGCGTTCGAGTGCAATTGCGATCAAACGCAAAGGCCGGTTCGAACGCAGGCCCAGTTAGCCCGCGTCTCACGTTGTTGCTCTAGCCAGCCCTACGATTCCATCGCTTCTAGCTATGCGCCGTGGTGGTTATTTGCGTTCGATCGCAGAGAGTACGATCGAACGCATGCATCAGTGCGTTCGAACGCAGCCCCATGACCTGGCAGCGCACCAGTTTTCTATAAATAGGGCCCTTAGTGCATTTTGACGAGAGTTCTTGTTTTTGGGTGCGTTTTTAAGAGCATTTGCCCTTGTTTAGGCCCTACGCTGCCCATTTATTTGTAGTACTTTAGTTTTAAATTAATTTAATGCATTCCTTTAAGCTTTCTCTACTTTCTTATTACATGGGTGGCTAAATCTTCAACTAAGGTTGAAGATGAAGCCTCACCCTTAGCATTTCTTTGTTGCTTTTACGATTAATGCATTACTTTCCGTCATTTACAGATCATGTTCGTTTCATTTCAATTTATGTGACAAAGTTGTTTTGATTGTCGTTTCGATGCTTTGGAAGTCTAACCCTCGTTGTGTTCCAAGCCGAGTGCACAACGGATGAGTGAACTCAATTAAATATCCACTGTGATCCATGGATACAGTGGATGATTCTATTGAGAATCACTATCCGTTGTAGCTCCTTAAAGGTAAACACATCAAGCGGTTCGGCTAGTATCAAAATAGCAATAGAATATGACTTAAGTTCAAATCAATAGATGGAAGTGTGTGTTTACGTTTAAGCAAGTATTATTATTTGGGTGAGGTTTAGTCTTTAGCCTTAGTTATTTTTCTCCATTCATTTACGTTTTTTAGAGTAGTTTACATTTTTGCAAGTTTAGTGTTCGATCATTCATCCCAATTTCGGAACTAGGTTAAAATGAAGGTTAATCTAGGTTTAATATTAGTTTTTGAACAAACGCCGTTCTCTGTGGTTTGATCCCACATTTCGCAACGCTACACGGTCAACGACTCGTGCTATTGCGAGTGCAATCTAATTTGCATATCAGATGGTTTAGTGTTACATGTGTAAGTAGGTTTTGAAGGTACTATGAATGATGTTAGAATATGTTTCACAATAGTGGGAGTCTGAAATGTTAGAATTTGAGGATGAATGCATAAGGTAAGTAAATACTTACAATTGTTTTAAATAAAAACATGTGATATGTTAGTGGAGTGAGCATGCATTTTTAATAATATGTTCTAAGCCTATCACTTTTATAAAGATGAATAAATGTTTAAGTAAATGAATAATATTTTCATTGTATGAAATGATATACCAATACTTGTGGTATAATGGTTGTGAGTTTACTATATGGGCTTGACCCTATGGTCAAAATGTGTTTATTGTTTATGTTTGGCCTTTGATTTTATGGCTGTTTTGTGACCGGTGCAACCAAGTTTGAGTGGTGATTACTATAGACCGACGTTGTTAGTAGCATGAGTCACCCGAGGTCGGACTCAATTAGGCTGCTAGTGATTGGATGATATGTGTATGATATCTGAGGCACTGATATTGTTTTATAGGTTCATCGAGATAGTGCCAACCCTACCAAGGAGTAAGAGGGATATGATAGATCATATGGAGGAAAACTATGATTTACTATATATCTATATAGTATGATTTCACCGCATTAAAATATCAATGGTTATTACCAAAATTATGCCCAAACTTCCTTAAAATAAACTACATTTTTATGGCATAATAACGGAGAAAATGCATGCTATATTTGTGAAAGCCCATGTTTACTATTTCAAAATAGGGAACACTTCACTAAAGACCCCCGAACTTTTACCTGTTTTGAAATACCCCTCTTAAACTTAAAAAACTCTCAATTTAGTCCTCTAAACTTTCAATTGCTCTCAATTTAGACCTCTCCGCCAATTCCAGCCGTTAAAAATACGAAGAAATACCAAAATATTCATGATTTTCATTTTTTAAAAAATAAAAAAAGGTTTTGGAAGTTGGAATTTATACAAAAGTTAGGAGTATAAATGTCATATAATGTTTAAAATTTGATGGAGGGATCTAAATTGAGAGTAATTGAAACATCAGAGGACTAAATTGAGAGTTTTTGAAGTTTAGGGGAGGTATTTCAAAATGGGTAGAAGTTCGGGGGTCTTCAGTGAAGTTTCCCATTCAAAATATAAACCGCCACTTATGGGCTCATTGCATACTCAACTATAATATTTGCTTACTAAATCATGGACTTACGCAATTTATTTACAGTTTAACAAGTTGCATGTATATAGAGTTAGAAAGTTTGCTAAGATGAAGATGCCAAGCAAATGTCTTACATTATCAGATCTTATTAGTATTTAGAATATCGTTAGAGGCTTTAGGTGTAATGCTCTACATGAAAATCAATTAACTGGTAATTGACTTCAGGGTTCATCTCCCAACCCTAACCGAAATGAGAGAATTCAGGAGAAGACTTTAAATAACTATAGGAATAGAAAACAATAACTATATTCCACACATCCAATCATCAGAATAAAGATAAAGCGATAACTAAATATATTAATTCCTAATCTTAAGCAATGCCATGGAGATAAGGATCTCAATCATGTCTACCCGCGTGGTTCCTCTGTCATCCCACATGGTCTTCAACCACACCTGTTCCATATCCTCAAAAATCACCCTAATCAAATCCTGGGCTGTCATTCAAGTCCACTTTGTAGGCATCTTCTATGCTAGCTAAACTACGCAATTATTCATAGTAGAGGAAGAAGCCTAAAACAAAGAGGGGTAAGTCCAAAGACTTAGTGAAGATTAATGCACATATTACCCAAGCCATTATTTGTGATGAATTCCATTTGATAAAGAATGCAACAGTTTAATCATGACAGTTATCCATGGATGCAATATAGATATAGTACATACTTATAATCATGAGTAATAGTGATAGTTCAACAGTATGGTCTACCCTAGATATTATCCACTCTCAACAGGGTTGGCACTGTCCCAAAGGACCTGTAATACAACATTGGTGCCTGTTGTGCCAAATACTACCTAAATTAATAGATAATATTTAGTACATTTTACTCGCAAGTGCACAAGATCAAAATGATAGTATAGTAGGCAAATACGAGATCATTCCCACGAGGATTGTTAACTTTGCTTAGAATTAAAAAACTAAATTAAAAATATCAAGTTGTCACAAAATTGATATTAAGAAAAGAAATAAAAATAAAGATAAATAAAAGTGTAAGGCTTTGATATCCACCACTAATCATATTTAAATAATATAACAATATGCCAATACTCCAATCATATTATGAATACCTAATGTTTGCCAACCTAAGGGCATGGGTGTCTACTCCTTAAGCTATTAGTTTCCCTAAGCAACGAATTAGGCATGGGTGTCTACTCTAATCCTTTTCTTTCTTAAAGGATTTAGCATGGTGTCTACTAAGTTGTTCTTTGAGAAAGCATAAAAACTGTGAAAACCGACAAACACATGAGGCCTAGGGTATGGGTGTCTACTCCCTGTTCCCCATGTTGATTAACCCAAGAACTCGGTGTGGATATCTTTTGTTACTTTTATTAAACCCAGGACTCGATCATCGAAATTGATCTAACTAACAAGTCCATACCACATGCATATAATGGCCAATCACATACATATGAGGAATTCAATAAAACAGGCATTAATCAAGTTAAGCAACATAATATGATTCTTACAAAGGCGCCAATATTGAAATATTAAATAAACATAATTAGGGTTTCAATCCAGCCCTACTAAAATAATTAGTTACACATAATTAAAATAAAAACTAAAAAGAAAAGGAAAGAAAGAAAAGAACTAAAACCGCTCCTAGAAGTAGCCTCCAACTTCTCCTCTCTGAAATTGTGTATCTAATTGTGAGGCTCAGAGGTCTATTTATAGGCTTAGGAGAGTCCTAGAAACCCTAGTAAACCTAGGAAATTCGGAATTCCATCTCCTAGACAAATTAGGAGACAATCCTATTACAAATCGGATTAGGATTCATCCAGAATTGCGTTCCTATCTTGTGGGATGATTTTGACATTGAGGCGGTCCGAATTGAGAAAATGCTATTTCACAATGATTTGTATAATTTTGAGTTAGCTTTCCAATTCCGTTGGAATCACCTCAATTCGATATTTGAGCTGAAAGTTATGGCCAAAATACCGAGACATGTTCAGGATCCAAATTTAATCCGATTTTGACTTCAATTTGATAAATTCCGATTTAATCATTTCCACATCTTCTAGATCTTTCCAATTTGCCCTTTAAGCTTAGAACATTTCTAGAAACGCTTCCTTTTCTTCCATGACCTACAAAAACACAGAAAACACAAAAAGGAAATAAAATGGAATAAAATAACAAAAACTAAGAAATTAACAAATGTAAATTAAGGGCTAAAATATGAATATTTTCGCACTTATCACACCCCCAAACTTACATATTGCTAGTCCCTTAGCAATACTTAAACTAAAAACAAAATGATAAACAAAGAACAAAAAGATAAATCCATCTTTCGTGGGATGTACAATTGCATTTAGCATATGCAACAAGCCTTTTAAATCCCTAGGAATTTCCTAGAGGACGAGTTAAGTCTCGTGAGGGTTTTCCAGGAATGTTACCTACAAACATTATGCACAGTTCCTGTTATCCAAAAATTAAAGTATCACTTAAAACCATGATGTTCATTTTTTAGCAAGCTTAAAACGTTAAACTCCATCTTCACAATGAATTGGAATTTAAAGTTTAATCACTTACAACAGGCAAGTTAAGGCATCACAAGTTTGAAACAGTGTAAAGTGAACTAGCACAAAACTATGAAGCTTCCAAATAATTTCAATGTGCAATGTCTTAATATCTTAAGATTCACTGAAAGTCCTATCAGAATGAACAACAATGGCATACTTTTCTTATTATTTCTTTTATTATTGGGCTATGCAATGTTTAGTTCCCTTAAGCTTTCTAATTGACCCATGTAGCGAGTGTTGAGCCAATGACTCCCAAACCAGATAGTTTTAGGGCATTAGGTGTAAAGACACCCCTAAGGACTTACTAAGTCAAGTCAAAAAGGCTACGAAACTAAACTAGCCATAATGTTAACCACATCAAATCTCTTCACCTTTTGACATGAACACTCAATGCTTACTGAGGCAAGAGTACAGTTACTCAGTGAAAAGTTTATCAATAATTATCATCATTTTTTTTTTCTTTCATAAAGTTAACCAAGTCAATTCTCTTCACCTTTTGACGTGAACGCTCAATGCTTTGAGGCAAGAGGCCCAATTACTCAGTGAAAAGTTTATCAATGATCACTTTTTTTTTTTTAATATTCTCATGCCAATGTATCAAACCAATAAGTCATTCAGTGTCACCCAAAACATGAAAACATACACATGAAAACTACATGTCATACCCCACCAATCATGTGCTAATGTGCTTGTGCTAGAGCAGATCAAACATGTGAATTTTCAATTGCCTAAAGTAAGTAACAAACTTAAAAACCCAACATCAGATCATGTGTTCAAAATTTTAAGCTAACCAATGAATATCAAATCACAATTCTTAGATCAATCAAAATTTCAGGACAACATGAACATACATTTTTATTTATTTATTTATTTTTTCAAAAACAAAAAGTGGGACCAAGTGTGTGTAAATGTGTCTCCCATACCCCCAAACTTAAATTACACATTGTCCCCAATGTGTGTATAACATGGAAAGATCTTACCCGGGAGATGGATGAAACTGTCCGGAATAGGTTTGACTCAAAGCATTCCCCCCAAACTTGAACTCAAGCACACTTGTTCTTGAAAAACAAAACACTGAAAGTAACAAAAGAAAACCAAAACAAAAATAAAACAAAATAAAACAAACAAAGAAATAAAAATGATATGTTGTGGGGTGCCTCCCATGAGCGCTAAGTTTAACGTCTTCAGCCAGACTGTGGCACTTCAAACTTGAAGCACCAGTCTTTTCTTCTCTTGCACCAAAGAGAATGATGTCTTCCCACTGGGGATTCAATTGTCTATATATATGGGTGGACCACTCTGAGTCTTCTCAAACAATTTCTCATCATGGACTGGAATAAAATAAGAAGAAGACTCAAGGAGCTTTTCTATCTTGATGTCCTCAATTTGCTCAATTGGTAGGTCTAACAGACTTCTCTCTTGGCCTCTTGGTGTTTCAGGAATAAGAGCTAATGTTGAAAAAGTCTTAATGCTCACTTCTTTTTCTTGATGTGGCTCCTCTAGATCCTCAGTTTGCTCCTCCTTCCTCTCATCCACTTCATTTTCAACCACAACGTGCTCACAAAATTGATCAAAGTGCTCTCCCAAAGGATCTTCAAGACTCGGCTCAAAAAAATTATCCTTAACAGTTTCTTCATTCCAAGGTGTGGTGGTTGTTTGCTCATGATAGTAAGTGTATTCATCTTCCATGTAGTACTCATTAGGATTTGCCACCAACTGACCTTGACACTCTTCTTCTTTGAGAATATCGGCTTGTTTGTTGCGGAGGGCCCTCATCTCCTCAAAAAATTGTTGTGTATTCTTGGTCATTTCTCTGATAGTCTCTAGCAACTCTTCAGAGACCTCAGGAGGAGGTGGTTCAGCCTGATATTGCTGTTGTGGAGCTGATTGACAGGAATATGGATGATCATAAAACTGCTGATATGATTGATGTTGTAGCCCATGAAATTGTTGAGCTTGAATTCAGGATTTGAGCTTGCCTGAGGTATTTGACTTGGCTCCATGTTGGGTTATATGAATCAAAATAGCTGTCATTCCCCGGTCTAGAGAGTGATGTCTTCTTATGCCCAAAAATATTGTTAGAAATTTGTCTTATTGAAGGACAATTTCTAACATGGTGATAAGGGTCATAGCAAAATGAACATGGTCCATAGGGTGTTGGATTACCACCCCACATGTGAATAAAAATAAAAAGAAATTAAAATAACAAGAGAAAATAAAAACCAAAAAGAAAAACTCACAAACTGACGCAACTGCTGTCTGGTAAAGCACTTGATTGCACAGGTTAG
This sequence comes from Carpinus viminea, assembly GCA_013348765.1. NCBI lineage: Eukaryota > Viridiplantae > Streptophyta > Magnoliopsida > Fagales > Betulaceae > Carpinus > Carpinus viminea. Next base: position 25,296,258 of record CP054670.1, on the reverse strand, counting down.
TGCGCTCGATCACACCGTTGCAGAACAGAACTAAAATTCTAAAAAAAAAATCAGTAACGCAAAAATTTAAATAAAATAAAACTAACTAATGAAAAAAAAAATTTCTAAACAAAATTAAACAATCCCCGGCAACGGCGCCAAAAACTTGTTGTGCCAAATACTACCTAAATTAATAGATAATATTTAGTACGTTTTACTCGCAAGTGCACAAGATCAAAATGATAGTATAGTAGGCAAATACGAGATCATTCCCACGAGGATTGTTAACTTTGCTTAGAATTAAAGAACTAAATTAAAAATATCAAATTGTCACAAAATTGATATTAAGAAAAGAAATAAAAATAAAGATAAATAAAAGTGTAAGGCTTTGATATCTACCATTAATCATATTTAAATAATATAACAATATGCCAATGCTCTAATCATATTATGAATACCTAATGTTTGCCAACCTAAGGGCATGGTGTCTACCCTTGCTATTGGTTTCTAAGCAAACCTAATTAGGCATGGGTGTATACTCTAACTCTTTTCTTTCTAAAGGATTTAGCATGGTGTCTACTAAGTTGTTCTTTAAGAAAGCATAAAACTGTGAAACCGACAAACACATGAGGCCTAGGGTATGGTGTCTACTGCTTCCATGTTGATTAACCCAAGAACCCGTGTGGATATCTTTTGTTACTTATGTTAAACCCAGGACTCGGTCATCCAAATTGATCTAACTAACAAGTCCATACCACATGCATATAATGGCCAATCACATACATATGAGGAATTCAATAAAACAGGCATTAATCAAGTTAAGCAACACAATATGATTCTCACAAAGGCGCCAATATTGAAATATTAAATAAACATAATTAGGTTTCAATAGCCCTACTAAAATAATAATTAGTTACACATAATTAAAATAAAAACTAAAAAGAAAAGGAAAAGAAAGAACCAGGATTAGGATTCGTCCAGAATTGCGTTCCTATCTTGCGGGGTGATTTTGACATTGCGGCGGTCCGAATTGAGAAAATACTATTTCAGAATGATTTGTATAATTTTGAGTTAGCTTTCCAATGCCATTGGAATCACCTCAATTTGATATTTGAGCTGAAATTTATGGCCAAAATACCGAGACATGTTCAGGATCCAAATTTAATCCGATTTTGACTTCAATTTGATAAATTCCGATTTAATCATTTCCACATCTTCTAGATCTTTCCAATTTGCCCTTTAAGCTTAGAACATTTCTAGAAACGCTTCCTTTTCTTCCATGACCTACAAAAACATAGAAAACACAAAAAGGAAATAAAATGGAATAAAATAACAAAAACTAAGAAATTAACAAATGTAAATTAAGGGCTAAAATATGAATATTTTCGCACTTATCAGTGCCTCGGATATTGTACACTACCGTCCACCCACCAGTAGCCCGACCTTGGGTGGCCTATGCTACTAATGATATACATCCTATAGAGACCTCCCATTAAGGCTGTGCCAGTCATAAAACAACTATTGAATCTAAGGCCCATATATCACATGTACATTTGACCATAAATTTAACATATATAGTAAGCCTATGACCTTTATTCCACATGTACTAGTGTACCATAACATATGATACAATTTATCTTGTCCATATTTTATTTGCATTATTTAAAATGATAGAATTCATGTGCAGCAAAGTGTGAGAGTTATAAATATGCATGTTTTGGTATACAAAATAGACGTGCAACAAGGGAAAGTAAATGGTAAGCATTATGTGAGTTAAAACTCACCTGAGTCGAAAATATTTTTTGAGTATCCCTCCACAAGGTCCGGCCCAACTCTGTGGAAAACCTATGAATAGTCCTGAGTCTAACCAAAACAAACATAGCATGTGAAAACAGAGGCTATCGGATGACTGGTCAATGGCATTCCCTAGAATGCTTTTGGCCATACATCCAGGCTAGAAACAGTACGTCCACATAGAAAGTTTCAAGTAGAACCTCATTTGGCCCAACATCCTCCTATCCACCCAAACCGATTTCTATATTTACCTAAAGGTACTCTAAGAGTTTCTATCTCAAAATGATACCTTCATGCACAAGAAAATCCATTGATAAAGACGAAATAATAAATCGACTCAAATAAAGGCTAAAGAGAAACAACATAACTACAAACTCAAAACTATAACTAAGCTATCTATGAAAAGTATTTAAACATCATAACAACTACAAAACAAGTTAGGCTTAAGGATATTACCTCCTTGAAGCGAAAACCTTCAAGAACTACTTCCCCTACTTCACAAATCTCTCAAACTCACAAGAACACGCTCACATAGAGGATTTCTCACATAAAGGATTTTCAGAGAGCCTGGGGGCAAGAATAAGGCTTAAAGGTCACAGATAAGGGGGTATTTATAGGTGAGAAAAGCAACGTACGTACGATACTATTTGTATTGTGGTCCAAAGGCTGCATTGTACGTTTGGATATTAACTATGGGTTATCCAAAATGCAGTGTACGTACAGTGGTCCCCTTGTACATCCGTGTACTATTTGCAGGCATACGTACGATGCTCCCCTTGGCGTACATCCGTACTAAAAACAAGAGCATATGTACAATCAGAAAGCCTGAAATTTCTAAAACGCCCATTTCAGTTCTCCTTAGTGATCCAAAACCTAAATTAACCCTTTAACTATACTACCTAAGCTTAGTTAATTATTTGGGACACTATATTCTCTCCTTATAAAATTTTCGTCCTCAAAATTTCTAGATAAAATACCAAAGGAATAACACTTAAGAAAGAGTAGAATGTTACCTCTCATCTATAGTTTTGTCGGTATCGTGCTCAGTAGGTTCTTGGGCATCTTCTCCCATTCTCCAACTAGCACTACTTCGTCCTCAAACAGCTATGGAAAATCACCTCATAAGTTGTCCAATGCATCGTACTTAATGGTTCCCACACTATACAAGTCATCATCAATCTAAACTCCAAAGTCCATCAACTTGCAAAAAGAGTAGTTCCACATACTATCTGGGTCAACTAATCATCCACCGAGCAGAAAGGTGGCTCACACGACCATTCCTTTTTTTAAGGTTGGTTGCGTGAGCCACTCATCCATTAACAAGTGTCCTATGCAACCACCCCCTGTGCTTAGGGTAGCCACCCAAGCCACCCCTTTAATTGGGTGTTGTTGCACGAGCTACCCCCTTGTTTGGGGTGGCCGCATGAGTCACCCTCTAGTTTGGGGTAGTCTCCGCAATCGCCTCTTCTATTTGGAGTGGCCATCTGAGCCACTCCTTCTATTAGGGGTAGCCATGCGAGCTACTCGTCCATTTGAGGTGGTCAACCCCTTTTGTGGGAGCGAAAGTCATGTCTTGTCATTCTTTTTTTTTTTGGTTTTGTTTTTGTTTATTTTTTTTGCCATTTGATCAAATTTTAATTTTTTAATAGGGGAAAATCCACTTTACCCTCATAAAGTTTTAGAGGTTTTTCAATTTGAACACCAAAGTTTAAAAATTGGCCATGTACCTCCCTAATGTTTCAAAAAATTTCAATTCAAACCTTCCGTTACTAATTTATGTCTAATTGGATGGATTTTTTTTTTAAGCCTAAGGGTAATTACTTAATTTCATAGATTTCCGTCCAATTTGACGGAAATTAGTAATAGAAGGTTTAAATTGAAAATTTTTGAATCATTAGGGGGTACATTGCCAATTTTTAAACTTTGGGGTTCAAATTGAAAAACCTCTGAATTTTCAAGGGGGGAAAAGTGGATTTTCCCCTTTTTCATAAAATTGAAAATATATATTTTTAAAGTGAGGTGGTAAAAATGCTTTCAAGACAATTTTGGATGAAAGAAGTAAAATGAAAAAAGTGAAAAAAAAAACTTAAAGAGCTAAAAGTTGTATTTAAAAACCGAAAGAGTAAATTGAAAGTGCACTTCTACTAAGAAATCAAATTCAAATTGTTATGAATGCATTCCTGTATTTGGTGGATAATTATTTAGTTCAATCTCTTGGAATTCTACACATTCATGCCATCTTTTAAAATTCCTATAACATTCATACAATATATTGATGTAGCATTTTGATTTATGTACTACTCTTTCATATTCTTTAACCTCCCATCATGATTCCATGTCTATAAAAGGGAGTATTGAGTAGTATGTAAAATACACAATAATGGAGAAAAATCATACATAGTTCCTGAAGAAATAGTTTCACATATTGCAATATCTTTATCTTGTATTGTTAGTTTCTTTGATTTTACAATACATTATCAGCACGAAGCTCTAGCCAATTGTTGTGTTCTTTTGATTTTCAACATCAAAAGCTTATCCATGAGGTATTCTCAATTCATTATAAGTTTCTTTAACGTATAGTAATCTTATTATCTATTTTGTTAATTAACATTATAACATATACTTAGAAATTTTTAGTGTTTTAAGGATAATATTATAACATTTGCATATTATGATCCATGTGAGATTTATATGAACTAGAATGTTATTATACTAATGTTATGAATATGATGTCTTATAATTTTATATGCTTGAAGCATATAAAAATTGAGTATCTTACGGTAAAGGATCCCTTAACCTTGTGAAATAATTTAAGGGAGAGATACGAGCACCAAAAGGCGGTTATCCTCCCAAAAGCTCGTTATGATTGGATGCACCTGAAGTTACACATTTCATTCTTTGAATGTACTCCTATAGTAGCAATATCAAGAGCGTAATTTCACAAGATATTCTGAACTAATATCTTGTCTTCTAGTGGCTGAGCAAAAAATCGAGTTATTAATGAAAAAATCATCAATCTTGTCCAACGGGTTCTACACTATTTCCTGAAGCAAATGGAACTTCATTTTATGGTAATAAAGGAAACCATGGTCACGAATGTGGTAGAAAAAATTATAGAAGTCAAGGGGAACGTACTCATAATTTTTACAAAAAGAAATACTCCATACCACTAAAAGTGGAACCACATTAAGGCCAAAGAAAATGAAAATAAAGGTTCACAGAACAAACCTACAAAGAATTATGGAAATAAATATTACAGGTATTGTATGAAAGGACATTGATCATGTACCTGTTGTACGCCTAAACATCTGGTAGACCTATATTAGCCTATATAAAATAGAAAGAAAAGGGGATTGAAATGAATTTTGTTAATTACAGTAATTCTGTGGAGTATCATGTTTTTCTTGATACTTATCTTGATGTTTCCGATTTCTTTATAGACTTTAACACAAAAACTAATATTTTGATTGGTAATGAATATGTCTACAACAATTAATATGTTTTCATTATGTCTTAATCATATTATGTTTATATTGTCAAATTTAATTGTATTTTGTTATTTTCTTTTTTATTAATGAAATTTAATATATTTTTGTTTATATATGGAGGCATGGGTCATATTGATGGAATGATTAATTCAAAGATGATTAGTGAAGATTTGTGTCTAGCAGATAGTTGTACAACACACACAATTCTTAGAGATAAGAAATATTTTCATTACTTGATATTAAACAAAACTAGTGTCAATACAATATCAGGTTCATTAAACCTAATCGAAGGCTTTGGAAGAGAGAGTATCATATTGCCAAAAGGAACAAAATTTTGTATTGACGATGCTTTGTATTCTTCTAAATCTAGAAGAAATTTAATCAGTTTTAAGGATATTTGTCTAGATAGTTATCATGTTGAAACCACTAATGAAGGTAGTGATGAATATCTTTATATTACTTCAATAATTTCGGATCAGAAGCTCATATTGGAAAAATTGCTTGCTTTGTCTTCCAAGTTGTATTATACAATAATAAGAACAATTGAATCACATGATGTGATACACTAAAAGTGCTCTAATCCAAAGATGTTCATGCTTTGGCATGATCGTCTTGGACATCCGAAAACAATTATGATGCGTTGAATAATTGAGAACTCTCTTGGGCATCTATTAAAGAACTAGAAGATTCTTTTACCAAGTGATTATCCTTGTGCTGTATGTTCTCAAGGTAAACTTGTTATCAAACCATCCCCTTCTAAGGTAATTGTTGAATCTCCATCATTTTTACAAAGACTTCAAGGGGATATATGTGGGCTGATTCACCCTCCATGTGGGCCATTTATATATTTTATGGTTTTAATAGATGCATCAACTAGGTGGTCACATGTTTGCTTGCTTTCTACTCATAGTGCTGCATTTGCTTGACTTCTTACTCAAATAATTATATTATGAGCACAATTTCTTGATTATCCAATTTTATATATTTGGGTGGATAATGTGAGTGAATTTACATGTCAAGCATTTTATGACTATTGCATATCAATTGGAATTAATGTTGAACATCTTGTTGCTCATACTCATACTTAAAATGGTTTAGCTAAATCATTTATTAAACAACTTCAATTATTTGCTTGACCTTTGCTTATGAAAACAAAATTACTTATTTATGCTTGGAGACATGCAATATTATATGCTGCATCATTAGTTCGGATCATACCAACAACTTACCAAAAAATTCCTCTTTGCAACTTCATTTGGTCAACTACCAAATATTTCTCATTTTCATATTTTTTATTGTGTTGTATATGTTCCAATTGCGCCACCTCAGTACATTAAGATGGGACCTCAACATAGACTTGAAATTTATGCTGATTTTGATTCTTCTTCTATCATTACATACCTTGATCTTTTAATTAGTGATATTTTTAAAGCATGTTTTGAAGCTTGTCATTTTGATGAAAGCATATTCCTATTACCCGGGAAAGAAAAGTCGTTGCCAAAAACACGATAAGAAATCACTTGGAATAATTTGACGTTATCTCATTTTGATCCTTGTACAAATCAATGTGAACTAGAAGTTCAGAGGATCATTCATTTGTAGAGTATTGCAAATCAATTGCCAGATGCATTTACTAATAACAAGAAACTAGTTAAGTCTCACATTCCAACTGTTAATACTTCAGTGAAGATAGAAATCCCTGTATGACAATCAATTAATATAGCAACAAATGAGTCTAAGACACGCCTGAAGCGTGGAAGACCTATTGATGCAAATGATAAGATTTCTCGAAAGAGAAAAGCATAAGAAAATGAAATTAGCGTTCCTGAAGAGGCCTTACTACAAAATAGGTACTAAAAATTGATCCATCCAAACTTCATGTACAAAATTCTCCTGAAAATGAATCCCTCAAAGAGGAACCTCTTGAAGAGGAATCTTCTAAAGAGTTATCCCCAAAAGAGGAACAGGTACCTAAAAATAATGAGATTTCAATAAATTATGTAAGTACATGAGAAAAGAAACAAAATTGTTGTCGACAACATATTTTCATTTAAAGTTACATTTGACATTACCAGGAGTAATGATGATATTGTACCACAAATCATCAAAGAATGTTGATGTAGAAATTATTGGCCAATGTGGAAGGAAGCAATTCAGGCATAATTGAACTCACTAGCAAAACGTGAAGTATTTGGACCTGTAGTCCAAACACTTGAAGGTGTATCGCCTGTTGGATATAAGTGGGTATTTGTACGAAAATGTAATGAGAAAAATGAAATTGTGAGATATAAAGCAAGACTTGTTGCACAAGGTTTTCGGTAGAAACTTGGTATTAATTATGAAGAAACATATTCCCCTATAGTGGATGCAATTACATTTAGATTTTTGATTAACTTAGCAGTTGCAGAAAGTTTGAATATGCTTTTAATGGATGTGGTTACAACATATTTATATGGATTACTTGATAATGATATATACATGAAATTCCCTGAATGATACAAAATGCCTGAAGCATATATTTCCAAATCTCGAAGTATTTATTCTATCAAGCTACAAAGATCTTTATATGGGTTAAAATAATTTGGACACATGTGGTACAATCATCTTAGTGAATATCTATTGAAAGAAGGATTTGAGTATAATCCAATTTGTCCATATGTTTTCATTAAAAAACCAGAATTTGGATTTGTTATTATTGTAGTTTATGTATATGATTTAAAACTTGTTGGGACTCCAGAAGAGCTTATAAGAACTGCTAATTATTTAAAAAATGAGTTTGAGATGAAAGATCATGGAAAGAAAAAAAAAAATTTCTTGGCTTACAAATTGAACATTTTCCAAGTGGAATTCTTTTTTATCAATCAACATACACAGAAAAAGTTTTGAAGCACTTTTACATGGAGAAAGCTCATCCTTTGAGCACTCCAATGTTGTTCGATCACTTGATGTGAAAAAAGACCATTTTCGCCCTCAAAAAGATGACGAAGAAATTTTAGTGTAATTGGTACTCTGATATATCTTGCAAATTGCAAAAACTTGATATAGCATTTTCAGTTAATTTACTAGCAAAATATAGTTTTACACAGAAAAAGTTTTGAAGCACTTTTACATGGAGAAAGCTCATCCTTTGAGCACTCCAATGTTGTTCGATCACTTGATGTGATAAAAAAAACAATTTTCGCCTTCGAGAAGATGACGAAGAAATCTTAGTATAATTGGTACTCTGATGTATCTTGCAAATTGCAAAAAACTTGATATAGCATTTTCAGTTAATTTACTAGCAAAATACAGTTTTGCACCAACTCGAAGGCATTGGAATAGTGTCAAACATGTTCTACGTTATCTTCATGGAACAACTGATATGAGAATATTTTATTCAAGAGGTTCAAATTCACAATTAGTTGGATATGCAGATGCGGGTTTTCTTTCTGATCCGCATAAAGGTAGATCTCAAATTTGTTATCTATTTACATGTGGAAGTATAACTATTTCATGGAGATATGTTAAGAAAACACTTGTTGCAACTTCTTCAAATCACTCAGAGATTATTGCAATGCATGACACAAGTCGGGAATGAATATGGCTAAGATAGTAATTCAACACATTCGAGAAAAGTGTGGTTTATCCACTATTGTGAGTTTTAAATTACTCGCAAGCGCACGAGTCATATGCAATATAGTGTATGTGCAAGCGCAAGGTCGAATCCACAGTGAATTGCATCGTGAAAATAGATTTCTATTTAAACTAATCCTATTTTAATTTAGTTCCAAATTTCGAACAATGTTGTGCAAAAAAATATAAACTAAACTAAACTAATTCAAAACATATGATAAAAACACTAAGGCTTTCAGAATCCACCTCACCAAATTAAAACGTACATTCTCATGTTTTAGTTCATACATCTGACAGATAATTAAACCCTATGCATGTTCTATTGTTCCTATTGAAAGATTCAACCAATCCATCCGTATTTATGAAAGGCAATGTATATTGATGTGCAAATTAAATTGCACTCGCAATGGCACGAACCGTTAGGTCGTATAGCTTTTGCAAAGTGCGGGATCGAACCACAAAGAACGGAGTTTTTGCTAAAAAAAACTAATATTACTCTTCAATTAAATCTATTTTAACCTAGTTTCAAGAAAAGGTCATATCATCGAACACGTTACTTGCATTAATTAAAACTATTCTAAAAATGTAAAGGAATGGAAAAAAGGTAACTAAGGTTGATGAATCCACCTTCCCCACTAATCACACATGTTAAACATTACAATTAATAATCCGCCTATCGATATAGCACTTTGCTTAATCTATAGTAGTTAGTGAAGCTAGTCAAACCGTTCAAAACATTTACCGTATAAAGAGTCACGAAAGATGTTGGTTTGAGCTCAAATCATCCACTGTATCGTTGATCACAGTGGATGCTTCGACTCATTCCAACCATTCAACGTACCTCCGAATTGAACGCAATGATGTTGGACATAGATGCAACACAAACCAACTATCAAATGAAACTTGTCACTTAAATCAAAATGAAACACTAAGCATAAAATAAAAGACGGAATTAAAATTGTAATGTAAATGTGCATAAATTAGAGGGGAGGCTTCATCTTCAACCTTAGTTGAAGATTAGCCTCCCATAAAGAAGAGAGACAAAATAAAGGTGCAAGTAAGCATTAAATAAAATAAAGGAAAATGGTTAACGTTTTTAGAACAAGGAAACAGAGCCAAACAGTGGCTTTTACAGAGAATGGGCGTTCAAAAACGTAACAACCTAAAAACTAACACAAGGGTCCTATTTATAGAACTGTGTACTCCACGTTCGATGTAAATAGTTCGACCAGCAAATACGGCTAGGGCAATCGCGTGAGACGCGGGCAGACTGGACTTGCGTTTGAGCCCAGACCCTGTGTACGACCGTAAGTGCATTCGAATGCACTTGACCTGCGTTCGAGCCCAGACCATGTAACGACCGTAAGTGCGTTCGAATGCACCAAGTGCATTCGAACGCACTTGGCAGGAACTCGTTCACTTCACTTCGTCCATTTTTGCTCCTTTGGTCAAGATTTTACGCAATGACCTGTACATCACAAAACACTAAAAACAAGTAAAAGTATTAGAAATTAACAATGCTAAAGACCTAACAAACATAAATAAGAGGGTGTAAATAAGCACTTAACACTTATCATATATCCAATTTAGTTCAAAAGATTCAATGTATCCATACTTTGCACAAAAGACAACGGATATCCAAAGTAAACCAAAAGATGCAATGTATCCGTTGTATGAAACACAATGAATGTCCAACTTTGGTACAATTAATCACAATTTTGTCATATAATTGAATTGAAATGAACATATATTACATTAAATGTTGGAATTGTATGACCATGACGTCCCACATTGCCTGGATATGGAGATGTACTTATATGTATACTTCCACCTTCAATGACAACAACGCGTTTTAAAGCCGTGATGGTAATGATCCCATCAGAACTCCGCAGTTAAGCGTGCTTTTGCTGGAGTAGTACCAGGATGGGTGACCTCCTGGGAAGTCTGATTCAGGGGAGCCAAAAGCGGACAATATTGTGTGTCATTGGGGTGGGATGTTACAAATGGTATCAGAGCCATTGCCCAATCTGAGATGGGGGGAGCGTGCACAAGCCCATGAAGGTCGCCAGCGGGGACGCTGGGTCCTAAGAGGGGGTGATTGTGACGTCCCACATTGCCTGGGTATGGAGATGTGCTTATATGTATACTTCCACCTTCAATGACAACAACGCATTTTAAAGCCGTGATGGAGTAGTACCAGGATGGGTGACCTCCTGGGAAGTCTGATTCAGGGGAGCCAAAAGCGGACAATATTGTGTGTCATTGGGGTGGGATGTTACAACCACAACATAAAAATATGCAAACAAATCAATGGTTAGGCTTCATTTTCAACCATAGTTGAAGATTTAGCCTCTCACGACAAAAGTAATCATAAAAAAACTAAACAACTTTATTAAAATTAAAGTACTTACAAAAGCACGGTGAAAATTGACAAAGCACGGTGCCCTTGGTGCATTTCTGTCCATTTACAATGAAAAAAAATGATATATATAATAAAAAAACTAGGGTTACAGTGTTTCCAAGTTGGTTGAGTGCGCTCGATCTCACTCGTACATCACGTTTCCTGCAGCGCAGCGCTTGCTCACTACTGGCTTGCTTGTGGGTGCGAGTGCGCTCAAGTGCACTACGCCATTTAGAATTAGCCAACTCTTGTGAAACATGACTTTGTAGATCTTTGAGTTAGCTTTTCAATGCCACCAAGAACATTTCAATCCGAGTTCTACAACTCTAGATATGACATTTTTAGTAGGACTCATCGAGTGTAAATCATTGCTCGATCCAAATTTGCTGCCAATGCTTATCAAAGTGTCTTCAGCCCAGAATTAATGGAATTAGCCATAGTTTTCCTTTAGCAACCTTAAAACACAAAAAAACATAGAACTACATAAAACATTTGATAATGATAAAGTTAAAGGATTAACAAATGCAAATTAAAGAGCCTAAATATGCAATATTTGGCACTCAACAAATACCATCAAACTTACATTTTGTTGGTCCTTTAGTAAAACAAAATGAAAGCAAGAAACATAAATATGCTGTTGTAGGAGAGAGGATTACATTTAGTGTATAAAACAAGCATTTTAAACCTTTAGGCACCCTAGTAGAAGTGTGAAGTCTTGTTGGGGTTTACCAGCAATGACACCCACAAACATTTTAAGTAATATGTTATTGACAAACAAGGACTTCCACACAAACACATGGTTTTCACCTCACAAGCAGGTTTAACAAACTGAACACCACAATCACATTACTAGGACATCCAAAATCACTTCACTCATAGATGGAAATTCAAGTTAACACATGTTTCAATAAGTACAAAGTGAGACTAACGTACCATCATGAGGCTTCAATTTTTCTCAAAGTTGTGTGTACCTCGAAATTTTTAGGAATTCACTTATATGAAAACAACCAAGGCTTAAATCAAGATATGCATTTTTTTTTTTGGGTGTGTAGGTTGTGCAATGTTTGACTCCCTTAAGCTTTGTAATTGACCTATGTAATGAGTGTTGGGCCAGTGACTCCCAAACCAGATGGTTTTAGGGCACTAGATGTAGAAACATCTATAAGAGCTTAATTACTCAAGTCAAAAAGGTTACAAAGCCAAACTAACCATACAAATAACCAACTTGAATTTTACATCTTTTACGAACACTTAATGCTTAATGAGGCAAGAAGTCAAGTTACTCAATGAGAAACTCAAAATGATTGATTATTATTATTATTATTTAAAGCCAAGGTTTCATCACACTTCATCCTATAAAACTCAAGATACACCCTCTTCAATTCAAATCTCATACCTCAAAGACTCTATGCTAGTGTCCATGTGATGATCAACTCAGACATGTGAAGTCTCTCTAATGATGATGATATGTTCAAGATGTTACATAAACCAATGGCATGCAAACCATAATTACAGTGTAACTCATGCTCAATCAACAACATAGTGTATTTTGTTTTTTTAATAGATAGACAAAAACAAACAAAAAACGTGTTTTCCACACCCACAAATTTAAATGACACATAGTCCCCAATGTGGCAAGAGATACAATACCGTGGGATGAGAAAATCGGAGTGTGCAAAGGCTAGGGCATCTGTGACAATCCTAAATTCTTTTAGGGTATTTTTTTTAGTTGACTCATAGGGTTAAAAAAAAAAAAAAGAAGTTGGCTTAAGTTAACAATGAGAATGGACCAAAATGCTAATAATATTATTATTATCATTATTAATAAATAGAGTATAGATAAATAATAATAAAATATAAAAAAAAAAACCCTAAGCGTCGCATATCAAAGAAGCCTTATGCTTATTGCCTACCATTAAAACTCTTTCCATATCTTCTTCTCTTTTGGTTCAGCCTATTTAACCTAATAAGACAACCCTAGAAGAGTCAGTCACTTCCATATTCTTAAAGCACTCAGAATAAAAACAAAAGAAAATTTTCTAATTGCTCTCTCCTCAATGTGCGTGTTAGGTATGATTCTCTTATCTCACAATTTTCTTTTTTCTTCATATATAAACTTATTTTAGAGTAGGGTGAAATTGTAGAATATTTTGCCTTGGTTGCCGTGTTTCTTGTAGTGGGAAAGAAAGAATTTTTTTTAATAACTCTTCATGTGCAGCCACTTGCCTTGGTAATAATAGTATCTATTCCACACCTACCCTTGCCTCTTGTGGGGAAAAAGTTGTTGTCATGTACCATGCATATATTCATATTGGAGTTTTCTGATTTAACACTTAAGCATGGTGATACTTTTCACTCTAGCCATAGACCCTCAGTTTCATCTATGGTTATGTTTAAAATATGTATATAATGTTTTGAAGGAATTATAAATATATATACATGAGGACTACTCTAAGGTGTGTGTATATATATATATATAATGATTGAAGTATTTATAGATACATGTACATCTAGAACGTTTCAAGATAGATAGATATATATGATAATTCAAAGTATTTGTACTTATATATATAGGCATCTATATAAAGCTATAGTACCTCGGCTTGTATATATAAGTACAACAACGTTTGAAGTATACTTTACTATATATAAATATAGAATAATGAGAGAAATTTTTTATAAATAAAATAGTTTAAAGTACATTAAGATATATTATATAAATATATGTATATGAATCCTAAGAAACAAGATAAATTCTAGAATTTTATGGAAAAGCATACTTAAATATCTAAGTAAGTTCATTCTCAATTGTTTAGCAAGCCAACTTATAGAAGTAATAGAATACATTACTATGTCATGTATGAGGATAGTAACGTGTCTGTATTTTCCTTCAGGAGATTAGTTAGCTAGTCAGAGGAAAATTTTTAGTTGTAGTCAAGAGGAAAGTGAATTTACTATCCCTTCCAGAAAAATTATCATGCAATGCTTTTGTTTCAAATTGCAAATGATCATTTTGTTTATATTACCGAATTATGTTACATGCATGACAAGTTTGAGAAAAAGTAATGTTGAGAAAATAATGATGTCTTTAAGAAATTTTGAGAAATGATGGTAAACCCTCCTATGTGATGCCCTACGATGTATCTAAAGAAGTATTAAAAGAAGTACAAGAAATGAGAAAAAGTTTTACAATGTGGGCACATGTATGGAGGAGAGTATTTTTGGCCCAAGAGAAGCAAGAAAGAAGCTTGGTATCGATGCTAAGGATGGAGGCACAACCGCTGAAAGAGGCTCTGCTAGAAGGTGGTTCCATCACAGTTTTATTTTGCCATGCTAACTGCACCTAGAGTTAATCGGCTGGCTAGGGGACGGGGCTGCGGCCACAGTATCTCATCCCACCGTAAGGACTGCACAACCCTAGTATATGGGGGTAACAATATACATGGGCTCTAGTATGAGTTAAAGACTATCAATAATTTTATTGATAATAATGTTTTTTTTTTCTTTATGTGATTTATGTTCTTATGCTATTTTATTATTTAAAAATATACTGGGAATATATGTAGTTGTGAGTTCCATTTTTTAAAACGGGACAAGGAGTAAAATTGCCTATGGTTGTGGATTTCACTTGTTGGGCCCCCTTTGGGCTCATCAGTTTTATTTCTTGTTTCAGGTGATGATCAGGTCGCTTTAGGAGGCCGGAATGGGGGCAGGCGTACTTAGGAATTTCTTATGATTTCATATTAGTCAAGTTAATAAGTGCGTTGGCATAGTTTCTTTTAGAGATTGATGAATTTATTTTAATAAGGAACGCTATTATCGTTTGTGAGACATATTTTGTTAAACAGTTTAGTCATTATTGTTGACATGATAATCTAGACTTCTATGTATTCATTTTTATACTAGTCTTATTTAATTGATAAACCTTATGGATCTTTGCGAGTAAGAAAGAGGATTAACAAACCTAACTAGGGATGTTACAGCGTTCCTTAAACTTGAACACCAAAACACCTGTAAAAAACTAACAATAATATTTTCTCACAGGAACAAACATCAAAAGGCAAATTGCTGTTAGAAAAAGAAAATAAATAAAATGACAAAAAGAAAAGCACTAAAAAATGCAGTGTGAAAATAAAAAAATAAAAAATACCGCATTTTTCTCGATTATTTGGATGTCCAACCAATTCATTCCACCCTCTTTTTTTCAAGAGAATGTGGCCTTCCCCAAGTTTCAGTACTTCCCTTAAATCTTTAAGGTTTCATTCTTTCCCTTGAAATCTTTTGGGGATAGATTTACAAAATTTTGGCCTTGCATGACGTTCAAAAATGTTTTCCCAGCCGTGCGCTATGTCTATCTCCCAAAAAGGATCAATGATTCCCACTCTTATAACTATTAACTTCTCATTGTGCATCTCAAGAGGGAAATTGACGAGGGAATGAGCTTTAGTATTCACTTCCTTGTCATTTGACACATTTGAATTATCCGGGGGCTCGCTCAACGTGCTCTTCTTTTCCTTCCTCCTCATAACTATCAACAATGAGAGGCTTAGTTGTAGATGAAGATGATTTAGGGGATGATATCTTAGTGGTTTACCCATTTTCAATTTGCATCATAGGAGTGGAGTCCAATAAGGCCTCAGCTTGCTCACGTATCATGTCAAGATCCAAATCGAATTCAAACTAAGCAAAAAACTCCCCCAAAGGATCCTCCAGACTTGGCTCATTAGAAGTCTTAGCTTGCTCGAGGAACTTGTCAAGATCTAAATCACATTCAGATTGAGCAAAGCACTCTTCCAACGGATCCTCCAGACTTGGCTCACTAAACATCACAGCTTGCTTGAGGAACTTGTCAACAGTGGCGGAGGGAGGGTTGAAGGGGGCATATGCCCCCCATCAACTCTTAAAATTTCTCTTTACCTTTGTATAAAAAAAATCCATGAACCCTATAAGTTATGAATGATGCCCCTTGCCCCCTAGCCCTAATGCCTGACCCTAACCCTAGCCCTCAAGTTTCATAATTTATTTTTTATTTTTTATTTTTTTTATCTTTTTTCTGAGCCATTAGCCATAGAAAGAGGTTGAAGCTTTTCACTTTTTAGAGGTTGATACGCACCTTTTCATTAAGAAGCAAGACAAAAAGAAAAATAAATAGATAAAAAAAAAAAGAGGGAACAACGGATAGCTTGCCAAGCATAATGGTTCAGAAGATACAAAAATGCAAACCAAAAAAAAAAAAAGCAGACCAAAAAAATTATTATTTTAATATTTTTAATTAATTTTATTATTATTATTTTTTAAAATGTCCCCCATTGTCCAATCTTTTGGCTCCACCACTGCTTGTTAAGATCCAGGTCACATCCAATTTGATCAAAGTGCTCTCCCAACGAATCCTCAAGACTTGGCTCATTAAAAGTCCCAACATGATCAAGTAGCTTGTCCAGGTCTAGGTCACCTTCGAATTGATCAAAGCGCTCTTCCAATGGATCCTCAAAGCTTGGCTCACAAAAAATCTCCTCAATAGTTTGTTCATTTCTAGGTGTGGTGGTGGCTTGGACATGCTCATGATAAGAATTGCTGGAAGCATCCTCATCAATCATGTATTGCCCTCTCACCATCTACTGACTTTGAAGCTCTTCTTCCTCGTTGTCATCTTCTATGCTCTCATTGTCCCAATATTGAGTCATTGGGTCAAGTTAATGTTCAGATGGATGTTCATTCTTACTCTAGTCAATCAATTTTTCCATCGCTGTGGTAGCTTGAATGTCGGCATCTTTGAGCTCATGCATGGATTGCCGCAATTTTTGTATGCCCTGGTTTTCTATTTCCCTGAATGCATTAAGAGCATCTTCCAACTAAGATTGTTGAGGAGGATAATTGCACGATGAAGGGGTAGAAAATTGGTTGTCAAACTGTGGATATTCATGATTGTGCAATTCGTCAACTTGGGGAGTGCAATTTCTCGTAGCATGAGCTTGCCACGAGAAATCAGAATGGTTGCTCCAGTCCGGGTTATAAAAATTTGAATTTAATTTAAACCCAAGGTTGGAGAAATTGGTGTTCATCTGCTTATATGAAAAATTAGAAAATTGTCCAAAGGATTAACAATTTTCAACCTGACGATAAGGGTTGGAGCAGTATGAACATAATTCATGTGGTTTAAAAATGTGAGAGTAGTTAGTAGGAGCTGGTGTCCTACAACTAGGTGAAGCCTTAAAATTACCAAACGAAAAATTCATGATTCACCCTCACTCTATAAAACAAAACACACCTCCACATAAAACAGTAATCAAAATATATATATTGACAATTTTCAACCTGATGATGAGGGTTGGAGCAGTATGAACATGATTCATATGGTTTAAAAATGTCAGAGTAGTTAGTAGGAGTTGATGTCCTACAACTAGGTGAAGCATTAAAATTACCAAACTTAAAATTCATGACTCACCCTCACTCTTTAAAACAAAACAAACCTCCACATAAAACAGTAATCAATATATATATAAACACCAAAAATTAAATACAAAAACTCACAAAATGGACCAAACATAAGTTTGGCAAAATTTCAGGTGTTGGTTCATTTTTGTAACGCCCCCAAAATTAGCCTCGGCTAATCCGGTGGAGTCACTGGCAATTCACCTAGTTGAGCCAACTCGTGATCAAGTGGATAATCAACCTTATAAAAAAAGTCAGAGTAAATGCAAAGGAAGGTGAATAAATCTAAGTCACTATAATTCATCAATTAAGAACATAGAGCAACTTCATAGTAAAGACAAACCTGTAATTCTAGGTAAAGCATACCCAGTCAGGTAGTAGCAACTCTTGCCACTTCCATAGTCGTGAATCGGGTTACCTAATGAATAATAACAGCATAAGTCTAACGACTTAGTAAGTAAACCTCACACTTAGGTATGACATGAGCCCATTTGGTAAAGGTAAATGTGCACTTTGAGTAATAACCGAAAAGAGGGCATTACCTCCGCTAATACACTATTTAGTAGGTTTTAGGGTTTTCAAAGCTCTATGGTGTAGAACCGATGATAATTACCTATTTGTTTTAATGCAGAAAAGTCTAATGCTTTATAAGTCATAACTCCCATACATGGTCTACCCGAGATATTACCCTTTCTCAGCAGGGTTGATGCCATCCCGAGAGACCTATAATACAATACCAGTGCCCCAGCCATTACATAAAGTATTGTATGTAACATTAGTGGCACGATCAAGTCTGACCTTGACTGGCCCATACCAACTAATGACGTTTGTCCTATAGTGACCGAACCATTGGGAATGGTTGCATCAAGGTCACAAAACCAATGGATCCAAAGCTCCATATAGCACACACATTTGACCACAATACGCATTTTATATAATAAGCCCATGGCCGTTCATACCACACGTACCGGCGTACCATATCTTATGATGCATCTTAACTATTTATTTTATATCATAGTTAACGAGTAATTACAGAAAATAGACATGCTCATATCATACTCATGGTCAGTCAACTGACATATCCCACATCTTTACGAAAAAGGGTATAAGTATTTACTTACCTTGTGCACACGAGTGAATCCTCCTACCAAGCTACTTCCTGCTATAACGGATACAATACACTGTTATTCTAAGCCTTATGAAACCTAGAAATGTAGCCAAGCCTGAGTATACACGTGTGAAACTTAAGAACAGGTGCTTTGCCTACTGACCGTACGTTCGCCCTCGATGGCGTATGTCCGCTCAGTGTGTTAAGCATACCATTTCAAGATTTGGACAGTTTATATTCCTAATGGCATTCACAGACCTCTAAACCTCTCCTAAGCTAGTAAAATATTATGTTCAATGTAGGAAATCATAGAACCACAATTCTTTGAGAAAAACCCTTTGAAAACATCATTATCTTTAGGAAAATGTTTAGTGGACACTTGAAAACCATTATCAAGGCAGGAACAAAAAATAAGACAGTGTTAAATACAAAGGAACAGAGCTTACCCCAAAACTAAGCACAAACATGGTTTCTTCTCCTCGGAAACTCCTTTTTGAAGCTCAACCTCATGGAATTCTCACTCAAAATGATAAGAAAGGGTTTTGGCAGCCTAAGGGCATACCAGGGGAAGGAAGAAGGTGTGAGAAATGATAGGAGGGGCGGGCTATTTATAGGAAAAGTTCGCCACCAACTTTCTGACAAAGTAGTGGACGTTCGGCAACCCTAGCATAAGTCCGGTGGTCTTCGCACATTGGTCTAGAGGGAGTCCCGTACGTCCAAGTATTATCCAAAGGGTATCCCAAAAAGTAGAGTATGTCCAGTGGTCCCACGTACGTCCGTTGTACTATTTACAGAGCGTACATCCTGTGGTCCCCCCCCGTACGTCCGCACTATAGACAACAGTGTACATTCGCCAGACCTAGCGTACGTCCGCCTCCTGAGGATTAGTTTTAGGCTTCTATCTTTCTAAAGGTCCAAAGGGTGTTTTAGGCTAACGCCAAGGGTTATGGATCTCGTTAAACATTTTTATTGGAAACCTTTGTTTACTGCTCCCATGGAAAAGATTTTGTCTCATAAAAGGGGTTGGCTTTTATCAGGGTATTACAGTTTTGGTGCAGTTGCTGAGGTGCGCTCGAGCGCAGGTGATGTGCAATCGAGTGCAGATGCATTCGGGGTGTGCGCTCGCACGCAGTTGCGGAAGCATCGAGTGTAGGTCAGTGGGCTCCGTGCTACGATATGCGGGAGTGTGCTCGAGCACGGGTGAGGTGCGCTTGAGTGTCCTGGCAAGGACTGGACTCCTCCAATCTACAAACAAGAAAAAACAACAATTTTTTTTTTTTTTTTAAAAAAATTGTTAGATAAAATCAAAAAAAAAAAAAATTGTAAAAATAAGAAATCTAACTAAACTAGTAGAAAAATAAAATCAATTCAAATAAAAATCAATTTTCACAAACAAAAACAATTCCCTGGCAACGGTGCCAAAAACTTGTTGTGAGTTTTAAATTACTTGCAAGTGCACAAGTTGTATGCAATATAGTGTATGTGCAAATGCGAAGTTGAATCCATAGGGAATTGCGTCGTGAAAATAGATTTCTATCTAAAATAGTTTTATTTTAACCTAGTTCCAAATTTTGAACTGTGTCGTACAAAAAAATATAAACTAAACTAATTAATTTAAAACAGATGATAAAAGTACCAAAGTTTTCAGAATCCACCTCACTAAATTAAAGCATACATTCTTATGTTTTAGTTCATACATTTGAAAGACAATTAAACCCTATGCATATTCTATTGTTCCTATTAAAAGATTCAATGAATCCATTTCTATTTACGAAAGGCAATGCATATCTAATTTAGTTCAAAAGATCCAATGTATTTGTGCTTTGCACAAATGACAATGGATATCTTAATTAAATCAAAAGATACAATGTATCCGTTGGATGAAACACAATGAATATCCAACTTTGGCACAATCAATCACAATTTCGTAACATAATTGAATTGAAATGAATATACATTACATTAAACGTTGAAATTGTATGACCACAACATAAAAATATGCAAACAAATCAATGGTGAGGCTCCATCTTCAACATTTGTTGAAGATTTAGCCTCTCATGACAAAAGTAATATGAAAAAAACTAAAAAAACTTAATTAAAATTAAAGTACTTACAAAAGGAGTAGTAACGCCCCCAGATTTAACCTCGGCTAATCCAATGGAGTCACTGGCAATTCACCCACTTGAGCCAACTTGTGACCAAATGAGTAATCACCCTTATAAAGCTGTCAGAGTAAATGCATAGGAAGATGACTAAATCTGAGATTTACTATAATCCATCAAGTAAGAATGGACCTACTAAATAATAAAGACAAACCTGTAGTTTTAAGTAAAACATAACCAGGCAAGTAGCAGCAACTCTTGCCACTTCCATAGTAGTGAATTAGGTTACCTAAAGAATAATAACCGCGTAAGTCTAATGACTTAGTAAGTAAACCTCACACTTAGGTATGACATGAGCCCATTTAGTGAAAGTAAACATGCAGTCCGAGTAATAACCAAAAAGAGGCAGTACCTCCGCTAATACACCATTTAATAGGTTTTAGGGTTTTTAAAGCTTATGGTGTAGAATCGGTGATAATTACCTAAGTATTTTAATGTAGAAAAGCTAATGCATTATAAGTCATAACTCCCATACATGGTCTACCCGAGATATTACCACTTCTCAGCAGGGTTGATGCCATCCTGAGGGACCTATAATACAATGCCAATACTCCAGCCATTGCATAACATACCGTGTGTAGCATTAGTAGCATGATTGAGTCCAACCCCGAGTGGCCCACACCAACTAATGGCGTCCGTCTTATAGTGACCGAACCATTGGGAATGGTTGCATCAAGGTCACGAAACTAATGGATCCAAAGCCCCGTATAACACATATTTGACCATAATACGCAGTTTATATAGTAAGCCCATGGCCGTTCATACTGCACATACCGGTGTACCATGTCTTATGATGCATCTTAGCAGTTTATTTAATAACACAGTTATCGAGTAATTACAGAAAATAGACATACTCATATCATACGCGTGGTCAATCAGCTGACATATCCCACATTTTACGTAAAAAGGGCGTAAGTGTTTACTTACCTTGCGCACTCGAGTGAATCCTCCGACCAAGCTACTTCCTGTTATAACGAATACAAGGCACTGTTATTCTAAGCCTTATGAAACCTAGAAATATAGCCAAGCCGAGCATATACGTGTGAAACTTAAGAACAGGTGTTTTGCCCACTAACTGTACGTCCGACCTCGATGGTGTATGTCTGCTCAGTGTATTAAGCACACCATTTTAAGATTCAAATAGTGCATGTTCCTAATGGCACTCATATACCTCTAAACCTCTCCTAAGCTAGCAAAACGTTACATGCAACGTAAGAAATAGCAGAACCACGATTCTTTGGGAAAACCCTTTGAAAACATTATTATCTTTAGGAAAACATTTAGTGAACACTTGAAAACCATTGTCAAAGCAGAAACACAAGATAAGACAGTGTCAAATACAGAGGAATAGAGCTTACCCCAAAGTTAAGCACGGACATGGTCTCCTCTCCTTGGAAACTCCTCCTTGAAGCTCACTCTCATGGATTTCTCACTTAATATGCTAAGAAAGGGTTCTGGTAGCATAGGGGCACACCAGGGAGGGAAGAAGGCATGAGAAATGAGAAGAAGGGTGGGCTATTTATAGGAAAATCCACCACCAACTCCTTATCAGACCTGCGGACGTCCGGCAAACCTAGCATACGTCCGACGGTTCTTGGACAGTGGTCCAAAGAGTGTCTCGTACATCCAAGTATTACCTAAAGGGTATTCAAAAAGTTGCATACGTCCGGTGGTCCCACTTACGTCCATTAGTACGGTTTGCAGAGCGTATGTCCAGTGGTCCCCCGTCGTATGTTCAAACTACAGACAGCAACATACGTCCGCCAGACCTAGCGTACGTCCACCTCCTAAGGATTAGTGCTTGGCTTCTTTTTCGAAGGGTTCAAGGTGTGTTTAGGTTAACACTAAGGGACTTAGGCCTTGCCTAAGTAGTTTTATCAAAGGTTCTTGTTAAACGTTCTAGTGGAAAGGATCTCTTCAAATAAGTAGGTTATTTTTATTGTGGTATTACACTCTCCCCTCCTTATAGAAATTTCGTCCTTGAAATTTAGAATTTTCAAAACCCAAGATAAAACATTCGTTTTTGAAAATGTTTTGCAAATCCGGGGTTTAGAGAAGACGTCATCAATCAAAAAGCTTTGAAATTTGAAAATGACAAGAAGTGTACTAATTAAAATTGTGACTTTGAAAGGAAAAGTAAAACAAGTTAACACACTTTACATCACACCCAACCAGTAAACATAGGCAGTCATAAATATGTACAAGACAAAATTGCCACCCTAAAATGGTGGACTTAAGCTGTAGCGATATACATCCCCAAAATTGCCATCGTCATGGTGGACTTAACCGAAATCAAAAAGAAAACAAACATCTACACCTAGCACATCAGGACAAAAATATCTAGGAGCGAGATCACCTCCTCGGAGTCAGCTCATCGGAACCTCGTCCTAGCGCCCCTTGTGCGCCAGCTCACTCTCCCTCCAGGGCTCCCTTGAGCACTAGGACTCCCTCGAGCACTAGGGCTCCCCCTCTCACTAGGACTCCCCCTACCATGGCTGAAGTGAGAACTGTGGATGCCGTAGTCTCAAACATCAAGGGGTCCCATCAAATGATCCTGTAGCTCCTGAACGGTCTGCATGAGGCTTTTCATTGCCCACCCATAGGTCACGAGTGTGGCCTCTATCTGGCCTAGTCGCTCCTTCTGGCTAGCCAAGGTGGATGCTCCATCCGCTTTCTCCGTCCTCCGTCTGGGCCTCGGTGCTAGTGCAGCATCTCGAAGGTGAGCATTTCTAGCATTGAGATAGCAGGCGGTGATAGTCCCCTTCTTAGGCGCGAACTCAATCATGCCGTCGGTATCCACCCTGGCATGCTGAATGATTCGAGTGATCAATGCCCTATATGGTAGCGCGGTGCATGAATCTACATGTTGAACCGACATCATCGCAACTATGACTACGGAGCCATAGTCGATAGAAGCCTCGGTCAGAAGAGCATAGAGGCATAGAGCCCTGTCCATGGTGATCATCGTGAGTCTCAGTATCAGAAGTACACGGCTCATCAACATACGGTAGGTGCATCTGACCTCATTGTTGAAGTCGTGTATCTGAAAGCTGCCCTCGCCCTTGGTATCCATTTGATGAGGGCGTCCCTCTGTGAAGCATGCGACCATCTCTGCTCAGGTCGGGAGGTTGTCAACCGGCCAGAGTTAATCTAGGTCGCGTACCCATGGCGCTCCAGTAATGGTGCTGATGAGATCGGGGTCACATGGATCTCCATACCTCTGACCAAGGTGAGAAATGAATCGCCAACCCTCCAATGGATGTTGGGGTAGAACTCCAGCACCAACTCTTCGATCATAGACGAAGTCGACGTCATTCGTATCGTGGCACTACTACCCTCTATCACTGGGGCCTTAGGGCCTGCTCGCTTGTTGGAGCCACCGGGACCTCAATGATTGGTCCCTCTGCTGCGGCCTCCTCCATGTCCGTGTCCATCCCAGACTTCAGGTCCTGGGCGAACTGTGGCTCATACTGGAGTCTGCGTGATCGTGTGCAAGATGAAATGTACGTAGCCGCACTCGCTTTTGTCTACTCCATCCACCTGCATCGAAAATTCTAATTGAGGCTAATTCTCGCTCAAAATTCTACCCCATGTAAAACCTATGCAATCTATCCTAGATGCCATGATGAGGTGTGCAAAAGACTTAAAAGTGGATAAGAATCTGTGAATCATTAGGTGGTTTGTAAGTGCCTGAAAGAATTAGGGCGTTTGAATTTATAGCCAATATCAAGGATTGAAGAGTACTTAGACAACTTATCAGATGATTAGGAACTTCAATTCCAAAGACTTGGTCGAGACCGAAGTAGGAGTACTCGAGTTAAAGCATTTTAGGAATCTCGAAATGTTCGAGGTTTTAGTTAGCTAGCTAGATATGACGTACCTAGCAATGATTTAAGGCATATTAGAACAAGGTAGGCCTCAAAGGTTATAATTGCCCCTTCTGGGAAAGGAAGGGCATTTTGTTCATTATGGGGTTTGGACGCAAATGCAAGGATCGGGTCCGTGATCTAAGTCCTTGACAAGAGAGCTTATTAGGCACAACAAGGTCGAAATGGTTTTGCGGAATTGAGCTTAGGGAAAACCTCATTATTTGGATATAAGGGATACTTTGGTAATTTGAGATGATTGGGAATAATGAGGGTGGTCATTCAGAACCCACTCGATTAGGCCATGTGGTAAAAGACAAAAATGCCTCTTCTCAGAAGAAGAAGGGCATTAAGGTAATTATGAGACTTGGATGGGATTTTCAAGGACCGGATTGACAAATTGAGCCCTTGAAAAAGATTCGTGCCCTAAAAATTATGTAGGCTCAAGTTTCCGATTTACGAGGTCGAGTTAGGGTAAAATTCCTATTCTTTGGGGGTTAGGGGTATTTTGGTAATTTTATCAATTTGGGCAAAATTCTGAACTCAAGTGTTGGGATCATAGATTGGGGTTCCAATTACAAGTATTGGGTTTCAATTGGTCCAAATGACCCAATGAAGGTCACGAAATTGACGAAACCCGAATTTAGGCAAAAACCCCTAAATTCAAGAACTAGGGTTTGGGCTTTTCAAAATTGATCAATTTTGGTCAATGGATGGTATAAGTCTTGTCCCTAGGTCATCATGGAAGAGATTAGGCCTCAACTCATGCATCAATTGCATGAGAAAATTGAAGAATATAAGTCTTGGCCCTATCATCCAAAGAACGTGATCCTAGTTCTCAACTCATGCATCAATTGCATGAGAAAATTGAAGAAATTCAAGGGTTTCAGATTTACGGACAATTTCCCAAAATTTGAAAAAATACTAGAATCTAATCGGTTAAAATGCATGAATACACCCCTATTCATCCAAAAACGTGATCCTAGTTCACAACCAAGCTAGCTATATGCAGATTATGCAAGAAATTCAAAGTTTAAAACTCAAAACCCTAAGTTGCAAAAATTGGGGAAAAACTTGGAAAAAATTGCATACCTTGATTTTAATATGAAATGAGGGCCTGAAAACGTTTGAAAACCATAGAGACTTGGCTGAAATCCCCGTTGAGAGTGTTTGGTTTGAGAAAAAATAGTGAAAAATGGAATGAATAGTGTTTAGGGTACATTCGGCCGTTTTAAAGAGAATACGCTGGGTTAATGGCGTACGTTCGGCATTAGGAGCGTACGTCCGCTTAACAGTCGAATTTCCTCTTGTTCAGCGTATGCTCCCGTCTTCAGCAGTCGAATTTCCTCTTGTTCAATTCGAGCATATTCATCTGAAATCTGAGTTAGTTGAGTGTGCATTGCTGCTTCTCTTCATCACTGAGATAAGGGTTAAACCTTTTGGGGATAGGTGGAAAATCTCATATTGCCGAGATACTAGGATACTTAGGGACGGCGGTTTTCCTCTTAGTTGCTACACGTATCTCCTTCTGTTCAACTGGCTTAGAGATAGGCAAAGGTTTCAGCTCCTGGTTAGCCTGGGTTGAAACCCTGCGTTTACCAAAGTGAGGTTGGTATTCGGGTGCGTAAGGTCCAAATTCAATGGCCATTTGCGAATAGTCAAGGTGTCTACAACTGTCTCGCATCTGAGCATGAAGCAGGATCAAGTGCTTGTAATGCAGAACAAGCAATCCCGTTCATCCCAAGTCAAAAAATCAAATAGGCCGTCACAGTGGCCTGCACCCACAAACAAGGGAACTAAACCTATCCTATGCTCCAATTCTTTAAGATCAAACCCAGATACTACATCCTATACTCAGATTTATAGCTATGATCGGCAAGACCGTATGCTCTAATACCATACTGTAACGCCCCCCAGATTTAGCCTCGGCCAATCTAGTGGAGTCACTGGCAATTCAACCACTTGAGCCAACTTGTGACCAAATGGGTAATCACCCTTACAAAACCATTAGAGTAAATGCATGGGAAGGTGAATAAATCTAAGATTTACTATAATCCATCAAGTAAGAACGTGGACCTACTAAATAATAAAGACAAACTTGTAGTTTTAAGTAAAACATAATTAGGCAGGTAGCAGCAACTCTTAACACTTCCATAGTAGTGAATCAGGTTACCTAAAGAATAATAACCGCGTAAGTCTAACAACTTAGTAAGTAAACCTCACACTTAGGTATGACATGAGCCCATTTAGTGAAAGTAAACATACAGTCTGAGTAATAACCAAAAAGAGGGCATTACCTCCGCTAATACACCATTCAATAGGTTTTAGGGTTTTCAAAGCTTGTGGTGTAGAATTGGTGATAATTACCTAAGTATTTTAATGCAGAAAAGCTAATGAACATACTACATCGGGTATGTTGATGCAGGAAGTAGAGGTGCACTCGAGCACAGGGCAGTACAATCGATCGCATACACGTATATGTAGCAAGTTCTGCAAGTGCGATCAATCGCAACAAAGATGCGATCAATTGTAACACTACACCATTGTTCGGCCGAGGCATACGCCAGACGCAGCAGAGAAGCAGCAGTGCGATCATCGAGGAATAGGCTCAAGTGTGCTCGATCGCAATAGACTACGATCGATCGTACCATCCTTTGAGTCAACTCTTGCTCACCCTTTAACTCCAAGATGCCTCATTTCTTGTCCTTCCAGGGCAGATTTATCTCTACAACTGGTGAAATCCCAGTTCTATGTGTTGGCAGCAATTTTCTCCAAAGCTTTGTAGGCCAAATCTCCCATCAAATTCAGGAATGCCCCTCCATTCATCAGTTCAATCATACTACGGTTGGGCTGAGACAGCCCTTGGTAGAAGAATTGTACTAGATGCCATTTTTCATATCCGTGGGGTGGACACTTCATCAGCATATCCTTAAATCTTGTCCAACATTCCGTAAATTTTTCATCCTCATCCTGAGTAAAGGAACTAATTTCCATTCTTACATCATTTACTCTGGACATTGGGAAAAATCTGTGGTAGAACTACTTCAACAGTTCTTTCCAGGACGTAATAGAACCAGGAGCTAAGGAATCTAGCCACTTAGTGGCTCTGTCATGAAGGGAGAAAGGAAAAAGTCGAAGATTGACAGATTCCTTTGAGAAGTTTTAAAATTTGGTTGTGGCAGCTATACTCCTAAACTTCTTAACATGGGAATAAGGGTTTTCATGATCTAAGCCATAGAAGGATGGTAACATCTGAATCACAAGTGACTTTAGATCATAATGAGTTGTATTAGTTGGTGGTAACACTATGCATGAATGGGAACTGACCGTAGTAGGTGCAAACAATTCGTGGAGTGACATAGTGAAATCCAACTCATACATTCGTCTATGCTCCCTTTCCCAGCTCTCGCATCTTGGAACTCCTCATTCTCATTCTCCTCTTGCTCATTTCTTTGATTTTCGTCGTGTTGCTCCACCCTTGGATCTCTTTGATTGTCTCCCATTTCGGCTTGAGCTCGATGCGCTCTCCTAATGTTTCTTTCTAAGTCGGGATCTAATGGTGTTAACTCTAGGTTCAATGATCGCCGACCATGCATAAACTAACAAAAATTTAACTAAAAACTAAGGAAAAACAGCAAGCTAGATAAGCTAAAATGATGCAAGAAAAAAAACAACAACAAAAACCAGAGGAACAAAACAGCAAAAACAGAAAAATATGCACAACTAAACAGGAAATCAAAACTAAAAACAGCAAGATAGCAAAAACAGTAATGAACTACAAACTACTTAACAATAAACTAAAAGCAACATGTGAACAAATTAAAACAAATATAAAAAGATGCAGTAAAAATAGAGCAAAATCAATATTAAAAACTGAGAACAAAACTAGCTAAGATCACAAAAACAGCAACAAAAACAAGATAATCTAAACAACAAGCAATTAAAACTTATTAACTATAACAAAACACATGCAAAGAACATAAAAAACACAAAGAAAGCAAAATACTCAAAATGGGCAGTTTAAACAACTAAAATAAGTCTAACAATTAATTGAAACTAAAGAAATTCAAAAATAGAACATACTGCCTAGTATGTTGATGCAGGAAGCAGAGGTGAGCTTGAGCATAGGTCAGCAAGTTCGTTCGCACAGAAGCAACAATTTGGCTTCTAAATGTGTTCAATGCAACTCAAAAGGCTCGAACGCAGAAATGCAATCGTCTCTGCTGTGGGCTCATGCTCGCACGCAGATGCGTGATGGGCATTCACAGCCACGTAACGCCCCGGAATAGGAGGTATGCTCGACGCAAATCTGCGTCATCGCATTTTCGGTGCTCGATTTTTCCGTAAACCAAATGTAAAGTAAAAGGCTAAAAACTAAGCTAGAAAATAACGAAAATAAACTAAAACGCAAAATAAACTATGAACAGTATATACAAAGCAGAAAAATAAAGTTAATCTAAAAACAATATCAATTCAAACAAAAACAACGGTTCCCTAGCAACGACGCCAAAATTTGATGTGCAAATTTAATTGCACTCGCAAGGTACGAACCGTTAGGTCGATAGATAGTGCGCATGCGTGATCGAATGAACGGAGTGTTCGCTTATAAAACTAATATTGCGATTAAATCGACTCTATTTAAACCTAGCTCCACAAAGATAGCAACTCGAAACATGCAATGTGGTAAAACTATTCTAAAAATGTAAATAAACTGAAATTAAGAAACCAAGGTTGATGAATCCACCTTCCCCCATTAACCCACACAATAAACACTATAGTTAAAAATCCGTCTATCGATAAAACATTTTGTTTAATCTAAAATCGTTAGAGAAGCTAGTCGAACCAAACAACGTGTTTACCATGTAAAGAGTCACGATAGATGTTGGTTTGAGCTCGAAACATCCACTGTATCGTTGATCAAAGTGGATGCTTCGACTCATTCCAACCATCTAACGTGCCTCCGGATTGGAACACATTGATGTTGGACATGGATGCAACACAAACCAATTTTTCAATTGAAGTTGTCACATAAATCAAAATGAACGACTAAACATAAAATAAATGACGGAATTTAAAACTATAATGTAAATTGCATGAATTAAAGGGGAGGCTTCATCTTCAACCTTAGTTGAAGATTAGCCTTCCATTAGACAATAAAACGATAAAATGGTAAAAGAATGCATAAAATAAACTTTGAAGTAATTTATTACAGATAAAATGGGTAGAGCATGGCCAACAGTGGCAAAATGCTCTCTAATAAATGCCCAAGGAAAAGAACCCTCAACCAAATGACCCAAGGGACCTATTTATAGACATGTAGGATATAGGCCTGCATTCGAATGCAGGCCTTGCGTTCGAACGCAGCAGTTATCTGTGGTCGAACGCGCACCACACGATCGACCACAGATAACCGCTAGGGCCGGCCGCGTGAGACACGGGTTGACTGGACTGCGTTCGACCTTAGCTCTGCATGCGACCGTCTTTGCGTTTGAACGCAGACCATGCGTTCGAACGCACATCAGGAAACACTTCTCTTCACTTCATGTCCATTTTGCTCCGTTTTGCTCCTTCGATCAAGATGTGATGTAAGGGCCTGTTTGTTACAAAACAAATAAAACAAGTAAAATGCTTAGATATTAACAATGCTAAAGGTCTAACAAACATAAATAAAGGGGTGTGAAAAAGCACTAAAAAGCACTTATCACGCTTTCATGGGAGAATGGTTGCATTTAGCATATGCAACAAGCCTTTTAAACCTCTAGAGATTCCCTAGAGGACAAGTGAAGTCTCGTGAGTGTTTTTCAGGAATGATACCCACAAACATTGTACAATCATTTTATTCTCAACAATGCAACAATATAAAAATCATGGTTCTTATTCATGAGCAAACTTAATCAAACAAACACTATCTTCACAATTTTCAGGGAATTATCAATTAAGCTACTAACATGGCATTATGAGACATCACACAAATCAATTTTAGTGAAAGTGAAATTAGCACATAATTATGGGATTTCAAAAACTAATCTTAGTCATGCATGCTTTGACACTCAAAATTCATTAGACTACCCATCGGACACAATAACCAAGGTTTATTTCAATTTTTTTTTTCCTTAGCTCCCTTAAGCTATCTAGTTGACCCATGTATCAAGCATTAAGTCAATGACTCCCAAACCAAAAGGTTTTAGGGCATTAGGTGTAAAGACACCCCTAAGGACCTACTAACTCTAGTCAAAAAGGCTACGAAGCTTTGCTAATCAAGTCTAACTTCTGACTTTTTTACGTGAACGCTCAATGCTTAATGAGGCACGAGATCCGGTTACTCGGTGAAAAGCTCAAAATGATCATCATTTTTTTTTTAACATAAACCAAGGTTATTTCCCAATAGGTTACCCAACTGCATTTAAGCGGAAAAAACTAATCATGACCAAACTCAGAATTTTATCCCACAAACTACGTGCCAAATGTGCTCGTGAAAATCAAATTGAACTGTAATATCTCATGCTGCCAAAGAAAATAACATAATTTAAATTCCCTTAACAAAGTGATCATATGTTCATTAAATTAAGCTCACAAAAGAAAATAAACCATAATAAAATAAAATGCATAATCAAAAACAAAATGTGCATAAATATTACCCCCAAACTCAAAATTTGCACTGCCCAGAGTGTGCGGATATTGAAAATACAAAAGTAATGCAAGGGGTGTAAAAATAACCGACACATCATGGAGTTGGTGGCAGCATGTCTAAAATGGCCAGTAGCATGTCCTGGGTCTCGAGCCTATCCTGGCGTGCATCTCTCTGTATATCCATAATTTGGAATCGAATGTCCTTCAGGGTATCCTGCAAGGCATAAAAATCTGTAGCTTTGAGGGTGATTGTCTCTTCATCTTCTTCTTCATCTACCTCTTCTTCTTGTTCTGCCGCCCTCTCTAGCTTAACTGCTCTCTCCTGCTCAACTGTCATCTCATGAATGTCCATAGGCTCTGGCTCTGGCTGTGGTGCTACTGCAACTCTAGGCATGTGGGAATAACTCTGGTTCCACTGGATTCGGCCGAAGCTTGGGTTCTCAGTGATTGGCCCGTTAGTCACATTGCCTTTAATCCCCTTCTTTCAAAGCATATGAGTGATGAGAAAAAGGAAAGACAAACACCAAGTTTTAGTAGGCTCGGCAACTCAGTGGTGCACTCCCTCCCAGAATTTATATATCTGCCTCCAAATGATATTGGGAATGGAGCACCAAAAACCTCTGTGGAATGAATATAAGGCGCTGAGAAACATGTCCTACCTCTGTGTCTTGTGTCCCAAGGGACACACATTCTTTTGTAGTACAATGTCCACCAACCAGAGCTGGGAGGGTATCTACGCCTTCCTGGCGACGTTCTTGTGGTTGTCTGCATATTGCCCGTCACACATAATGGAGATGATGTCCTCTAAAGTGACCATGGAGGGCAATCAATCCATGGTTCATCTGCTTCAGGTGGCTCATGGTGGCATTTCAAAACAGCCGCTATGTCGACTATGGTCACCTTAACGTCTCTATCATCAATGGAAGAGACAAGAATGTCTGGCCAATTGCAATTGTAGTTCAAGTTCTCGTAAAAGGACTGGACCAGACGTTCATATGCGGTGGAGGCGACTAGTTTGAACAGCCGCTTCAAACCTTGGCGTTTAAGCTCTTGAATTGCCCACCTTGTTGCATCATCCTTGGAGAAATCTTCTTTGATGGAAAATGTGGTCTCCAGGATGAGCTTCTGACTCTCAAAAGGGGGCTTGGCCACCATGGCTTGGGTCCCAGATGATCGAGAAGTCAAACCTTGCCCTCTAGGCATGTTGTAGCTCTTTGGGGAATTTTATTGAACACGTGGTGGGCAAGTCTCAAAACAAGGGTTTGAAAATTCCTTCAAAGTCTACCCGAACCCCATACAAAGAATTAAAACAACCAGCACAGGAAGATAAACACAATCCGTTGCTACGGATTGTGCCTTTAGAAACTAAAAATGGGGACAAAAAGTGAATTTTGGGCAGAGTTGGGGTTTGTGAGAGAAAATAGAAAAATTGGAAAAAGGCAGAAAATGGGGGTGATGGGAAGACTGGCGGCGGTGAGGGGTGGTGGCGCGGTGATGTCTAGTGGATGGCTGGAGGTGCTATGGTGGAGAAATGGTGAGTCGGTGAGGTTGGGTATGTGGGATGATGAGAGAAATGGGGAAAAATGGGTGTACGCCGCAGGGAGGAAATGAAAGGGGGAGAAGGGGAAAGTGACCTAAAAAGAGGTCACGTGAGGGTTCTGAATGCATGCGATCGATATTATGTGCCGATCGCATTCTCAGAGTGTGTGTGTGTGTGTGAATGTGGCACACTGAACAAACGCAAGTGAGTTGAACATCATTATCTGTGATCAAACATATAGGGTACGATCGATCGCACAGTACAAAGAATTTTTTTTTTTCAAAAATATTTACACCAAAAATATATGTATTTACAAATACAAAAAGGTTCTAGACTTCTACCCCACCCCCAAACTTGAAATGTCACATTGCCCATAATGTGACCGGATTTACACAACCAAGGGAAAGGGTCAATTCAGGCATAGCATAAAATAATGTTACCCCAAAATTTAATGGTAGTAAAAAAAATTAGGAACACAAATAAAACAAGTAACATAATGAGGGGTGCCTTCCACAAGCACTAAGTTTAACGTCTTCAGCCAGACTCGTGATATGAGACAACAATCACTCCGAATAAATCGGATCCTCCAACAGAGTAGCCTCAACCTCTAAACTCCTCAACTCCAAGAATGGTTTCACTCTTTGTCCATTCACCTTAAAGGTGTTACCATTCTTGGGATCCTCTATCTCGATGGCCCCATGAGAAAACACTGTCCTAATGATAAATGGGCCAGTCCATCGAGATTTCAACTTGCCAGGGAATAAATGCAGCTGAGAATCGTAAAGAAGGACTTTCTGACCTGGCTCAAAAGATCTCCTCAGAATGCTTTGGTCATGAACCCTCTTCATATGTTCTTTGTACTTTCTCGAACAGTCATAAGCATCATTCCTTATCTCCTCTAATTCAGTGAGTTGGAGCTTCCTTTGAGAGCCAGCCTTAAAAAATTGAAGTTCAGCTGCTTAATGGCCTAGTATGCTCGATGCTCCAACTCGACGAGAAGATGACATGCCTTCCCGTACACAAGCTGATATGGTAACATCCCAATCGGAGTTTTGAATGCTGTCCTATATGCCCACAAAGCATCATTCAATCGTAGAGACCAATCTTTTCTGTTGGGGTTCACAGTTTTCTCTAAAATGTGTTTGATCTTGTGATTTGACACTTCAACTTGCCCACTCGTCTGTGGGTGATAAGGGGTGGCAACCTTATGTGTGTTGAAATACTTCTTCATCAGCTACTCAAAAATCCAGTTGCAAAAATGCATACCTCCATCACTAATAATTGCTCTAGGTGTACCAAACCGAGCAAAAATAGTGTCCTTAAAAAATTTGACCACAACTCTGTGGTCATTGGTCTTGCACGCAACTGCCTCCACCCACTTGGATACATAGTCCACAGCAACTAAAATGTACAGAAACTCGAAGGAGTTTGGGAAAGGTCCCATGAAATCGATGCCCCACACATCGAAAATCTCAACTACCAAAATAGGATTGAGGGGCATCATGATCCTTTTTGAAATACTCCCGAGTTTCTGATAGTGCTCGCAAGACGTGCAATAAGCACGAGCGTCTCCAAACATGGTGGGCCAATAAAATTCACACTGCAAAATCTTTGTAGCGGACTTATTTGCACTAAAATGGCCTCCACATGCATGTTCACGACAAAAGGAGATGACATATGATTGGTCAAACTCAGGTATACATCTCCTAATGATCTGATCGGGACAATACTTGAACATATAAGGATCATCCCAAAGAAATGTTTTCACCTTGGACAAAATTTGAAGAATCGTGTTTGTCGAAAACCAACTTTAAAGTGCTTAAACTAATAAAATCTCAACCTAGTCCCAATAATAAAATTAAACTAAACTAAATGCAATAAAATAAAGCAGAAAATTAAACTAAGTTAAAAAACATTAAAATAAAGAGATAAATCCTAATCCACTTCACAATTAATTAATCAATATATAAACATGCTTAGCTCATATTTAGTTATGCTACAAGGCATACTTTGAGCGTTAACGCATTGTTCATATTTCCCTATCAATAAGCGCATATGTATCCTATTGTTGCTACACAATCTTGTCGGACTAACCGAGGCAAACAACGTTACAGAGGTCACAATGGATAATGGTCGAAGACGAATATCCGATGTATCTCCGGTTACAGCGTTAATCGACGTTTAGCGATAACAAACAACAATCAATACACTTTTGTCACTAAAATGCATTGAAACGAATAGACATAAATTAAATGACGAATAATACGAACTAAACACATATATATATAAACAAATTAAAGCGAAGGAAAAAGAGACTAATTAAAAGTAAAATTAAACATAAATTAAATAAACGACAATTTAGGAGGGATTCTGATGAAAAATAGAGGGCTTGGGCCCTAGAGGCACCTCCCAAAACGTCCTTCACAATGAATACGAGGTCCTATTTATAGGTTGGACAACGAATTTTGAACGCACTACGTGAACTTATAAGATTTGTGGTGAACGTAGGCTACGTTGACCTCAAATCTTCATGTAGGGCTGACATGGAGAGTGCGTTGACGCAGCACTGCGTCAACGCAGATACAATGGGTTGGCTGCCGCTGCGTCTTAAGCGATACTCTGAGGCTTGCGTCACCGTGCTTGCATGGGTGCTGCTGCGTGCGACCGTGAAGCATTGCGTCATCGACCGTGGTGTCTTGCGCCTGCTGCGTCCGTGGATGATGTATTGCGCACAAGTGGTGTCGTGGTCCGTAGTAAATCGGTCGACGTACCAAGTCGAAGCACTTTGGCAGCTTCTTCTCTTTAAGTCCTTTCTTGCCCTTGCTAACCATGATTCAACACAATGTCCTGCACAACACAAAATACTAAAAACACTACAAATGATTAAATATTAACAATGCTAAAGGCCTAACGAATATAAATTAAGGGGTCCAAATCAGCACTTTTAGGCACCGATCAGCTGGTAACAAGATAGTTCACTATATCAGCAAACCAAGGTGTGGGATTGTGAGCAATGTGCATCAATTGCTCATCAGGAAAGGTCTTAGAAATGGGGGTGGCGTCCTCGGTGAAATCGATGGTCAACCTGGACAAATGATCTACCACCACATTTTCGGTCCCCTTCTTGTCCCTGATCTCTATGTCAAACTCCTGAAGTAACAAAATCCGTCGGATCAGGCGAGATTTTGCATCTTTCTTTGAGAAAATATACTTCAATGCTGCGTGATCTGAATAGATGATGATTTTAGATCCTAACAAATAGGATCTAAACTTGTCCAGCACAAAAATGACCGCCAACAACTCCTTTTCTGTGGTGGAGTAATTGAGTTGTGTGTCGTTTAGAGTCCTACTCACATAGTAAATGACATGGGGAAGTTTATCAATGTGCTGCCCTAAAACAGCTCAAACTGCATAGTCTGACGCGTCACACATGATCTCAAATGGTTCACCCCAATTGGGTGGTCTAATAACTAGTGTGGATGTCAGAATCTTCTTCAGATCCCCAAATGCTTTCAAACATTCTTCATCAAATTCAAACGGGGTTTCTTTGGCCAACAACCTGCACAAAGGCCTGGTAATCTTGCTAAAATCCTTGATGAATCGCCTGTAGAACCCTGCATGGCCCAAGAAGGAACGAATTTCCTTCACAGTACGTGGGGGTGCAAGGTTAGAGATCAAATCTACATTCGCTTTGTCAACCTCAATACCCCGATGAGATATGACATGCCCCAGTACAATCCCATGTTTAACCATAAAATGGCATTTCTCCTAATTAAGCACAAGGTTCTTCTCTTTGCACCTCACTAAAACCAAAGTGAGACGGTGCAGACACTCTTGAAAAGATGAACCGAAGATGGAGAAGTCATCCATGAAGATCTCCATAAATTGCTCTACCATGTCAGAGAATATGCTGATCATGCACCGTTGAAAAGTAGCCGGTGCATTGCACAGCCCAAAAGGCATGCGACGGTAGGCAAATGTCCTAAAGGGACATGTAAATGTAGTCTTTTCCTGGTCTTCAGGGTCCACTGGGACCTAGTTATATCTAGAATAATCATCCAAAAAGCAATAATATTCGTGCCCAGCCAAACACTCCACCATTTGATCAATAAATGGAAGTGGAAAATGATCTTTCCTGGTGGCCACGTTCAATCTACGGTAGTCTATACAAACTCTCCAACCAGACTAAATACAAGTTGGCAACAACTCGTTATCTTTGTTTTTCACTACCGTTAATCTAGCTCTCTTGGGCACAACATGTATTGGGCTCACCCACTTGCTATCAGAGATTGGATAGATGATCCCATCATCTAACAGTTTTATCACTTCTGTTCTGACAACCTCCTTCATTGCTGGGTTGAGCCTTCTTTGTGGTTCCCTCGATGGTTTGGAATTCTCCTCAAGATGAATCTTATGCATAACCAGCGAGGGGCTGATTCCTTAATGTCCTCAATAGTCCGATAATAGCTTCCTTATGCTCTCTCAAAACTTCTAACAATTCCTCCTCTTAAGCATCTATCAAGTCGAAGCTATAATCACGGTAAGGACTCATTGGACCTAGGAACTTGTACTGAAGACTATCAGGTAAAGGCTTAAGTTCCTTCTTCGGGGAATCAAGGACTGTTGTCTCCTCCTTCTCTTTGCTCACCAGAGGAGCAGTCTCCAAAAGTGCATTAGCTTGCTCCATAAGTTTCTCCAAATCTAGATCTTCACCAAATTGAGCAAGGCATGCTTCCAAGGGGTCCTCTATGCTTGATTCTTCAATGACTTCATCAATGACCTCCTCAATCAAGCATACTTGGTTCATTTGGTCATAATCAAGTGGTTATTTTCTGATATGAAAGATGTTCAACTCCACTGTATTGGGCTCACCCTCGACCTACAATTAATTAGGGAGTTAGCCGTAGCTAAAAATGGCCACCCTAAAATCACAGGGATCTCACTCCCTATCACCTAAACTGGCTCCATGTCCAACAATAAAATCCACGGAGAAATAAAATTTGTCCACTTTAATCAGTACATCTTCAACTATTTCCCTTGGAATCTTCACAGACCGATCAGCAAGTTGCAGTGTCATGGATGTGGGCTTTAGCTCTCCTAGCCCTAACTACAAATAGATCGAGTAGGGCAACAAATTCACATTTGCTCCCAAATCTAATAATGCCCTCTCAATCTAACTAACTCCTATCATGCAAGTAATAGTAGGACATCCAGGGTCCTTGTACTTGAGAGGTAACTTGCATTGTAGGATAGCACTAACTTGCTCGATCATGAATGCCTTTTTCGGGACATTCGTTTTCCTCTTCACTATGACCAAGTCCTTCAAGAACTTGGCATATGAAGGGATTTGCTGGATGGCGTCCAAAAATGGAATATTAATTTGGACTTGCTTGAACACCTCCAAAATGTCTTCTAACTTCCCTCCATTCTTGGGTGCTTGTAATCTTTTAGGGTAAGGTGCTTTTGGCACAAGCGCCCTAGGAGGTTCCTCAACAATAGGGGTGACTGTAGATGGCTCAGCATCTCCTTCCTTCTGGTTGTCACCGTCTTCACCTTTTGGTTCCTCTTCTTCAGCATGGTCTGCTTCTGGGTCCACCACTTGATTGTCCACTCTTTTCCTAGACTTCAAAGTGACAATCGCCTGTACATGCTCCTGATTTGAAG
The DNA here is from genome assembly GCA_013348765.1 of Carpinus viminea. Classification (NCBI taxonomy): domain Eukaryota; kingdom Viridiplantae; phylum Streptophyta; class Magnoliopsida; order Fagales; family Betulaceae; genus Carpinus; species Carpinus viminea. The sequence continues at coordinate 25,257,582 of CP054670.1, read as the reverse complement.
AATTTCCGATACTGCATGCCTTAGGGTTGTTCACTGCTTGGCTGGGGAGCTTTCCCTTATCTCTTTCACCAAGGTGATTTGCCAACTGTCCCATCTGCATCTCCAACTTAGAGATTGCCTAAGTGTTCACCATGGTGGAATGCCACACGTCACTGATTGATTGACCAATCATTTTCATAAAGTCCCTCATGGTATCTTCCAATGACTGTGTCGATGACGTTGGGGCTTAAGTGGGGGCTTGATAAGATGATGATGCTGGCGGAGCCGAGCGTCCATGATTTTGATAAGAAGGAGAAAATCTTGGAGGATAATGATTTTGAGCATGTGGAGCTCCTCCTTGATTTATGGTGGGTAGATTCTGCTTCCAAGAGAAATTTGGGTGGTTCCTCCACCCTGGATTATATGTCTCAGAATATGGCCCACTGGACTACTTTCGAAAATCGTTGAAAGCATTCACTTGTTCCATCTCAGCAAAAGTTGTCATCGATGGACAATTCTGTGCTTGGTGCATGGGACTAGCATAGACAGAACAACTCTCAACTGGAAATATGTTTGCAGCATTGACGTGTTTTTCTACATGTAGAGCATCCAATCTCCTGACAATGGCATCCATCCTTTGGGTCAACTCTGATTCGCCTTTTAACTTAAGGGTGCCCCCTTTCTTGGGGATTTGGGTTGATTTATCACGACAACTTGTGAAATCCCACTGTTGTCAGTTGTTGGCCAATTTGTCCAAAGCCTTGTAGGCTAAATTTCCTGTTAAGTTCAAAAATGCCCCTCCATTCATCAACTCTATCATCTACAGTTTGGCTGAGATAGCCCTTGGTAGAAGAATTGCACGAGTCACCATTTTTCATAACCATGAAGGGGGCATTTGATGAGTAAATCCTTGAACCTCGCCTAACACTCAAAGAATTTCTGTCCTTGTCCTGAGTAAAGGAACTGATCTCCTTTCTTGCCTCATTTACTCTGGACATTGGGAAAAACTTGTTGTAGATTGCTTCAACAATTCTTCCCAGGATGTAATAGATCCTGGAGCGTTGGAATCCAACCACTCCATGGCTCTATCATGAAGAGAGAATGAAAAAAGTCTAAGGTGAACAGCTTCCTCAAAAAAATTTTGAAATTTGGTGGTGGCAGATGTTTTTGAATTTCTTCACATGAATATGGGTTTTCATGTTCTAAGCCGTAAAAAGATGGCAATATCTGTATTATGTGTGGCTTTAGATCATAATGGGTTGCATTAGTCGGTGGCAACACTATGCATGAATGGGAACTAGTTGCAACTGGTGCGAACAGTTCCAGTAGTGACGTAGTGAAATCCACGTCTTATGCTCGTCTGTGCTCCATGTTCCCAGCTCTTGCATCTTGGTATTCCTCTTGCTCCTGGTCATTTGCATTCCTTTGATTATCCCCCATCTCAACATGAGCTCTACGCGCTCTCTTAATGTTTCTCTCTAAAGCAGGATCTAAAGGTGTTAATTCTAAGTTCAGGGATCGCCGACCATGCATAAACTAACGAAAATTGAAATTACACTACTAAGCAAAACAATAAACTAAGTAAGCATGTATGAACAAAAACAATAAAAACAGGGACACAAAACAGCAAATAAAGAAGAACTACAATACCCTAAATGAATTGAAAGCACAAAATTAAAATTAATCTAAAAATGGCAACCTATATGCACTAAATGAATTAAAACTAAATAATTTTAAACAAATATGAACACAGGCAGAAATTACAGAAACAGAAAAATATTAACAACCTAACTAAGACAAATAAAAACTAACATGGCATAGCAATTAAACAACTAACTATAAAGTTAACTAAACTAGTATTTAACAAATAAAACTAATTAATCAATTAAAAACAAAAACAAACTAGGCACAACCAAAAATAGCAGCGAACATGTTAAAAACAGGCAGATAAATCAATTAAAATTGAGCTAACAATTAATCAAAATTACTAGAAACAGAAAATGAACAAACTGCCTCGTATGTTGATGTAGGAAGTAGAGGTGCGCTCGAGCGTAGGGCTGTATGATCGATCGCACACACGTATATGTAGTAGGTTCTGCAAGTGCGATTGATCGCAATGTAAATCGATCGATCGTAACATGATACGGCGAGGAATAGGCTCAAGTGCGCTTAATCGCAATAGACTACGATCGATCGCACTATCAGTGCCTGATTTTCTATAACTCAAAATTAACTAATAAACTAGCCAAACACTATTCTAAAAATTAACAAAAATTAATAAAACGCAAAAATAAACTAAGAACAGAATTGAAATTGCAGAAAATAAATACTAGTAGAAAAATAAAACTAATCTAAAAATAATATTAATTTAAACAAAACAACCTATCCCAACAACGGCGCAAAATTTGATCACACCAAATTTGGTACTACAATAGAAACAAAGTGGTTCATATAGCGTTGCAAGTACAAGATCGAATCCACAGGGATAGGCATTTGTTCAAAAACTAATATTATATCTAGACTAACCTATTTTAACCTAGTTTAAATTGGTCGCTTGATCTAACATAAAACTTGCAAAATGTAAACTACTCTAAAAAGCTTAAATAAAGAAAAGTAACTAAGGTTAAAGACTCAACCTCACCCAATTAAAATGCTTGCTTAAACGTAAAACTCACACTTCCGCCTATCGAGTTAACCCTTAATCATACTCTATTGCCTTGTGACACTAGTCAAACCGACTTGGTGTTTATATTAAAGCCACGGATATTGATTCTCAATAGAATCATCCATTGTATCCATGGATCACGGTGGATATTTAATTGAGATTCAATCATCCATTGTGCACAACAGAACACAACAAGGGTTGAACTTTTGATGCATCACAACTATCAATCACTCACAACTTATGTCACTTAAATTGAAATGAAAGCGATAATAATTAAATGACGGAATGTAATGCATTTAAAAGCAATAAATTAAGTGAGGCTTCATCTTCAACCTTAGTTGAAGATTAGCTACCCATAAGAGTAGACAAAATAAAGTAAAGGTAAACATTAAATATAGAAAAGGAAAAGGTTTGAGGTTTAGAACAAGGGCAAACCCAAACAGAGGTTTGTGCTCTCAATGCTCCAAAAGCGTAACCACAAAATTTACACTAAGGTCCTATTTATAGAAAACTAAAATGCTGCTAGGTCGGAGGCTGCGCTCGATCAGTGTGCGGCTCGCGCGTCATATATCGTCGATCGTGGAGGCTGGCTGCATAATAACTTCTCAGAACTTCCATGGCACAAGAAAGCGATGGAACATAGGGGCTAGGGCAACAGCGTGAGATCGTGGGTGACAAGGCTGCGCTCAATTGTGAGCCTTAACAAACTAAAATGTTAGATAATAACACGGCTAAAGGCTTAACAAACATAAATAAAGGGGTTCGATTAAGCACTAAACAGCACTCATCAGCTGACATATCCCACGTTTTACGTAAAAAGGGTATAAGTGTTTACTTACCTTGTGCACTCGAGTGAATCCTCCGACCAAGCTACTTCCTATTATAATGAATACAAGGCACTGTTATTCTAAGCCTTACGAAACCTAGAAATATAGCCAAGCTTGAGCATACACGTGTGAAACTTAAGAACGTGTTCTGCCCATTGACCGTACGTCCGACCTCGATGGTGTATGTCCGCTCAATGTGTTAAGCACACCATTTTAAGATTCAGACAGTGCATGTTCCTAATGACATTCATAGACCTCTAAACCTCTCCTAAGCTAGCAAAACGTTATATGCAATGTAAGAAATTACAGAACCACAATTCTTTAGGAAAACCCTTTGAAAACATAATTATCCTTAGGAAAACGTTTAGTGAACACTTGCAAACCATTGTCAAAGCAGAAACACAAAATAAGACAGTGTCAAATACAGAGGAACAAAGCTTACCCCAAAGCTAAGCACGGACATGGTCTCCTCTCCTCAGAAACTCCTCCTTGAAGCTCACTCTCACAGATTTCTCACTTAATATGCTAAGAAAGGGTTCTGGTAGCCTAGGGGCACACCAGGGAAGGAAGAAGGCATGAGAAATGAGAGGAGGGGTAGGCTATTTATAGGGAAAATTCACCACCAACTCCTTATCGAACCTGCGGACATCCGGCAATCCTAGTGTACGTCTGGCGGTTCTTGCACAATGGTCCAAAGAGTGTTTCATACATCTAGGTATTATCTAAAGGGTTTTCAAAAAGTAACGTACATCTGGTGGTCCCACGTACGTCTGCTAGTACGATTTGTAGAGCGTACGTCCGGTGGTCCCCCATCGTACGTCCACACTACAGACAGCAATGTACATCCACTAGACGATCAGTGTTTGGCTTCTTTTTTCTAAGGGTTCAAAGTGTGTTTAGGTTAACACTAAGGGTCTTAGGCCTTGTCTAAGCAGTTTTATCAAAGGCACTTGTTAAATGTCCTAGTGGAAAGGATCTCTTCAAATAAGAAGGTTATTTTTATCAGGGTATTACCGGAGTGGAGGTCAAAGCTCCAAAAACCCAGAAACAACAAAAATTGACAAAGCACGGTGCCCCAAACACATATCCGTCCGTTTACAATGAAAAAAAATGATATTTATAGTAAAAAAACTAGGGTTTTTGTATGTTACCAAATCCAGTCAATTTTCGATTTGCACATAGAGTGCTCGATCTCACATGCATCAGTCTCGCATGGCTGGCTACATTGCTGCTTGCTTTGTTCATAGGCGATCAAGCTCGATTCACACTATATGTGTGCTCGAGTGCACTATCATTTCGAATTAGCTAACTCTTGTGAAATATGACTTTGTAGGTCTTTCAGTTAGCTTTCTATTGCCACTGAGAATGCTCCAATCTGAGTTCTACAACTCTAGATACTTGTTGGGTGCAAATCATCGCTTGATCCAAATTTGCTGCCAATGCTCCCAAAATGTCTTCAACCCAGAATTAATGGAATTAGCCATAGTTTTTGTTTAGAAACCTATAAAACACCAAAAACATAGAACTACACAAAACATCCAGAAATTATAAGGCTAAAGGATTAATACATGCAAATTAAGGGGCCAAAATATGCAATATATGGCACTCAACATCCACAATCAAATGTAGCCCAACAATATTATATGAAAATAATACTGCTTGTATCACTCAGATCAGAGGAGGATATATTAAAGGTGATCGCATCAAACACATTTCACTGAAGTTTTTTTATACAAATAAGCTTTAGAAGAGTGGTGAAATTGATGTTAAGCAAATACGATCAAGTGACAATTTGTTATATTTATTTACCAAAACATTACCAATTGTAACATTTAAGAAGTTGGTGAATAACATTGGAATGCATTGAATCAAGGATCTTTCATCATAAACAGTTGAAGCTCTTCATGTTAATGAGGGGAGTAAAATGATTATGCTGATTGTACTCTTTTTCTTTCACTAACGTTTTTCTCACTAGGTTTCCCTTTGCTAGGTTTTAATGAGGCAATCCTAAAGCATACGAAGGCACATAAGAATATTGTATTCTTTTTCCTTTGCCAAAGGTTTTTTTCCTACTAGGTTTTCCGTGGCAAGGTTTAACGAGGCATATTCTTAGTGTATGGTCATCCAAGGGGGAGTGTTATGAATGCATTCATACATTTGGTGGATGACCATTTAGTTCCATCTCTTGGAATTCTACACATTCATGTCATCTTTTAGAATTCTTATAACATTCATGTAATACATTGATGTAGCATTTTGATTCATGTACTACCCTTTCATATTCCTTAACCTCCTATTATGATTCCATATCTATAGAAGAGAGTATTGAGTAGTATGTAAAATACACAATGTTGATGCAAAATTTTTCGATGATGACGTGGTACACCTGCTGAGTCGAGACTGGGTCGGACAAGAAATTGGACTACAAAGGAAAAAGAACAAAGAGAATCAAAGTGTCTGGTGGTGAGTCGGAGGGGAAGCTTCGATGCCTAAGTCAATATTTGAGGAAGAAAATATAAGCAACAAAAAGCTAGAGAGAGCAATAGTTGCAGGGATTACCAAAATATTGAGATATGACTTGTATTTTATAGGCATGAAGCAATAGTAGTGTAATACCTCGAAAATTATTTCCCTATTTTAAAGGAAATAATTTCAGGATAATTCAATGTTTGTCATAATTGATTTGTTTGGTGATTTTATTTTAGGAGATCTAAATTTGCTAATGAGGAGACAATTATAGTCTTTAATTTTCTATAGTATTAGAGGGTTTTAATTGGAGTTCTTAGATTTATTTAACTAAACCACAAAAAGAGAAGAGACAACTTTGGTAATAAGACAAGAGGGTGTTATGGGTCATTTGTGGTTTAATATATTAAGAGGGTACTTTTGTAACACATAGAATTAAGTGAGAGGGTTTTTAGGGAATTTCAAAATGGGGAAAGCTTAGCCTTCACATGAAAGCTTGGCTTTCACGTGAAGCCAAGCTCTGCAAGCATCTGCCACACCTTTACAAGGAAGGTGTGAGTGTAGCATGTGTGAGAGAATGAGAGAGAAATGGGATAAGAGAAGGACCAAGCGTGGGAGAGAGAGTGTGAGAGGAGAGAGGTGTGTGTGAGAGAGTGAAAAAGAGGGAGAGAAAATGTGAGCTGCTGCTTCATGTGGGTTGCTACCAAGCAGCAGTAGTGTGGCTATAAGCAGGGAGCTTGCTCCCTGCTCTCGTGAAAAACCAAAGAGAGTGAGAGAGAAGGCGAGAGGAAGAAGGAGATCGTGAGGAGAGAGAGAGGAAGAAAGAAAGAAGAAAGGAAGGAGAAGGTGGTCTCCTCCCTGCCCAGAACAGAATGCACAAGAGAGGGTGAAAGAGAGCTAGAGGAAAAGGGAGAGAGAAAGAAGAAGAGGAGAGAAAAAAAAGCACCCTTACCCAACCAGACCCGAGAGAGAGGAGAAGAAGAGAGAGAAAACAAAAGGAGAAAGAAGAGAATGGGAGAAAAAGGGGAAGAAGAGGGGATGTTTTCCCTCTTTCCCAGCTAGCCCATGAAAGAGAGAAAGAGGAGAGAGAAAACGGAGCTAGAGAAAGAGAGGGCAATGACATTTTCGGCGACGGGCAGTGACGTTTTTCGGCAACATGGCAACAAACCTGTAACCCATAATCGTCACATTAGGTAATCTCTATCATTTGGTTGGTTTTATTTAAGAATTTCATGTTATGTTAGCTATTGTTAGAAGTTCTTGGGGAGTGTTTATGAGGTGATTTTCCACTAAAATCAAAGATTATTCTGGGGTGTTTTCTTTAGGAAAACCAAATGTGTATTTTGTAAGGAATACTAATTTGTTGACAAATTTCTATGGGTTTAATTTTAGGGGTTTTTATGGTTGATATGAGATGCTTAGTTGTGGTTTTTTATTAGATGATTTTGGTTATAGCTTTTAATCCCTTATTTAAGGTTAACATTTAGGTTGTTGATTGTTGTGCAAATTTATTTAACTCGCAAGTGCACGAATCGTTTATAGTATAATGGATTGCAAGTGCGAGGTCGAACCCATAGATAATTGTATTTTTGAAAAACAAATTTATATCTAAGCTAATTTAATCCTAATCTAGTTCCAAAAGGTAATTAAAATTAAAAGACTAAACATAAAATGAATAACTCAATAGATAAAGGTACTAAGGTTTAGGAGTTCACACTCATTGCATCATAACAACATACTCTATGCTCATCAATATCAATCTGAAGTTCTCACAATTAAAATCTTAGATATGTTTTACTACGTTTCAAAAATTAATCAAAACCATCCGATGTATCCATTCATTGATCAAATCACAAAAGGAATCCAAATTCAATTGAAACACCAGATGTATCCGTAGAACAAATCACAAGGGATATCCAATTTTTATGAGTTAAAAACCAATCAATCAATCATATGAAATTATCTCAAATCAGCACATGTATTCTTGAATCACAAGAGATATCCAATAATCACTCAACATAATTGATTAGGAGTAAAACAATTGAAATAATAAACTCAATAAATTCAGATCAATAAAAACTTATATAACAACAATGTTGTTCTTCAACGGCGAGGCTTCATCCCAATCTTAGTTGGGGATTTAGCTCCACATGACTATGAAAACTAAAACCTAAACCTAACAAAAAAACTAAACTAAAGAGAAAAGCTGTGAATTTTTGTCTCCAGGCTTTGCTATCTTTTCTTAAATATAAAGATGTCTATTCATAGGCTTAGAGAAGTCCTAGAAGCCCTAGTAAACCTAGATAATTCGGAGGTCAATCCCCCAATCTAATTAGAAGTCTGAAATCGGGATAAGATTAGCTCATATTTGTGTTCTCATATTGCTGGATGATTTGGCATAGTAAACGTCCGAATTAGGAAAATTATATTTCACAATAAACTGTATAATTTTGAGTTATATTTCCACTTCCATTTGAATCACCTCAATCCGATATTTGAGCAAAAAGTTATGGTCAAAACACTAAGATGTATGCAGAATCTGAATTTGAACCAATCCAAATTATCTCCGATTAGGGAAATTCTGATTTTATCATTTCTTTGATTTGGTTAAACTTAACATCTTCTAGGTCTTCTCAAAGTATGCTTTATTCTAAGACTTTGCAATTTTTCCCTTTTAAGATGCAGTTTCTCTTCAACAACCTATAAAACACTAAAACACAAATCTAACACAAAACATTAGATAATGACACAGCTAAAGGATTAACTAATATAAATTAAGGGGTTTAAATATGTAATATTTAGCTCTTATCATTGATTACTTTGAAGCCTTGTGATTTTTATGTGATTAATTATGATGCCTAAATATTGAGGGTTTAGCATAGTTTTGATTATTCATTTGTTGTTTATAGGTTTTGACATATTATAGTGTTAGATTTATTATTGACACTTGGGTTGTTAGCAAAAAGTGTTTCAATGCTTTAATTTTGAGGTAGCTGGTTAGGTATTGATTATGGTGACCAAGTGTGGATAGGTATTTTGGTAGTTGGCCAATTATAGGGATTTATTCGATGGGGTGTTTTTAGCCTTGATTTGGGATAAATGTTGTTAGTTCATTAGTGTTGATTTTACTTAGGTTCTTGATTGGATTAGTTGGGTTCCATTATGGTCTTATAAAAGGGTCACAATAGCAAGGATAATGGAGTTTTGGGGCTTAGACTCTAAGAATGACTTATAGTTAGAATTATTCTAACTAGGGTAGTATGTGACGATAATGTAGGGTTTTTATATAAAGACTCCAAGGGGGTTTTCAAGGGATCGAACGCATTATAGAACGCTATACATCGGCGTGTGTGTCGAAGGAGAATTTGAGGATCAAGGTAAGTGGGGTATCTTGTGTTAGTATTTTCATGAATAATGACCCGGTGCAATTTATACATAATGCTTTCAAAGACAAACTTAGGTTATCTCTTGGATTAAATAAAATATCATTTTACACATGAAAAGTGTGACATGAGCTATTTTTACAATTGTTGTCTCAAAAATATACATTAATTTTTTATTGGGCTACTTGATAATGTTATATATGATATAATGCTATTTACGATGTGATAAATGTGGTGACACTGTAATCGTGTGTGTGTTATGTGTATATGATCGGAGGCAGTGCAACACACTATTTGTTGGGTGTGGCCTCAAAAGCCGTTAACCCTAAGTAAAGGGGGTTAGGCTAATAGGGTGTGACGTCCCCGATGGGCAAATCAATTAACTAGTAATTGATCTCATGGCGCGCTATCTCAGCCTTGTCCCTCACAGAACAAGACCTACGGGAATTCACTTTCCTCACCGTAACGAGAAATCTGGAAAGACTTTACTAATACTATGGGAATTAGAGACAGTAAATGAAACATCACACAGCAAATACCAGAGATAAAATACTACATCACTATAATATTATAAATAGTCATCAAATGCACTGGTCATCAGACCATCATCAAGAAAATAGATACAACCCAAAATAACAAATCACCAACATAGTTCACAAAAGGATCAACAAATCACAACCTAGACCTAAGCTTAAGCAGAGCTAATGATATCAAGACCTCTATCATGTCTGCACGAGCAGATCCTTTGGTTTCCCACATCGAACACAACCAAATAGGATCCATATCTTCAAAGATCACACGGATCAAGTCTTGAGCTAGCACCCAAGTCTACTCCGACGGCATCCTCTTCTAAAGCGGCTAAGCCCTGTAACAATCATAATGGGAGATAAAACATAAAAAGAAAGGGTAAGTCTAAGACTTAGTGATTTTTAACACAAATAATACCCATGCCAGTTTAGTAATGAACTCGGATTTTTAATAAGTAAAAGCAATTCCATCATGACAGCTTACATTATATGTGATATATATATATATAATAGATGGTATATGCATATGATGTAAACAATAGTCATAGTTCAATAGTATGGTCTACCCAAGATATTACCCCTTCTCAGTAGGGTTGGTGTTGTCTCAAGGGACTTATAATACAATGCTGGTGCCCCAGCCATTGCACAACATACCGTACATAACATTACTGGCACGATTGAGTATAACCTCGAGTGTCCCACACCAATTAATGACGTTCGTCCTATAGTGACCAAACCATTGGGAATGGTTGCACCGTGGTCATGAAACTAATAGATCCAAAGCCTCATATAACACACATTTAACCATAAAGCTAATATGTATAGTAAGCCCATGGCCATTACTACTGCACGTACCGGTGTACAATGTCATACGATACAAATTATCTTGTCTGTATTTTATATGCATGTCATTTTACAAGTCTCACTTGGTTAACATGTTCAACACAACATTTTTCTCAAAAATGCAAAAGTTCATGTGCAATAAGTATAAACAACAAGAGTTGTAAAATATGCATATTTTCTTGATGCATAAAATAGATGTGCAGTGCATGGAAAATAGCAATGAGCATTATGTGAGTTAAAACTCACCTGGATCAAAAAGTGTCTCTGAATACTCCGAAAGATCCAAGTCCTCCAAATCTGTGGAAAACCTTCTATTAGTCCTAATTCCACTAAAACAACTCTAAACTAAGGAAAATAGGAGCTATGGGATGGCTGGTGAAAATAGAGTTTCCCTATCACACACTAACCATACCTTCGGGCTTATGACCGTACGTCCACTGTATCATGATAGGCCTTATGTCCAGTCATTATACCATATGTTCGCTCTGAGGGTTTTCAAGGAGAACCTCATTTTCTCTCCATTATCCGCTTATTCTCCAACTCCTAGGGCTACTAGAAACACCTTAAAGCCTTTTAACCGAGATTACAACCTCCATGCAACATAACAATGCTAAGCGAACAAAGTGCTAGCCTAAACAAGGTTCAAAGCATACTAAAGCTAACAACTACAACCAAACAGAAATCGAGTAGCATAACGACGTATTTAGAAAGCTAAGGGTCAAATGTTACCTCCTTGAAACAAAATTGCAAGAGTTCCACCTCACGAACGTTCTGAAACACACAAACACCTCACACACACACTCACAAAACACTCACAAACACACATCGATAGCCTAGGGCATCTAAAAACCTTGAGATTATGAAGCGGGGTATGAGGCTATTTATAGGAGAGGGCTGCTACCAACTCCTTGTCAAAGTAGTGAATGTCCAGCGAAAAGGGCGTACATTAGATGGTTCTTGCCCAACGGTCCAAAGGCTGCCTCATACATTTAGGTATTAACCAGAAGGTATTCAAAAGTAACGTATGTCCGATGGTCCCACGTACGTCCGCCTGTACTGTTTACAGAGTGTATGTTCAGTGGTCCACCCCGTACGTCCACACTTAAGTCCAAATTGCCCATCTAGTGTCCTTAGTGACCCAAAGTCCAAATTAACTCCTCCCACTAAGTTACTTACGCCTAGTTAATAATTTGGGGCACTACATTCTCCCCTCCTTATAAAAATTTCGTCCTCGAAATTTCTAGACAAATACCAATAGAACAACACTTAATGAGGAGTAGAATGTTACCTTCTGTCCATATAATCTTCTTCATCATGTACAGTGGGTTCGTGGACCATCTAGTCCCATCCATTAATCAGTACATCATCCTGTTCAAATAGCTGCAGAAAATCACCTCGTAAGTCGTCGAGTGCATTGTACTCAATATTGCCCACACTATACCAATCCTCATCAATCTCTAATCCCAAGTCTATCCACTCGCAAAAGGAGTAGTTCCATATGCAGTCCGGGTCAATTGGTATAGGTGCCATAATCCTAAAGAGAAAACAACCATTTCTTAGTCAACTATTCCCTTACCCAAAATGGAAATAGGTATACTGTCCAAGTATAATCTTAAAAGAAAGAGTCATACATAATTATTCAAACAAATGCGGGTAGTGACTCCACATGTCATGTTCTGCTTCCCATGATGCTTCCTCAAGTCCATGATTGCGCCACAGTACCTTAACGATAGGAATCGTCTTGGTACGCAACACCTACTCCTTATCCACGATCTTCACCAGTTCTTCCATGTAGGTTAATCCCTCCTAGATTTTCAATGGCTCATACTCCACAATTACATAGGGGTTAGTGATGTACTTCCTCAACATACTGATGTACAAAAATAAAAGTACTCGCAATAGCATGAGTCATTTGCAGTACAGTGTTGTGCAAGTCGGTCGATCCACAAGGAATTGTGTTTTGTAAAAATCAATTTCCTAATTAAATTGACTTTATCTTAACCTAGTTCCAAAATTCGAGAGGGTTTGTTGTGCAAAATGAAAATAAACTAAAAATGAAGTTGATCAAGTGAATGATAAACAAAAAGGTACTAAGGTTTTCAGAGTCCACCTCATCAAATCAAAACTCACACTCTCATGTTTTGTTCATACATTCGTCAAGAATTAAACCCTAAGCATTTTCTATTGTTTTTGTAAAATTCTATTGAAAGTTTTGATGAATCAAACTCTATTACGAAAGACAACGAATATCCAATTGAAACCAAATGATCCAATGTATTCATTTGAACAATGAAAGACAATGGATATCCAATTTTAATAAAAAATTTCGATGTATCCGATGGATGAAACACAACGAATATCCAATGTTTTAACAATTCTATAAACAACAATCAATACAAGTTTTGTCACATAACTAGATTGAAACGAAAATACTTCATATTAAAGTTGGAATTGTACGAACAAGAACAAGAGAAATATAGAACTAATCAGTGATGAGGCTTCATCTTCAACCTTAGTTGAAGGTTTTAGCTTCTCATGATAACAAAAGACATAATTGAATTAGTTGAAATCATAATAAAACTAAAACTTACAAAGGAAAACGTTTAAAAAGCTCAAGAACAACTCTAGGTCAAAGTTTTGGACTCTACGGTGCTCCTCGGTGCATTGACAATGAAAAAGATAGTATTTATAAGCTAATTTTAGGGTTTCAGTGTTTCCAAGTCGGCCGAGTGCGCTCAATCGCACTCTAGGTGAGCTCGATCTGTTACGGGTCTATGACCCGGTGATAATATGGTTTAGTCCATTAGAATTAAGGTTTTGCTCATAAAGCATAACTCTTTTAAATAAGGTAAGTAACTGTTGTCCATTAGGAGAATAATAGATTTATTAGCCTTATTAGGAAAATGAGGAGACTTGCTCATAAAGCAACATCTCTAGTAGGAAATATGGGATTTGTCTCCCATTAGAATTATATTTTCCATTTATATGTGTTTCTATTTTTGTCATGTAATAGTCTATATATACCTAAGAGTGATCAATAAAATATATGTAAAGTTTAATATTCAACTTTAATAGTTGTTTTGGGAGGTTTAGGGTTCCTCGAACTACCCTAAAATTAGGAGGCTGAGGATTCCTTGAATTATCCTACCACAAATCTATCGTTCTTGTTGATTGTTCATCCCTCATTACGGAGACCCGTAACAACTTGGTATCAGAGCAGTGTTGCGACCAAGATCAACCAACTATGTTTGACAAAATTTTCGAAGAATGTCTCATAGAGTTTCACCGCCGTCTTAAAGAATGGAGGGATGACATTGCAGCTCGTCGTGAGCAACTTTTAATCTCACACTCATCTTCACCAGGAAAACTCACCTGGTATTATCTCACACTCAACTATTAGAGCCTTCCTTTTGAGCTGATGTGTGATGCCAGTGACTTTGCCATGGGAGCTGTTTTGGGCCAAAGAATCAATAAGGTACCTCATGCTATCTATTATGCTTCTAGAACTTTGAATGATGCTCAGCTAAATTATTCAACCACTAAAACAGAATTGTTAGCTGTCATTTTTGCTTTGGAGAAGTTTAGATCATACCTAATTGGCTCTAAGGTTATTGTATTCACTGACCATGCTGCTTTGAGATATTTGTTTGCTAAGAAAGATGCAAAGCCAAGATTGATTAGATGGGTACTCTTACTGCAAGAATTTGACTTAGAAATTAGAGATAAGAAGGGTAGTGAGAATGTTGTTGCAGATCACTTATCCAGGCTACTTCATGAAGAAAAAGAAGACGATGAGCTGCCCTTGAATGAAAACTTCCAGATGAACAATTGTTTGCAGTAGAGGTACAACTTCCTTGGTATGCAGATATTGTTAATTATCTAACTGCCAAAGTTTTTCCACCAGGTATGTCTAGTCAAGAGAGGAAGAGGTTGATGTCCATCTCCAGACATTACTATTGGGATGAACCCTATCTTTTCAAATCCTGTCCTGATCAAATCATCAGAAGATGTGTCTTAGAGGAGGATCAATTGAGCATACTGCAGCATTGCCTTCAATTTGCATGTGGAGGACACTTTGGGGCCAAGTGAACAGCTCTTAAGGTATTACAATCTGGTTTTTATTGGCCTAATGTGTTCAAAGATGCCTTTTTGTTTTGCAGCTCTTGTGATAGATGCCAAAGGTCAGGCAACATCTCATCCAGAAATCAGATGCCCTTGCAAAATATTCTAGTGGTGGAACTCTTTGATGTTTGGGGTATTGACTTCATGGGTCCTTTTCCTAACTCATATGAAAATTTATATATTCTTGTGGGTGTGGATTATGTGTCCAAATGGGTCGAGGCTATCCCCTCAAGGACTAATGATCACAAAGTTGTTGTAAAGTTTTTGCAGGATAACATCTTTACTAGGTTTGGGACTCCAAGGGCAATAATCAGTGATGGAGGGAGCCACTTCAACAATTAGGCCTTTGCTTCTTTATTAAAGAAGTATGGGATCACTCATAAAGTTGGCACAATGGTGAATACTAGTAGAAAGGATTGGTCTCTATGCTTGAATGATGCACTTTGGGCATATAGGACTGCATACAAGACCCCAATTGGTATGTCTCCATACCGATTAGTCTTTGGGAAAGCATGTCATCTACCGGAATTAGAGCACGAAATTCAACTTTGACATGAAGCGAAGTTGCAATTGAATGAGCTTGAAGAATTGAGGCATAATGCATATGAGAATGCCAAGCTTTACAAAGAAAGAACCAAGGCATACCATGATAGACAAGTAATTAGGAAGGAATTTCATGTGGGACAGGAGGTGTTGATCTATAATTCGCGATTAAGACTGTTTCCTGGTAAGCTCAAGTCTAGATGGTTTGGTCCTTGTGTTATCACTAACATGTTCCCTCATGGAGCTTTGGAGATATATAGCCCACAGAAGAATCAAACATTCAAGGTGAATGGATACAGAGTGAAGCCATACATTGCATTAAATTCTACACCAAGAGAAGATGATTTGGCACCACAAGATTTAGCACTCCAATCCGTCCACTATGCAGTGATGAGTGCCTAAAAGTGCTTATTTGAACCCCTTAATTTATATTTGTTAAGCTCTTAGTATTGTTAATTTCTAATTTTTTGGTGTTTTTAGTGTTTTGAGTTGTGCAGGTCTTTACAACAAAAGTTGGCCACAAGAGAGCAAAAAGACACTAAGTGAAGAATTGACTAACGCACTTGCGGTTGAACGCAAAGACACCCACGTTAGCGCTGGATGCCCTAGGAGTCCATCTATGTCGAAGACATTGCGCATCGAACGCACAACTCAAGAGTACGTCAACGCACCTCCTGCTCAACGCATCAGAGGGAAATTTTGCTTTCGTTTTGGAGAGCATTTTGCTTCGCTTGGCTTGTCGCCTTTTTAGTTGTAAACTTTTCTTTAATTTAATTTTAATGCATTATTTCAATTCATTTATGTTTTGTTGTTCAATGGTGGCTAAAATCTTCAACTTAGGTTGAAGATGAAGCCTCACCCTTAGTTTAAATTTCGTGCTTTTCATTTTATGCTTATTTTCCGTTATTCAATTCCGCATTCACATTTAATTTCGTGGACAAATAATTGAATGGTTGTGTGTTGATGCATTGATAGTTGTCCGTGATGTGTTCCAAGTCGGTGCACAACACGTGTTTGGTTGTGATTCAATATCCTGTGATCCAAGGATACATGGATGATTTTATCCATAATCAATACTGTAAACACATTATTCGTTTGACTTGTGTCAATTACCACAATAGAGTGTGTTGAAGGGTCTAATGTTTAAAAACCGAAAATGAGTGTTTAATGTATTTAGCTTATTCTTATTGGGTGAGGTTCATCTTGAACCTTAGTTATTTTTATCTAATTTCAATTTAATTTTATTTCTGCATTTCTTTATTGTTCAAATCAACCCTCTTTGGGACTAGGTTAAGATACGTTAATTTAGGAGTTGTATTAGTTTTATTTTACAAAAGTGGTTCGACCTCGCATTTTCACGCGCACTTTATTGCACACGATTCGTACACTTAGTATTATTTTGATAATGATCAATTTTCGCTTTAACGGTTGTTTTTGTTTAAAATTAATATAATTTTTAGATTGATGTTATTTTTCTACTAGTTTTTTATTCTCTGCATTGTAAATATTGTTCATAGTTTATTTTGTGTTTCATTTCATTTTTGTTAATTTTAGTTTAGTTTTTAGTATTTTGTTTCGGGTTTGTTTGTGTTTAAAATGAGGCTTAACGCGCCGCCTATTCCAAAGACGAATGCCCATCGCAGTGCAAGCTCAAAGCACCGACAAGAACGTCGCGAATGTAAGGTGCCTGCGAATGAACGCGCACATCACCTTTTCCATTTTTATTTTATTTTATTTTATTTGTTTAAGTTTATTAGTTTTGTTTATTTTATTTTATTTTTGTTAATTGTTTCATGATTATTTTAAACCGCTTGGGTGAAGCATGAGTCTTCCGCTTATTAATTTTGATGTTTCTAGTAGTAGGACATCAAATCCTACCAATTATCCACATGAAGCTCTAGCCCTTACCATAATGGTGATTGTCCACATTGGGGACAATTTACCAATTTTCATGTGGGCACCAATTTTTCCGACCAGGTTTGAGTCACACTCAAATTCTTACACCCTAACCGAATAACCATTCTGATTTTTCGTGGCATGATCATGTTACGGAAAATTTTGTTCTCGGACGAACTGCACCACCGAATATCCCAACCATTTTCTTCCCATTCATCATATGACTATCCTCCCGATGTCTTCCTTGGAAGACACTTTAAGGAATTCATGAAACTAGTCGGCCAACCCACCATTTCTGCGCCTCATGAACTATCATTAGAAGAATCACTCGAGACGTTTAGAAAACATCAACCAACCTTGTCAAGAAATCATAGATGCCCATGTGGCAAACCAAGAAATTGCAAGGTTGGAAGAATCAGTCAATTAGTTTCTAAATTCAACCTAGTTGAGGAGGAAGAGTTTCAGATTCATGAGATGGCTCATCCTCCCCAAGAGTCATTTGAGCAACATTTTCCTACGGTTCATGTCGATGACTTCAAGGAGGGCGAACCAACTCATGGCATGCCCATACCCCTTGATCACATTCACACACCTCATCTCATGTGAATATTGTTATCATCATTCTCACCAGTTTGATGATTGTCCTTTCATTAATTATTACATGACTGAGGTTAACAAAAGTCTGCACTTGACAATGCCCAAACCACCACCATACTTGTTGATGAGGAAATAGGAGATGAAACTGCAAGTGAGTGTAGTTTAGAGGATCCTGAGATGGAACACCTTGCTCCAGATAGTGATGACCTAGATAGGCGACTTGATCATGTTGATACTTTTAGTGAGCCTAGTTTGGAGAATCCATCTGGAGGAGAGTGTTTTCATGAAATTGAAAATGATTTGGATCTAGACAAGTTCCTCGAGCAAGTTAGGTTTAGAGAGCCGTCCGGAGGATCCTTTGGAAGAGAGCTTTGCTCAAATTGAGTTTAATGTGGACCTTGACATGGTGCATGAGCAAGCTAAGGCTTTAGTGGATCCCACTCCTGAGATACGAACTGAGAATGGAGAAGAAGAAAAGAAGGAGCAGATTGAACCCCCGCCAATTTCAAATTGGCCCAATGACAAGGAAGTGAAATCAGCTTACTCCTTCGCTCACAATCCTCTCGAGACATATTATCAAGTTCCATCTTCCAATGTCTCAAGATTCGTCTTATGTAGAAATCTTTGAGGATTCACGCACACAAGATCAAAAATCTAGAAATCGTGGTCCTAAGAGAATTTCTCAAAACAAGTTTTTAGGCTACATAAGATGGCGGAACATCCTTCCAGAGGGGTATCATATTCTGAAGAAGAAAGGATGGAAGGGATTGGATGGACATCCATATGAGCGGGGAAGGTGCGGTATGTTTTCCTTTTATTTTCCGCACTTTAATTTTTGTTATTTTCTTTGTGTTATTTTATTTGGTTTCTAGACAATTGACCTTTTATTGTTTAAAAAAAAAATTTTTGTTAGTTTTTGACAGTGTTTTCATGTGTAAGTTGGGGGACGCTTGTGACTTTGCTCATTCATTCCTCATCCCATCAGAATGTATTTCTTGTCACATTAGGGACAATGTGTCATTTAAGTTTGGGGGTGTAGACAAATACTTTGTCTTGTTTTGTTTTGTTTGTCGGTTTTGTTTTGTTTTTGCATAAAATTTTTTTTTTGCTATGTTGTTGATTGGGCACAATTTACATCGTGAATGGATTGCATGTCATTGGTGTGTTTAACTTGTTTGAACATGGCATATCATTAGGAATCGATATTTGATTCATGTGTTGATTAGAGAGACTTCACTTGCTTGATCAATATTTCACATGCACACTAGCATTAGGGTCTGTATGAGATTTGACTTTGAAGTATGTGTCTTAAGATTTCTAGGTTTATGTGATGATGAAAACCTTGGTTATTTAAAAAAAAAAAAAAAAATTAGAATAAGTCGAGTTTTTCATTGAGTAACACCTCTTGCACTGCCAAGCAATGAGTGTTAAGCGTCAAAAGATGAGAAATTCCAAAAAATTGTATGGCTAGTTTAGGCTCCGTAGCTCTTTTGACTTGAGTAATTAAGCCCTAGGGATGTCTCTACATCTAGTGCCCTAAAGCCGCCTGGCTTGGGAGCCACTGGCCCAACACTCGTTACATAGGTCATTTAAAAGCTTAAGGGAGTCAAGCATTGCACAGCCTACACGCAAAAAAAAATTGCATTTTTCAATTCAAGCCTTGGTTAATTTATCGCATTGTTTTTCTTTTGAATTTTGGGATACACGTCTTTAGAGAGTGATTGAAACCCCATGATCTTATTGTTAGTTCACTTTGCACATTATGAAGCACGTGTTTTCTCAATTTTCCAACCTTGAGTGAAATGATGTTTGGATGCCTGGATGATGTGGTTCGTATGTTTAACTTGTTAAATTTGCTAAATGACGTGTGAACCATGTGTTTGTATGGAGGGCTTTGTCTGATTAATAACATAGTGCCAATAATTGTTTGTGGGTGTCATTCCTGAAAAACCCTCACGAGACTTCACTCGTCCACTAGGGATGCCTAGTGGTTTAAAAGGCTTGTTGCATACGCTAAATGCAATCGTTTCTCCCATAAAGCGGATTTATGTTTCTTGTTTTAGTTGTGTTTTCATTTTTGTTTTGCTAAGGGACTAGCAAAATGTAAGTTTGGGGTATTTGATGAGTGCCTAAAAGTGCTTATTTGAACCCTTAATTTATATTTGTTAAGCTCTTAGTATTGTTAATTTCTAATTATTTTGGTGTTTTTAGTGTTTTGAGTTGTGCAGTCTTTACAACAAAAAGTTGGCCACAAGAGAGCAAAAAGACACTAAGTGAAGAATTGATACCAAGTGCGTTCGATCAGACTTGGTGCGTTCAAACGCTTGCGGTTGAACGCAAAGACACGTCGGCGCATCCACGTTAGCCAGCGATCGCTGGGATGCCCTAGGAGTCCATCGCTAAGATGCTACCGTACTCATTCTATGCGGTCGACGACATTGTGCGATCGAGCAACCCAAGAGTATCGTCAGCGCACCTCCGCTCAACGACTTCAGAGGAAATTTTGCCTATAAATAGGACCCAAGGCTTTTGGTGAAACACGTAATTCTTTTGGGCGTTTTGGAGAGCATTTTGCTTCATTTGGCTTGCTCGCCTTTTTAGTTGTAAACTTTTCTTTTAATTTAATTTTAATGCATTATTTCAATTCATTTATGTTTTGTTGTTCAATGGTGGCTAAAATCTTCAACTTAGGTTGAAGATGAAGCCTCACCCTTAGTTTAAATTTCGTGCTTTTTCATTTTATGCTTATTTTCCGTTATTCAATTCCGTGATTCGTCATTTAATTTCTGTGACAAATAATTGAATGGTTGTGTGTTGATGCATTGATAGTTGTCCGTGATGTGTTCCAAGTCGGGTGCACAACACGTGTTTGGTTGTGATTCAATATCCACGTGATCCAAGGATACAAAGTTGATGATTTTATCCATAATCAATACTGTTGTAGCTCTAATAAACACATTATTCGGTTTGACTTAGCCAATTACCACAATAGAGTGTGTTGAAGGGTCTAATGTTTAAAAAACCGAAAATGAGTGTTTAATGTATTTAGCTTATTCTTATTGGGTGAGGTTCATCTTGAACCTTAGTTATTTTATCCTCGCAATTTCAATTTAATTTTATTTCTGCATTTCTTTATTGTTCGAAATCAACCCTCTTTGGGACTAGGTTAAGATACGTTTAATTTAGGAGTTGTATTAGTTTTTATTTTACAAAACGCTGCTTCTCGTGGTTCGACCTCGCATTTTCACACGCACTTTATTGCACACGATTCGTACACTTGCGAGTATTATTTTTGATACGATCATGCAGCAGCACCAAGAGCACTTGAGCCATATCTGGTGGATTTCAGGTGCCCCTTTCTAAAGGAGTAGTACTGAAGCTACTGTGGAGAGCGTTTGAGCAGTCTTGAAGCTTAAATGCCTCTGTGAGGTCAGTGGTACTGAGGCCACTGAATGCGGTAAATCTTTCTTAATTTTTTGTACTTTCTTTGCTTTTGTTTCTTTGTCAAATTGTGTTTTCATTTTTCCTTAATTAATTTCATAGTTCGGTCAAAGGGTAGGTGCATTCTGTGGAAGCGATCATTCACAGTGTAAACTGCAAACGATCTCTGAAACCTCTTAAATTGTGCTGAGCATTTTGTGGAAGTGATAGATCGTTGTGCGAATAGCGATCGAGCATTGAAACTGCTTAGATAAAGCTGTGCATTCAGTGGAAGCGATCGATTGTAGTGTGAATTGCGAATGATCGCCAAAACCTCCTCAATAGTCCTAACATTCTAAGGAAGCGAACGATCGCTATGAGTGTAGCGATCGATTGCTAGCACATCACCTCACACACACAACCATGCACAAGTACGATCGATCGCACTTAAAATGCGGTCAAGCACACTTGTAACAGAGGAGCATTTGACCTACTTATAGGTCATTTCTCACCTCCTTCCCACCAATTTTGTGCACCATACTCCCATCTGCCGCTCCACACTTCACACCACCGCATCTGCACATCAAATATTGCACTCACCACCAACCATCAATCACAACCACCCTCGGCCACCATAAAACCTCCACAAGCCACTCCACTCGCTCCCACCACACCACATTTTCATTTTTTTTTAATTATTTTCTCATCATCACATTATTCCCAACCTTCATAACCCCAACCCTTCACGGTTCTATATATTCTCTATTTTGACAACAAACAATCTGCTTAACCAGATTGTAGCTATCTACTGTGTTGGAGTGTTTCTCTTTTGCAGGGGGTTGGACATTTTTTTGAGGTTGTTGTTCACCACTTGGATTGCCAGCTGCACACCACTTGTTTGATAAAAGTCCTAAACCGAACTCAAGATGCCCCAGACCGCTGCCTCTACCTCTCAAGCTTCCAGCTCCCACGCCCAATCTTCCCCACCCACTTGTGAGCAGAGGGAGATCATTTTTTAGACCACTTTTGACAGCACTGGTGACTTCAAAATTTTTGCAACAACCTAATGGGCAGTCTATGAGTTCATACGCCGTGGGTTGAAGAAATTGTTCAAACCCATCACCCCCATGGCGTACACAAAGCTGGTGGTCAAATTCCATACCAACTTGTACACTGACTGCAATCGGCGGGGCATCCTATTCTCCACCGTTCAAGGGAAACAAGTTGAGGTGACAACCGCCGATATTGCCGCCACTTTAAAATGCAATGATGAACACCCCCTTCAGATGCACACATGGATGCACAACCAGAGTCTTTTTATATCTCTGAAATCATTGAAGACATGTGTGCCGGACAGTACGCTGATGATAAAAATAATGCAGGCAGCCGGTCCAAATTGCCTCCACAACTCTGGCTTGTGGATTCCATTATGTATTGTAATGTGTGCCCATTAGGACATAAAACACAGAGGCATGACCAATTCATCCAAGCATTATACGCCTTTTATAAAGGCCATTGGTATTCCATCCCATCCATCATTTGGAATCAAATTAACAAGTTTTGGGAAGGAGTGTATTGGAAAAAAGCCGCAACTGCCAATTCATGGGGGCTACCATTTCCATTTTTGCTCACGCATATCTAGAAGAAAAAAGGAATAAAAGGCACCCCTGAAGATGGACTTGTCACAGAACACCCTTTCTTTGGCAGAAACCAGTGGACCATAGTCAGTCTCATATGCCAAGAGGTTTTAAGGCGCAAATCCCTGCTGCGGAAAGAGTGGAGGAGGTAGAACATATGGAAGAAGATGCACCTGCACCTCAACAAGGTGGGAGAAGAAGATCTGTAGTCATAAGCCGAACTGAGTATGACTTCCTACGTGGTGCAAATCAGCTCTTGGAAAGGATGGAACAACGTTTTGCCAATATGGAAAAGCAATTTGATACACAAGGCGAGATGCTCAAAGCCATTCTGGAGCGACTACCACCAGCTGTTGGGGAATCATCTTCAGTACCACATGGGGAACATTAGTGAAAGGACACACAGTCTAGCTGAAGACGTTAAACTTAGCGCTCATGGGAGGCACCCCATAGCATATCTTTTTACTTCTTGTTGTTTTATTGTTGCTTTAAAATTATTTTCTTATTGTTTTCCAAGTTTCTGTTATTGTTGAGTTTTCAGGGACAAAAGGGTACTTCAATTCAAGTTTGGGGGTATGCTAGGAGCCATGCCAGTCCATACAGTTCCCCATCTCCCAAGTCAGCTCTTTCCATGTATTTACACATTGGGGACAATATGCAATTTAAGTTTGGGGGTATGGGAGACACATTTACACACACTTTGTCCCGTTTTAATTCGAAAAGAAAAAAAAAATTGCATGTTCATGTTGTCTTGAAATCTTGGTTGATCTAAGAATTATTATTTGATTTCATTGGTGAGCTTAAAATTTTGAACACATGATCTGATGATTGATTTTTTTTTTTTTAGTTTGTTACTTACTTTAGGCAATTGAGAATTCATATGTTTGATCTGCTCTGACACAAGCACATTAGCACATGATTGGTGGGGTATGATGTGGTTTTAAATGTGTATGTTTTCATGTTTTGGGTGACATTGGATGACTTATTGGTTGGATACATTGGCATGAACATTAAAAAAAGACCATTGATAAACTTTTCACTGAGTAACTGGGCCTCTTGCCTTAAAGCATTGAGCATTCACATCAAAAGGTGAAGAGAATTGACTTGGTTAACTTTAAGAAACAAAAATGATGATAATCATTGATAAACTTTTCACTAAGTAACTGGACCTCTTGCCTCAATAAGCATTGAGTGTTCATGTCAAAAGGTGAGGAGGTTTGATGTCGTTAACATTATGGCTAGTTTAGTTTTGTAGCCTATTTTACTTGAGTTAGTAAGTCCTTAGGGGTGTCTTTACACCTAATGCCCTAAAACCATCTGGTTTGGGAGTCGTTGGCTCAACACTCACTACATGGGTCAATTAGACAGCTTAGGGAACTAAACATTGCAAAGCTTAATAATAAACGAAAGAATAAGAAAATTATGCTAGTGTTGTTCATTCTAATGGGAAGTTCAGTGAAGCTTGAGATGTTGAGACATTGCACATTGAAATTATTTGGAAGCTTCATAATTTTGTGCTAGGTTCACTTTACACTGTTTTGAACTTATGATGCCTTAGCTTGCCTATTGTAAGTGATTAGACTTTAAATTCCAATGCATTTTGAAGATAGAGTTTAACTTTTTAAGCTTACTAATGAATGAAAATCATGGTTTTGAGTAATGCTTTAATTCTGGGATAACATGAACTATGTGTAATGTTTGTGGGTAACATTCCTGGAAAACCCTCACAAGACTTAACTAGTCCTCTAGGGAATTCTTAGGGGTTTAAAAGGCTTGTTGCATACGCTAAATGCAGCCATTCATCCCATGAAAGCTGGACTTACTTTTTGTTTTGTATTTAGGTTTTAGTTTTGTATTGTTAAGGGACTAGCAATATGTAAGTTTGGGGGTGTGATAAGTGCTTAAATATTCATATTTAAGCCCCTTAATTTATATTTGTTATGCCTTTAGTTTATGTTATTTTGTTCTATTTTACTTTCTTTTTGTGTTTTCTTTCTTTTATAGGTCTTTGGAAGAAAATGAGACGTTTCTGGAAATTTGGGCTTAAAGAGCAAAAAGGGGAGAAGTTGGAGTGTGTGGATGTGATCGAGCGAAGAGACCTGCAATCGAGCGCACCAGCACTCAACCACCCAAGGCAAGGATCAAAAGCACCTATGTTCGTACGCGAAAGAAGACCGATCGTAGTGTGATCAAACGCATTAAGAGCGATCGAGCGCACCTGTGCATGAAGCCCACTCCAACCGCAGCCCTGTTTTGGAAGTTTTTGGTTTTAGGGTTTTGGTGACTCTTTGTTGCACAAGGATTCAACCTTATGATTTTAGGGTTTCTAGAACTCTCTTAGACTCTATAAATAGGCCTGTAAATACAGAAAAACACACGCTATTTTGGAGAAGAATTTACAGTTTTCAAGGAAGCGATTTTTCGGGTTTATTCTTTTCCTTTACTTTATTTTATGAAGATGATTAGCATAAATTTCATTTGTAACTAAACCTTTAAGTAGGGCTTGATTGAAGCCCTGATCATGTTTATATTTTAAATTCAATATTGGCGCCTTTACGATAAAAGCATTATGATATTTAACTTAATTAATACCTGCTTAGTTGAATTCCTCATATGTATTTGCCTGATCAACATATGCATATGGTATGGACTAGTTAATTAAACCAATTTGGATGATCGAGTCCTGGGTTTAATAATAGTAACAAAAGATATCCATGCCGGGTTCTTGGGTTAATCAACATGGGGAACCGAGAGTAGACATCCATACCCTAGGCCTCATGTGTCTATTGGTTTTCACAAAGCTTATGCTTTCTTAAAGAACAACTTAATAGACACCCATACTAAATCCTTTAAGAAAGAAAAGAATTAGAGTAGACACTCATACCTAATTCATTGCTTAGGAAAACGCATAGCTTAAGGAGTAGACTCCTATACCCTTAGGTTGGCAGATATTAAATATTTATAATGTAATTAAAATATTGGCATATTGATTTATTATATAAGCATGATTAGTGGTGGAAATCAAAACCCTACCTCTTTCTTATTATTTAATCCAACTCAATTTTCAGCAGTTTATTTTATATTGCTAATTTAATTTTAAGCAAAATTTACCAATCCCTGTGGGATCGATCTTGCACTTACACGCTGATAAGTGCTGTTAAGTGCATATTCACAACCCTTTATTTATGTTTGTTAGGCCTTTAGCATTGTTAATATCTAACAATTTTACTTGTTTTTAGTGTTTTGTGATGTGCAGGCCATTGCATCAAATCTTGGCTACAAAAGAGCAAAAATGGAACAAGTGAAGTGAAGAGTCCCTGCCAGTGCGTTCGAACGCACTTGGTGCATTCGACCACAACCACGGTCGAACACAAGGACCAGGCTCTAATGTAGGTCCAATCAGCCTGCGTCTCACGCAGTTGCCCTAGCCGGCCCTATGATTCCATCGCTTCCAAATTGCGCCGCGGTGGTTATTCTCGTTCGATCAAGATAGTGGACGCTCAAATGCATACATCGTCGTATGCGAACGCAGACCTGCGACAACATATTGACAAGCACACTAGTTTTCTATAAATAGGTGCCTTAATGCATTTTTCCAAGAGTCCTTTCTTTTGGGCGAGTTTTAAGAGCATTTTGCCATTATAGGCCCTGCTCTGCCCTTTTTAATTGTAATCCTTTACTTTAATTTAATTTAATTCATTCTCTTACTTGTTCTTTACTTTATTGTTACATGGGTGGCTAAAATCTTCAACTAAGGTTGAAGATGAAGCCTCACCCTTAGTTTATTTCGTGCTTTTACATTAAACTCATTTACTTTCCATCTTTTAATTTTCCATACTCATTCATTTAATTTATGTGACAAAAGTTAAGTGGTTGTCATTTTTGAGGCATTGATAGTCATCCTTTGTTGTGTTCCAAGCCGGGTGCACAACGAATGATTAATGATTGATTTAATATCCACTGATCCAAGGATACTGATGATTTTATCAAGAATTAATATTGTTGTAGCTCATAATAGTAAACACATAAATTGGTTTGACTTGTGTCAATAATGGCAATAGAGTGTGTTTAAGGGCTTAACTCGATAGGCGGAAAGTGTGTGTTTTATATTTAAGCTAACTTTTTATAATTGGGTGAGGTTAGTCTTTAACCTTAGTTAGTTTTATCCATTCCTTTATGCTTTTTAGAATAATTTTAATTTCTGCAAGTTACGTGTTCGATGATACGACCTTTTTTCGGAACTAGGTTAAAATAGATTTAATTTAAGATTAATATTAGTTTTTTTTAGCAAAATTCTGTTCTCTATGGTTCGATCTATTTCATGCTAACGCTATGCACCTAATAGTTCGTTTATTGTAGTACCCAAATTTGGTACGATCAAATTTTGGCGCCGTTGCTGGGAAACGGTTGTTTTTGTTTAAATTAATATTATTTTAGATTGATTTTATTTTTCTACTAGTATTTATTTTATGCAATTTCAATTTTGTTCATAGTTTATTTTTGCATTTTAATTCATTTTTGTTAACTTTTTAGAATAGTGTTTGGCTAATTTCTAATTTAATTCGGTTTCTGGAAAATCAAGTGCCTACAATGTGGTCGAACGCAGTTCTTGCGATCGAACGCACTGTCGCCTATTCCATAACATTCGCACAAGCTTACGCACGCGTCTACGTGCGGCGCAAGTCCCTACGCAGTGCAGGTTATGTTCGAACACACGAGTTGCGTTCGAACGCACTTGCAGAGCCTGCCAAATCGTTGCGTTTGTGCGAACGAGCATACTGCCTGTGCTCGAGCGCACCTCTGCTTTCTGCACCAGCATACCCGAGGCAGTATGTATTTTCCTATTTCCAATGGTTTTAATTAATTGTAAACTTAGTTTTATTTGATCTATTTGCTTGTTTTTAGCATGTTATCTGCTGTTTGTGTTTCTGTTTAGATTATTTTAATTTTTAATTGGTTAATTAGTTTATTTTCTTAAATAGTGGTTAAGGTAATTTATAGTTAATTGTTAATTTAATTTTGCCATGTTAGTTTCCATTTGTTTTAACTAGGTTGTCAATACTTTGCTGTTTCTGTTAATTCTGCCTGTATTCATATTTGTTTAGAATTGTTTAGTTTTAATTCATTTTAGTGCATATAGGTTGCTATTTCCATAGTTTAATTGCAAGTAGTATTTATATTCATCTAGGTTAGTTTAGTTGTTCTTTAATTGCTGTTTTAACTCCCTGTTTTTATTGTTTTTCCATGCATTTTTGCTTGTTTAGCTTGCTGTTTTTCCTTAGTGTTTAGTTAAATTTTTGTTAGTTTATGCATGGTCGGCGATCCTTGAACCTAGAATTAACACCATTAGATCCTGACTTAGAAAGAAAAATTAGGAGAGCGCATCGAGCTCAAGTGGAGATGGGGGATAATCCAAGGAATCCAAGAGAGGAGGAGCACGGTGAAAATCAAAGGAACCCAAGAATGGAGGAGCACGAGGAGTACCAAGATGCGAGAGAAGGGAACGGGGATCAAAGACGAGCTTATGAAGTGGATTTCACAATGTCACTACGGGAATTGTTCGCACCTACTGTGGTCAGTTCCCATTCGTGTAGCCATCGACTAATGCGACTCATTACTATCTAAAGCCACATGTGATTCAAATGTTACCATCCTTTTACGGCTTAGATCATGAAAACCCATACACTCATGTGAGGAAATTTAAAAATATCTGTGCCACCACAAAATTTCAAAATTTTTTTGAGGAATCTGTCCACCTCAGACTTTTTCCTTTCTCACTTCATGATAGAGCCACGGAGTAGTTGGACTCCAACGCACCTGGCTCCATCACATCCTGGGAAGAACTGTTGAAGCAGTTTTACAACAAGTTTTTTTCCAATGTCCAGAGTAAACGAGGCCAGAAAGGAAATCAGTTCCTTTACTTAGGATGAGGATGAGAAATTCTCAAAATGTTGGGCACGGTTCAAAGATCTGCTGATGAAATGTCCCCCTCATGGTTATGAAAAATGGCGTCTGGTGCAATTTTTATACCAAGGGCTGTCTCAGCCCAACCGTAGTATGATTGAGTTGGAATGGAGGGGCATTTCTAAACTTAACAGGAGATTTAGCCTATAAAGCCTTGGAGAAAATTGCTGACAACTCCAACATTGGGATTTCGTGAGTTGTCAAGACAAATCTGCCTGAAACCCTAAAAAAGGGGGCATCATTGAGTTAAAAGGAGACACAAAGCTGTCTCAAAGGATGGATGCCATTGTCAAGAGATTGGATGCTCTGAGTGTAGGAAAACCTGTCAATGCGGCAGGAACATTTCCTGTTGAGAGCTGTTCTGTCTGTTCTAGTCCCATGCACCAAGCACAAAATTGTCCATCGATGATAGTTTTTGCTGAGATGGAACAAGTGAACGCTTTCAACAACTTCCAAAAGCCGTCGAGTGGGCCATATTCAGAGATATATAATCTAGGGTGGAGGAACCACCCTAATTTCTCTTGGAAGAATAAACCCACCAAAATCAAGGAGGAGCTCCACATCCTCCAAATCATTATCCCCTAGGATTTTCTTCTTCTTATCAAAATCATGGACGCTCAGCTCTGCCAGCGTCATCATCATCTTATCAAGCCCCCACTCAAGCCCCAGCTTCATCAACACAGTCACTAGAAGAGACCATGAGGGAATTTATGAAAATGACTGGTCAATCAATCAGTGACATGAGGCACTCCACCATGGTGAACACCCAGGTGATCTTGAAGTTGGAGATGCAGATGGGACAGTTGGCAAATCACCTTGGTGAGAGGGACAAGGGAAAGCTCCCAAGCCAAGCAGTGAACAACCCTAAAGCATGCAGCATTGGAAATTCTTCAAATCAAGAGCATGTACAGGCGATTGTCACTCTGAGGTCGGGGAAGAGAGTGGACAATCAGGTGGTGAACCCAGAAGCAGACCATGCTGAGGAAGAAGAGCCAAAAGGTGAAGAGGGTGACAATCGGAAGGAAGAAGATGTTGAGCCATCTACGGTCACCCCTGTTGTTAAGGAACCTACTAGGGCGCTTGTGCCAAAAGCACCTTACCCTGAAAGATTACAAGCGCCTAGGAATGGAGGGAAGTTAGAGGACATTCTGGAGGTGTTCAAACAAGTCCAAATAAATAT
Source organism: Carpinus viminea (assembly GCA_013348765.1). Lineage (NCBI taxonomy): Eukaryota > Viridiplantae > Streptophyta > Magnoliopsida > Fagales > Betulaceae > Carpinus > Carpinus viminea. The sequence continues at coordinate 25,227,533 of CP054670.1, read as the reverse complement.
TCCATTTTTGAACGCCATCCATCAAATCCCTTCCTATGCCAAGTTCTTGAAGGACTTGGTCACAGTGAAAAGGAAGACGAATGTCCCTCAAAAGGCATTCATGACCGAGCAGGTCAGTGCTATCCTACAATGCAAGTTACCTCTCAAGTACAAGGACCCTGGTTGTCCTACAATTACTTGCGTGATAGGAGTTAGCCAGATTGAGAGGGCACTATTAGATTTGGGAGCAAGTGTGAATTTTTTGCCCTACTCAATCTATTTGTAGTTAGGGCTAGGACAGTGAAGCCCATATCCATGACACTGCAACTTGCTGATCGGTCTATGAAGGTTCCACGGGGAATAGCTGAGGATGTACTAATTAAGGTGGATAAATTTTATTTTCCCGTGGATTTTATTGTCTTAAACACAGAGCCAGTTCAAGTGATAGGGAGTGAGATCCTTATGATTCTAGGGCGACCGTTTTTAGCTACGGCTAACGCCTTGTTAAATTGTAGGTCGGGGTGATGAAGATTTCTTTTGGGAATATGGCGGTGGAGTTGAACATTTTTCACATCAGAAAACAACCACTTGATTATGACCAAATGAATCAAGTATGCTTGATTGAGGAAATTCTGGATGAAGTCATTGAAGAATCAAGCATAGAGGACCCCCTAGAAGCATGCCTTGCTCAGTTTGGTGAAGATTTGGATTTAAATAAAATCATGGACTAGGCAGATGCACTTTTGGAGACTGCTCCTTTGGTGAGCAAAGAGAAGGAGGAGACAGTAGTACCTGATTCCCCGAAGAAGGAACTTAAACCATTACCTGATAGTCTTAAGTACAAGTTCCTAGGTCCAGCTGAGTCTTTGCCAGTCATTATAGCTTCAAACTCGATAGATGCTCAAGAGGATGAATTGTTAGGAGTTTTGGAGAGCATAAGGAAGCTATAGGCTGGACTATTGAGGACATCAAGGGAATCAGTCTCTCGTTGGTTATGCATAAGATACATCTTGAAGAGAATTCCAAACCATCGAGGGAACCACAAAGAAGGCTCAACCCAGCAATGCAGGAGGTTGTGAGAGCAAAAGTGATTAAGTTGTTGGATGCTAGGATCATCTATCCCATTTCTGATAGCAAGTGGGTGAGCCTGATACAAGTTGTGCCCAAGCGGGCTAGATTGACGGTAGTGAAGAACCAGGATAACGAGTTGGTGCCAACTCGTATTCAGTCAGGATGGAGAGTTTGTATGGACTACCGTCAGTTGAACGCTGCCACCAGGAAAGATCACTTTCCACTTCCATTCATTGATCAGATGGTGGAGCATTTAGCTGGGCACGAGTATTATTGCTTTTTGGATGGTTATTCCGGATATAACCAGGTCCCAGTGGACCCCGAAGACCAGGAGAAGACTATATTTACATGTCCCTTTGGGACATTTGCCTACCGTCGCATGCCTTTTGGGCTGTGCAATGCTCCTGCTACTTTTCAGCGATGCATGATCAGCATATTTTTCGACATGGTAGAGCAATTTATAGAGATCTTCATGGATGAATTCTCCGTCTTCGGTTCATCCTTTCAGGAGTGTTTGCACCGTCTCATGTTGGTGTTAGTGAGATGTAAAGAGAAGAACCTTGTGCTTAATTGGGAGAAATGCCATTTTATGGTTAAGCAGGGGATAGTACTGGGGCATGTCATATCTCAGAGGGGTATTGAGGTTGACAAGGCGAAGGTAGATTTGATCTCTAACCTTCCACCCCACGTACTGTGAAGGAAATCCGTTCCTTCTTGGGCCATGCAGGGTTCTACAAGCGATTCATTAAGGATTTCAGCAAGATCGCTAGGCCCTTGTGTAGGTTGTTGGCCAAAGAGACCCCGTTTGAATTTGATGAAGAATGTTTAAAAGCATTCAGGGCTCTGAAGGAGATTCTGACATCCACACCAATGATTAGACCACCCAGTTGGGGTGAACCATTTGAGATTATGTGTGACACGTCAGATTATGCAGTAGCGCATTGAGAAACTTCCCCATGTCATTTATTATGTGAGCAGGACTCTGAACGACACACAACTCAATTACTCCATCACAGAAAAGGAGTTATTGGTGGTCGTTTTTGCGCTGGATAAGTTTAGATCCTATTTGTTAGGATCTAAAATCATTATCTACTTGGATCACGTGGCATTGAAGTATCTTTTTTCCAAGAAAGATGCTAAATCCCATTTGATCCGATGGATTTTGCTGCTTCAAGAGTTTGACATAGAAATTCGGGATAAGAAGGGGACCGAAAATGTAGTGGCTAATCATTTGTCTAGGTTGACCATGGATTTCACCGAGGATGCCACTCCCATTTCTGAGACCTTTCCTGATGAGCAATTGATGCACATTGCTCACAATCCCGCACCTTGGTTTGCTGACATAGTGAACTATCTTGTTACCGGCCAAATGCCTTTGCATTGGGGGCAACAAGATAAGCTCAAATTTTTGTCCAAGGTGAAAACCTTTCTTTGGGATGATCCTTATCTGTTCAAGTATTGTCCCGATCAGATCATTAGGAGATGCATACCTGAATTTGACCAAACCAATGTCATCTCCTTTTGTCATGATCATGCATGTGGAGGCCATTTCAGTGCAAACAAGACCGCTGCAAAGATTTTGCAGTGTGGATTTTATTGGCCCACCATGTTTGCAAACGCTCGTGCTTATTGCACATCTTGTGAGCACTGTCAGAAACTCGGGAGTATTTCAAAGAGGAATATGATGCCCCTCAATCCCATATTGATAGTTGAGATTTTTGATGTATGGGGCATCGATTTCATGGGACCTTTCCCAAACTCCTTCGGGTTTCTGTACATTTTGGTTGCTGTGGACTATGTGTCCAAGTGGGTGGAGGCGGTTGCGTGCAAGACCAATGACCATAGAGTTGTGGTCAAGTTTTTTAAGGACACTATTTTTGCTTAGTTTGGTACACCGAGAGCGATCATCAGTGATGGAGGTACGCACTTCTGCAACAGAATTTTTGAGCAGCTGATGAAGAAGTATTTCATCACCCACAAGGTTGCCACCCCATATCACCCACAGACGAGTGGGCAAGTTGAAGTGTCAAATCACAAGATCAAACACATTTTGGAGAAAATAGTAAACCCCAGTAGGAAAGATTGGTCTTTGCGATTGAATGACACTTTGTGGGCATACAAGACGGCATTGAAGACACTGATTGGGATGTCACCATATCGGTTGGTGTACGAGAAAGCTTGTCATCTTCCTATCGAGTTGGAGCATCAAGCATACTGGGCCATCAAGTAGCTGAACTTCAATTTTTTGAAGGTCAGCTCTCAAAGGAAGCTCCAACTCACTGAATTAGAGGAGCTGAGGAATGATGCTTATAACAGTTCAAGGAGGTACAAAGAACACATGAAGAAGGTTCATGACCAGAGCATTCTAAGGAGATCTTTTGAGCCAGGTCAGAAAGTCCTTCTTTACAATTCTCGGTTGCATCTATTTCTTGGCAAGTTGAAATCTCGGTGGACGGGCCCATTCATCATTAAGACAGTGTTTTCTCATGGGGCCATCAAGATAGAGGATCCCAAGAATGGTAACATCTTTAAGGTGAACGGACAAAGAGTAAAACCATTCTTGGAGTTGAGGAGTTTAGAGGTTGAGGCTACTCTGTTAGAAGATCCGATTTATACAGAGTGATTGTAGTCTCATATCACGAGTCTGGCTAAAGACTTTAAACTTAGCGCTTGTTTTATGTTTTGCATTTGTTGTTTACGTCAAATTTGGGGAAGCATTCTTTTATGCTATACCTGAATTGACCCATCCCCTAGGTTTGTTAATTTAGTCACATTGTGGGCAATGTGACATTTTAAGTTTGGGGGTGTTTTTGTAAATATATTTTTTGTGTTTGTAAATATGTGTGTAATTATTTTAGTGTTGTGTTTGTTTGTAATTATTTTATTTTGTGCGTTCGAGCAGCCCCCACACCACACACTCACGCATGTGCGCACTCAACACACACACCTTTCATGTATCACGATTCATCGCATTGTTAGCCTCACGTGACCTATTTTTAGGTCACTGTTCTCCTTCTTCCCCATTTCACCACTCATTCACCCTCTCCCTCCATCTTTTCTCTCATCTCCTACACCTCCAACTCCACCAAACCACCTCCCATCACCTCCCCACCCACCACCACGGCCTCTCTCCACCCCACCATCACCACCGCCATCACCCCATTTCCCTTTTCCCCATTTTTTCCTAAACCCAAACTCCCCAAACCCCATTTTTTCTCCATTTTTTCATTTTTAGGCACAACCCATGTGGATTGTGCCTTGTTTGTTTGTTGTTTTGTGTTTTTAGGGGTTGGGTTGATTTGAAAGGGTTCTCAAACCCTTTGTTTTGGGTTGCACACTAGGTGTTTGACAAAGCCCCAACAACCTCCAGCATGCCTAGAGGGCAAGGTTTGTCTTCTCATCCTCGGGACCCGAGCCATGATTGCTAGAGCCTTTTGAGAGTCAAGCTCATTTTGGAGAACACCTTTGCCATCAAAGAGGAGTTCTCAATAATGAAGCTACAAGTTGGTCCAAGAATTGAAGAATCCGGTTTGAAGAGGCTATTCAAGCCGTGCCTCCACTGCATATGAGCGTCTGGTCGGCTTTTTATGAGCATTTGAGTTATGATTGCAGCCACGTTCTTGTCTCTTCCATTGAAGAGAAGTGGAGTGACCATAGCGATGTAGTAGGCTTTTGAAGTGTAGCCATGAGCCTCCCGAGTCGGAGTTCCTTGGCTTGAGTGCCCTTCCATGCTCACCCTCGAGGACATTGTCTCGACATGTGTGAGGGCAATATGCATAAGCACCGAATGCAGCAAGAAAAGCGAAGATTCCTCGAATCTGGTTCATTGATATGGTGCTCAAGAATGTGTGTCCTTTGGGACACAAGACATGAGGAGGGACATTGTTCCTGGTGCTTTATGCATTCCACAGAGGTTTTGGTGCTCCATTCCTAAGATCATATGGAGACAGATTCAAATTGGGAAGGAGTGCACCATCTGGCTGAGCACACGAAGACATGGGTTTGCCTTTCCTTTTCTCATCACTCACATAGAAAGAAAGGGATTAAAGGCAATGCTAAGGGCGATCACTAGAGCCCATATTTCACACGCAATCCAGTGGAACTAGAGTTGTTCCCACATGCCCAGAGCACGAGCCAGCTGAGTGAGCCCATGGACATTTAGATGGCAGCTGAAAGAGAGAGCAACTGAGCCAGAGAGGGAGAGCAGAGGAGAGGAAGAAGAAGAAGAAGAGTATGAGGAGACGATCACGTGAGCCTCAGATTTTGTATCTTCGGGGACATCCTAGAGGACATGCGATTTCAGATCAAGATTTGAGAGGGATGCATGCAGACAGGCTCGAGACCAAGACATGCTGCCATCTTAGACAGGCCACCACCTCAGATCCTGCCACCAGCCCAGGCGTCTTCATGATGTTTGGTTATATTTTACACCCTTTGCACTACATTTGTATTTTCTTTATCCGCGTGGGCAAGTAATTTTGAGTTTGAGGGTATTATTTGTGCACATTTGTTTTGATTATGCATTTTATTTTAATTATAGTTTATTTTCTTTGGTGAGCTTAATTTAATGAACACATGATCACTTTGTTAAGGGAATTTAAATTATGTTATTTTCTTTGGCATCATGAGATATTACGTTTCAATTTGATTTTCACAAGCACATTTGGCACGTAGTTTGTGGGATAAAATGTTGAGTTTGGTCATGCTAGTTTTGTAAGCTTAAATGCAGTTGGGTAACCTGTTGGGAAATAACCGTGGTTTATGTCAAAAAAAAAATGATGATCATTTTGAGCTTTCCACCGAGTAATCGGATCTCGTGCCTCATTAAGCATTGAGTGTTCACGTAAAAAAGTGTGAAGTTAGACTTGATTTGCAGAGTTTTGTATCCTTTTTGACTCGAGTTAGTAGGTCCTTAGGGGTGTCTTTACACCTAATGCCCTAAAACCTTCTGGTTTGGGAGTCATTGACTTAACGCTTGATACATGGGTCAACTAGACAGCTTAAGGGAGCTAAGCAATAAAAAAAAAATTTGAAATAAACCTTGGTTGTTGTGTCCGATGGGTGGTCTAATGAATTTTGAGTGTCAAAGCATGCATGACTAAAATTAGTGTTGAAATCCCATAATTATGTGTCAAATTCACTTTCACTAGAATTGATTAGTGTGATATCTCATAATGCCATGTTTGTAGCTTGATTGATAATTCCCTGAAAATTGTGAAGATAGTGTTTGTTTGGTTAAGTTTGCTCATGAATAAAACCATAATTGTTATATTGTTGCACTGTTGAAAATAAAATGTTTGTGCAATGTTTGTGGGTATCACTCTTGGAAAACACTCACAAGACTTCACTCGTCCTCTAGGAATTCCTAGAGGTTTAAAAGGCTTGTTGCATATGCTAAATGCAACCGTTCTCCCACGAAAGTGGACCTATGTTTAAATTATGTTTTTCATTTTGTTTTGCTAAGAGACTAACAAAATATAAGTTTGAGGGTATTTGATAAGTGTTGTTAAGTGCTTATTCACACCCCTTTATTTGTGTTTGTTACGCCTTTAGCATTGTTAATATCTAACAATTTTACTTGTTTTTAGTATTTTGTGATGTGCAGGCCATTGCATCAAATCTTGGCTACAAAGGAGCAAAAATGGAACAAGTGAAGTGAAGGAGTCCCTACCAGTGCGTTCAACCGCAACCACGGTCGAACGCAGGGACCAGGCTCTAACGTAGGTCCAGTCAGCCCACGTCTCACGCGGTTTCCCTAGCCGGCCCTACGATTCCAATGCTTCCAGCTTGCACTGTGGCAGTTATTCACGTTCGACCGCATAGTGGAAATTCGAACGCATACATTAGTGCGTTCGAACGCACGACCTGCGTTCAAACGCAGACCTGTGACCTGTCAGCACACTAGTTTTCTATAAATAGGTGCCTTAGTCCATTTTTCCGAGAGTCCTTTCTTTAGGGCGAGTTTTAAGAGCATTTTGCCATTATAGGCCCTGCTCTGCCCTTTTTAATTGTAATCCTTTACTTTAATTTAATTTAATGCATTCTCTTACTTGTTCTTTACTTTATTGTTACATGGGTGGCTAAAATCTTCAACTAAGGTTGAAGATGAAGCCTCACCCTTAGTTTATTTCATGCTTTTACATTAAACGCATTTACTTTCCGTCTTTTAATTTTCCATACTCGTTCATTTAATTTTTGTGACAAAAGTTAAGTGGTTGTTGTTTTTGAGGCATCGATAGTCATCCTTTGTTGTGTTCCAAGCCGGGTGCACAACGAATAATTAATGATTGATTTAATATCCACTGTGATCCAAGGATACAGTGGATGATTTTATCAAGAATTAATATTCGTTGTAGCTCCTTAACGGTAAACACACCAATTGGTTTGACTTGTGTCAATAACGGCAATAGAGTGTGTTTAAGGGCTTAACTCGATAGGCGGAAAGTGTGTGTTTTATCTTTAAGCTAACTTTTTATAATTGGGTGAGGTTAGTCTTTAACCTTAGTTAGTTTTATCCATTCCTTTACGCTTTTTAGAATAATTTTAATTTCTGCAAGTTACGTGTTCGATGATACGACCTTTTTTCGGAACTAGGTTAAAATAGATTTAATTTAAGATTAATATTAGCTTTTTTTAGCAAAACTCCGTTCTCTATGATTCGATCTCGGTACTTGCACAACGCTATACAACCTAACGGTTTGTGCTATTGCAAGTACCCAAATTTGGTACAATCACGCGTTGTACTACACTCTTTGACCTTGTGCACTTGCAAGTAAAATGTACAAGTATTTGCCTACTAATTTAGGTAGGTAATTGCATAACAAGTTTTTGGCGCCGTTGCTGGTGATTGTGTTAAATTCTGTTTAGAATTATTTTTGTTTAGTTTAATTTAGTTTTTATTTTATTATGCTTTTGTTTAATTTAGTTTTTGAATTATCTTGTTTAGTTTGTTTTCGAAAAAAAAAATTAATTATCTTTTATGTGTTTCTGCTTTGTTTCAGTTCTGCGGCAATATAGTTTCTGTGATTGCAATCGAGCGCAGGCCGAGAGAGATCGAGCGCATTGCGATCGATTGCACTTCTAAGAGCGATCGAGCGCATTTCCAGAGACCATCCGAACAGCAATACTGAAGCTACTATACTTGGCTGAACTTCATCTAATTCATGCAAGGGCTTCGCTCCAAGAATCCAGTTATCCTTCCACTTGATACAGAGATTGAGCGGACCATTCGACAGAAGCCCAGAGACAACGTTGAGGAAGAAGAAGAACTTCAAGAAGAGGAAGTTATGGCGGAACAACATGTCAACCAACAACAGCTTTGGAACTAATCGCCACCAGAGCAAAGGCCCATGAAACAAGCTTTCATCCCTGACAATCACAACCAGACATCATGCATTGCCTATCAACCAAAGGCCGAAGGCAACTACTACATATCTCCACAAATACCCAATGCATTAACGCACTTCAGAGGCACACCTACTAAGGATCCAAACTTGCACATAAGGGAATTCACTGATCTTTGCAAGTTTCAACATGTTCAAGGCCTGGATCAAGAGGGAATCAAGATGATTCTCTTCCCTTTTTCTTTGAAAGACAATACGAGGTTGTGGTACAACTCAATGCCTTCAAATACCATCCATACTTGGGAAGCACTGTCCAGTAAATTCCTAAAGAAATTCTTTCAAGCTCAGAAGACAAGACAGTAAATTCCTAAAGAAGACAAGAGCTGCCTGACTATTACTTGAGAGTCGCTCTGTAACTCAACAAATTTGGCTTCCATCTCACAAGCCAAGCTGAATGCCGAGTCTTGCTAGGTCTACTTCATATTTGGCTTCATTGTTGCTAGCCTTGAATTCTAACCTCAAGGAGCTACACAACTCTTCTCCATCTTGAGTGACCAGCACTACTCCAGCTCCACCATTCCTCTTTGTAGATGACCCATCTACATAGTTCACCCACATCTCCTCCTTTGGCCAATCATTGGTTTCTGGCAGGTTGGTGAACTCTGCTAGGAAATCGGCAAGTGCTTGGCCTTTGATAGCATTTCGAGGAAGAAACTTGATGTCGAAGTCCCCAAGTTCGATTGCCCAATTAGCTAGTCTCCCAAATAAATCTAGCTTCCATAGCACTTTCTTCAATGGATACTCGGTTAGAACACTTATGGTATGAGCTTGAAAATATGGCCGGAGCTTCCTCGATGCAATAGTCAAGGCAAAGGCCAGCTTTTCCATTTAGGGATATCTTTCATCGTCTCTTCTCAAAGCTCTGCTGATAAAATACACTAGCTTCTGTATACCGCCTTCTTCTCGAACAAGAGCTGCAGTTACTGCTATTGGAGAGACAGCTAGGTATAGATGTAATGCTTCTCCAGGAATAATTCGGCTCAGTAGAGGCCGACTAGCCAAGTACTCCTTCAACTGTCTGAAGGCTTCTAAACATTCCTCGGACCACTCAAATGCTTTCCTCAAGATCTTGAAAAACAGAAGGCACTTATCGGTTGGCCGAGAGATGAACTGATTCAGTGCTGCAATCCTACCCGCCAGCTATTGAAGTTGCTTCGTATTCTTCCAGGATTGCATGTCCAGGACACCTTGGATCTTTTCAGGTTTGGCTTCTATTCCTTAGTTTGACACCAAGTAACCAAGGAATTTCCCTAATGATACTCCAAACGCACACTTAATAGGATTCAATTTCATCCCATATTGCTTCAATGTCTTGAACGTCTCTTTTAGGTCATGCGTATGGTTCAGTGGTAGCACACTCTTGACCAGCATGTCATTGACACAAACCTCCATGTTACATCCAATCTAGACTTGGAACATCCTGTTGACTAGCCTATGATATGTCGCCCCTACATTTTTCATACCAAAAGGCATGACCTTGTAATAGTACAAGCCTTGGTCCGTTATGAACACAATCTTCTCACAATTGTATAGATGCTTGTAGATCTGGTTGTAACCAAAGAAAGCATCCATAAAACTAACCAAGCCATATCCAACTATGGAATTGACCAACACATCAATGTGTGGCAATGGAAAGCTGTCTTTTGCGCAGGCTTTGTTGAGATCGGTGAAGTCAACACACATTCTCCATTTCCTGTTAGACTTTTATACCAACACAACGTTGGCTAGCCATTCGGGGTAGTATACTTCCTAAATAAATCGTGCTTTGAGCAACTTCTCAACCTCTTCTACTATAATGGCATTTCGCTCTAGAGTGAACTTTACTAGCTTCATACTTGGATCCATATCAAGCTGGTGGAGTGCATCATTAGGAAAAATTCCATGCATGTCCTCATGAGTCCATGCAAACACCTCCATATTTTGCTGAAGGAAAGTGACGAGACCATCTCAAACCTCAGGAGTGAGGTGTGTACCGATCTTCACAATCTTTCCTTCCCCCACCACTATATCCTCCAATGACTCGGTGAGCTCACCTTTCGCTTCATCCTTGCTCCTAGCCCCAACCATGCCTATCGTCAGAGCGGTGGAGTTCGAGGTGGTCTTCAGGGAAGTGTTATAACATCTTCTAGCCGAACCTAATCACCCTTTACTTCTCCGACTCCCTTCTGTTGGGAACTTCATCATTAGGCGATAAGTCAAAGTTACAACCTTGAACTTGTTATGGGCTAGTCGACCCATAATTACCTTGTATGCAAAGGGTTGATTGACCACAAGAAGTCTACCATGATAGGCCCATCCCTGCTATTACGAGTGAAATGGGCCCTATGGGTTGGACTTTCTCTCCTACAAACCCAACAAAGGTGAGCCAAATGGCTTGATCCTATCTTGACTGACCCATTTGCTTGAAAGCTGGCCAATAAAGAATGTCGACTAACTTCTGTTGTCCACTAAAATTCAATAGATCACGTGGTTGGCCACAATTAATGTTACTACCAACGCATCATCATGGAGCATTATAATTCCCTGGGCATCTTCTTCAGAAAAGGACAAAATCATTTACTCCTTTTTCACGACCTTGGAAGGAGAGATAGGGAGGAGACTTCTTTGGCCTGCATTCTTCTCGCATGAGCCTTTCTGGCTGAGTTAGATTCTCCTCCACTAGCTATCCCTCCAAAGATAGTGTGGATCTCACCCACTACACCTTGGTCCCGAGGAGGACTCTACACATCTCGATAATCTCTTAGTTTAGCTTGCCTGTTGTGCACTGGTTCGGCATATCGATCGCCTCTTGGACCAACATCCTGGTCACTCCTCGACTCTCTCCCCTGCGAGGAACCTTACAAGCCTTCCATTCTTGATGAAGTTTTCGACTCTTGGTGCAAAGTTATGCACTCCTCTGGCAGATGCCCATGGTCATCATGGTATTCATAGAACTTCGTCCAATCTCGCTTTCTTGGATCACCCTTCAACTTAGTTGGCCATCTGAAGGTTAGGTCTCTTTTGATTTCCATGAAGACCTCGACAACACTAGTATTTAATGGAGTGAACCTTTGGCCTTCTTGCCTCTGAGGCTCAACTTTAGGAAATGACAGGCCAATTTTATTGCCTGGTTTCATGGAACTCTTTTCTTCCTTCTTCACGAGACTGGTCGATGCTGCCTTATTACTGCTACTCTTAGCTCGGTCAACTTTCTTCTGAGACTTCATCAAAGCCCCGATCATTTCCTCCTCATTAATGTACTCCTTAGTTTTATCTAAAAACTAGCGGAATGTAAACATCATTAACTTCTTTTCCATTTTGGCCATTAGCAGCCTGTCAGCTCTAACTCCATGCATTAAAGTTGAAAGCACCATTTGATCATTTAGGCTTTCCACCATTAACTTCTCCTTGTTGAATCTGAGCATAAAATCCTTCAAGGATTCATCCTTCCCTTGGACAAGGGACATCAAGCAAGTTGGGTTCTTCTTCCTCTTCTAAGTCGCTAGGAACTGACCTAGGAAAAGGCACCCAAGGTCTTTAAGTTATCAACCAACTTCGCAGAGAAATCTTGCAAACCACTCCTCAGCTACTCCTTTTAAGGTTAGGGGGAAAGCCCTACACGAGATCTCATTAGGAGTGCCATGGAGAATGAAATGCACTCAAAGACTCTTCACATGCTCAGGATCTCCACAACCTTAATAATTGTCCACCCGTGGCATTTTCGACTTATCAGGTAGGGGAAAACTCATCACTCGATTTGTGAAGGGCAAATTAGTGTTTTCCATAAGTTCTCCTGCTACAAATTTCCCTTCTTCGTTGGCCATTCGACGAGACATTTCTTTATACTTCCTCTTAAGGTCCTCCAATTCAACATTAACATGATCCTCATTGTGCTAAGTGTTGCAAGACCTTTCATGACGAGATCTCTTAGGATGGGATTCTGTAACGCCCCCTAAATTAGCCTCAGCTAATCTGGTGGAGTCACTAGCAATTTACTCATTTGAGCCAACTTGTGACCAAACGGGAAATCACCCTTCTCAACACGTCAGAGTAAATGCAAGGGAAGGTAAATAAATCTGAGTTACTATAATTCATTAAGTAAGAACATGGAGCTACGAAACAATAAAGACAAACCTGTAATCATAAGTAAAGCCTAACCAGTCAGGCAATAGCATCTCTTGCCACTTCCATTGTAACATCCCTAGCCCAAAAGGGTTAGGTTTGTTAATCATCTTTCTTACTTGCAAAGATTCCATAAGGTTTATCAATTAAATAAGACTATCATAAAAATAATACATGAAACTCTAGAATATCATATCCAAAAAAACTAAAATCTTCCTGCTTAATAAAAATATGTCTCCCAAACAATAAAAGTTTTCCTTATTAAAAAATTCAGAAATCTCTAGAAGAACTATGCAAACGCACTTATTAGTTTGACCAATGTGAAATCATAAGAAAATTCCTAATTATGCCCGCCCCCATTCCGGCCTCCTAAATCAACCTGATCATCACCTGAAACAAGAAATAAAACTAATGAGCCCAAAGGAGGCCCAGTAAATGAAATCCACAACCATAGGCAGTTTTACTTCTTGTCCCGTTTTTGAAACATGGGACTCATAACTATATATATTCCCAGTATATTTTTGAATAATAAAATAGCATAAGAAACATAAAGCGTATTAAAACATTATCATCAATAAAATTTATGATTATCTTTATCTGCATACTAGGGGTTGTCTTTCTATGACCGGGATTTAGACATCGTGTCAGAGCTTCATCCCCCAGCTAGCCAGCCGATTAACTCTGGGTGCACTCAACATGGCAAAATAAAACTATGATGGAACCACCTTCTGGCAGAACCTCTTTCAGCGGTTGCGCTTCCATCCTTAGCATCGGTACCGAGCTTATTTCTTGTTTCTCATGGGCCAAAAATACTATCCTCCACACATGTGCCCTCATTGTAAAAAATTTTCTCATTTCTTGTACTTCTCTTAATATCGTAGGGCATCATGTAGGAGGGTTTATCATATTTCTCAAATTTCTTAAAGACATCACAATTTTCTCAACATTACTCTTTCTCAAATTTATCATGGATGTAACATAATTTGATAATAAGCAAAATGATCATTTGCAATTTAAAACAAAAACATGGCATGATAATTTTTCTGGAAGGGATAGTAAATTCACTTACCTCTTAACTATAGCAAAGAATTTCCTCTGACTGCTAACTAATCTCCTGAAGGAAAATACAGACATGTTACTACCCTCAGACACTTCATACTAATGCATTCTATTACTTCTATGAGTTGGCTTGCTAATTAATTGAGAATGAACTTCTTAAGTATTTGGGTATACTTTCTCACAAAATTAGATTTTGGTTCATAAACACATATTTACATAAAATCTTAATGTACTTTAATTTATTTTATTTATAAGAATCTCTCGCATTTATTCTATATTCATGTATATAGATAGGTAAGTAAACTTTATATATATATATACATTCCATGAAACTACATATATATATATATATATATATTTATGAATACTTTAAATCATTATATATATATATATAAGTTTTGAAACAATTTAGATGTAAATATGTTTATAATATCTCACGGCATCCTATATATATATATATATATATTTATAAATATATATCTATACTTTACGGAATTCTTCATATATATATAAATATATATCTATATGTCATTCAAAACATTATATATATAACTATATATTTTATAACTATCTATTCAAGTGCTAATAGAGAAGGCTTGGTGTCAATATGTAGGTATGATGCTTTTGTTTATAATCTATTTCCACAAAAGACAAAATGGGTAGGAAACATATATGTGTTGAACACGTGAGGAGTAAAAGCAAGAACTCAATTCTCTTCTTCCCACTACAAGACAAAACTCCAATCTGAATATATGAATTGGTGCATGACAGCAACTTTTTTCCCCACAAGAGGCAAGGGTAGGTGTGGGATAGATGCTATTATTACCAAGGCAAGGTGCTGTACGAGAAGAAGAGATAAAAGAAAATTTTCTTTCTTTCCCACTACAAGCAACACGGCACCCAAGGCAAAGTATTCTACCATTTGACTCTAGTCTAAAATAGATGTATATATGAAGAAGAAAGACAATTGTGAGATAAGAGAATCATACCTGACACGCACACTAAGGAGGAAAGAGCAATTAGAAAATTTTCTTTTTTTTTTAGGTGCAGTAGAAATATGGAAGCGGCTGACTCTTCTAGGGGGTGTCTTATTAGGTTAAATAGGCTGAACCAAAAGAGAAGAAAATATGGAAAAAGTTTTAATGGTAGGCAATAGCTTAGGGTTTCTTGACATACGGCGCTTAGGGTTTTTTTTTTATATATATTTTTTTAATTACTATTATCTTATTTAATTAATTACTTATTTATTAACTATTATTATTATTATATTATATACCAACATATATATATATATATACAGATATGATTACATATACTTTTATATTAATATATGTATTTTAAATGGTCCATTCTCAATATTAACTTAAGCCAACTCTTTTTTTTTTTTTTTTTTTAAACCTATAAGTCCATTAAAATACCCTAAAAATTTTAGGATTGTCACAATCCTCCCCCCTTATAAAAATTCCGCCCCCGGAATTTGGTGAACAAACTAACCAACTGATCATGGAAGGTACCTGATGTGTCATAGTCGCTTTACTATACTTTCTCTCTTTCACTCAAACAAATAAGGGTACTTCTCCCGCATGCTCTCCTCCAATTCCCATGAAGCTTCTTCCACGGAATGATTACTCCATAAGACTTTCACTAGTGAGATAGTCTTGTTCCTGAGGACTTGTTCCTTTCTATCCAATATTCTTGTCGGTGTCTCTTCATAAGTCATGTTGGATTGAATTCTATAAGTTTGGTGGTAGCTAATCGACAATCGCCATCGCTACCATCTTCTCGAGGATCTCAAAGGGACTCCACATATCTGATTCAACTTCCTCTTCTTTCAACCTCATTACTCCCTTCATAGGGGCTACTTGAGAAAGACCTTGTGCCGACGTAGCTCTTCACGACTTTGAGCTGCTGCTAATCTTTGCTTAATCACTGTTATCTTCTCACAAGTGTCTTGAATAATCTCTGGTCCGAGTAATTTTCGCTCTCCTACTTCATCCCAGTACAATGGTGACCTACACCGCCGCCCGTATAAGGCTTCATAAGGTGCCATCTTGATGCTAGCGTGATAGCTATTGTTGTAAGCAAACTCTATCAATGGAATGTATTGAATCCAGCTTCCTTTGAAGTCCAAAACACATAGTCGCAACATGTCTTCTAAGGTTTGAATCGTTCGTTCAGTCTGTCCGTCTGTCTGAGGGTGAAATGCTGTGTTGAAGGTTAGCTTAGTTCCCAGTGCTTCCTGTAAACTCCGCCAAAATCTAGAGGTGAATCTTGGATCCCGATCCGACACGATTGACATAGGAATTCCATGTAATCGTACGATCTCTTTAATGTAAAGCTCGGCAAGTTTGTCCATACTGTAGGTCATCCTAATGGGTAGGAAGTGTGCAGTCTTAGTCAACTGATCAACAATGACCCACGCTGCGTCTTGACCACTAGGAGCTCGAGGAAGGCCTGACACGAAATCCATAGAAATACGTTCCCATTTCCATTCAGGAATAGGTAAAGGTTGCAAAGGTCCCGCAGGTCTCTGATGCTCCGCCTTGACTTGTTGACATGTAAGGCATTGTTCTACATACTGCGCAATATCCTTCTTCATTCCTTTCCACCAATAGTTTTTACGTAAATCCCGATACATCTTGGTGTTACCTGGGTGGACCGTATACAGGGACTGATGCGCTTCTGACAAGATAATCTTCTTCAATTCCGCATCGTTGGGAATGCACACCCGGTTTCGAAACTTTAACATCCCATCTCCAGCTACATGAAAATCTGATTGTACCCCTTTTTCCACTTCTTCATGGCTTCTAGCAATTTCATTGTCTGACAGTTGGGCGGTTCTAATTTGTTCCATTAAAGTCGGTTCCAAGGTTAGGCTACTAATGTAAGACTGGATTTCCCCTACCATCATCTCAACTCCAGCCCTCTCAAGGTCAAGGAGTAGCTCCTTTTTCGTAGTGAACATGGCAAATACGTTTCCCTCTATGTTTTTTCTACTGAGTGAATCAGCAACTACATTTGCTTTCCCTGGGTGATAGTTTATCGTACAGTCGTAGTCTTTTAGAAGTTCCAACCAACGTCTTTGGTGCATATTGAGCTCTTTCTGGGTGAAGAAGTATTTAAGACTTTTGTGATCTGTGTATATCTCACAATGCTCCCCGTATAAGTAGTGCCGCCATATCTTAAGAGCAAAGACTACTACGGCAAGCTCAAGATCATGAGTCAGATAGTTGCGCTCATAAGTCTTCAACTGTCTCGAGGCATAGGCAATTACCTTCCCCTATTGCATTAATACACAACCCAATCCTTTGTGTGAGGCGTCACTATAAATTACAAATCCATCTAATCCTGATGGGAGAGTGAGAACCGGTGCCGTGACTAAACGTTGCTTCAATTCTTGGAAACTTTGTTCACACTCATCCGATCACTGGAATTTTTCATTCTTTCTTGTGAGTTTAATCAATGGTGCTGCCAACCGAGAAAATCCTTCAACGAATCTCCTGTAGTAGCCAGCAAGACCCAGAAAACTTCGCACCTCATGGGCATTCGACGGCCTCACCCAATTAACTACCGCCTCCACCTTACCTGGATCCACTGCAATTCCTTCCTTGGTAACAACGTGCCCTAAGAATGCCACATTGTCCAACCAAAACTCGTATTTCTTGAACTTTGCAAAAAGTTGATGTTTCCTCAAGATGCTCAACACTATCCGCAAATGCTCCTCATGCTCCTCTTGACTCTTTGAGTATATTAAAATGTCGTCGATAAAGACCACCACACACGATCGACATGCTCAAAAAATTCATCATATCCATGAAAGCTAGGGCATTGGTTAGCCCAAAAGGCATTACTAAGAATTCATAATGGCCATACCTCGTTCGAAATGCCGTTTTCTGTACATCCTTCTCCTGAATCTTGAGTTGGTGATAGCCGGAATGAAGGTCAATCTTAGAGAATACCTGTGACCCTTGGAGTTGGTCGAAGAGATCATCAATCCTCGGCAGTGGGTATCTATTCTTGATTGTCACCTTATTCAGTTCTCGATAGTCGATACATAACCTCATCAACCCATCCTTCTTCTTCACGAACAAAACCGGTGCTCCCCATGGGGAAACACTAGGGCGGATAAAACCCCTGTCCAGAAGTTCTTGTAACTGGTCCTTTAGTTCCTTAAGTTCTAGTGGTGCCATTCTGTACGGCGCCTTAGATATGGGTGCAGTGTCTGGTAGTAAGTCAATGGTGAATTCAATCTCCCTGTCCGGAGGTATTCCTAGTAGCTCTTCTGGGAAAACATCCACAAATTCTCTTACTATAGGTATTTCCTCAATCCTACGCACTAATTTTTCTTCTGTCACGCACGCCAAGTATCCTGAACACCCACTTCTCAATAATTTGTGCTGCATTGAGATATCAATTTGAGTGCGCCAATATTTTGATCTCCCTGAATCTTGAACTCTGCTGCCCCTGGGGGTTTGAACACTATCTCCTTGCAAAAGCAATCTACACAAGCATGATACTTGGATAGCCAATCCATGCCTAAAATAATGTCAAACCCGCTCATCTCAAAGACAACGAGATTCACGGCATGACATGGCCCTCAACGAATAGGACAATTCTTAACTCGAGGTACATACAATTGTACTACCTATTGGTGTAGCAATCTAAATTTATATCTAAGGCTTCGATCTCGGACAATGTGCCTTAGCAAAATAATACAAAACAAACGAATGTGTTGCCCCCGAATCAAAAAGAACAAAAGCTCTACTAGATGAAATGGGGAGAGTACTTGATACTACACTATTTGAAGTTGCTGCATCACCTGGTGTCAAAGCATACACTCAAGCAGGTGCTGTGGTTCTTTGTCCCTCTGTGCGGTTCTGGTTGGCTTGATTGTTGGCAGGATTCCTACAATCCTTTGCGATATGTCCAGGTTTCCCGCACCTATAGCAGACTGATTGCCCGTAGAGGCAATTCCCATAATGCATCTTACCACACTTTTGGCACGATGGACGTTGCTCGCCCCCTCCTTGGTTATGCGATTGTTGAGGCTTATAGCTCCTCCCTACTGGTTGATTAAACCTTTCTTATTGGCATGGTATGGTTGTCCTTCCGAGCGGTTGCTTTGCGGTGCAGTCCTCTTCTTCTGATTAAAGTATTCCGAGTTGATTTTCTGTGTCCGTTCAATTACAGCCGCCTTGTTGATCAAATCTGTCAGTATGCCAATCTCAAATACCACAATCTGATTCATGATGCGTGGCTGTAACCCTCGTTCAAACTTTCTTGCTTTGAGCTCTTCTATGGACACCAAGTAAGGTGCGAACCGGGAGAGTTCTATGAACTTGGCCGCATATTCTTCCACCGTCATGGATCCTTGAACCAAATCGGTAAATTCTTGGGCCTTGGCCTGTCTAATTGTTTGGGGAAAGAATCGCTCCAAGAAAACATCCTTGAAGTCTTTCCAGGGAATGGTTACCTCTGTACCAAGACGTTTCTGGAGGTGCTCCTTCTGGGCCATCCACCATCACTTAGCTCCTGCAGTGAGGTAGAAGGTAGCATACTTGACCCTCTGTTCTTCAGTGCAATTCATCACCTCCATCAGCTTTTCAATTTGCAAGACCCAGTTTTCAGCAGCTATTGCGTCAAGTTGTCCTTCAAAAACTGGAGGGTGCTGTCGATTAAACTTTTCAAATGTACACCCTCGTGGTGCTTTAGTATGTGGTCCTCCTTCTCGCTTGGTCTTTGGCTCCCATGGTGATTAATGCCACTAGCTGTGATGCCAATGCAATCAGGGCTTCTGGGTGTTGGTTGGCAGTGGCATTTTCTTCGTTCCCAGCCGTGTTGCCCTCGGTGTGACCACTCTCGGAGTTGTTAGTACGGCTGCGAGTCGGGGGTGCCATTGTTCTATGATCAAAGAAAAATATAAGAAACTATTAAACAATGAGAAAGTATTCCTATACTATCTACAAGTGACGTTCACAGACATACTCTACTTGGCCGGAATGTGGCTTCCCATTACCCCCACTTATTCTATCAATAGTTCTAACTCCTAAAGTCTACAGAACCTTATAACCTTTGCTCGATACATTAATTGTAACATCCCTAGCCCAAAAGGGTTAGGTTTGTTAATCATCTTTCTTACTTGCAAAGATTCCATAAGGTTTATCAATTAAATAAGACTATCATAAAAATAATACATGAAACTCTAGAATACCATATCCAAAAAAACTAAAATCTTCCTGCTTAATAAAAATATGTCTCCCAAACAATAGAAGTGTTCCTTATTAAAAAATTCAGAAATCTCTAGAAGAACTGTGCAAACGCACTTATTAGTTTGACCAATGTGAAATCATAAGAAAATTCCTAATTATGCCCGCCTATTCCGCCTCCTAAATCAACTCGATCATCACCTGAAACAAGAAATAAAACTGATGAGCCCAAAGGAGGCCCAGTAAATCAAATCCACAACCATAGGCAGTTTTACTTCTTGTCCCGTTTTTGAAACATGGGACTCATAACTATATATATTCCCAGTATATTTTTGAATAATAAAATAGCATAAGAAACATAAAGCAGAATAAAAACATTATCATCAATAAAATTTATGATTATCTTTATCTCATACTAGGGCCCGTGTATACTGTTACCCCCGCATACTAGGGTTGCGCGGTCTTTGCGACCTGGGACGAGATACTATGGCCGCAGCCCCATCCCCTAGCCAGCCGATTAACTCTGGGTGCACTCAACATGGCAAAATAAAATTGTGATGGAACCACCTTCTGGCAAAGCCTCTTTCAGCGGTTGCGCTTCCATCCTTAGCATCGGTACCGAGCTTATTTCTTGTTTCTCTTGGGCCAAAAATACTATCCTCCACACATGTGCCCTCATTGTAAAACTTTTTTCTCATTTCTTGTACTTCTCTTAATATCATAGGGCATCATGTAGGAGGGTCTATCATTATTTCTCAAATTTCTTAAAGACATCACAATTTTCTCAACATTACTCTTTCTCAAATATATCATGCATGTAACATAATTTGATAATAAGCAAAATAATCATTTGCAATTTAAAACAAAAACATGGCATGATAATTTTTCTAGAAGGGATAGTAAATTCACTTACCTCTTAACTGTAGCAAAGAATTTCCTCTGACTGCTAACTAATCTCCTGAAGAAAAATACAGACATGTTACTACCCTCAGACACTTCATACTAATGCATTCTATTACTTCTATGAGTTGGCTTGCTAATTAATTGAGAATGAACTTCTTAAGTATTTGGGTGTACTTTCTCACAAAATTCCAGATTTTGGTTCATAAACATATATTTACATAAAATCTTAATGTACTTTAATTTATTTTATTTATAAGAATCTCTCGCATTTATTCTATATTCATGTATATAGATAAGTAAGTAAACTTTATATATATATATATATATACATTCCGTGAAACTAAATATATATATATATATATATTTATGAATACTTTAAATCATTATATATATATAAGTTTTGAAACAATTTAGATGTAAATATGTTTATAATATCTCACGGCATCCTATATATATATATATATATATATTTATAAATATATATCTATACTTTCTAATTCTTCATATATATATAAATATATATATCTATATGTCATTCAAAACATTATATATATAACTATATATTTTATAACTATCTGTTCAAGTGCTAATAGAGAAGGTTTGGTGTCAATATGTAGGTATGATGCTTTTGTTTATAATCTATTTCCACAAAAGACAAAATGGGTAGGAAACATATATGTGTTGTACACGTGAGGAGTAAAAGCAAGAACTCAATTCTCTTCTTCCCACTACAAGACAAAACTCCAATCTGAATATATGAATTGGTGCATGACAGCAACTTTTTTCCCCACAAGAGGCAAGGGTAGGTGTGGGATAGATGCTATTATTACCAAGGCAAGGTGCTGTACGAGAAGAAGAGATAAAAGAAAATTTTCTTTCTTTCCCACTACAAGCAACACGGCACCCAAGGCAAAGTATTCTACCATTTGACTCTAGTCTAAAATAAGTGTATATATGAAGAAGAAAGACAATTGTGAGATAAGAGAATCATACGACCGCTTCGAGGAGGAAAGAGCAATTAGAAAATTTTCTTTTATTCTGCAGAGAAATATGGAAGCGGTGACTCTTCTAGGGGTGTCTTATTAGGTTAAATAGGTTGAACCAAAGAGAAGAAAATATGGAAAAAGTTTTAATGGTAGGCAATAGGTTAGGGTTTCTTGACATCTTTTTTTTTTTTATATATTTTTTTTAATTACTATTATCTTATTTAATTAATTACTTATTTATTAACTATTATTATTATTATATTATATACCAACATATATATATCTGTACAGATATAATTACATATACTTTTATATTAATATATGTATTTTAAATGGTCCATTCTCAATATTAACTTAAGCCAACTCTTTTTTTTTTTTTTTTAAACCTATGAGTCCATTAAAATACCCTAAAAATTTTAGGATTGTCACATCCATAGCAATAAACTAGGTTAACTAGAGAATAATAACTGCGTAAATCTAATAACTTTGTAAGTAAACCTTACAACATAGGTATGACATGAACCCAATTAATGAAAGTAAACGTGCACTTTGAGTAATAACCAAAACTGGGGTATTACCTTCGTTAATACACCATTCAATAGGTTTTAGGGTTTTCAAAGCTCATGGTGTAGAACCGATGATAATTACCTAATTATTTTGATGCAGAAAAAGGCTAATGCATTATAGGTCATAACTCTCGTATGTGGTCTACCCAAGATATTACCCCTTCTCAGTAGGATTGGCGCTATCCCGAGGGACCTATAGTACAATGCCAGTGCCCCAACCAATGCATAACATACGGTACGTAACGTTAGCTGCACGATCGAGTTCAACCTTTAGTTGCCCACACCGACTAATGACGTCTGGCCTATAGTGACCGAACCATTGGGAATGGTTGCACCGTGGTCATGAAACCAACAGATCCAAACCCTTCATATAACACACACATTTGACCATGATATGCAATCTATATAGTAAGCCCATGGCCGTTCATATCGTACGTACCGGCATACCATGTCTTACGATGCATCTTAACAGTTAATTGATAGCACAGTTACCAAGTAATTACAGAAAGTAGGCATGCTCATATCATACTCGTGGTCAGTCAACTAACATATCCCACATTTTTAAGTAAAAAGGTTGTAAGTGTTTACTTACCTTGAGCATTCGAGCGAATCCTCCAACCAAGCTAAATCCAGTTATAATGGATACAAGATACCATTGTTCTAAGCCTTATGAAACCTAAAAATATGGCTATGCTAAAGCATACACGTGTGAAACTTAAAAACTAGTGCTCTACCCACTGACCGTACGTTCAGCCCTAATGGCATACGTCCACTCAATGTGTTCAGTACACCGTTTTAAGATTCAAACAGTGCATGGTTCTAATGGAATTTGTAGACCTCTAAACCTCTTCTAAGCTAGCAAAATAGCACATGCAACGCAAGAAATCACAACACAATGAAACTTTGAAAGAATCCTTTGAAAACACCATCATCTTTAAAGAATGCTTAATGAACACTTGGAAAACCTCTGCATTAAATTAAAATTAATGTAAACTACAAGAGAAAAAGAGCGAGTAAGCATGGACATGGTCTCCACTTTCTAAACTCCTCCAAAAAGTCTAACTCTCGAACAAATGGACCTAGGGTCTCTCAAACAAGGGTTAGTGCGCCTAGGCACAATAAGGAAGCGGAGCATGAGAAATGAGAGGTGGAATGGGCTATTTAGAAATGTTCGCCACCAACTCCAGTCATGACGGAGTAGCAGCGTTCGGCAACACTAGCGTCGTAGTGGTCTTGCGATGGTCAAAGTGGTGTCTAATATGTCCGGTATTACCCAAAGGGTATTCCAAAAGAGGCGTCATTCGTGGTCCCACATCGCAAAGCTGCGTGTAAGCTGCGTCATGCATGGTCCCCCACATCGTCGTTCAAGCACTAGAGTGGCGTCGTCCGCTAACCTATGGATCTTCACTTTAAGTCCACATTCTTGCCCTTTTTCTAAAGGTTTGTTGATTAAGTTAACGCTAACACAAAATACCAAAAACTATACAAAATGTTATTAAAACCTTTGTTCATTGCTCTTATGAAAAACATAAGTTTAATAAAATGTTTGATCAATATTTGATTCTTCTGTTAGCCCTATCAAGATGAGGCCTCTCCTGGCCACCCTAAACTGAGCTTTCATCATCCTAATCATGGTTTACTGTTTGCTTGCCCATGCGAATCTGTTAACTTCACCTCTCTTCACACTCACGGTCCCTCCACCATTACAGGCTTTAGCAGGTGTGAGCCTCGTGTTAAGATCTTCATTTTGTTTCCTCAACGCCTCCATTGACTCAGTCATCCACCTCATGAACTCTGCAATGTCTTGATTGTTAGATGCTCTAGGAGCACTAGATGGAAACTCCAGTGGAGGGTGTGATGAACATGTTTGCACCATTTTGGATTGTTGAAAGAACTGATAAAAATCGAGTTTCCCATAGACGGCTACAAACTGTTGATGCACAGTTTTTCAATGATGATGTGGTACACCTACCAAGTCAATATCGGGTTGGACAAGGATTTGGACTACAAAAGAAAAGGAAAAAAGAGGATCAAAGCGTCCAGTGGTGAGCCGGAGGGGAAGCTCCAATGTCTAAGTTAGTATTTGAGTGAGAAAATATAAGCAACAAAAAGCTAGGAAGAGCAAGTGTTGCGATTACCAAAATATTGAGATATGACTTGTATTTTATAGGCATGAAGTAGTAGTAATCCCCTAACCAATGACTTCCTCTTCCCTTAGTTTCTGCTATGTAGTTACTATTGCGGGATATGAATTGTTAGCCTCTTCGAGATCTTAGGAGACTAAGATCGTAAGATTTGGCAGTTGTAGATAGTGTCGAATTTGAATATTCATGATATTTTGATATACATGTGCACATTTGAATATTTATATCTAATTCTAACTTTGAATAGATTTGGTAACCTTTTTGAATTCGAGATAAGATTACTTGCTTATGTGGAGTGTAGATATTCGTACTGTGAAATGTTCAACTTGCCCTTGACATCGAGACCATATTGCCCTTTGTAGGTTGATGGTCTTGAACTCGGCTGTCCGAAACTTCCCTTGGGCCTGGTCTCCATCAATGTACTGGATCTCAACTTGCTATACCTAACAAGGCTGATTTGTGACCCAACACACAATAATAGAGAAGAATCATATATAGTTTCTGAAATATTAGTTTCACATATTGCAATATCTTTATCTTGTCTAGTTATTTTATTTAATTTTACAATACAAATTATTTTTTCTTCTACTTTTAAGTGGGTGGTTATTTGAGGGGATTCAATGAAAGGGGATCGGAGGGTTTAGGTGAGATAGAGAAATCACGGATGTGTCGAAATTGTAGATTCTCATCAAAGTCAAAGTCAATAAAATATGACACATGTCTTTTTTTTTTTTTTTTTATATGTCCACACAAAAGGGGGGGAGAGATTCGATCTAGTGACCTCCGCTTCATAAGGCATGGTTCCTAGCTGATTAAGCTAACTCTTGGGGACGACACGCCTTATTTAAGTGTTGTTGTTGTTAATACCCTTGCTATAGAATAAAGAAATGCTACGAGTCAATTTTTTTTCATATTTAACCAATTTCATCTTACAAATCAACCAATAGATTTGTAAACTTACGTAGATTCCACAAAAATCTAAAAGTTAATTTATTACATTTATAGAAAAATATGAGTCAAATAAAAAAACTTATTCACCCAAATATTTCTTTAAAAAATAGTTGCCTTGCTGATATGAAACTGACGTGGATCATGCCTGTACAGGCCCAAAGTTGGTGAAACCCCCACAGCTCTGTTCGACCCTCCTTTTCCCTCCCAAACGTCTCATGATAAAATATTCACTCTTCTTCTGACTTCTCAGCCAAAGAAGAAAGAAAGAAACACCAAAGATTTCACAGTCTTCATCCAAGAAGATGCTCAAGGCCTTAAGATTCCCCCGCAAGAAAACGTCGAGGCCCTTTAAGGATTACTACTCAGACTGGTTCAAAACCCTGAAGAACACCCTCCTCCCCCTCCTCCGCTCCTCCATCTCCGATTCCTCTCCCACCCTCCTCTCCACCCACGTCGAAATGCTCCACCACCACATCCAGTCCTACTACCACGCCCTCGACCTCGCCTCCTCCCACGACATTGCTCAGCTCCTCTTCCCCGAATGGCGAAATTCCCTTGAGAAGCCTTTCCTCTGGCTCGGCGACTTCCACCCCTACCTCTTCACCAACCTCCTCCGTTCCTTCCTCGGTGACACCGATGAAGAAGCCGACGGCAAGACCGATGTTTTCATCAAAGTGGGTGGCAGGAATTGCGAGTTTTTTGATAAGCCCTGGGAAATTGCCATGGCGTGGAAAGCCCCGAGTAAAATCATGATGTCCCGGATCGACCAGATTGAGTGTGGCCTAAGGCTGATGGTGCCCGCATTGGTGGACCGCGTGAGGAACGCGCAGGCGGCCTTCATGAAGCGCGTGGTGCAGCATTGGGTCTGGTGCAAGGGGAAGAAGGAGGCGGCTAGAGCATCCATCGGCGACGCCGTGGCCGCCCAGATGGAGGAGATGGTGAGCGTGTTCTTGGACGCCAACAGGTTGAGGAGGAGCGTTCTTTCGGAGATTATCAGCGCCACAAATGTGTATCAGGCGGCTCTCTTTCTTGTGGGGCTATCCCAATTCCTTGTTGGGTTGAGAGACCCTGATTTGCTCCGCGAATTCGAAAGGTGGCTTCCTCTCATATGCCTTTCTGTATTCTTTTTCTTTTTTTTTTCTTTTTTTTTCTGTCTATTTATGATTATAGTTTCTCCTATGATTGTAACTTGGCTCTGGATCAATGCTTTTGACAGGGCATTGCCAAGGGCTTGATCTGCAGATTTTTCAAGGGGAGTGGAAAAATGTGTCCATCTTTCATCAAGTAAAGATTGATCAGAGATTGACAGCTGGTGAATTGTGTCAGTTTCTTCCCCTGTGTTGCTGTAATTCTGTTGATGTTTTTTTCAATTTATTTTTACATACCCAAAAGAAAATCTGTTACCTTCAGCTCTTCTTGCTGAGTTGTTAATTGTATTGGCTTGAATCAGTAGTGTACAATTCTGTTACCCTTTGGTTGTTGAGGCACCACTTGTTAGAAACTGAATGAGGCAATTTCTCAAGCACAGAGAGTGCTCCGCATTCAAACGAGTGAAGACGATATCACGGCTTATTGTTAGGTTGCCTCGTCTTTTATTTCTCTTTTCATTTTTGGGTAATGCCTTCAGATTTTTACGCATTTTAAAAACAATCTTAAAAGTTTAAAAACTCTCAATTTTACTTCGAATTTTTAATTTGATATAATTTAACACCACGCTAACAGAGGCTATAAAAAATACTAAAATACTCCCAAATTTTCATTTTTAAAAAAAGTAATTAATGTGCTTTTTAGGATAAATTTAAAATTTTATAAAAGTTTTAAGAATATAAAAGTAATTTCATCTATTTTAAGGTACGGTTTAACATCAAACTGAAACGGATAGATCGATTACATAAAATTAAAAGTTTAAAGGGGTAAAATTGATAAAAAAAAAAATTTAAATTAGAAATTTTCTCAAAGCGTGCAAATTCAAAGGGCCTTCGTTTTTTTTTTTTTTTTCACATGGATATTATATTTAGTCTTGCTTGGGCTGCTTTAATTGTAGTCTTTACATTTTCTCTTTCACTTGTAGTATGTGGTATAGAAGTCAACTCTAGAAGTACTACTAATTGAGTTTGATTCCTCAAACTCAACCCCTATCAATTGTTTTACATATTGTTCTGCAAAATCTTTTTTTTTACTGTCAAAATAGAAAAGAAAATAATTATATTATTAAGTGGATACAGACTTCCTATGAGAAACAACATTCACATAGTGGTTGTCCAACAATATACTACACATTATTTATTTATTATTATTATTATTTTTAATTTAGTCGCTTCTTCCATCCCTTGTTGTAATTTTATGAAGAAAGAAAAACGAGTGGCTAGGAAACTATTATTTGATTAAGGAAAATTTTGCCAGATTCACTTACTGTCATACGATTCTTTTTAATTTATTTATTTTTTTTTTAAAAAAAAAACTTGGTTAAAAGGATTGGGAGAGGCTATACTAGGGGTGAAAAAGCGGGCGGCTAATAACTGCTCGCTAACCACTAACCGCTAACCGCCTATATATATTTGCAACGATGTCATTTTCGTGTTTAAAATTATATATATATGCAATATGATATTATTATATTACCAAATAAACGACATCGTTTTGGTTTTTTTTAATAAAAAATAAATTTTTCCTTTTTTTTTCTTTTAAAAAGCGGTTAGCTGTTATTAGAGCTAGTAACTGCTAATCACCTATCGGTTAACTGCCTATGCGGTTAATGGATTTTACTATATGCCTATGTAGTTACTGATAAGAGCCAAATATTGCATATTTGGACCCCTTAATTTACATTAGTTAATCCTTTAGCTGTATCGTTATCTAGCGCTTTGTATTAGATTTGTGTTTTAGTATTTTGTAGGTTGTTGAAGAGAAATTGCATCTTAAAAGGAAAAAATTGCAAAGTCTTGGAATAAAGCATACTTTGAGAAGACCTAGAAAATGTGGTTAAGTTTGACTAAGTCAAAGGAAGGATAAAATCGAAATTTTCCTAAATGAAGATAAATTCGGATTTGATTCAAATTCAGATTCTGCACACGTTTCAGTGTTTTGACTATAACTTTCTGCTCAAATATCGGATTGAAGTGATTCAAACGGCAGTGGAAAGATAGTTCAAAATACTACAATTTATTGTAAAATAGTATTTTCCTAATTCGGACGTTTACAGTGCCAAAATCGTCCCGCAATATGAGAACGCAAATTTGAGCGAATCTTATCCGGATTTCAAACTTCTATTTTGACTGGGAGACTGACATTCAAATTATCTAGGTTTACTAGGGCTTCTAGGACTTCTCTAAGCCTATAAATAGACCTCTTTACATTCAAGAAAAGATATACAAGCCTGGAGACAAAAATTCACAACTTATCTTTAGTTTAGTTTTTCTGTAGTTTAGGTTTAATTTTCATATTCATGTGGAGCTAAATCTCCAACTAAGATTGGGGATGAAGCCTCACCGTTGAAGAACAACATTGCTGTTATGTAAGTTTTTATTGATTTGATTTTATAGAGTTTATTATTTCAATTGTTTTACTCCTAATTAATTATGTGGAGTGATTCTTGGATATCTCTTGTGATTCAAGGATTCATGTGATGATTTGAAATAATTTCATATGATTGATTGCTTGGTTTTTAACTCATAAAATTTGATATCCCTTGTGATTTGTTCTATAGATACATCTGGTGTTTCAATTAAATTTGGATTCCTTTTGTGATTTGAATAATGAATGGATACATAGGATGATTTTGATTAATTCTTTGAAGTGTAGTAAAACATATCTAAAATTTTAATTGTGAGAACTTTAGATTGATATTAATGAGCATAGAGTATGTTGTTATGAAGCGGTGAGTCTAAATTCCCAAACCTTAGTAACTTTATCTTTTGTTTTCTTTTATTTAATTTATGTAGTCTTTTGAATTTTCAAAACCCAATTCAAAACCATTTTGGAACTAGATTATAATTAAATTGGCTTAGTTATAAATTGACCTTTCAAGAATACAATTCCCTGTGGGTTTGACCTCGCACTTGTAAACCATTATCTTGCAAACGATTCATACACTTGCGAGTACAATAAATTTGTACAACAAATTTTGGCACCGTTGCTGGGAAGTTGTTCAATTTTTGAAACCAATTTACGTCTAAATTGATTTTATCTTTTTACTAGTTATAATTAGGATTTTATTTTTTTTGCAATTTATTTTTATTTTATCCCTGTTTCTAACTAAATAAAAAAATATATATATATTTTTCTTTTCTTTTTGTTTTGTTTTTTGTTTTTGGCTTGATTTGCAGTTTCTGCCGCATTCTTTGTTTGCACATTGACGTGAGTGCGATCGAGCGCACCTCCACAGGCAGCATTCACAGCAAAGGCAACAGTTTCGTAGATTTTTGCCAAAAATTTATTTTTGGTCCTTTTTGTGAGTTTTTAAATTTTAGTTTTATTTTCTTTTAGTTGGTTAATTGTTTTTAGTTTATTTTCTTTAAAAAAGAAAGAAAAAAAAAAAGAGATGAATAATATGTATGAGGAAAACAAGTGTATAGATCTACGAGCTGAGTTCAAACACATGCGTGATAAAGTCGACTAACTCGTAGCAGCTAGATCTACCCCGACCCATGTTTCTCACACATACACACCACATAGACCATGTTCATATTGCTCCAATCCTTATCATAGTGATAATAATTGTCCATCCTGGGGTCAATTTTCTAATTTTTCATATGAGCAAATGTACACCAGTTTCTCCAATCCGGGATATGATTCAAATTCCAGTTTTTACAACTCGGACTAGAGCAACCAATCTGATTTCACATGGTCAGCTCAGACTACAAGAAATTATCCTCCCTAATTTCAGGAATTGCACCGTTCAGGCTATCCACAGTTCGATCATCAAGCTCAGCCATTTGCTTATCAAGCACCATAGCCTGCACTTCAGTCTTCATTGGAAGAAATGATGAAAGCATTTGTGCAGTTAACTGATAAAAACTTACAAGAGTTGAAGAATGCCACTATGGCCAACATCAGAGACATACAAGAGCTAAAAGGTTCTATTGGCAAGATAGAAGGACAAATCGGTCATCTAGTTACTGAATTAAATAGAATAGAGGAAGAAGAGCTTCAAAGTCAATTGATGATTGAAAGGCACTACATGAGTGATGAGGATGATTCCGAAAATTCTTATCATGAGCATGTCCAAGTCACCACCACACTTAAGAGTGAGGAAATTGTGGATAACAATGAGGAGCAAGTTGAGCAAATTGAGCGAGTAGAACACCATGAGAAAAGTCAACCCCCAACAGATCCTAATCTGCCCAGTAACATGGAAGTGAGTACTGAAACTCCTGCCTGCATCACTGCCCCTCTGGAGATGCTTCATCTCTTGTATGTCTCCAAGAGCCATCTTATGTCAAGATACTTAAGGATCTATGCACACAAGCGCGAAAATCTAGGAACCACTTTCCTAAGAAGATCCGTCAAAGCAAGCAATTCTACATAAGATGGCAAAATATCCTTCCAAAGGGGTATGAAGTTTTGAAAAAGAAAGGGTGGAAGGGATTGGTTGGACATCAGTATGATAGGGGAAAGCGTTGTAAAGTTTTCTCCTCCAGTTTATTTTCTGCACTTCACTCCACAAATTCTTTCTTTCCTTTTTCATTACTTGTTTTTAGTTTTGTTTTTTGTCGTCCAACAGCAATTAATCTTTTTATTTTTGTTTATATATATATATATATATTGCTGTTAGTTTTGTTGACATGTGTTTTGGTGTTTAAGTTTGGGGGACTCCCTGGCCTTGTTCACACTGATGAGTGCTATTTAGTGCTTAATCAAACCCCTTTATTTATGTTTGTTAAGCCTTTAGCACTGTTAATATCTAACATTTTTAGTTGTTTTTAGTGTTTTATGGTGTGTAGGTCATTGCATCAACACTTGGCTACAAAGGAGCAAAATGAACTTGAAGTGAAGTAAAGGAGTCCCTGCCAGTGCACTCGATCGCACTTGGTGCGTTCGAGCGCAACTGCGGTCGAACGCAAAGACTAGGCTCGAACGCAGGTCCAGTCAGTCCACATCTCGCGTTGTTGCCCTAGCCGGCCCTACAATTCCATCGCTTCCAACTATGTGCCGTGGCGGTTATTTGCGTTCAAACGCAGACTCTACAATCGAACGCATGCATCAGTGCGATTGAACGCATGGCCTGCATTCGAATGCAGCCCGTGACCTGGCAGCACATCAGTTTTCTAGAAATAGGCCCT
The DNA here is from genome assembly GCA_013348765.1 of Carpinus viminea. Classification (NCBI taxonomy): domain Eukaryota; kingdom Viridiplantae; phylum Streptophyta; class Magnoliopsida; order Fagales; family Betulaceae; genus Carpinus; species Carpinus viminea. Next base: position 25,195,883 of record CP054670.1, on the reverse strand, counting down.
TTAGTGCATTCTGACAAGAGTTCTTGTTTTGGGCGCGTTTTTAAGAGCATTTGCCATTGTTTAGGCCCTGCTCTGCCCATTTATTTGTAGCACTTACTCTTATTTTAATTTAATTCTTTCCTTTAAGTTTTCTTTACTTTGTTTATACATGGGTGGCTAAATCTTCAACTAAGGTTGAAGATGAAGCCTCACTCTTAGCACTTCATTGATGCTTTTACATTTAATGCATTACTTTCCATCATTTACTCTTCATGTTCGTTCATTTCAATTTAAGTGACAAAGTTGTTGCGATTGTTGTTGCGATGCTTTGGAAGTCCAACCCTCATTGTGTTCCAAGCCGGGTGCACAACGGATGAGTGGAACTCAATTAAATATCGACTATGATCCATGGATACAGTGGATGATTCTATTGAGAATCACTATCCGTTGTAGCTCCTTAACGGTAAACACACCAAGCGGTTCGACTAGTATCAAAATAGCAATAGAATATGACTTAGGTTCTAATCGATAGCGGAAGGTGTGTGTTTTATGTTTAAGCAAGTATTTTTATTGGGTGAGGCGTAGTCTTTAACCTTAGTTATCTTTCTCCATTCATTTACGCTTTTTAGAGTAGTTTACATTTTTGCAAGCTTAGTGTTCGATAATTCATCCTAATTTCGGAACTATGTTAAAATAGGGTTAATCTAAGGTTAATATTAGTTTTTGAACAAACGCCGTTCTTTGTGGTTCGATCTCGCATTTTGCAATGCTACACGGTCAACGACTCGTGCTATTGCGAGTGCAATCTAATTTGCATACCACACACCTTGACGTTTCTGTACTTCCGGTAATGTATTTCTATACTACACATTGAGGGCAATGTGTAATTCAAGTTTGGGGGTATGGAAAAACACTTTGTCTATTTATATTTGTTTTTATTTGTTTATTTGTTTATTTGTCTTTTTGTTCTAAAAAATTGAAAAAATAAAAAAAAAAATTGTGCTATGTTTTTTGTCAAGTTTGAGTTAAACTGTAACTGTGATTTGCATTTCATTGGCTTGCTTAAAGGGTTAAACATATCATTATGTCAGTAGGTGTCTGAGTCTTTTGACTTATTTTTGGATAATTGAGATTTCACTTGTTTTAAGCTAAATTTTTACAAGCACATTAGTATGTTTTCTAAAAGGTATGATGTTTGAGCTTAAGTTTGTTCTTTTTGAGATTTGTTGGATGATCTATTGATGAATAACCACGGCTTGCAAGATAAAATTAAAAAAAAAATTAAAAAAATTAAAAAAAAAAAGAAAAGAAAAGAAGAAGATCATTTTGAGTTTTTCACTAAGTAGCTGGACCTTTTGCCTCATTAAACATTGAGTGTTCGTGTTAAAAGGTGTGAAGTTTAAACTTGATTGATGGTATGGCTAGCTTGGCTTCGTAGCCTTTTTGACTTTAGTTAATAAGCCCTTAGGGATGTTTACATCTATTGCCCTAAAGCCAACTAGCTTGGGAGTCATTGGCTTAACACTTGGTACCAGGGTCAACTAGAAAGCTTAAGGGAGTTAAGCATTGCACAACCTACATAAAAAGAAAAAAATATATATGTTTATCTTACCTTGGTTGTTTCATCTGTTGGGATTCTTACAAATTTTGTGGAACTTGTTTTGAATTTAAACTAAAGCTTCATGATTATATGCTATTTTCACTTTGCACTTTTCAGAACTTATGATGTCTTGATTATCCATTTATGAGTTATTTGATTTTGGATGCCTGTTGATGGTGATAATGGTGTTTGTTTTTTTTAAGTTTGATTATGAATAAGAACCATGGTTTATGTGAAACCTCTTTCTTGTTAACAACATAGTGCTGCAATTTTTGTGGGTATCATTTCTGTTAAATGTTGTGCCAAATACTACCTAAATTAATAGATAATATTTAGTACGTTTTACTCGCAAATGCACAAGATCAAAACGATAGTATAGTAGGCAAATACGAGATCATTCCCACAAGGATTGTTAATTTCGTTTAGAATTAATTAATTAAAATACCAACTTGTCACATAATTGATATTGTTAAAAGAAATAAAAATAAATGAAAAGGTAAATAAAAGTGTAGGGCTTTGATATCCACCCCTAATCATATTCAAATAATATAACAATATGCCAATGCTCCAATCATATTATGAATACCTAATGGTTGCCAACCTAAGGGCATGGTGTATACTCCTTAAGCTATTGGTTTCTAAGCAGAATTAGGCATGGTGTATACTCTAACTCTTTTCTTTCCTAAAGGATTTAGCATGGTGTATACTAAGTTGTTCTCTAGGAAAGCATATGAACTGTGAAAACCGACAACCACATGAGACCTAGGGCATGGTGTATACTCCCGGTTTCCCATGTTGATTAACCCAAGAACCGGCGTGGATTACTTTTGTTACTTATGTTAAACCTAGGATTCGGTCATCCAAATTAATCTAACTAACAAGTCCATACCACATGCATATAATGGCCAATCACATACATATGAGGAATTCAATAAAACAGGCATTAATCAAGTTAAGTAACACAATATGATTATCACAAAGGCGCCAATATTGAAATATTAAATAAACATAATTAGGGTTTTAATCAAGCCCTACTAAAATAATTAGTTACACATAATTGAAATAAAACTAAAAAGAAAAGGGAAAGAAAGAACCGAAAACCGCTCCTAGAAGTAGCCTCCAACTTCTCCTCTCTGAAATTGTTTATCTAATTGTGAGGCTCAAAGGTCTATTTATAGGCTTAGGAGAGTCCTAGAAACTCTAGTAAACCTAGGAAATTCGGAATTCCATCTCCTAGACAAATTAGGAGACAATCCTATTACAAATCGGATTAGGATTCGTCCAGAATTGGGATCCTATCTTGCGGGGCGTTTTTGGAATTGCGGCGCTCGTAATTAGGAAAATGCTATTTCACAATGATTTGTAGGATTTTGAGTTAGCTTTCCAATGCCATTGAAATCACCTCAATCCGATATTTGAGCTGAAAGTTATGGCCAAAATACCGAGACATGTGCAGAATCCAAATGCAATCTGATTTTGACTTCAATTTGATAAATTCCGATTTAATCCTTTCCACATCTTCTAGATCTTCCCAATTTGCCCTTTAAGCTTGGAACATTTCTAGAAATGCTTCATTTTCTTCCATGACCTACAAAAACACAGAAAACACAAAAAGAAAGTAAAATAGACAAAATAACATAAACTAAAGGCATAACAAATATAAATTAAGGGGCTTAAATATGAATATTTAAGCACTTATCATTAAACCCTCATGAGATTTTACTCGTCCTCTAGAGATGCCTAGGGGTTTAAAAGACTTGTTGCATATGTTAAATGCAATCATCTCTCCGACGAAAGAAGATTTATGTTATTGCTTTCAGATTATTTTTTGTTTTGTTATGCTAAGGGACTAGTGAAATGTAAGTTTGGGGGTGTTTGATAAGAGCCAAATATTGCATATTTGAACCCCTTAATTTACATTAGTTAATCCTTTAGCTGTGTCGTTATCTAACGCTTTGTGTTAGATTTGTGTTTTAGTATTTTGTAGGTTGCTAAAGAGAAATTGCATCTTAAAAGGAAAAAATTACAAAGTCTTGGAATAAAGCATACTTTGAGAAGACCCAAAAGATGTGGTTAAGTTTGACCAAGTCAAAGGAAGGATAAAATTGAAATTTCCCTAAATTGAGATAAATTCTGATTTGATTCAAATTCAGATTCTGTACGCGTTTCAGTGTTTTGACTATAACTTTCTGCTCAATTATTGGATTAAGGTGATTCAAATAGCAATGGAAAGATAGTTCAAAATGCTACAATTTATTGTGAAATAGTATTTTCCTAATTTAGAAGTTTACTGTGCCAAAATCGTCCCGCAATATGAGAACGCAAATTTGAGCGAATCTTATCCGGATTTCAGACTTCTATTTTGACTGGAAGACTAACCTCCAAATTATCTAGGTTTACTAGGGCTTCTAGGACTTATTTAAGCCTATAAATAGACCTCTTTGCATTTAAGTAAAGATATACAAGCCTGGAGACAAAAATTCACAGCTTCTCTTTAGTTTAGTTTTTCTGTAGTTTAGGTTTTAGTTTTCATATTCATGTGGAGCTAAATCTCCAACTAAGGTTGGGGATGAAGCCTCACCGTTGAAGAACAACATTCCTGTTATGTAAGTTTTTATTGATTTGATTTTATAGAGTTTATTATTTCAATTGTTTTACTCCTAATTAATTATGTGGAGTAATTCTTGGATATCTCTTGTGACTAAAGGATACATATGATGATTTGAGATAATTTCATATGATTGATTGCTTGGTTTTTAACTCGTAAAAATAGGATATCCCTTTGTGATTTGTTCTATGGATACGTCTGGTGTTTCAATTAAATTTGGATTCCTTTTGTGATTTGGTTAATGAATGGATACATGAGATGATTTTGATTAATTCTTTGAAGCGTAGTAAAACATATCTAAGATTTTAATTGTGAGAACTTCAGATTGATATTAAAGAGCATAGAGTATATTGTTATGAAGCAGTGAGTGTGAATTCCCAATCCTTAGTAACTTTATCTTTTGTTTTCTTTTATTTAATTTATGTTTGGTCTTCTGAATTTTCAAAACCCAATTCAAAACCATTTTGGAACTAGATTATGATTGAATTAGCTTAGATATAAATTGACCTTTCAAGAATACAATTCCCTGTGAGTTCGACCTCGCACTTGCAAACCATTATATTGCAACTGATTCGTGCACTTGCGAATACAATAAATTTGTACAACAGTTACGATTAGACGTTGTAGCTAATAATCATTAATTGTAACCGCATTTTTACCTTTAAGCTCAAGGACCAAGGCAATGTGCGACTCTCTTTCCTATTAAGCTTTGGACGTACAAGGCCAAAACATGTGTGCTGGGTGTGCAAACCATCAACTAGTGGAAGAGAGAGAAAGAATTTAGACCAATAGGAGGCAAAACTAAAAAAAAATAGAGTGAGCATATAGCAAAACTAAAGTACAACTAACAAAATAAATAAATAATTAAACAAAGTTAATTATTATTTAAAACATATAACATAACTTGTAATTTATTTTTTCACGCTTAATATTAATTTATTTAGTTATTTTCAACGAGTTCTTATATTTTGAGATTGTAGTATGATTTTTTCATTGGTGATAATCTCGAATACATCATTCTCAATATACGTAACCAAACAGTCATTCATTCATTGAACTCTCACTCGATTGGGTAAAAAATTTCAACATTACTTGTTATTGAAGTAGAATGTGTGCGTGACAAACATTGGTTAATAATCCCAAGACACATAAATTACGATTGTCCAATACATTAAAAATAAAATTCTAACTAGTCCAATTCTTCACTTAATCAATCCAGGTCAAAACCACATAATCTTAAGAAACTTACAAACATAATTTTGATTACCAAATAACCGAAATAAGCCAAAAAAAAAAAACAAAAACAAAAACAAAGCTTGGGAAATTGGGTGACAAAACTAATTAAACAAATACATTGAAACAAAATATAAACTTAAAATCCAAACCCAAACCTCTAAACCACAAAACTAGATTGGTTTATCTGAAACCATGAATAAAGACATTATGTGGAACTGGAATTATCAAAGATAGAATAGAAAAGAAATAATGTGGAAGATAATCCTAAATTATCAATTACATATATTCCACAATATCTCTTTAAATGAGATATTTTCTATTAAGATGATATTAGAGTTGTACTCAATATTCTGCTTGCACAATATTGATTGTTTCCTATTATGGCACCACTTTCCTTGCACAGAATGACTTGTGAGCTGGTGATGATATCTTTGGGAAAATATCTCTTTAATGCCTAAAACTTGCACAACTTTCACGGCACTTTTCCTTCCCTTGATCAACGTCAACTATTTCATTTGTTTCCTTTGTCAGAATATGATTTACATCCCCCTGCAAGCTCATGGGGAGTGGAGAGACCATGAGTTTGTCTCGTAACAAGAGAAACGTGAAATGGTAAGGCCCTTAGTAAAAATATCTGCAAGTTAATCAATTGCAAGGATATAATGGGTAGATATATCATGATTGACAATATTTTCCCGATTAAATGATAATCAAGTTCAACATGTTTTGTTCTTGCATGGAAAACCAGATTAGAGACAAGAGCAAGAGCCCCAAGATTATCAATCCATAAATTTGGAGCAGAGAGCAAGATGTTCATTTCTATAAACAACACGCGAATCCGATAAAATTCTGCAGTAGTGATGGCCATAGCACGATATTCTGCTTTAGTGCTTTAGCATGCAACTGTAGGTTACTTTTTAGCGGTCCAAGAAACTAAACAAGGGCCTAAGAAAATTTCATACCCCGTCGTCGATCGGCAATCATTGGGGCTACCAGCCCAATCTAAATCACAAGACCCAATTAGTTGCAATGATCCCTTTGTATAATGAAGATCATGAGTAATTATGGACTTAAGATACGATAAGATCCTCTTGGCAGTAGTGAAGTGTTGAATTATAGAAGCATGAAGAAATTGACAAAGTTGATTGACACTAAACGCAATGTGAGGATTAGTGAGTGTACAATATTGTAAAGCCCCAACAAGATGTCGATAGAGTGAGGATTAGGAAGGTAATCACCATCATACTTTGAAAGCTTGTTGCCAAAAATGCATGGAGCGTTTATATGGTTTAGCACCTACCATATTAGCTCGGTGTAATAAGTCAACAATATACTTAGATTGTGTAAGATGTAGACCATTGGATGTACGGTGAGCTTGCATTCCAAGAAAATAAGAAAGGGGGCCAAGATCTTTGATTGCAAATTCTCATTGCAACTGAACAATTAGAGCAGAAATAGCCATAGGTTGATTACTTGTCATTATAATATCATCAACATAAATTAGAAATAAAATAAGGATTGAATGTTGATAAATATAAAAAGTGAAGTGTCTACCATAGAACCAATGTTGTGAGTTTTAAAGTACTTGCAAGCGCACAAATCATTTGCAATATAGTGTGTGCAAGTGTGGGGTCGAATCCGCAAGAAATTGCGTTGTGAAATTTAACTTCTATCTAAATCAACTCTATTTTAACCTAGTTTTGAATTTTGTCATGCAAAACATAAACTAAATAAAACTAAATTTAAATCAAATGATAAAAAAGCACTAAGGTTTTAGAATTCACCATACCAAATTGAAGCATAGATTCTCTTGTTGTTGTTCATACATCCGACAAACAATTAAACTCTATGCATGTTCTATTGTTTTTATAAAAATTAATCTACTGAAACATTTAATGAATCCATCCTAATTACAAACCACAACAAATATCCAATTGAGACCAAAACATCCAATGTATCCGTTTGAATTACGAAAGACAATGGATATCCAATTTAAATCAAAAGATTTGATGTATCTGCTGGATGAAACACATTAAATATTCAATGTTTAATCAAACAATCAATTAAAAGGGTTTAATATAACAATTGAATTGAAATAGAATCTCATATATATAAAAGTCAGAATTGTACAAACATACATGATAAATATAAAACTAATCAATGGTGAGGCTTCATTCTCAAGCTTAGTTGAAGGTCTTAGCCTCTCATGATTACACAAAACATAATAAAATGAATTGATAACATGAAAACTACAAACTTACATAAGGAAATCGAATTCATAGTTCAAAAATGACAAAAACTTAAAGTTCTAATCTAAACGGTGCCGCCTTGGTGCGTTTACAATAGAAAGCAAAGGTATTTAAACTAAAAACTAGGGTTTCAGTGATGCCATGTCAGTGTGAGTGTGCTTGATTGTACTCAGATCTCCAGGTCTTCTGGGACGCAACATTTAGGCGTTGTGTGTGTGGGCTAATGTGGATGTGCGCTCGAGTGCAGCTTGCTATGCTCGAGTGTAGTTGCACTCGAGTGTGGGTGTCATGCGCTCAATCTCATTTCTAGAGTTTACACTTGTTCTCGCTTCTTTGCAATTTCCACATAAAGACCACCATTTTTCTTTCAATGACTTGCAAAACACTAGGACACAAAAACTAACAAAAACATCAGAAAATAATGAAGCTAAAGGCTTAGCAAACATAAATTAAGGGGTTCAAATATGCAATATTTGGCGCTCAACAACTAACAAACCCAAGATCCAATAGAACATTGGTCAAGAGATGAAACCATGCGCGAGGTGCTTCTTTCAAGCTATAAAGGAACTTGTGTAATTTACACGCGAAGTCAAGTTTGGAGGAGTCCACAAAACATTGTGGCTGCTCCACAAAAACTTCTTGTTCCTAGAATCCGTGGAGGAAAGCGTCGGAGACATCCATTTGATGTAGCGTCCAATTATAATGTACGGCAAGGGCAAGAACCAACCGAATTGTAGCTGGTTTATGACAGGATTGAAGGTTTCGGTATTGGTAATACCACCTTATTGCTCAAATCCTTTGATGATTAAGCGGGCCTTGTATCTTTCAATAGAGCCTTCTGACTTCTTTTTCAATTTGTACACCAATTTGTTTCGAAGAACACGTTTATGAGAAGGTCAAGGGCATAAAGTCCATGTGTAATTTTTCATGAGAGCATCAACTTTAGCGGTCATTGTATTTCGCCAATCCTGATTTTTCATTGCCTTAGAGAACGAGATGGGTTCACATGGTATAAGAGGGGAAATAGATGAAAATGCTTTGAGAGGGTGCTTAGTAGAGTAAATGCATTTGAAAGTCAGGGAAATGTTTAGGCTTCAAAGAACTTGTTTGAGACCGAGTTATCATTTGATGGGAAGGTTTTGTAGGAGGTGACACATGCTGGATTGCTGTAGAGGATGCGAAAAGATCATCAAGTGCAGGAGGTGGCACAAAAGGTATTGACTGGAGGGATGCAAACTCGGGCTGACTTGGCTTAAGAGATATGGTAGGAGGTGACACAGGCTGGATTGGTGTAGAGGTTGGCACGGAAGGTATTGATTGGAGTGATGCAAACTCAGGCTGACTTGGCTTAGGAGATGTGGCAGGAGGTGGGTTGGTGTGCACTGAAGGGATTGACTACAATAGAGTAGTGAAGAATTTGGTTTGCAATAAAGGGAGGGCACGACTTGCTGGGCTATTCTTAGCATTAGTGGAGTCCTATATGTTAGTGGGGATAAATGGAATAAAAGCAAGAGCAACCAACTGTGTGGGTGAGAAATTTAAATAAGATAATAACTTGTTATGTTGAAGGATGGCATTGCTGAAGGAGATTTTTGTTGTAGGCCCAAAGCTGAATTTTGATTCTGTGTAGAAAACAAATTTTTATCAAAGATCACATGCCTTGAAATGAAAACTCGATTAGTTAAAGGATCAAGACACTTGTATCCTTTTTGGTTGGAGGAGTAACCCAGACAAATGCATTTTTTACTGTGAAATGCAAACTTGTGTTGAGTATACGAATGCAGCGATGGATCACATGCACAACCAAAGACTCTTAGAAGAGAGTAATCAGGTTCATTGTGAAACAATTTTGTAAGAGGGGTGATATTGTCCAAAACTGGAGAAGGGAGTTGATTGATAAGATATATTGCTGTTAAAAATGCATCAACCCAAAATGTATTAGAAAGATGCGAGTGAGCAAGGCAAGCCCAGTTTCAACAACATGTCTATGCTTGCGTTTGACAATACCATTTTGTTAAGACGTCTATGGACAAGTGACTCTATGAGTTATACCATTTGCTCAAGAAAAGATTTAAATTGAGAGGATAAATATTCACAGAACGTGATAAACGTTCTCCAAGACTTTTGATCCTCCTTTCATGGGTGAAATGGGCAAGTCACCCATATGCTCCACTAGATGTACAGTGTTGTCCGCCGTGACAACTGCTTAATTTTTTTTTCTTCATTTAAAAAATTTACATTAAAACCTAATATACCCAAATTTGAAAAACTTGATATATCAATATATATATTGTATTGTAATGTTGCACCAAAATAATGAAATTCAAATTACATAAATAAGAGAGTACATTTATAGTCTTCCATGTTCTGTCCAATATGAAGCATTAGCATTTCAGCATCTCCCTTTACTCAAAAACTACATTAAAAAACCAAAGTCAACACGTCATGATACATTTATAAGTGAATTTTCTGATATATAATAATATTATATAAAATGATATATAAGTGAATTGTCCATGAAGATAATATATTATAATATGTTATCTAATTAGCTTATGGAGTACTCAAGAAATTGTCTATATCAGGCATATTCCATCCATAATTTCTCCCCACGCAAGCCCATCTTTCTTAAGTATACAGCAGTAATGGAGTTTCCTGTCCTTCCTATTTTAGCTTTTCTTTGTGTAAGCTTTCACCTGAGCCCATATATACAAAAATTTCCCTCTCTATCTCTCTCTCTTTGTGGGCAAGATACATAAGAGAAGCTAATGGCAGTTAGATATATATTGTGGGAGCTTGCACTAGAGTAGGAAGCCATGCTTCAAGGCCTTCTAAGGCCTACTAGCAAGCAATGTTGCAAAACACTCCCATGCCAAAAGCTATTCAGGATTTTTTGAGGGCAAGACCTTCTAGTAATTCCAAATCCATATTTTTTATTTCCCAAATTCTTTACCCCATTAGGTTCTGGCAAGTAGAAAATTACTTGCAAAGTTAATTAACAAAATAGTTTAATTTTCTTAAAGAGTCGAGTGTCGAGAAGTCTATAATAGTTTTTTTTTTTTTTTCAGAAATGAAATTAAGCTTGATGTGGCTTTTTTGTTTGCAAAAATATCAATAATAGAAATTATCACTCGCAATAGATTGAATCATTGCAAGATAGGGTTATATAGAGGGTGTTGAACCTCAAGAACTATGTGAGTGTTGTTATTAAGCTTTTCAAGATTAAATATAACTCAATTTAAAAGATGATTACTTTGATTTTTTGTTTATATATAAAGGAAATGCATAAAACTAAAGATAGTAGCGATAAGAGAGAGAATAAGAGGTTGATTTCACTACTAACCGGATAACAATGATCAATCATAAATTAATAAGGAAAATTCATATTATGCATAATATAGGGCTCATCTCACTCAAATAGTCAAGAAAATACGACCATTAAGAAATAAGTATAATCCATCTTCAGTTGGCACATACCGTCCACTTAACCACTAAGATGCGGTACGATTCATCTTCTCTATGTATAGATTATCTAATTCCTTAATAGGCCACACACAATTAAGGAATAAGTGTAACCCATCTTCGGTTGGTATAAACTATCTACCTAAATTACACTAAACTAAGGGGTAGTATAATTCGTCTTCCCTACACATGGCCTACCAAATCCTATTGATTATGTGTTAAAACCGTTGTATAACAATAATTCATATAATCACAGAAAATATAAAGGATTGAGTTCAATCAATATAAAAGACTTTCTAAGACAAGAGAATGATTTCATAATGATTGAATATAAACATTAAGATCAATTCTCACATACAACCATCATGCTGATAAATCAAATGAATTATAAGAAATTGAGCTTCATCAAAAATAATTATGGGAGAAGAGATGAATTGGTTTAGGGGCATGTATATTCCATAATTGGTAGAGCTAGCTGTTGGAGGTATTCCATAAGTAATGTATGTGGATGTGTGGATCTAATATCAAGAGAAGATTGCCTAGCTGTTGAATATTATTCATGTTAGCAAGAAAAGACCTAGCAGTTGAAGACATTCCATAATTAAGTGACATGGACATGCATGTGGACTGAGAAAAGATCTTCTATGTGTTAAAATGACTATTGCATACTTTCCTATATAAGCCAAAATTGTAACGTTGTAGATTAAGGCTTTTCCTTAATCTACACGCACAAACCATAAAGTGCACACTTTCCTTTGTATTTCTCCTCAATATATAGAAGAACAATATGGTTAGAGCAACTCATGTTTTTCAGTAGCTCTTTTTCATTCCTAAATCAATTTCTCTTTCTTCTTTATGGTATCAGAGCCTTGAAGCTCTTGACACACACAACCAAATGCCTCAATCATTAACATCCTTCGCCTCTCTATGCTTATTCTTCATAGCCTTATCACAGCATTCTTAGCTAAACTCGTCTCCAAAAATTATCTCTCTTGTGCCTACTTTGTCAAATGGCGAACCCATCTTCATCGAATCTCCAACTCCAGCCTCCATGAACCCATGTAGCATCCAAGATCCATCTGCCTTGGACCCATTTAACAGACAAGAATGACAACATCTAGGTTCCTCCTACCATTGAAGATGATCACACTCCATCTTCTCGAGCCAACAATACTGCTGCACATACTCTCTAGTCACTTGACAGTCCTCAAACTACATCCTCTACGGTAGACATTTCATCAACATGCACCAGCTCTCCCACTTCTCAAGTGTTTCTTTCACCGACACGTATTCATCTAGGTGACTTACACATTGATTTGCCTTCCATTCCTATGGGCTCATGCACTAGTGGCTCTTCATCTCTTAATATTCATCCGATGATCACTCGAAGCAAAACCTGTAAGCATATTGGCTTAGTAAGTTCACGCTCAACACCTTTCTTGAAGCCTCGTAATTTCTCTTCTACTCTTCATCACCAACACACATGGGACCTTCTTCCACGCCATGACTCTATGAATATTGTGGGCTCCCAATGGATTTTCAAAACTTAACTCAAATATGACGGCTCCATTGAACACTTTAAGGCCAGGTTGGTTGCAAAGTCTTATAGTCAATTGGAACATATTGATTTTATTGAAACTTTCAGTCTTGTCATTAAACCAACTATTATATGGCTTGTCCTTTCCTTAGCCATTACTCATGGATGGTTAATTTGACAATTGGATGTTAAAAATGCTTTCTTGCATGGATGATGAGTGCCAAATATTGCATATTTGGGCCTCTTAGCTTGTATTTGTTAAGCTCTTAGTTTTGTTATTTTCTGATGTTTTTGGTTAGTTTTGGTGTTTTAGTGTTTTGCAGGTTGCTAAGGTACATCTAGGGGTAATCACATTAACTCTGGGACTTAAGGCAGTTCGGGGAGTATTGGAAGCAAATTTGAGTCGAGCACCCGACGAGTACAACCAAAAAGGCCATATCTAGAGTTGTAGAACTCTGATTAGAGTGATCTTGGTGTCATTGGAAAGCTAACTTGAAGATCTACAAATTCATATTTCACAAGATTTGGCCAATTCTGAAACATCTGCGTTCGAGCTCACATATAGTGCGATCAAACGCACTTGCACCCATCAACACTGGAAATGCATGCTCAAGTGCGATCGAGCGCTTAGGTGCGCTCGATCACACTCGGCTGACCTGACAACACTGAAAACCTAAAATTAGCTTATAAATACTATATTTTTCTCTGTAAACATGTTGGGAGGCGCCGTAGAGAGCAGAAACACGACCTTTTGTTGTGCCTAGGCCTTTGTGAACGTTTTCTGATTGTAAGTGTTTGTTTTTCATGAATTCAATTGATTTTAACATGTCTTTTGTGATCATGAGGGGCTAAACTTTCAACTAAGGTTGAAGATGAAGCCTCGTCATTGATTCACATTTACATTTTCGTTATTTATGCTACAATTCAATATTAATAAATTAGTTGTTCAAAGTCTTTTCAATTGCTTGATTTATTTGAGATTAAGCACCATTTTTGATTTCATGCATAGTTTTTATATTCAATGTGTTTCGTCTGGGGGTACATCGAATGATTGGATTGAGACTAATATCCATTGTGATCTATGGATACGGTGGATGATTTGATCTTAATTAAATACTCGTTGCGATCCTTTAAACGGATGGATTCATTGAATGATTTTACATGCACGATCACGACTGTTGAATGTTGTTTAAATGTTTCCAATATTGATTGTATGCGTAAACGCGAGAGTGTAGTGTGAATTTGGCGAGGTGAATTCAGAAACCTTAGTATTTTACTTTGATTGTTGTTTAAATTATCATTTAATTTAGTTTTGTCACCATTGCACGAACAACTACTAGGTTAAAATAGGATTTATTCGAATAGAAAATTGGTATTTTACAAGAACACAAATTCCCTGTGGATCGACCTCGCATTTGTATGTGCACTTTACTGCATACGACTCGTACACTTGCGAGTACTTTTATATTTGGAACATCAAATTTTGGCATCGTTGCCAGGAAATTTGTTAGTTTTTCTTGAAATTGATTTTTTATTTGAATTGATTTTATTTTTTTACTTGTTAGTCAAATTTTCTAGTTTTTATCGTTCGCAATTTTGTTTATTTATTTTCCATCTAAGTCTCTATTTTGATATGACAAATAGAAGGAAAAAAAAAGGTGTTTGTTTTGGTGTTTTGGTGTTCACTTCAGAAGTCCGAAACTCAATCTCTGCCGAGCAAGATCAATTGCAACCTAGTGCGATCGAACGCAAGTGGGACCAGCTTGTGCGCCTGCGCACAACAGTTGCAAAACAGATGCATGAGCGCACAACCGATTGATGCTCGAATGCAGGCACGATTGATCGCATACTACCAACGCTTGAGCGCAGGACCATAGTCAACAGCTAAGCACCATTTTGTTTTATTAGTTTTTAGTTTTGTTATTTTTCTTTATTTACTTTTGTGCCCATTTTTCTTTCATATTTCATTTGAGTTCTTTATTTTAAGTGAATACTTTGTTTTTGATTTGTTAGTTTATTTTGTTTATCTTGTTTTTATTTTTGTTTTTATTTCTTTGTAAACAAAAAAAAAAAAAAAAAAAAACTTTTTGTTCAGTGTATGCTTGGTCAAAGATCCCTAAACTTAGAATTGATACCCTTAGATCCCGACATTGATAGAACTCTTAGGAGAACTCAGAGAGCAACCGTTGTGTGTGAGATTAGAAAGGAGATGGGAGACCAACAAGAGAACATACCTGAGAATGTGGAGCAGCCCATATTCGAGAATGATAATGCAAGAGCGGAAAACGGAGAGCAAGCCAGAGCATGGCACGTGGACTTCACTACATCATTGCGGGAATTGTTCGCACCTGTTGCGACTAGTTCCCATTCATGTATAGTGTTACCACCCACCAATGCCACCCATTTTGACTTGAAGCCGCATGTCATCCAACTCTTACCTTCTTTTCATGGATTAGATAATGAGAACCCCTATGGCCATGTTAAGAAATTTAAAGACATATGTGCCACATTCAAGTTTCAGAACTTTTCTGAAGAGTTAGTTCACCTTATACTTTTTCCATTCTCTCTTCACGATAGAGCCAGGGCATAGTTGGATTCCAACACGCTGGGGTCTATTACATCTTGGGAAAGTTTGTTGAGCAAGTTTTATAGTAAGTTTTTCCCAATGTCGAAGGTCAATAAATACAAAAAATAGATTAGCTCTTTCACGCAAGAAGAGGATGAGAAATTCTCAAAGAGTTGGGAGAGGTTTAAGGATTTGTTTGATTAAGTGCCCTCCACATGGATATGAGAAGTGGAGACTCATTCAGTTTTACTACCAAAGGCTGTCTTAGCCCAACTATAGGGGCATTCCTAAGTTTGATGGGAGATTTGGCGTACAAGGTGTTGGACAAGCTGTCCGACAGCTCACAAGTATGGAATTTTACAAGCTGTTGGGATAAATCTGCTCGTAGCCTAAAGAAAGAGGCATCTATGAGTTAAAGGGAGAGACTGAGATGAACATGAAGATAGATGCGCTCACCAAGAGGCTTGACACTCTCGGCGTAGGTCCATCCATCAATGCTGCCAACACTTACACTGTTGATAGTTGCTCCATCTGTGCGAGTCCTATGCACTTAGCACAGAATTGTCCATCTGCACCGGTCTTTTTGGACTATCCGATGGAACAAGCGAATGCTTTCAATGATTACCGAAAGCAATCAGCTGGACCTTACTCTGAGACTTATAATCCGGGATGGAGGAACCATCCAAACTTTTCTTAGAAGCAAAATCAGGGAGGAGCACCTCAGAATGTTAAAAACCAATATTCTCCCAGATTTCAGGCACAGCAACACAATCAGCCTACTTCTCAAGTGCCTGTATCTTCATCTCAATCAACTCTGGAAGAAACAATGAGGACATTCATCCAATCGAATGGTCAGCTGACGCAAGAGCTCCAGAAGTCCACTATGATCAATAGCTAGGCCATCCAGGAGGTGAAGAATGCAACCATGGTCAACACCCAAGCTATAGCAAAGATGGAGAATCAGATTGGACAAATAACAAATCACTTGGGTGAAAGAGAAAAGGGGAAGTTCCCAAGTCAACCCGAGCTGAATCTTAAGGCGTATGCAATTGGAAATTCTTCAAATTCGGCGCACGGGCAGGAGCATGTGCAAGCGAATGTCACACTGAGGTCAGGGAGACAAGTGGACAATCATGTGGTGGACCTAGAAGTAGATACTGCTAGGCAAGAAGGAGAAGCGAGTGGCAACAAGGAGGAAAAAGATGTTGAGCCATCTACAGCCACTCCCATCGTGAAGGATCCTCCTAGGTCATTTGTACCTAAGGCGCCCTATCCTGAAAGATTACAAGCGCCTAAGAAATGAGGGAAGTTTGAGGACATTCTAGAGGTGTTCAAGCAAATCTAGATTAATATTGCATTTTTAGATGCCATCCAGCAAATACCTTCATATGCCAAGTTCTTGAAGGACTTGATCACAGTGAAAAGGAAGATGAATGTCCTAAGAGGCATTCCTGATCAAGCAGGTTAGTTCAATCTTGCAATGCAAGTTACCCATCAAGTACAAGGACCCTGGATCTCCTACCATTACTTACATGATCGGAGTTAGCCAAATTGAGAGGGCATTATTGGATTTGGGAGCAAGTGTCAATTTGTTACCCTACTCAATCTATGTGTAATTGGGGCTTGGAGAGTTGAAGCCCACTTCCATGACACTACAGTTAGCTGATAAGTCTGTGAAGGTTCCACGAGGAATAGTGGAGGATGTACTAATCAAGGTAGATAAGTTTTACTTCCCCGAGGATTTTATTGTGCTTGACACAAAGCCAGTCTAGAACCTAGGGAGTCAAATACCGGTAATCTTAGGGTGACCATTTTTAGCTACGGCTAACGCCTTGATTAGTTGTAGGACGGGGGTCATGAAGATTTCCTTCGGGAATATGACAGTGGAGTTGGACATCTTCCATATTAGGAAACAACCACTAGAATATGATGAAGTGCAGCAAGTATGCTTGATAGAGGATATCATGGAAGAGGCTGTTGAGGAATCAAGCATGGAGGACCTCCTGAAGGCATGCTTTGCTCAGTTTGGAGAAGATCTGGACATGGACAAATTGCTTGAGCAAGCAAATGCGACGTTCTGGTGAGTAGTGAGAAGGAGGAGACCATTGTACCCGATCCCCCAAGAAGGAACTCAAGCCGTTACCTGAAAACCTCAAGTATAAGTTCCTAGGTCCAGCAAAGTCTTTACCAGTGATCATAGCTTCAGATTTAGTGGATGCTCAAGATGAGAAGTTGTTGGACGTTTTAAGAGAGCACAAGGAAGCTATTGGCTGGACCATTGAGGACATTAAGGGGATCAGCCCCTCGATGGTGATGCACAAGATACATCTGGAGGAGAATGCCAAGCCATCGAGGGAGCCACAAAGAAGGCTCAACCCACCATGAAGTTGTTAGAGTTGAAGTGATTGTCATTAGATGTTGGGATCATATATCCATCTCCGACAAAAAATGGGTGAGCCCAATTCATGTCATGCCTAAGCGGGCTGGATTGACGGTAGTTAAGAATAAAGACGAGTTGGTGCCAACTCGTGTTCAATCAGGATGGAGAGTTTGCATTGACTACCGCAAGTTGAATGCCGCCACCAAGAAGGATCACTTCCACTCCGCTTATCGATCAAATGGTGGAGTTGGCGGGCACAAGTATTATTGTTTTCCGGATGGTTATTCGGGTATAACCAGGTCCTATGGACCTCAAGATCGAGAAGACGACATTCACCGCCCTTTTGGGACGCTCACCATCGTGATGCCCTTCGGTTATGCAATGCACCGCCACTTTTCAGGCATGATCGATATCTTTTCCGACATGGTAGAACGCTTTCCTTGAGATTTTCATGGATGACTTCTCTTTGGCTCATCTTGAAAAGTGTTTGCACTCTCATGCTGGTCTTGGTGAGATGCAAAGAAAAGAACCTTGTGCTTAATTGGGAGAAGTGCCATTTCATGGTAAAGCAAGGTATTGTACTGGGGCACGCCATATATCTCAACGGGGATTGAGGTTGACAAAGTGAAGGTGGATCTGATCTCCAACCTTCCACCCCCACGCATTGTGAAAGATGTTCGTTCTTTTCTAGGCCATGCATGGATTTTACAGCATTCATAAAGGACTTCACAAGATCGCCAGCCCATGTGCAAGTTGTTGGTGAAGAGACCGCTTATTTTTATGAGGAGTGTAAGCAAGCATTCTGGCTCAAAAAGATTCGACGTCCACACCAGCTTATTCAGCCACCCAAGTGGGTGCACCTTTTGAGATAATGTGTGACGATCGACATGTTGTTGGAGCTGTTTGGGGCAGTTATTGATAAACTCCCATGTCATTTACTATGCAAGTAGAACTAACACGCAAGCAACTCAATTATTCCACCACGAGAAGGAGTTGTTGGTCGCTTTTGCTTAGACAAGTTCGATCCTATTTGCTAGGATCTAAAGTCATCATCTACTCGGATCATGCTACATTGAAGTATCTTTTTTCTAAAAAGATGCTAAATCTCTCTTATCCGTGATTTTTTTCTTCAAGAGTTCGACATTGAAATTCGGATAAGAAGGGTTCAAAATGTGGTGGCGGATCATTTGTCGAGATTGACTGTGGGCTTACACCGAGGACGCCATCCCCATTTTTGAGACTTTCCCTGATGAGCAATTGATGCACATTGCTCACAATCTGTACCATGGTTCGCCGACATAGTGAACTATCTTGTCACCGCCAAATGCCTTTGCATTGAGGGCGACAAGATAAATTCAAATTTTGGCCATGGTGAAATATTTTTTTTGGGACGATCCTTATTTGTTTAAGTATTGTCCCGATCAAATCATTAGGAGATGCATACCTGAGCATGACCAATCCAATGTCATCTCCTTGTCATGATCATGCTTAGGTGGCCATTTCAAGTAAAAGACTGCAAAAATTTTGCGGTGAATTTTATCGCCCACCTTGTTTAGAGACACTCATACTTATTGCACATCTTGTGAGCGTTGTCGCTTAGAGTATCTCTAGAAGAAATATGATGCCCTCAACCCGATTTTGATTGTTGAGATTTTTGATGTTTGGGGCATTGATTTCATGGGACCTTTCCAACTCCTATGGCAATCATACATCTTGGTTGTCGGGACTATGTGTCCAAGTGGGTGGAGGCGTTTGTAAGACTAGACTAATGACCATAGAGTTGTGGTCCAATTTTTGAGAGACACTATTTTTGCTTGGTTTGGTACGCCTCGAGCAATCATAAGTGATGGAGATAAACATTTTGCAATCGATTTTGAGCAATTGATGAAGAAGTATTTCATCACCCATAAGGTTGCCACCCTTATCACCCATGCATAAGTGGACAAGTTGAAGTTTCTAATCGTGAGATCAAGCATATCTTGGAGAAGACTGTGAATCCCAATAGAAAGATTGGTCTCGCGATTAAGTGATGCAATCGTGGGCTCATGAACAACATTCAAGACCCGATTGGGATGTCACCATCGACTTGTGTACGGAAGGCATGTCATCTTCCGAGAGTTGGAGCATAGGGCATATTGGGCCATTAAACAGCTGAACTTCAATCTTTCAAAGGCTCACAAAGAAAGCTCCAACTCAATGAATTGGAGGAGTTGAGGAGTGATGCATGATTGTGCAAGGATGTACAAGGAACAGATGAAGAAGGCTCATGACTAGAGCATTTTGAGGAGATCTTCGGGTCGAAAGTCCTTCTTTACAATTCAAGATTGCATTTATTCCTGTGCAAGCGAAATCTCGATGGATCGAGCCTTTATCATTCAGTCAGTGTTTCCTCATGGGGCCATCGAGATTGAGGATCCCAAGAATGGTAACACTTTTAAGGTCAATGGAAAAAGATTAAAACTATTCTAGGAGTTGAGAAGTAGAGAGGTGGAGACGACTCTGTTGGAAGATCCGAATTATTCAGAGTGATTGTCGTTTCCTATGGAAAGTTTGGCTAAAGACTTTAAACTTAGCGCTTGTGGGAGGCAACCCTCATTATTTTTCTTTGTTATTTGATCTTGTTTGTGCATTTTGTTCTGTTTTTATGTGTTTTTCAGGTCAAGTGTCTACCATTCAAGTTGGGGGAGTGTTCTCTTATGTTGTGCCTGACTTGCGCCATCCCTCTGGTATTGTATTTCTGGTCACATTGGAGACAATGTGACATTTTTGTTTGGGGGTGGGGTAGACATATCTGTCATTTTATTCGTTTATTTGTGTTGTTTGTCTTCTGTAATAAAAAAAATAAAAATAAAAAAATAAAAAATTGTTATGTTGTTGATTGGGCATGACCTAACATCATAACTGTAGATTGCATGTCATTGATATGTTTAACTTGTTTGAACATTGCATATCATTAGAAATCCCAATGTTTAACTCACATGTTGGTTTAGAAAGACTCCACGTGTTTGATTGATTTTCCACATGCACACTAGCATTAGGGTCTGTAGGGTATGAGATTTGACTTAAGGGGAGTGTGTCTTTGGAGATTTGTAGGTTGATGTGGTGAGGAAAACCTTGGCTTTGAATAAATTCTAAAAAAAATAAAAAAAATCGTAAGTTGAGCTTCTCGTCGAGTAACCGGACCTCTTGCCTCACCAAGCAGTGACTGTTCGCATAAAAAGATGAGAAAGTCCAACTGAGTGATTGAATGGCTAGTTAGGCTTCTTAGCTCTTTTTCACTTGAGTAATTAAGCCCTTAGGAATGTCTCTACATCTAGTGCCCTAAAACCAACTGGTTTGGGAGTCACTGGCCCAACACTCGTTACATAAGTCATTTAAAAGTTTAAGGGAGCCAAGCATTGTACAGCCTACACAAAAAAATAAAAGACAAGCCTTGGTTGTTTTCATCATAGTGCAATCCTATAAATTTTTGGGTGCACATTTTCTTTGAGAATGATTGAAACCCCATGACCTTATGTTAGTTCACTTTTCACTTCTTGGAGCATGTGTTGTCTCAATTTCCCAACCGTGAGTTGAATGGTGTTCAGATGCCTGGATGATGTGGTTTGTATGTTCAACTTGTTAAGTTTGCTAATGATGTATGAACTATGTATTTAAGTGAAAGGCTTTGTTTGTCAATAACATAGTGTCAATAAAATGTTTGTGGGTATCATTCTTGGAAAACCCTCACGAGACTTCACTCGTCCTCTAAGGAATTCCTAGGGGTTTAAAAGGCTTGTTCTATATGCTAAATGCAACCGTTTCTCCCACGACAGCGGACTTATGTTTCTTTTTTTTTGTTATGTTTTCATTTTGTTTTGCTAAGGGACTAGCAAAATGTAAGCTTGGGGGTATTTGATGAGTACCAAATATTTCATATTTGGGCCCCTTAGCTTGTATTTGTTAAGCTCTTAGTTTTGTTATTTTCTGATGTTTTTGGTTAGTTTTGGTGTTTTAGTGTTTTTCAGGTTGCTAAGGTACATCTTGGGCTAATTACATTAATTTTGAGACTTAAGGTAGTTCGGAGAGCATTGGAAGCAAATTTGAGTCACGTGATAATTCGCACACGAGTCCCACTAAAAAGGCCATATCTAGAGTTGTAGAACTCCGATTGGAGTGATCTTGGTGTCATTGGAAAGCTAACTCGAAGGTATACAAATTTATATTTCACAAGATTTGGCCAATTCTAAAGCATCTGTGCTCGAGCACACATATAGTGTGATTGAGCGCACTTGCGCCCATCAACACTGGAAATGCATGCTCAGTGCGATCGAGCGCGCCTAGAGGATCACACTCTGATGGAGATCAAGGCACCACTTCGAAGGATCTCGTTCAAGTACCAATTGGGCCGGTTACGAGGGCAGGAGCAAAGAAGTTCAAGGATGTACTCAACGGACTCATTCAAGACTTATGGGCTCAAGCAAATTCGTGGAGGCCCATCGAGCATGATCCACGTGGGCAACAAAGAATCGTCACCTTGATTCAAGTTCTAGAAGGATCTGGTCAAGGCTAAGAATTGGCAAGAAATAGTTTGGGTCTATTCGAGAAGGATCGGATTGCAAGGCTATTATAGGTGTCCAGCTCTTCTTTCCTATTTTAGCTTATTTCCTATGCTAGAATTTTAATTATATTTGGGTCTTATTAGTTAATTAGGTTATTTATATTTAAATGGATGTTTTATCTATATTTTAAGAGTTATTGTAATGGACTTGGCCCAAAGTCATCTTATCTAGGGTTAGAGATATTTTATTATCAGACAATGGGCTTAGCCCAAAGTCAGTCAAATTAGGGTTAGGGTTTATTTCACAGCATCTATTTAAATACTCTTTGTACTCCTATGGGAAACAGATTTTGATTATTCATAAAACTTGTGAGGTTTATTCTCTTTGGTTCTTTGAAGAACTACTTGAACTTATCGGGATTTCCCGTGGCGTTCATTGATGTACAAATTTAATTGTACTCGCCAATTGCACGAGTCGATTGTAATATAGCGGGCGTGCAAGTGCGAGGTCAAACCCACAGAGAATCGTGTTTGTCAAAAACCAACTTTAAAGTGCTTAAATTAAACTTATCTTAACCTAGTCCCAATATCGAACACGTGGCGTGCATTAAAATAAAGAAATAAAAAATAACTAAAATCCCTAATCCACCTTACAATAAATTAATTAATATATAAACATGCTTAGCTCATATTCATTAAACATTTATGCTACAAGGCATACTCTGAGCGTTAACACATTGTTCATATTTCCGTCTAAATGACAGAATAATACGAACTAAACATGAATATATATTTAAATATATAGTTAATTAAATATCCGTCTATCGATTAAAAGCAATGCATGTTCTAGTGTCACGCTAGTTCATGCATGCTTACGCCCTATGCAAGTCCTATCGTGCCTATTGAAATAATCAAAACGTCGCCCATTTGATTTAAAGATAAAACATGAAAGGTCTAGGTCCAAAGGATCCAATGTGAAAGTGATTTAACACTAACTACAATGGATAAATGGACGTAGCCCTAACGATGAAATGTATCCATCGGAATAAACGCTATGACCAAACAATTGCGGCACAATCGATGCAACTTTGTCACGAAATTAAACCGAAACGAACTAGCATGGCAAATAATAAACGTATTAAACGTAAAACTAACTATGAAAGCATTTAAGTAAATCTAAAGTGAAGGAATAAGAGACTAAATAAAGGTAAAATAAAACATAAATTAAAATAAACAATAAAATGACGCGTTTAGAGTGTTTAATAGTGAAGAACAGGGAGGACTTAGGCCCAAAGGCGCCCAATCGCTTCAAACGTAAAAATGAAATGAAAACATAAGGTCCTATTTATAGGCATCGAGTGCGTCGAACTCACTACCTTTGTGGAACGCAGTAGTGCGCTCGACCGCAAATAATCACCGTATGCTAAGGCGGCATGCTCGATCACAGTCCCTTGCTCAAACGCAGATAACCGCTTAGGGCGGCTGGGCATGCGTCGAATTCCTGCTCATGCGCACGATCGAGGGTGCGTTGAACGCTCACTGCGCGTCAACGCACTGGTGAATCAACTTCTTCACTTGGTGCATTTTGCCTTTTGCTAGCCATGTTTTAATGCAATGTCCTGCACAACACAAAATACTAAAAACACTAAAAATAATTAGATATTAACAATGCTAAAGGCCTAACGAATATAAATTAAGGGGTCCAAATAAGCACTTTTAGGCACCGATCATTCATCTTGACTTATCAAACGGAAATTCCACCACCGTTTGTGGCGTCTTCCTTATACCGAGGTTCTTGTTTGTCATAAACAATGGGTCGAGGTCTTCCATTCGAATCTGTCCATAGAACGATCTTGGGTTCCCTTTCGTTGTTGGGTCTCGTCATTCTTGACGGGGTTCACATCACACTCGGCCAACCTAACAAAGTTGAAACCCTAAAATTAGCTTATAAATACTATATTTTTCATTGTAAACATGTTGGGAGGAGCCGTAGAGAGCAGAAACACAACTTTTGTCATGCCTAGGCCTTTGTGAACGTTTTCTGATTGTAAGTGTTTGTTTTTCATGAATTCAATTGATTTTAACATGTCTTTTGTGATCATGAGGGGCTAAACCTTCAACTAAGGTTGAAGATAAAGCATCGTCGTTGATTCACATTTACATTTTCATTATTTATGCTTCAATTCAATATTAATAAATTAGTTGTTCAAAGTCTTTTCAATTGCTTGATTTATTTTATGAGATTGAGCACCATTTTTGATTTCATGCATAGTTTTATATTCAATGTGTTTCGTCTGAGGGTACATCGAGTGATTAGATTGAAACTAATATCCATCGTGATCTACAGATACGTTGAATGATTTGATCTTAGTTAAATACTTGTTGTGATCCTTTAAACGGATGGATTCATTGAATGATTTTACGTGCACGATCACGACTGTTGAACGTTGTTTAAATGTTTCCAATATTGATTGTATGCGTAAACGCAAGAGTGTAGTGTGAATTTGGCGAGATGGATTCGGAAACCTTAGTATTTTACTTTGATTGTTGTTTAAATTATCATTTAATTTAGTTTTGTCACCATTGCACAACCAACTGCGGAACTAGGTTAAAATAGGATTTATTCGAATAGAAAATTGGTTTCTACAAGAACACAAATTCCCTGTAGATCGACTTCGCATTTGTATGCGCACTTTACAGCATACGACTCGTACACATGCAAGTACTTTTATATTTGGTACATCAATGGACATCTTAAAGAAGTTGTTTACATGGAGCAACCACCGGTTTCTCCAATCCCACTTTTCCAACTCATGTTTGTCGCCTTCATAAGGCCATTTATGGACTAAAACAAGCACCTCGTGCTTCGTTTGATCAATTTAGTTGTTTTCTTTTAAAACTTGGTTTCATTTGTAGTAAATCTCTCTTGATTTTTCGGACTAATACTACTCTCATTCTTCTTTTGGTTTACGTTGATGACATTATTGTTACAAGTAATCAATCTTCTCTTTTGGGTTGATCTAGTTTCTCAGTTAAACACTAAATTTTGCATGAAAGACTTAGGACCTCTCAATTTTTTTCTTGGGCATTAAAGTTATTCCCTTTTCGGGTGGCCTATTTCTCTCACAACAAAAATATGCTCATGACATTCTTTCCAAGGCATCCATGTCTAGTTGCAATCCTATTGGCGTTCCCCTTGCTCAAAAGCTTAAGCTGCACGGTAAGAATGAGTCTCTTTTTAATGCTACAAATTATCGTAGTCTTATTGGTGCCTTACAATATCTCACATTGACTTGTCCTGATCTCACGCACACTACTAATCTTGTCTGTAAATTTATGCATCAACCTGGATTGTCTCATCTTCAAGTTGTCAAATGCATCTTGCGTTATCTCCAAGGTACACTACATTATGGGATAAGATTACTATCCTACTTATCTCTTAATCTCTATGGCTTTTCTAATGCTGATTAGGCTAGGTGCCCTGGCATGCGGTGATCTACAACTGGCTGTTCTATTTACTTGGGTACTAGTTTTATCTCTTGTACCTATAAGAAGCAACCCATAGTTTCTTGATCTAGTGCTTAAACTGAATATTGTTCCATGGGCTCCACTGCAACTTAGCTCACCTGGATAACTTATCTACTCCGTGACATTAGTCTTACACTACACCATCCTCCTACATTATTCTATGACAATAACAATGCTCTTCATATGATAGTGAATCATGTCTTTCGTGCTCGCACCAAACATATTGAGCTCCATGTTTCTATTGGTGCCCTTATTACCCACTATTTTCCCTCTGCTTTATAGGATATAGAAAAACCCAAATTAAAATACAATTAAACCATTGTCACTTGAAAAAAGCTACATCAACACCCTATTACAGAATTAGTTGCTCAAGTTGGTGTTGGGATGGCCTCCCACCATGTTCATCTTCTCTTCAACTTTTCAAGCAAGCAAGAAGATATTTTCTATTTAATCTAAGCACAAATTTCTTCAAGGCTTAGAGACCTATTTATAGGGTTTAAAACAAACACTATACGCCTTAATAATCCTAGAAAAATCATAATTCAATCTCCCAACTGGATTGGGAGACCTAAAAAAGCTTTCCTTATCAATTTCAGCATCTTTCAAACTTTTCAACACGAGTGCACTCGAGCCAACTTGTGGTGTGCTTGTGCACACTTATGCACATGGGCTAATTTGCGCTCTTATATTGTGAGACGATTTTGTCATAACCATAGTCTGAATTAGGAAATTTGTATTTCACAATGATTTGTATTATTTTGAGTTAGCATTCTACTACCATTAATTTTACCTCAATCCAATATTTGAACCGAAAGTTATGGTCAAAATATTAAAATGTGTGCTTGGTCTTGTCAAAGTGTGCTTTAATTGCAAAATAAATGGAATTTCTTGTATTTTTATTAAAAACCTGAAAACACTAAAACAAAACAAAATCAAACAAATAACAGTGATAAGAAACTAAGATGTCCAAGTTAAAAAGCTTGAATGTGCAACATTCAGCACTTATCATACCCCCAAACTTTCATATTGCTAGTCCCTTAGCAATATAAAATAGGAAATAAATTGAAAAACAAAACAAAACAAAAAAGTAAACTATTTTATTCTTTCGTGAGATATATGATTGCATTTAGCATATGCGACAAACCTTTTAAACTTCTAGGCATCCCTAAAGTATGAGTGAAGTCTCTTGAGGGTTTAACAAGAATGATACCCGCAAACATTGTCAGCATTATGTTATTCATAAGAATGAAGCATCACATAAAAAATAGTTCTCATTCATTGGCAAGCTTAAAAAGATAAACTCTATCTTCAAAATTCTAGGAAATCACAAGTCAAGTAACTTACAAATAGCATTTTTGAAATACAACAAGCTCCAATTAGTGCAAAGTGAACTAACACAAAATCACAAGGGTTCAAAATAATTCCAATATAAATGAATCAACATCTCAGAATTTATTGGACTTCCTATCACAAGAAACAACCAAGGCATGTATTTTTTTTCTCTGCTAGCTATGCAATGCTTAGCTACCTTAAGCTTTTCTAATTGACCATGTATTGAGTGTTAGGCCAATGACTCCCAAACCAAATGGTTTTAGGCATTAGGTGTAAAGACACCCTTAAGGACTTACTAACTTGAGTAAAAAAGGCTACGAAGCTAAGCTTGCCATATTATCAATCAAACCAAACTTTTTACTTTTTGAAGCGAAAACTCTGATAAGTGCCAAATATTGCATATTTGAGTCCCTAATTTGCATCCGTTAGAGCATTCCCAATGGAGGAACCAATTGGTACTTTTATCTAAAATGACTAATCAAATTTGTAAAAAACCCCCCACATTGGATTAGCAAAAAAAAAATGCAAAACAGATATTTTATTAGATTAGCTAAAAAAAAAAAGACACATGTAGCGGCACTTTTCTTAGGAGCCATTTCATTTTTTTTAGTGTTTCTCTTACCTATTTTCTCCTTTCCCAAAATTTTCTCATTGTTAAAAAAATTAAAAAAATAATATTTAAATGATATAGATAAAAATGTAACTAATCGGATGTAAGAAGCATTCAAAAATTCATTAGCTAAATTAGATAAAGTGAATTTTGATGAGTCATTTTGCATAAAATTTTGTGTCCTCCATTAGGAATGCTCTTAATCCTTTACTTTTATTATAATCTAGTGTTTTGCAATTTTAGTATTTTGCAAGTTGCTAAGGAAAAACTGCGAACTTAATGTGATAAATGCAAAAGTATGAAAAAAAGGCTACCAAGGAAAAACGGATCGAGCACCCAAACTCTAGGCTCGAGTGCATCTGCGCTTGAGCCTAGCGAACTGACACTCGAGCACATAAGTGCTCGAGCATAGACTATCAGCGCACAAGTGCCTAAGTCGTAGGAAGAACCCCATGAGCACGAGTGCGCTCAAGTGCACTTAGCTAGCGCTTGAGCGCATGCACTTATCAGACCAATGCCGATTTTTGGGAGAAACCCTAGGAAAAGGGCGCTGGAGACATATGACGAAAAGAGGGACTCTAGCATGCTCTTTAGCTTAATCTTTTCCTTTATGTTTAGTATTTTTGTTTGTAGGATTTATCATGTGTAGGTAATTTCTCAACTAAGGTTGAGAATGAAACCTCACCAATGCGTAGCAACCATATTTTCATGTAAGTTGATTTTTTCGAATTTTTTATTTTTGATGTTTTAAATGTTCTACTTCAATTAAATTATTGAGATGATTCTTAAATACGAGTTCCATCATGTTTTTCTCATGATTTGGAATAGTTTCTATTAATTGATTTGCTTGGATTTAAATTGTCAAAGTATTGGATATCCGTAGTGATTTGTTTTACGAAAATACATTGGATTATTTGGTTTAAATTGGGTATCCACTATGATTTGCTTTGAAAACAGATGCATTTGATAATTTGGTTTGAATTGGGTATTCATTGTGATTGTACAATAAACAGACACATTGGATGTTTTAATTTAATCTTTTAAGCAAAGTAGAACATGCATAAGATTTTTATTGCCCACAACAATCTTGATTAAAATCAAGAGTGTTATGTAGAGAATTTCGGATGTGTGGATGATCATAAGGATATGTTGGTATGATTTGGTGGGTGTGGATTCCAAAACCTTAGTCCTTTGTCATTTGATAAATTTGATTTTTCAACCGACACTCGTCGGTTTCCCATATCTGTAGCGCATGGTTCATCAGGATGCCCATTTCTCTTCATTTCCTCCTTTAATACTCGGATACAAATTTCTTCCTACTTGAGATGGAGGATTTTTTTTATACTTGGGTTACTAATGTATGGGGAGCCACAAGTTCTTGGGTCCGGCTGAATCCCTCTGTTGAGTTCAGAACATCTCATATAATAATATTAGGGTGAGTAAATTCTTCTCCATGACCAAAACCATTTCGCCTAGACCAGATTTTTCGTGTTGTGCGTATGAAAGTGGTGAGAGTATCCTTTCCATGTTTCAATAAAACATTCTCCGCCACTTGCAAAAATTTTGGTCCATCGTGAGAAAATTTCTGGAGCATTCGTGTGCTTGCTCTCCACACATCTCTTGCAAAAGGACAATCGTACAAAAATATGAAAAATAGTTTCAGCTCCTATACAACAAATTGGTCATAGAGGATCGGATACTACATTTCTCCTCAGAAGGTTATCTTTTGTAGGGAGGAGACTATGACATACCATCCACATTAAGTTTTTCTCTGTATTTGTCAAAGGAAGCTTCCACAGTGTTCTCCATACCACATTACCAGCAATCCTCACAAAGCTTTCCGAGTTCATGTTTGTATCCAATTCCTTCGCTAGATGGTAGGCACTTTTCACAGAGAAAGTCCTTGTGTTAGTGCATCACCAAATCTAGACATCTGTAAGCAAGCCATGGTTCCACCATCCAGTCTCTTGGTTAATGAGTTCACTAACTCTAGCAGAGGTATAAAGAATTCTTGGTGGGGATTGGATTGTGTACATGGTTGGGATTGGCACCCACTTCTCCCCCCAAATTCTAACTCAATGTCTGTTACCAATTCTCCACATTAAATCGTCAATGAGCAAATCCTAAGCCCCAAAAATACTATGCCATACAAATAAGGGTTTTGAGCCCAAGTTCGCCTCTTGAAAAGAAGACCCCGGGTAATATTTTGCTTTTAAGATTTGAGCTATCAAACTATTAGGGGATTGAATGAGTCTCCAACCCTATTTAGCCAACAAAGCTTTATTGAAGCACAATAAGTCTCTAAATCCCATACCACCTATATTCTTTGACAGCCCCATTCGATTCCAACTCATCCAAGGGGCTCACTATCTCTTTGACCCCACCAAAATTTTTGCATTAGAGAGTTAATCTCCCTACACAACCTCTTTGGGAGCAAAAAGACACCTATGCTATACGTGGGTATAGCCTAAATAAACACCTTTAATAAAATCTCCTTCCCCGTCTGAGACAGGAATTGCAATTTCCAATCCTACAATTTTTTTCCAAATCCTGTCTTTTATATCTTGGAAAGCTTTATTTCTGGATTTCCCCACCAAAGCTAAGAGTCCTAAATACTTATCATAACTTTGTGTAGCTGGGTGATGTATTTTTTTAAGCAAAAATATCAATTATAAAATTTACCACTCGCAATAGGACGAATCCTTGTAGGATAAGGCTATAGAGAAGGTGTCGAACCTCAGGGATAAACTAAAAATCTAGAAATTAAATACAATCAAACCATTGAGCTTGGATAGGGTTACATCAATACCCCAAGAAGGGTTTTAGCCACTCATGACTCTACTAAGTTCTAAAGATTATTTTCTAAATTTAACTCTAGGTAGCCGTGTGTCTTTTTTACAAGTTTAGAGGCCTATTTATAGGGATTGGGTAAACCCTAGAAGCCTTGGGAACCCTAGAAAAATCATAGGTTAGTCCCTGGGGAATTGAAAATCTAATTCCAAGCTAGAAAAAGTAAATTCGCGCATTTTGAAGCTATGTGCACTCGAGCCCAAGGTGTGCACTCGAGCGCATGTGTGCACGAGCTTAGGCAAGTATGCACTCGAGCGTTGGTTCGCTCGAGCGAAGGTGGGCTCGAGTCCAAATGTTGTGTGCTTGATCCTAGGCCTTCAAGGTGCTCCCAAAATGTCCTTTTAAGCCTAATTTCCAATAGAATTATTGCATTTATTAAATAAAACTTGAAACACAAAAACAAAACAAAAATCAAACAAATAACAATGCTATGGAATTAACATATGCAAGTTAAGGGGCTTGAATGTGCAACATTCAACACTCATCAGTGGGATCCTCGCCACCTCAATAATTTCATTTTTAACTTCAATTGTAGTGTTGCAGCTAAAGAAATGGAGGTCTTTTCTTTGTTTAACTTCGGTCCTGATGCCCCATCATTGGTACTTAGGATTGATACGGTATCTTTTGTGACAAAAAATATCAATTATAATAATTACCACTAGCAATAGTATGAATCCCGTATGATAGGGCTATATTGAGGGTGTCGAACTTCAAGGACTGCAGGGGTTTGGTTATCAAATTTAAATGATTAAATTTAACTCAATAAAAAGCCAATTAATTGATTTGTGTTAATTTAAAGTGCATAAAATAAATGTAAAAAGAGAGTGAATATATGATAGAGAGAGTAGGGTATTGCCTTCACCACTATCCGCACATCAATGGTAAACTATATTCAATTCTAGAAATTCATTCTATGCATGTTATAAATAAACAAGAAAATACCTTATTAAAGAATGATAATAATTCATCTTTGGTTGGCACAAATCGTCCACCTAACCACTAAGATGCGGTACAACCCATCTTCCCTAAATATAAATTATTTCATTCTTTAATAAGTTTCATACAATCAATGGAATAGCATAACCCATCTTGGTTGGCATGGATTGTCTACCTAGATTACACTAAACTATGGTGTAGTACGATCCATCTTTCCTAGGTATGGCCTATCTAATCCTATTGATCATATGTCGATAAAAAACCATTGTATAACCATCAATCTTATGATCATAGAAAATAAAAATGATTTGAGTTCAATAAAAGTAAAAGACTTTCTAAGACAAGATAAGAATTTCACTAATATTGACTTGTAAATTAAGAACAATTGCATTTAATATTAAGAACATAAATCAATGGTTGCAATTCTCATAGTTATACAATCAACATGCATAAATTGAAAAACTAGAAATCAAATACAATCAAATTATTGTGCTCGGAAAGAGTTACATCACTACCCCCACAAAGGGTTTTAGCCACTCTTGATCTTCTAAGCTCCAAAGACAATTTTCTAATTTTTAGCTCTTGAAAGCGGTGTCTTTTTACAAGTTAAAAGGCATATTTATAGGGACTAGGAAAACCCTAGAAGCTCTAGAAACCTTAAAAAAATCGTAGGTCAGTCTCCTGGTCCAATTGGCAAACCGAAAACCAAGTCCAAGTTGTTAAAAGGGCTCATGCCGTATTCTGCACACCCGAGTGCGCTCGAGCCTAAGGATATGTGCTCAAGCACAGTTGTGCTCGAGCTTAGTTGGTGTCTAAGTGGAGAAGTGCACTCGATCCTAGACTACATGCACTCGAGCGCATGCACACTAGATCCCAAGTGCAGTTGCGCTCAATCTTGGTACCAAAATGTCTCCAATTTCTGCCTTTTAAGCCCAATTTCTAAGGGAATTCTTGCATTTGACCAATAAAGACCTGAAACACAAAAACAAAACAAAATCAAACAAATAACAATGTTAAGGAGTTAACATATACAAGTTAAAGGGCTTGAATATGCAACATTCAGCGCTTATCACACCCTCAAACTTACCTATTGCTAGTCCCTTAGCAATACAAAACAGAAAACACACTGAAAAACAAAAAGATAAATCCAGCTTTCTTAGGATGTATGATTGCATTTAGCATATGCAACAAGCCTTTTAAATCCCTAGAAATTTCCTAGAGGACGAGTGAAGTCTCGTGGGGATTTTCCAGGAATGATACCCACAAACTTTTTACACCCATATTATTCCCAAAAATGCAACATTATAAAAATCAGGGTTCTCGTTCATTAGCAAGCTTAACCAAACAAACATCATCTTCACAATTTTCAGGGAATTACAAATCAAGCTACAAACATGGCATCATGAGATATCACAAGATTTAACTAATGTAAGTGAACACATAGTCATAGGACTTCAAAAACTAATCTCAATCATGCACAACTCAACACTTAGAATTCATTAGACTACCCATCGGATGCAATAACCAAGGTTTTTTTTTTCTTGTCGTGCTTAGCTCCCTTAAGCTTTCAAATTGACCCATTTATCGAGCATTAAGCCAATGGCTCCCAAACCAAAAGGTTTCAGGGCATTAGGTGTAAAGACACCCCTAACGACCTACTAACTTGAGTTAAAAAGGCTATGAAGCTTAGCTAACTATGTCAAACTTCTCAATTTTTGACTTAAACACTCATTGCTTAATGAGGCAACAAGTCTAGTTACTCTGTGGAAAGCTCAAAATGATCAATTTTTTTTTTACCCAAGGTTATCTCTCCAATAAGCTACCCAATTGCATCCAAACTATTAACAACAAACATGACTGATCACTGATTTTGTACCACACAAACTAAGTGCTTTTGTGGATGTGAATCAAATTGAACATGTAATATCTCATGCTCCCAAAGAGAGTAACAGAAATTAAATACCCTAATCAAGTGATCATGTGTTCATCATGTTAAGCTCATCAATGAAATGCAAACCATAATTTAAAATTAGCTACATACTTAGGAAAAACATGTGTACCCAAACCCCCAAACTTGAATTACACAATGTCCTCACTGTGTTGATACAAAAAATAAAGCAATGCAAGGGATAGGAGTACCTGACCAGTCACTGTGGTGCTGAAGAAGATGCCCCCAAAGCAGGAGACAATTATGCTAAGATGGATCGCAACACGACTTGTTGTGCCCCAAACCGTTCATCTACCAAGAGCTTATCCTCCCGGGCCTCCTTCCGCTTATTAGCAAGCTCAAATCAAATGTCCTCCAACTCCTTCTGGATGGCTTGATAATGTGAGACACCCAAGGTGACCGTCTCTTCCTCCTCTACCACTTCTTCATTTGCCGCTTCTTCTTCTGCCACTAGCTCATCCATGTCCATCAGCTCTGCACCATCTACGACTCTCTCTACGCCAGCTGCCCGCAGTCAACGTTCCCATGGCATATGTGAATAGCTTTGGTTCCACTGAATTATGCCAAACTACAGATGATCAAAGATAGGCCCATTTGTAGGTGTACCCTTAATGCCCCAAGTCTAGCAGAGATGGGTGATCAAGAACGAAAAAGGAATTCCCCTATGAAGATGAACCCTTAGTGCAACGCACAATCACCCCGTCCCAGAACTTGTACATTTTGTCCCAAATGAGCTGAGGAATGGAATACCAAAACCCTTTCTAAAAGGCATAAAGAGCAAAGAGGAAGGGGTCTCGCCTCTGAGTTTTGTGTCCAAATGGACACACATTGCACTGCAAAATGAAGTCTATGATAAGTGCCAAAATATTCATATTTTAGCCCCTAATTTAATTTGTTAATTTCTTTGTTTTGGTTATTTTGTTCGATTTTATTTCCTTTTAGTGTTTTCTGTGTTTTTGTAGGTCATGGAAGAAAAGAAAGTGTTTTTGGAAAAGATCCAAGCTTAATGGAAAATTGGGAAGACATAGAAGATATGATCAAGTTTAACCAAATAAAGGAAATGATTAAATCGGAATTTCTTAAATTGGAGTCAAAATTGGATTTGATTTAATTTTGGATTCTGCACATGTCTCGATATTTTGATCATAAAATTCAACTTAGTTATTGGATTGAGGTGATTCTAGCTGCATTGGAAAGCTAACTTAAAATTATACAAATCAATGTGAAATAGTATTTTCCTAATTCGGAAGTGTGTTATGCCAAAATTGCCCTGAAATAAAAGAACGCAAATTTTGACGAATCCTATTCCGATCTGTACTAGAATTGTCTCCTAATTTGACTAGGAGACAGAATTTCGAATTTCCTAAGATTACTAGGGCTTCTAGGACTCTCCTAAGCCCTATAAATAGACCTCTAAGCCTCACAATTCAAAGGGAAATTTCAAATACAACTCTTGGGGAGAGGAATTGGGGGCTACTTCTAAGAGCTGTTTTCGGTTCTTTCTTTATTTTCCCTTTTCTTTATAGTTTTATTTTAATTATGTGTAACTAAATAATTTTGTGGGGCTAGATTGAAGCCCTAATTATGTTTATTTAATATTTTAATATTGGGGCCTTTGTGATAATCATATTGCGATACCTAACTTGATTATTTCCTACTTAACTGAATTCCTCATATGTGTGTGATTGGCCATATGCATGTGATATGGACTAGTTATTTAGGTCAATTTGAATGACCGAGTCCTAGGCTTAATAGAATAACAAATGAACCTCGTCATGGGTTCTTGGGGTAATCAACATAAGGAACCGGAGTATACACCCATGCCCTAGGCCTTGTGTGTTTGTCAATTTCCATAGATTTATGTTTTTTTAAAGAATAACTTAGTATACACCCATGTTAAATCCTTTAAGAAAGAAAAGAGTTAGAGTATATACCCATGTGTAATTCATTGCTTAGGAAAATCTATAACTTAAGGAGTATACACCCATGCCCTTAGGTCGGCAAACATTAAGTAGTCATAATATGATTGGACTATTGGCATATTGATATATTAATTTAGCATGATTAGTGGTAGATATCAAAGCCCTACATTTTAATTTATCTTTATTTCTTTTTGTAATATCAATTTAGTGTAAAAGTTGGTATTTTAATTTAGAAACTAAATTCTAAGCAAAATTACAATCCTCATGGAAATGATCTCATATTTGCCTGCGATACTACTATTTTGATCTTGTGCACTTGTGAGTAAAACGTACAAATATTACCTATCAATTTAGGTAGTATTTGGCACAACAGTCCATAAGCTTTGGATGGCAGAAGAACCTTGCTAGTGTAGTTGCGGAGATTGTCAGTGTAACGGCCATGGCATATGTCATCCACAATGTGCTGCAAGGGTCAGTGTACTGAAAGGTGCCATCCCGAGTCAAAATATCCAACATGCACTCAAGGGAACATTGAAGAGCAACAGAAATGTCGATGGTGATCAACTCAATGTCAACGCCAGTCACAGATGAAGATAGGATGCCTACCGAGTACAGTCAAGTGTAAGATTTTGGTAAAATTCCTGGACCAGGTTCTCATAAGCGATAGGGTTGACTGGCTAGATTAGGGCTGTGAGACCATAGCGCTTGCATTCTTTTACCGCCCACTTGGTGGCCTTGAGATCTTTAAGTGCAATTTCAACCACAAAGGAGGTCTCTAAGTTGAGCTTTCTCAGCTTCCCATGGGGCTATGATGAATTGGCCTGAATCCCAGAAGTGGTGTCCTAGGCTGAGGAAGACCGAGAAGAAGAAACTCGAGCTCTAGGTATAGTGTAGACTAGTTCAAGCCTTTTGTCAAGCACCTAGTGTGCACTTTCAAAACCAAAGGGTGCAAAACCACTTTCAAATGCTACCCAACCCCCTGCAAAACAAATAAATACCAACACAGAGGTAGTCCATGTGGAGAGAGGCACCCACAAACTGTGTTTTCACAAGACAATATGGGGGAAATGGGCAATGGGGGAGATGGGTTGTGGAAAACAAAAAAAAAAAATATATATATATATATATATATATAGGAGAAAGGAGATAGAGGAGTGGGGGACTAATGGGGCGGCGTCGTAGGGCGGGCGGCAGAGTGGGGAGGAGTGCACAGTGGTGGGAATGGCTGGAAAGGGGATGTGGGGTGTGTGTAGGGTGATAGTACTTGGGGGAATGGAGTGTTAGGGAAAAGGGTGATGTGACCTAAGAAGGTCACGTGAGGCCCCTAAACAACTGCGCTCAAGCGCACAAAAAGTATGCTCGATCGTACTTGTGCAGAGACGTGCTCAATGTGGTGGTGTGCTTGTGCGCAAAAGGGGGCACAACGGGAGTGCACTCGAGCGCACAGCAAGGTGCGCTTGATCGCACTCATGCAAGTGTGTGGGTGCAAGTGTTGGGTATCTAAACTAGAGCCTACAGGAGTGAGCTCGAGCACAGGCATGTGTCTAGGGTCAAGCACACTGTATGTGTAACGACTTCGATGGGCAAATCAATTAACTAGTAATTGATCCCATGGCTCACCTCCCATCCCTATCCCTCTCGGGACAAGACTCATGGATTTCAACCTTTCTCATCTTAACGAGAAAGTTACAGCGAAAGACTTTACTAAGACTACTGGAATTAGAGATTAAAAACTTAATATTCACAAACATGCACCAAAGAAAATATAACATCATCATCAACATCATAGCATAGATAGTCGTCAAAATGTAATGGTCATCAGACCATCATCAAGTAGGGATACAAACCATAAGATAATATTGAACATTGTTCTCAGAAAAGCTCAACAGATCAAAGCCTAGATCTAAGCTTAAGCAAGGATAATTAGATCTGGATCTCGATCATGTCTGCACGGGCAGTTCCTCCATACTCCCACATAGTCCTTAACCAAATAAGATTCATATCCTCAAAAATCACGCAGATCAAGTCCTATGCTATAACCCAAGTTGGCTTTTGCGGCATCCTTGCCTAGAATAGCTAAATTGCGCAAATATACATAATGATGGGGAAGAACATAAATAAAAGAGAATAAGTCTAAGACTTTGTGATTCTTAACACAAATAATGCCCGTGCCAGTTTGATAATAAACTCTAATATTCTTGCAAAGCAAATACCAGTTTCATCATGACAATTTATATTATGAATGATATAGATATATAATATATGCATATGATACAGAGTAATGATCGGTGCCTAAAAGTGCTTATTTTGACCCCTTAATTATATTCGTTAGGCCTTTAGCATTGTTAATATCTAATTATTTTTAGTGTTTTTAGTATTTTGTGTTGTGCAGGACATTGCATTAAAACATGGCTAGCAAAGGGCAAAGTGTACTTAAAGAGAAGAAGCTGATTCTGCCCAAGTGCATTCGCACGCACGCATGGCGCAGCACGGACGCGCGCAGCAACCACGGTCGAACGCATGCCCAGCCGGCCCTAGCGGTTATCTGCGTTCACGCAAGGACCTGCGTTCAGCACGCGCCAATCAGCCCTAGCCGCCATAGCAGTTATTTGCGATCGAACGCACGCCGTGCGTTCGACCACAAATAACTGGTGCGTTCGAACGCAGGTAGTGCATTCGAACGCAATCCAGTGACCTGCTAGCCTATAAATAGGACCTCGTGTATTCTTTTGTTTTTCACGTTTGGGAGGCACCCCTAGGGCCTCAAGCCCTCTGTTTTTCACTGTAAATCCCTCCTAAATTGTCATTTATATATTTTATGTTTAATTTTATGTTTAATTAGTCTCTTTGTCCCTTCACTTGAATTTATTTATTTATATTTATGTTTAGTTCGTATTATTCTGTCATTTAAGATTTATGTTTATTCGTTTCAATACATTTTAGTGACAAAAGTGTGTTGATTGTTGTCGATAAATCGCTAAACGTCAAAGACACGCTGTAACCGGAGATACATCGGATATTCATCTTCGGACCATTATCCGTTGTGACCTCTTGTAACAGTGTTTGCCTCGAGTAGTTCGACAAGATTTGTGTAGCAACAATAGGATACGCATATGTGCTTTATCGATAGACGGAAATATGAACAATGCAATTAGCAAATAGAATATGCCTTGTAGCATAAATGTTAAATACATATGAGCTAAGCATGTTTATATTTTAGATTAATTTACTGTGAGGTGGATTAGAGACTATAGTTATTTTTATTTCTTTATTTTAATGCTTTTTAGCTTAGTTTTATTTTATGCACGCCACCTATTCGATATTGGAACTAGGTTAAGATAAGTTTAATTTAAGCACTTTAAAATTGGTTTTTAACAAACACGATTCTCTGTGGGTTCGACCTCGCACTTGCACAGCCACATTACTACAATCGACTCGTGCAATTGGCGAGTACGGTTAAATTTGTACATCAAATTTTGGCGCCGTTGCCGGAGAATCGGTATTTTGTTAAAATTGATTTTTCTTGCTTAGATTAATTTTATCTTTCTACTAGTTATTTTAATTGTGCAATTATTTTATTTTGTTTCGTGCTTTTGTATAGATAAAATCCAAAAAAATTTAAAAATTTAAAAACAAAAAAATTTTAGCGTTTTTGTTTACTTTTTTAGTTTCGTTCGATTCTGGAAAATCAGCGCGGCGATGCGTGAACGCAGTCTTGCGGTGAGCCACGCTCACGTTATTCCGCGCTGACGCGAATCACGCCTCTGCGTGTGAGCAAGTGACAGAGACTCGGGCATTTCTGCGTTAACGCGACCTGTTCGACGCACTTGCAAACCCATATCTTGCTTTCTGCGTGAGCGAGTAGTGTCCTGTTTTCTTTTTTAGTTATTTTATTTAATTATTGCTTTGCCTATTATTATTTATTTATTTTTAGATTTGTTTAGTTTAATTTTATTAGCTTTTTAGTTTTGTTTTAATTTCTGTTGAGTTGCTGGAAAATCGCGCCGACATGCGATCGAACAGGTATTGGCCTAACGACTTGTGCCTATTCCAAAGACAATGCTACTTCTCAAACCGACACGCCTCTGCGTCGACGCAAGCTCTGTTCCAGTACGCGCGGTTGCGTTCGAACGCGCCTCTTGCATTCAACACACCGCAGCCTGCCACATTTTGTGCATCTGTCATGAAACGAATGCGACTTGCTCGCGCATGCTAGCAGCATACCCGAGGCGTGTATGTGATCTGTTTTCATTTTTTATTATTATTATTAGTTTTAATTATTTATTATCCCTGTTTTTATTTGTTGTTTTTAGTTTTTGTTAGATTAAATTTATTTTTATTTGTTTGATTAGTTTAATATGTTGTTAGTTTAAATTAGTTTATTGTTAATTAGTTTAATATTTTGTTAGTTTATTTATTAATTTGTTTAGTTTATTTTTATTAGTTGTAGTATTTTTATTTTTCTTAATTGATATTGTTTCATGTGGGATATTTTGAACTATTTGGGTGAAGCATGTGTCTTCCGTTTAATATTTATGATGTTTCCCCTATCACTTTGCACCCACATGAACCATGTTCACACTGCTCCAGCCATCACCATAGTTTAGGTGATTGTCCACACTGGGGACAATTTCCTAATTTTTTTTCAAATGAGCAGTTGAACACCAATTTCTCCAGCCCTGGGTTTGAATCAAATTCAAATTTTTATTACCCAGACTGGAGCAACTATTTTTTTATTTTTTTACCGCTTTTTGATTTATTTTCTTTTTGTTATTTTATTTTTCTGTATATATTTTATGTGTTTCAGTTTCTAACAGCAATTAACCTTTGATGTTTGATCTTTGAGAAGAAAAGATTGCTGTTAGTTTTTGACAGGTGTTTGATGTTTAAGTTTGGGGGACGCCTTGGACTTTGCACATCGTGGTTCCTCATCCCACTGTAATGTATTTCTTGCCACATTTGGGACAATGTGTCATTTAAGTTTGGGGGTGTGGACAAACATTCTGTCTGTCTTTTTGTTTGTTTTTTTTATTTGTTTTTTTTGTTTTTGCATGTATATATTTGATTTTGCCATGTATATAAAATTTTTTTCTTTTTGTTTGTTACTATGTTGTTGATTGGTCATGACTTACATCGTAACTGTGGATTGCATGTCATTGGTTTGTTTAACTTGTTTGAACATGGCCTATCATTAGAAATCAGTTTTGATTCATGTGTTGGATTAGAGAGACTCCACTTGTTTGATTGATAGTTCACATGCACACTAGCAGTAGGGTCTGTGAGGTTTGAGATTTGACTTTGAAGTGTGTGTCTTGAAATTTTTAGGTTTTTGCGATGTGATGATGAAAACCTTGGCTTTAATAAAAAAAAAAAAAAAATCAAAATCATAATAAAGTGAATTTTTCATTGAGTAACCGGACCTCTTGCCTGGCCAAGCAATGAGTGTTCGCATCAAAAGATGAGAAATTGCTGTTAAAAATTGTATGGCTAGTTAGGCTTCGTAACTCTTTTTGACTTGAGTAATTAAGCCCTTAGGGATGTCTCTACATCTAGTGCCCTAAAACCGCCTGGTTTGGGAGTCACTGGCCCAACGCTCGTTACATAGGTCATTTAGAAGTTTAAGGAAGTCAACATTGCACAGCCTACACAAAAAATTGCATCTTTCAATTTAAGCCTTGGTTGTATTTATCACATTGTTTTTCCTTTGAATTTTGGGATACACGTCTTTGGAGAGTAATTGAAACCTCATGATCTTATTGTTAGTTCACTTTGCACATTATGGAGCACGTG
The DNA here is from genome assembly GCA_013348765.1 of Carpinus viminea. Taxonomy (NCBI): domain Eukaryota; kingdom Viridiplantae; phylum Streptophyta; class Magnoliopsida; order Fagales; family Betulaceae; genus Carpinus; species Carpinus viminea. The sequence continues at coordinate 25,154,810 of CP054670.1, read as the reverse complement.
TTGTCTCAATTTTTCAACCTTGAATGAAATGATGTTTGGATGCACGATGATGTGGTTCATATGTTTAACATGTTAAATCTACTAATGATGTATGAACCATGTGTTTGTGTGAAGGGCTTTGTCCGATTAAAACATAGTACCAATAATTGTTTGTGGGTGTCATTCTGAAAAACCCTCGAGACTTCACTCGTCCTCTAGGGAACTCCTAGAGGTTTAAAAGGCTTGTTGCATGCTCAATGCAATCGTTCTCCCACAGCGGACTTATGTTTTTATTGTGTTTTCTTTTGTTTTGCTAAGGGACTAGCAAAATGTAAGTTTAATTTTGATCGGTGCCTAAAAGTGCTTATTTTGACCCCTTAATTTATATTCGTTAGGCCTTTAGCATTGTTAATATCTAATTATTTTTAGTGTTTTTAGTATTTTGTGTTGTGCAGGACATTGCATTAAAACATAGCAAAGGCAAAGTGTACTTAAAGAGAAGAAGTCGATTCTGCCTGCGTTCGAACGCACGACGCATGGCGAAGCAGACGGCAGCAACCACGGTCGAGCATGCCCAACGGCCCTAAGCGGTTATCTGCGTTGAGCAAAGGGACCTGCGTTGACGCACGCCTAGCCCTAGCCGCCCTAACATACAAGTTATTTGCGATCGAGCGCCGATGCGTTACCACATAATCGATGCGTTCAACGCAGTAGTGAATTCGACGCAATCCGATGACCTGCTAGCCTATAAAGGACCTCGTGTATTCTTTTGTTTTTCACGTTTGGGAGGCGCCCTAGGGCCTCAAGCCTCTCTGTTTTTCATTGTAAATCCTCTAAATTGTCATTTATATATTTTATGTTTAATTTTGTGTTTAATTAGTCTCTTTGTCCCTTCACTTGAATTTATTTATTTATATTTATGTTTAGTTCGTATTATTCTGTCATTTAAGATTTATGTTTATTCGTTTCAATACATTTTAGTGACAAAAGTGTGTTGATTGTTGTTTATAAATCGCCAAACGTCAAGACTTTGCGAGATACATCGGATATTAGTCTTGGACCATTATCCGTTGTGACCTCTTGTAATATGTTTGCCTCGAGTAGTTCGACAAGATTTGTGTAGCAACAATAGGATACATATGTGCTTTTATCGATAGACTGAAATATGAACAATGCAATTAGCAAATAGAATATGCCTTGTAGCATAAATGTTAAATACATATGAGCTAAGCATGTTTATATTTTAGATTAATTTACTGTGAGGTGGATTAGAGACTATAGTTATTTTATTTCTTTATTTTAATGCTTTTTAGCTTAGTTTTATTTTATGCACGCCACCTGTTCGATATTGGAACTAGGTTAAGATAAGTTTAATTTAAGCACTTTAAAATTGGTTTTTAACAAACACGATTCTCTGTGGGTTCGACCTCGCACTTGCACAGCCACATTACTACAATCGACTCGTGCAATTGGCGAGTACAGTTAAATTTGTACATCAAGTAACAATGATAGTTCAACAATATGGTCTACCTGAGATATTACACGTTCTCAATAGAATTGGTGTTGTCCCAAAGGACTTGTAGTACTATACTGGTAGTGGTAGAGCCACATGTGGACTAGGGGGAGCCATAGCTCACCCAAGAAGTTAAAAAAAAAAACAAAACAAAACAAAAAACAAAAAAATTATGAGGCCTTCAGAAATTTTGTATGGACAAGAGGAGCCACGATCCCCAAGAAATTTATATGGACCAGGGAGATCTTGACACATCCTTCACGTGAAGACAGGATCCATCCTGTCAAACAACACCTAGAGGAATTCAGAGAGAAAAGCTCCACCCACCAATTCTGCAACCATGTTCTCTGCTTTGGAAAGCTAAGCAAATGAAGGATTTGTGAAGAAGGGAAGACTGGTGGAAGAGACAGCTATCAACAAAGCTGCAGAAGTAGAGAGAAAACTATTTGTGTTTTGTTCTTGCAAGATATAAAGGCGTGCTGACTAGAACAGAGCACATGACTTGAGCTTAGGGGCAGGAGAAGCTGCTGCAATGGTGGACCCAATTCTGGGAGACCTCCAAGATAAACTTGACTCAAATGAGATAATGATAAGTCATAGCACCATCGGTTACAGGTAATCAAAAGCCAACTCCCAACACTAAACCCAAAACAAAAATACGGTAAAAGTAAACTACAAAATAATAAAAAAATGGGCAAAAAAATGTCATGTTCCTTTGTACCTCGAGCGAAAGCCAAGAAATGGGCTGCAAAAAGAGTTAATCAAAGACAAAAAAATTAAAGGCATACTATCTTATTGATAAATTGATTCGTTTTATTTTACCTTTACCAATGTCTATAGCAACCACTAAACGAGTATTTTCAAAAATGAAAATTGTTAAAACACGACTACGTAACAAAATGAAGAATGATTTTCTTGCAAATAGCTTAGTTCTCTACATTGGAAGGGAAATTGCTGAGAGCTTTGATTTAGATTCGATACTTGATGATTTTGTACTTCTAAAAGACCGTAAAGTGCAATTCTAGACACTTTTTTTTTTTGTATTTCTGTCTTTTTTATGTAGTGCCGACATGTTAAATTTATAATATATCAATTTGAGCACAAATTTATGAATTTTTATAAATATTTTTTGTGATGCATATATTATGTGAATTACCAAATTTTTAAATTAGAGAAAATTTTGTAAGATGCCAAAAAAATTTTTGGCGGCTCCCCCAATATTAAATCTCTGGCTCCACCACTATATGCCGATGCCCCAACCATTGTACGCTATCGTATATAACACTAGTGGAATGACCGAGCCTAACCTTGGGTGGCACACCGCTAATGATGTCAGTCCTGTAGTGACCGCCCATTAAGCTGTACCGGCCGCGAACAACCATTGGATCCAAGGCTCATATAATTCACACATTTGACCATAAAACTATAACATGTATAGTAAGCTCATGGCCACTACACCGCACATACCGGTGTATCATGTCATACAATGCAAATTATCTTATGTGTATTTTACATGCATGTTCTTTTACAAGTCTTACTTTATTAACATATTAGCACAACGTTTTCTCAAAATGCTAGAGTTCATGTAACAAGTATAAACTGTGAGAGTTACAAATATGCATGTTTTCTTGGTACTTAAAATAGTCGTGTAGTACATGAAAAATAACATCAAGCATTATGTGAGTTAAAAACTCACCTGGGTCGAATAATGTCTCCGACAATTCCAAACGATCTGAATTCTCCAAATCTGAGGAAAACCTTCTGTTAGTCATATTCCTACTAAAACAACTCTAGAATAAGGAAAATAGGAGCTATAGGATGGCTTGGTGAAAATAAAGTCCCCTGTACACTCTGGACCATACAACCGAGCTCAAGGCCGTATGTCCACTGTGACACCTATCTCAAAACAAAATCGTACGTTCCCCTAAACTGGTTCCTAAGGTTACCAAAAGGCTTTCTAAGATTACCTATCTCAAAACAAAATCTCCATGCAAGAGGAAATATGCCCAACAAGAATTAAATGCTAACTCATGCTTAAACCAATAATAAGGGCAACAATTTAACTAGAAGCTACAAACTACAACTAATATGAAAGCACAGTTAGGCTTAAGAGCATTACCTCCTTGAAGCGAAACTTCAAAAACCTCCACTCTACTAGTTCTAAACTCACAAATCTCACACAAAACACTCACTCCATGTACTATTTACCAATGGTCCAAAGGCTACTTCATCCGGTACAAATATTCATATTTAAGTAATTTATATTTGTTATACCATGTTATTTTGTCTATTTTATTTCCTTTTGTGTTTTCTGTGTTTTTTGTAGGTCATGGAAGAAAATGAAGCATTTCTAGAAATGTTCCAAGCTTAAAGGGCAAATTGGGAAGATCTAGAAGATGTGGAAAGGATTAAATCGGAATTTATCAAATTGAAGTCAAAATCGGATTAAATTTGGATCCTGAACATGTCTCAGTATTTTGGCCATAACTTTCAGCTCAAATATAGGATTGAGGAGATTCCAACGGCATTGGAAAGCTAACTCAAAATTATACAAATAATTGTGAAATAGCATTTTCCCAATTCGGACCGCCGCAATGTCAAAATCACCCCGCAAGATAGGTGCCCAATTCTGGACGAATCCTTCTCCGATTTGTAATAGGATTGTCTCCTAAATTGACTAGGAGATAGAATTCCGAAATTCCTAGGATTACTAGTGTTTCTAGAACTCTCCTAAAGCCTATAATTAGACCTCTAAGCCTCACAATTAGACAATTTCAGAGAGGAGAATTTGGAGGCTACTTCTAGGACCGGTTTTCGGTTCTTTCTTTTCCTTTTCTTTTTAGTTTTATTTCAATTATGTGTAACTAATTATTTTAGTAGGGCTTGGTTGAAACCCTAATTATGTTTATTTAATATTTCAATATTGGGCCTTTGTGATAATCATATTGTGTTGTAACTTGATTAATGCCTGTTTTATTGAATTCCTCATATGTATGTGATTGACCATTATATGCATGTGGTATGGACTTGTTAGTTAGATCAATTTGGATGACCGAGTCCGGTTTAACATAAGTAACAAAAGTAATCCATGCAGTTCTTGGGTTAATCAACATGGGAAACCGGAGTATACACCATGCCCTAGGTCTCATGTGGTTGTCGGTTTCACAGTTTATATGCTTTCCTAGAGAACAACTTAGTATACACCATCTTTGAATCCTTTAGGAAAGAAAAGAGTTAGAGTATACACCATGCCTAATTCGTTGCTTAGGGAAACCAATAGCTTAAGGAGTATACACCATGCCTTTAGGTTGGCAACCATTAGGTATTCATAATATGATTGGAGCATTGGCATATTGTTATATTATTTGAATATGATTAGTGGTGGATATCAAAGCCCTACACTTTAATTTATCTTTATATATTTTTCATAATATCAATTGCGTGACACTTTTGGTATTTTAATTTAGTTAATTAATTCTAAATAAAATTAACAATCTCCGTGAGATCGATCTCGTACTTTCTGCACTATACTATTGTTTTGATCTTGTGCACTTGCGAGTTAAAACGTACTAAATATTATCTATTAATTTAGGTAGTATTTGGCACAACAATACATCCCTGTACTCTTCATAGAGTATAACGTACTATTTGTCAGCATACATCCAGTGGCCACCCCACATACATCTGCATTAAAAGACAGAGCATACGTCCGCCAACCCTAGCATATGTGTGGTCCAGAAGTCTAATTTTACCAAAATGCCCTTATAACTAATCCTAGTGACCCAAAGTCCAAATTAACCCTATAACTAAGCTCCTTAAGCTTAGTTAATTATTTGGGTCACTACATTCACCCCTCCTTATAAAAATTTCATCTTCGAAATTTTGTAGCCCCAAAACGCAAGAACGAACAATAACATCACCTTAACATCCGAAGTTTTACAAGGTTCGTGCTCAACTTCGTCCTTGGAAAAATCTTATCCCATTCGTTCTCATAGCACCGACTTCCTTCATCCAAGTTTGTAGCAAATCCATTTGCAAGTCACTAAGGGTGCCGTAGTCGATATTACTCACCAAGAGTTCCTTGGCGAATAAGACTTGGACAATTATCCCTACCTCGCTTTCAATTCATCCCTTGTAGCCATTACCCATATTCGCACAAGTGTGTACACACCCCCGCAAACTGACTTGACGAGGAATCCATTCATAAGGATTGATGCAGGGTGGATTGTTGTACCAAAAATAGTATTCGCCAATTGCACGAGTCGTTTGTAATAAAGTGGTTGTGCAAGTGTGAATGTCGAACCCACGGAGAATCGCATTTGTGTGAATTAATTCTATGTCTAAACTAATATTATCTTAACCTAATCCCAAAATCAAACAGGTAACGTGTGTAAAAATAAACTAGATTAAATGCATAAAGAAATAAAAATAACTAAGGTCCCTAATCCACCTCACCACAAATTAATTAACATATAAACATGCTTAGCTCATACTCAATAACAACTGTGCTACTAGGCATACTCTAAGCGCTAACACATTGTTCATATTTCCGTCTATCGATAAAGCACATATGCATATCCTATTGTTGCTACAAAATCTTGTCGAACTAATCGATACAAACACTGTTTTAAGAGGTCACAACGAATATTGGTCCGAAGATGAATCATCCGATGTATCTCCAGTTGCAACGAATGTTGACGTTTAACGATTTGTAAACAACAATCAACATACTTTTATCACTAAAATGTATTGAAATTGATATACATAAATTAAACGACAGAATAATACGAACTAAACATGAATATATATAAACAAATCTGTAGTGAAGGGAATAAGAGACTAAATAAAAGCAAAATAAAATATTAAATAAATAAATGACAATTTAGAAGGGTTTTACGGTGGAAAACAGAGGGTTTGAGGCCCTAGGGGCGCCTCCCAACGTGGAAAACACAAAAGTACAAAAGGTCCTATTTATAAGCAAAATAAATCATGTTGCCAGGTCAGGGGTGCGTTTGATCGCAAGTGGTGCGATCGATCGTAGTCCAGCATGCGTCCGATCTTAGGCACTACGTTCGACCGCAAATGCCATCACAGTGCCGTGTGTGTGTTCAATCGTAGGCGTTTGAGTTCGACCACACTGCGTTTGATTGCACAGTATGCGATCGATCGCAAAATAACCACTCTAAATTCCCACGACACAAGTGAGTTAGCAATGGCGGCTAAGGTGACCCGGACTTCACTGCTGACATGGCTCGCATTCGATCGTGGCTTCTGCGTTCGAACACAGTGTGCTCGATTGCACCAAGTGCAATCGATCGCACTGACAGGGGCTAAACTTCCACTTTGCTTAATTCCGCCCCTTCAAACCACAATTCTCACCAAGGACCTACAACACACTATAACACTAAAATAACACAAAACATTAGATATTAACACAGCTAAAAGCCTAACAAACATAACTTAAGGAGGGTCCAATATACAATATTTGACACCAATCAAATACCCCCAAACTTACATTTTGCTAGTCCCTTAGCAAAACAAAACTGAAAACACAAATAAAAACAAGAAACATAAATCCATTTTCGTGGGAGAAACGATTGCATTTAGCGTATGCAACAAGCCTTTTAAACCCCTAGGCATCCCTAGTGGACGAGTGAAGTCTCGTGAGGGTTTTCCAGGAATGACACCCACAAACAATTATTGACACTATGTTATTAATTAGACAAAGCCTTTCACACAAACACATGGTTCATACATCATTAGCAAATTTAACATGTTTTAAACATACGAACCACATCATCAAGGCATCCAAACATCCTTTCACCCAAGGTTGGAAAATTGAGACAATACATGCTCCAAAAAGTGCAAAGTGAACAAGATTATGAGGTTTCAATTATTCTCAAGACGTGTATCCCCAAAAATCAAAGGAAATGTAATGTGATTAAACAACCGAGGCTTGAATTGAAAAATGCAATTTTTTGTGTAGGCTGTGCAATGCTGACTCCCTTAAACTTCTAAATGACCTATGTAACGAGTGTTGGGCCAATGACTCCCAAACTAGGCGGTTTTAGGGCACTAGATGTAAAGACATCCCTAAGGACTTAATTACTCAAGTCAAAAAGAGTTACGAAGTCTAACTAGCCATACAATATTTTATCTTAAATTTCTCATCTTTTGACGCGAAACACTCATTATTGCTTGGCCAAGCAAGAGGTCCGGTTACTCAATGAAAAGCTCAACTTATTATGATTTTTTTTATTATTATTATAGCCAAGGTTTATCATCACACATCACATCAACCAATGATTCTCAAGAAAAACACTCCTTAAGTCTAATTTCATACCCCACTGATTCTATGCTAGTGTGCATGTGAAATATTAAATTAAACAAGTGGAGTCTCTCTAATCCAACACATGAATCAAAAACTGGGATTTCTAATGATATGCAATGTTCAAACAAGTTAAACACACCAATGACATGCAATCCACAGTTACGATGTAAGTCATGACCAATCAACAACATAGCAACAAACAAAAAGAAAAACTTTTATATACAGGGTAAAAACAAATATATACAGACAAAAACAAAACAAGACAGACAAGTGTTTGTCCACACCCCTAAACTTAAATGACACATTGTCCCCAATGTGGCAAGAAATACATTATAGTGGGATGAGAAACCGGGATGAGCAAGGTCCAAGGCGTCCCTCAAACTTAAACATCAAAACACCTGTCAAAAACTAACAGCAATCTTTTTCTCACAAGCACAAACATCAAAAAGTTAATTGCAGTTAGAAACTAAAACAAATAAAAATAAAATGACAGAAAATAAAATAACAAAAAGAAAATGAATCAAAAATGCATTGCGGAAAATAAAAAAGGAAAAATACCGCACCTTCCCCACTCATATGGGTGTCCAACCAATCCCTTCCACCCTTTCTTCTTTAGAATATGATACCCCTCTGGAAGGATGTTCCACCATCTTATGTAGAAATTTTTAAGAAAAATTTCTACATAAGATAGCTCTTCGAGACATTGATAAGATGAAACTTGAGGTGAATGAAATGTCTCAAAGGGATTGTGACGAAGGAATGAGCTTCAGTACTCACATCCTTGTCATTGGACCAATTTAAAATTGGCGGGGGCTCAATTTGCTCCTCCATTTCTTCTTCTCCATTCTCAGTCTGCATCTCAGGAGTGGGATCCAATAAGGCCTTAGCTTGCTCATGTATCATGTCAATATCCAAATCAAACTCAAATTGAGCAAAGCTCTTTTCCAAAGGATCCTCAAGGCTTGGCTCACAAAAAATCTCCTCTACAACTTCCTCACTCTCAAATGTGGTGGTGGCTTGGACATGCTCATGATGAGGATCGTTGGGGCAATCCTCATCAATCATGTACTGCCCTCTTGCCATCTCCTAACTTTGAAATTCTTCTTCCTCAATTCTGTTGAATTCAGAAACTAGATGACCAAACTGTCCTTCCAACCTTGCAACTGCTTCAGTGTTTGCCACAGTGGCATCTATGATTTCTTGACAAGGTTGGTTGATTGTTTTCCTAAACGCCTCGAGTGAGTCTTCTAATGATTGTTCTTGTGACACGGGAATGGTGGGTTGGCCGACTAATTCCATGAATTCCTTAAGAGTTTCCTCTAAAGAAGATTGCTTAGGAGGATAGTCATATGATAAATGAGAAGAAAATTGGTTGTCGAACTGCGGATATTCAGAATTTTGCAACTCGTCAACTTGGGGAGCAAAATTTTCCATAGCATGATCATGCCATGAAAAATTAGAATGGTTGCTCCAGTCTGGGTTATAAAAATTTGAATTTGATTCAAACCCAGGACTGAAGAAACTGGTGTTCAACTACTCATGAGAAAAATTAGAAAATTGTCCCCAATGTGGACAATCACCTAAACTATGGTAAAGGCTGGAGCAATGTGAACATGGTTCATGTGGGTAAAAAGTGGTAGGATTTGGCATCCTACCACTAGGGGAAACATCAAAATAATTGAACAAGACTCATGCTTCACCCAAACAGTTCAAAATATCCCACATGAAACAATAACAACAAAAATAAAATAAACGTAAACTACCAAAAATAAACTAAACAAATAACTAATCAATAAAGTAACAAAAACAATAAACTAATTAAACAAAAAATAAAAATAAACTAACAAAAACTAAAATCAGCAAGTAAATAAATAAGAACGAGCAGAAATAATAAATAATTAAAGAAAAACTAATAATTAAACAAACAAAAAATAAAAACACATACACGCCTTTGGGTTGCAGCAAGAGAGTGCGCTCGAGCGTAGGGACATATGATCGATCGCAAACACGCAGACACGCAAAAATGTAGCAGTATGTGCACGTGCATTCGATCGTAACTCAGTCGATCGACGCCTGCAAAGACCTGATTCTGTCGGAGCGCTACGCATGCAGCGAGATACTAAGCGAGCACAGGTATGCGACTGAGAAGGAATAGGCTCAAGTACGTTCGATCGCAACTAGGTGCGATCGATCGCACTATCAGTGCCTGATTTTCCATAATCTAAAACAGACTACGAAAATGCTTAAATAAATACTAATCTTTTTTTTTTTTTTTGGATTTTTTTCTATACAAAAGCACAAAACAAATAAAATAAATGCAAAAATTAAAATAACTAGTAGAAAGATAAAATTAATCTAAGCATAAAATCAATTCAAACAAAACACCGATTCCCCAGCAACGGCGCCAAAATTTGATTGTACCAAAAATAGTACTTGCTAATTGCACGAGTTGTTTGTAATAAAGTGGTTGTGCAAGTGTGAGTGTCGAACCCACAGAGAATCACGTTTGTGTGAATTAATTCTATGTCTAAACTAATATTATCTTAACCTAGTCCCAAAATCAAATAGGTAACGTGCGTAAAAATAAACTAGATTAAATGCATAAAGAAATAAAAACGACTAAGGTCCCTAATCCACCTCACCACAAATTAATTAACATATAAACATGCTTAGCTCATACTCAATAACAACTATGCTACTAGGCATACTCTGAGCGCTAACACATTGTTCATATTTCCATCTATCGATAAAGCACATATGCATATCCTATTGTTGCTACAAAATCTTGTCGAACTAATCGATGCAAACACTGTTTTAAGAGGTCACAACGAATATTGGTCCGAAGACGAATCATTTGATGTATCTCCGGTTGCAACGAATGTTGACGTTTAACGATTTGTAAACAATAATCAACAAACTTTTGTCACTAAATTGTATTGAAACGGATATACATAAATTAAACGATAGAATAATACGAACTAAACATGAATATATATAAACAAATCCATAATGAAGGGAGTAAGAGACTAAATAAAAGCAAAATAAAACATTAAATAAATAATGACAATTTAGAAGGGTTTTACAGTGGAAAACAGAGGGTTTGAGGCCCTAGGGGCGCCTCCCAAACGTGGAAAACACGAAAATACAAAGGGTCCTATTTATAAGCAAAATTAATCATTCTGCCAGGTTAGGGGTGCGTTCGATCGCAAGTGGTGCGATCGATCGCAGTCCAACATGCGTCCGATCTTAGGCACTACGTTCGACCGCAAATGCCATCATAGTGCCGTGTGTGTTCGATCGTAGGCATTTGAGTTCAACCGCACTGCATTCGATCGCACAATATGCGATCGATCGCAAATAACCGCTCTAAATTCCCACGGTGCAAGTGAGTTAGCGATGGCGGCTAGGGCGACGCGGACTTCACGGCTGACATGGTTCATGTTCGATCGTGGCTTCTGCGTTCGAACACAGTGTGCTCGATCGCACCAAGTGCGACCGATCGCACTGACAAGGGCTAAACTTCCACTTTGCTTAATTCCGCCCCTTTGAACCACAATTCGCACCAAGGACCTACAACACACTAAAACACTAAAATAACACAAAACATCAGATATTAACACAGCTAAAAGCCTAACAAACATAAGTTAAGGGAGATCCAATATACAATATTTGACACCGATCAGTGGATCAACATATGCTTTCTCAAAAAAAAATATAAAATAAAATGAAGGGCTATGAATATAGTCAATTAACATTTCCTCTTTCTCTTTCAATTAAAAAAAAAAATTATATCTACTCACGATAGCAGAGCGCTAAAGCATATATTCCCACCATTACGTAACACTTCACTATTGTGCTTTAGCACCACTCGTTCCATCCATACAGTACAATCATTGGGTTCGCTCTGTCGTACTCTACATGCTAGCTGCAGCAGTTCAAGCTTTGACACCATTCCCATAGGTAGTTATTCTTATGTTGAGATCCGCCTTAAATCCTAAACCCCTATTATATTGATACAAAGCCAATTCCAATAGACTTATTGGAGGGTCCAATTGACGTGCATCTAGTAGGAATTGAACCTACGAATTCGCCAATTATAAGTTGGGCGCTTTAACCATCCAGCCATGGATGCTTAGTGGGGATCCTCATACATGGTGAATAACAAAATTCCAATTGAAATGAAATATTTAGGATAAATCAATGCAATTTAGAAGGACTCAATGAAAGGACATCAATTCAAATCCTGATGGAAAGAAACAACACCTTTAGTTCAATGAAAGATCCTTTTAATATTGAGTGAGACTCTATTTCTTATTAATTAATATAATAAATATAATAAACCCCGTCCAGAATAGAAGAGGGGAGCTATCCTCAAAGAAGAGAGTTGGAGGTTCCTTAGCACAAGTGCTAAGCGATAGTAATACCTTCATAAACATCTTATTTGAAAAATGCTAAAAATGATAGGACGTACTCTTTCATTGAATTCCAAAATCACTCTCCTGCCCAAAATCCCCAAACTTTGGAAGTGAAGCTCGAACATTTCTGAACTTAGGAAGTTCAGCACTTGAAATCCCTCTTCTTTCATACATTTCTTTATCATATCCGGTGAATGAAGACTATTCTAGCATATTAGACTATAATAAAGAAAATTCATCTACACCAAAGCGTCTACATCAAATCGTCTGATTGTAGCTTGATTGAACTCTCACAAGATCAACCTTGACAACCTCCTTTAGTGGTTACATAACCAAGGTGCATCAATCAAGTCACGTTATGAGTCAAATTCCACTAAGAGTTGAGTCCAAAGGTAGCCACCCGTTGTCAAAGTTGAAAGACTCATTGCAAGGACATCGAACAAAGGAAGGTCACATTCAAGTGTCAGAGGTTCAAGAGCCGTCTGCTTCATCATTCCACCTGCCTCCAACTAGAGGCAAGACCTAGGTCGAGAGTCGTGCTTTCTCAGAATGGGAAAGATAATTCCGAGCCACCCACCCTAGGCAATAAAATATTCTTTCATCAAAAAGCTAACTGCTAACAGAGTTGGTTGGTTTCTTAGAAAGAGACTTGGATCGAAGGATCTAATTTAGCTGGTTTTAATCATCGAGATTGATTGCAAGTCTAGGATCTCCCAAAAAGTTTGATTATTATCCCGAGGAACCAAACAATTCCAGGAGACAGGCGTCCTGTCTGTTCTGGTTGCTGAGCCGAGAATCCGTTTTTTGGTCTAGACGGAGAGATGAATCATTCCAATAGCTACCTTGATTTTGAACAAATTCTTTCATACACTTCTGATACATAACTAACTCACTAGTATGGATGAGCCCTATTAGAATGGTATCCTCGAGTGCCGCTAAGGGGCTTATAGTCCTTCATTCTTAACTCGTTTCGCAATGACGAAGTCAATTCCATTGATTCTTTGGCCTCGCTGCTAAGATCCAATCTAGAAGCAACTGTGACTATAGGAAAAAGTAAAGGGAGAATTATGCTTATACTTTCTTCGGCTCGCCCTAATCCAATAATGGGAAGTGGATCTGCTACTCTTGCTACTACGTGTGGGCAATAGAAGTGAGCTGGCTAGATTATTATGAAATTGTGTATAGTGTATCAAACAAGAGTCGCATCTCCCAAGCTTTGAGTTAGTAGCTATAGGCAATTCCTAGTAGCTAGGTATCTAGGTAGTTCCCAGTAGCTAGTAGTAGCTAATAGCTCTCTTCTTGTAGCTAGCCGCATTGCTGGTATTAATTAAAAGAAAGATATAAAAAGAAATGCTACCAAGAGAAATCCTCCTACGGCTCTTTTCTCATAGCACATTGATGGAGATCACCCAATTGGTTCAAGTTGGGGTCAAGATAGATTTTTCGTCGATGAGTCAAGCTCAAGATCTCATTAAGGGTGTGCTCCTGTGCCTTCCTCAAGGAAGGAGCTATATACTAATCTATTGGGGAATGAATAAGCCACTTCTTATCTTTGCTTTTAGGCTGGTTGAAGTCCAATCCATTTGAGTAGCTCACATTAGGAATTGTTCTAGTTAGCAAGCTAGTAATTGAATAAGCAAGGCTCAAGGCAAATAAAGAAAAGAAGTTCCAATTCCTTTTCTCAAAGCGAGCAAGGGCTTTACAATGAACCTGCCATTAGTGTCATCCACCCATTTCACTCTGTCTCTACTTACACTGTTGGGCCTGAAATCACTAGGGGTAACTCTCTATAACTCCAACCATACTGGGGATCAAGCAGTCGGCCATCTCCAATCAAAACCATCAACTCTATCCTCTCCTTATGGTCAAGCTATATAAATAACCTCAACCTTTGCTTATTTCCCTAATCTCGAGATACGTAAAATCCTTTCTCTAAATTTGCATATGAAAGGGCCAACAGGATGCCGGTTATCATACCATAAAGAAATGGATGAACCATCACCAACCTGGTATCTAATCTTCTCTCAGGCAATTTGTCTTAGTTTAAGGATTTTTCTCCAAGCCCAAGATTTAAAATATCTAGCACCCAGTATTTTCCTCCCATAAATTATGGTTCCGGATCAAGTGCATTTATCCTTACTAATGCTCGTCCAAGGATGGCTTTAGAATAGAGGACCCCAATGCTATTAAGGAGGAAGCTATTAAATATTTTCAAAGGCTGTTAAGTGAGAACCAACCACGACCCACTCTTGATTATGACCTGCTTGGAAGGGCCTTGCCTCGAAGACTCGATAATTCTCAGTGTGGGAAGCTGGCTTGGGAAGTTACCAATGACGAAATTAAAGATGCAATCTTCTCAATGAAAGATAGTAAGGCCCTGGGGCTAGATGGGTTCAATGCTCTTTTGAAGAAAAGAGCTTGGAACATTATGGAAAGCTTAGTATGTGTAGCAGTTAAATCCTTTTTCAGATTAGGAAGAATCCTTAGGAAAATGAATGTAACAGCCATTTCACCAATCCTTAAGGTCCAAGGACCCCTAAATTCGCCAAAACAAGTCAAGCCTATTGGTATCTTTGACATGATGCCATACTTCCTAGCTGGAAGCAAACTTATCTTAATCGACTACTCTTAGATAATCTTGTAACGGTTACCCAAAACCGTAATAGATTGGCACACAGCCCAAAAGAAATTAACCATACAAATAAAATCCTTAAACCTCAATATAACAACATGAAAGAGATCGTACCAATGTTTCCTACACCATACCAGTCCTCATCAATCTCAACACCCAAGTTGAGTAATTCCACATACAGTCCAGGTCAATGGGTATCTAAGCCATAACCCTATAGATAAAAATAAACTTTTCCTTACACGACTATCCCTTTAACCAAAAGAAGAATAGGTATATTGTCCAAGTATAATCTTGAGAAAAAGAGTCATACCCAATCAAGTCTAGGGGTAAGGCAGCTCTATATACCAATCTCCCCTTCCTTCTCAAATTACATCACTCCCCTCCTCGGTGATATCTTAAGGAACACACAATCTCCTACTTTGTGTTCCGAAGGTCATCTCTGATTATAGGCGTAACTCTTTTGCCGACTCTAGGATGCACTCATCCTTTGTCTAAGGTAAACACTTAAAATCATTTCAGGCCCAAACATTTGTCTCCTCCCAACGTTGTCCTAAATACAAGGGTGACTAACACTTACAACCACAAAGTGCTTCATAAGGCAACATTCCAATAGTCACCTGTAACGAACTCGATGAAAGGTAGGTACTAAACTCCAATTCTGACCTTTTCTCATCCTTGTACATCTTGGCACTCTTAGGATGTACAGTATATAGAGAATGATGAGTCTGCTCATAATCTCCTTCCTCAGTCCTTCACACTTTGACACTCACTCATGGGTGAGCAACCAAACATCCTTAAGGCAAAAGCCTTATGCCTTAACAACTACTTGATCTTGGTGCACTCAGGGTCCTCCAACCGAACGGCCTTAATCCAAGCAAGCAATCCTAATTCAACCACCAAGTTAGACAAGCGTGCAGGCGCGCCCTCATCTAACATTTCTACTCCCATCTTAGCAAATTTCATAACCAACGAGGGTTTGAAAATTTCAAGAGCAGTAAGCTCCACCATTGCCTTTCTACTTAAGGCATCAGCTACTACATCAGCCTAATCATAACCCTTATATCAGCTCTAGCCACATACTTTGTCTCCACAGAAAACTGTACCTGATAACTCCTTAATCCATTCAGATATAGAAAGATTCTCTAAAATCTCTTTACTCTTAAGTAATCCAAAATCTTGTAATCCAACACAAGATCAATGGGTACAAAATTCACTAATTGCCCTTTACCAAAATCCAAGTCCAAGAATATCATGCCCTAACATACTTCGAATGGGCAATGAAAAAAATCAGGAATCTTATCATCAACACATCAACAAAGCGTAACAAGCATTATGCATTAACAAAACTCTTAGCTAATGTTACACTTTTAGATCCAAAACCCCAAATCAAGTGCAAGTACAAAACAAAATACAACTTATTGATGTCTAAGCAAACATCTAGTAACCCAGCCCTTACAAAATAAGGCAAAGCCACGTGCCTTAACAACTCTAGTGGTTACACTTATTCCTTGTCTTGCCATCATTTCCTTTCAAGTAGACCAATACCATTCCTTTTGGTTTGGTTGCAGTTATGAATAAAGTGTCCCACCTTGCCACATTCTTAGCACAAATTCTTCCTTGATTTGCATTTTCCAAAATGCAATCTGCCACACCTATGGCACTAATGACTCTATTTCTTGTTGGAACGCAACTCTCGAGGTGTATTCCTCCTTAAGCTCCACAAGTATTCCTGATTGAACTCTTCCTTGAATCGGATCCACGTAATGGCCTCCTCACTTCCTATTTCCATCACCAGCGAGTTCCTCTTAGTGTACCACCATCACCTTGCTTCTCCAAAGAACTTGTAGGTTGCGTACTTAACTCTTTACTACTCAATGCAATCCATAACTCGTAGCAGTTCCTCCAAGTTTGTAAGATACTCCCTCGCTTCTCCAAAGTTCAAGTTCCCCTTAAACATAGGAAAAGGATGCTCATAGAACTCCTTGAAAGAGTAACTCTTCCTTCCACTTGGAGTCCTTTCTCCTCATACATTGACCAAAGCCTCCACAAGATGACTTGCCACGGTTTCCAATGTTTGGGTAGCATCTAGAACATTCCTCATCTTTCCATCGGTTTGGGATGGTCTCCTACCATCGTTGCTCCCAATGACGTCGTGTCTTGGTCGTTGTGACATCTCTGCAATCACAACGATCATCAGCCCTTACTTCAAAGTGCTACACTGAGCTTCACTTAAAACATCGAACCTAGTCGCAAACCTATTCTTACTAAGGGCCTAAATTACTACCACCTTATCCAAAGTCTTATTGTAGATCTAAGCTTAAGACCTTATATAACTATCTTAGTGTAGATCATCCTAATCTCCAAGGTTGCATCATCAAAGCAGTCCTAATACTAACTTCAATACCATATCAAATTCTTAAAAACCTCAAGTCCAACATCCTCAAGATCATAGGTATCAAAATTTTGTATCCTTTATATACGTATAATCAATCCTATGCTCTGGTAGATCATCTCTTAACACCTAATAGATCAGTTCCTATAGTCTGCTAAGCAAAAAGCTATGATAAATCAAGACATAATATCTAACAGATCCATTCCTATGGTCCAAATAGTAACTACTCTGATACCAACTATAACGCCCCAAAAATTAATTAACTGGTAATTAATTTTATGGTTCGTCTCTAAGCCCTATTTCACTCCGAACTCCTCGAGAATAGAGGATATTATGTAGCAAAAAGTAATTAAGTTCTATAAACATTAAATCATACAACCAGAACATCTAGCTAAAGATCATCAAAGGAACAGAAATTACATTATACTTATCATCGTTACAAAGGATCTATGTTATATCATAATGTGCAAACATACATCAAGTCCTAAGTTTATAGCATAACTCAAAAGTACTAGTTACCATGAGTACCCGCTTAAGCTTGCAATAAATCCTCTAGCATCTCCCAAGTCAAATCCTCCACAATAATTGATGCTTCGCAGTATCCATCTTCTGCTAAACTATCTATAACAGCATAGTTGTACATATGGTAAAAAAGAGAAATAATACAAGGGTAAGTCCAACGACTTAATGAGTATAAATGCACATGACGTACCCATCATTAAATGGTGAACTCAATTGTTATAAAGCACATGCAACATTATGAGATGATAGTTTATCATGGATGTGATATATATATGCTTATAATTCATGAGTAACTGTAATAATTTAACCGTATGGTCTACCCGAGATATTACCCCTTCTCAGCAAGGTTGACGCTATCCCGAGGGACCTACAGTATAATATCAGTGCCCTGCATATTACATGGGTACCATACATAACACTAGCGGCACGACCAATTCTCGACCCTCAAGCCACACCGCTTGATGTTAAGTCCTATAGTGACTGATCGGTGCCTAAAAGTGCTGATTTGGACCCCTTAATTTATATTCGTTAGGGCCTTTAGCATTGTTAATATTTAATCATTTGTAGTGCTTTTAGTATTATGGCCATTAACTACGTACATTTACCATGTCATTAATTAATCTTATCTACATAGTTTTAAAAGTCTCATTATTATCTTATTAATCGACACACGTTTTCACAAAATAGAGTTTCCAATAGTTTCAAAATGTATTTCATGAGAGTTACAAAATATGCATGTTTGATATATTTAAAATAGATATGCAATGCAAGAAAAGTAACAACAAAGCATCCATATGAGTTTGTACTCACCCAGGTCATACAGCTCCTCCATATAATTCCCTTGAGGCTCTATAATCTCGAATTTTGAGAAAAGACCTATCATTAGTTCTAAATCCAACTCAACGAACCTAGAACATGAAGATAGAGGCTATTAGACGACTAGCAAAAGTGGCGTTTGCTAGAACATTTCTGATCGTACGTCCGGACTCATGACCATACGTCCGCCAAGAAAGCCCGTACACCCAATCCCGTGGCCGTACATCCGCTCAGAGGGTTTCAAGTAGAACCTCATTTGGTTCAACCATCCTCCTATCCCCCTAAACTGGTTCCTAAGGTTACCAAAAGGCTTTCTAAGGCTACCTATCTCAAAACAACGTCTCCATGCAAGAGGAAATATGCCCAACAAGAATTAAACGCTAACTCATGCTTAAACCAATAATAAGGGCAACAACTTAACTAGAAGCTACAAACTACAAACTAAGCTAACTATGAAAAGCACTTAAGCAGCATAACGACGTAAAAACGAGATAGGCTTAGGAGCATTACCTCCTTAAAGCGAAACTTCAAAAACCTCCACTCTACTAGCTCTAAACTCACAAATTTCACACAAAACACTCACACAATGTCTCCAAAGGGTTTAGGGGTGGATTGAGTGTAAAATAGGTGAGGGGGTGAGGGGTATTTATAGGGCTAGAAGGCAGCGTACATCTGATCCTAGGGGGGCGTACATCTGCATACTATTTACCAATGGTCTAAAGGCAGCTTCATACATCTAGGAATTATCCAGCGATCAATCCAAAAAGTAGCGTACGTTCAGTACTTTGGAGTGTACATCCATGTACTCTTCACAGAGTACAGCATACTATTTGTCAACATACTTCCAGTGGTCACACTAAAAGACAAGAGCATACATCTGGTGGTCCCCCAGCGTACATCTGCCAACCCTAACATATGTCCGGTTTAGAAGACTGATTCTAGTGACCTAAAGTCCAAATTAACCATCTAACTAAGCTACTTAAGCTTAATTAATTATTTGGGTCACTACATTTTTACCAGTAAAAAAAAAAGGGAAAAAAATGTACAGGGAAAATAAAGGGAAAAATGAAATACTACAAAAGAAAGTATGGAGAGTGGGAGATCAAGTAGAGACAAATCGATCAACAACTAAGCCTGACCCAGAAAAAACGCGGCAAAGGCTGGTGGTGATGGGAAAAGGCATCATAATGGAGAGAGGCAAGGCGAGCACAGTAGCATGGTGTAGAAACGCCGGAGAACGAGACAAAGAGAGAAAGGGGCGACAAAGGAGACCTTGAGACATCAAGTAAATAGGCTACCTCACCAAGGGGAGAGGGCGCGAGGAGGAGGGAGGCAGCCAAATGACTATCCCTCTTCCCCAAACCAAGGGAAACCTACCTATGCAGTACACAAGGGAGAAAGCTAGGGGAAACCTACCTGTGCGGCGCACAAGGGAGAAAATAAGGGAAACCTACATGTGATTTGAAATACTCGTTTTGTTCTAATTAAACATGCTTTGTTCTTAATGATCTACATATAAGCACCACAAAAGCCTTAAGAGTTACTATCTTTTTCATCCACTTTGATTATTAACCATCTTTTGAACTCATTTTTGTATTGAATTACAAAAGGTTATAACAATTATAATCCTTTAATTTTTTATTTTTTTTTTCTATATCAATAAACCATACTCCAACATTGTGTGATCCCTTGTCAATATGCATAATGTAAAATGTATTCATTATTATATACTTGGCAGGGGCTCCCATAAACAGCAG
Organism: Carpinus viminea; assembly: GCA_013348765.1. NCBI lineage: Eukaryota > Viridiplantae > Streptophyta > Magnoliopsida > Fagales > Betulaceae > Carpinus > Carpinus viminea. The sequence goes on along the minus strand of CP054670.1, from coordinate 25,134,453 downwards.
CATTTTAAACAGGTTCTCCATTGGACACTACCAAAAAAAAAACAAAAACAAAAAAAAAGCTGGTTTTTTACGTGTCTACAGTAACTGGATATATGCCACGTCAATAATTAGTGACGTGGCAATTAGTGCCACGTCACTAATTTTTTTTGACGTTTTGAATCTCCCACGTCAATAAATATTGATGTGGTAATTTCCCACACATCAATATTTTTTGACATGGCAAGAACACCACGTCATTAAATTTAAATTAATATAAAATATTTTAAAATTTTATACATTAGTGATGTGTCAATTTGAAAAGTCAGCATTTTATGACGTGTTACTTTGACACGTCAACATTTTCTATCATGTCAATAAATTCTTGACGTGTCACTTTGGTAGGTCAACATTTAATGACGTGCCAAAGTGACATGTCAATATTTCTTGACATGTCCAAGTGACACATCAAGAATTTGTTGACGTGTCAATTGCTTTCTTGACATGTCATAGTGACACGTCAATATTTCTTGACTTGTTACATTCCCACGTCAAGAAAGCTTGACGTGTCACTTCGCCACGTCATTAACTAATTAATTAATATTAAATAATCAATTAATATTTGGTCAATATATTAGGTCAAGAATTATAATTATAATTAACTAATTAATTAATATTAGGGTTTGGGGTTTAGGTTTAGGGTTTGGGGAGATTATATTGAATTTTGATGTCATATATTTTTATATGGAAAATGTTAAGGGTTCTCCTCATAGGTTCTCTTGGCGTTCTCCCAATCTTATGTAAAATATAATTTAAGAAAAAATAAAATTGTAGTAGCCTCCACCACCGGTTTTTTTAGACATTAGCACCAAATTTAGGATGGTCAAATCAATTTTGGGTGATACCATCACTAAAAGGTTAACTTCCACCCTTAGGTTTTAGTTTTGAATCCAAAAACAAGTTTTAAAGCATTAAAACCTAATTATTAACTCATAAAAATTAATCGGTTGGCAAAAATACAGTACTACAATTTTATTTTTTCTTAAATCATATTCTACGTAAGACTAAGAGAACGCCAAAAGAAAACTACGGGGATAACCCCTAACAAACCCCTTTTTATATTCTTTGAAAAGTTAAATATTATTCCATATATATATATTGTTTGTGGCCCTCCATTGGTCGGTCTATAATTCCATTGTTATTTTAAATTTGTTTTTTAGATAATGTTATTCGTCTAAATTAAGAAATCTGCTCCATTCAATTTCAAATTAAATGATAAAATCCAAACCAATTAATTTGAAGGAAATTTTCTCCAAACCAATTTAAATGAAATTTTTGTCCTCCGAAGGTATTCCTCTACTGGTCGACTCAAACCACTCCACCTGTTTGAATTTTGGAGGGCGCGACCTATGAAAAAGCTATTTGATGCCTACGTACTCATTCATCGGTTTCCCATGAAAAGGATTACGTACCCTGAAGAATATTCAAAACAAAACGTACATATAATTCATGAATTCATAAGTAAAATTATTAGTTTTTTTTTCTATTTTAACTACCTTTTTAAAATATTATATATATATAGGGAAGAAAAGAAAAATTAATCAAAAACTTATCCATAGATCTCTAGAGATCTTAATTATAATCTAAATGGTAGGTCATTATATAGGACATTTTTTTCTCTATATATATAATTTAACGCAAGAACTAGAGTTTAGAATTAAATAATTTAATGCGGGGAGATAAAATTGAATTTTGATGTCATATATTTTTATATTCGATCACTTAGGCATCAAAAATTATTGATAGGCTAATAAATGCAAAAAAAAAAAATTGTATAAACTATAGAGCGCCTTTGATTTGAGTTTGTAGTCTTCAACATATTTTTTAAAAAAAAATTATTAACAGATAATTACTATAAAATTATTTGTGGTTTATAATTATTTTGGTAAGATTAATTAAGTATATATATATATAGACACTATGCTTGAAGAACTACGTAGTTCAAGGTTACATGCTCTTAAGGTATGTTTGGTAAGCGAAAATGATTATTTTATTAAAAAAATAATTTATATTAAGAATAGAATAAAGTGAAATAAAATAGAATTTGTTTTAAAGTATACATACACTTTAACACTTGAAACAACCATTGTCATGACTATTAATTCCTTAAACTGAGGAATAGTTCTTCTTCCCAAATGCTTTCTTCAATTATTCCATTATACTTTCTTCAATTTCTAATAAAAACTATTTTTTAAAAAAAAAAAAATACAATGATGGTGGTGGTAAATGTGATTGTGACAAATCGGATCAAAAGGCAAACAAATGAATATCTTATATAAATGATGCCTATAATGATGTTGTAATAATAAAAATGCGGAATATCATTACAAAAAATCAGGTATTTTTTAACTTGTCTACTATTCATCATTTTTTACCACGTCAGAATTTACTAACGTGTTATACATCCACACGTTAGTAAATGCATTTTATAAAATAGATGTCGTTTACTAACGTGTCAAATTCAGCACGTTAGTAATCGACAATATTTAAAAATAATTTTATAAAATAGATGTCGTTTACTAACGTGTCGAATTTGACATGTTAGTAATTGATAATATTTAAAATAATTTTATAAAATAGATGTCGTTTACTAACATGTCAAATTTGACACGTTAACACGTTAGTAATTACTAACGTGTCAAATTCGACACATTAGTAATTAACAATATTTAAAAATAATTTTAGTAATTAAGGTATAGTATTATTTATAAATTAATATATTTGTAATTTATAATCTAAATATATAAAGTTTTATTTTTAATATATTTTTTTTATATAAAAACCATTAGTAACGTGTGAAATTTCACACGTTACTAATTGAAATTTTTTTTAAAAAGTAAATTCTTTCGCTTCCCCTCTTTTTTTCTTTCCCCCTTGTTCATTTCTCTCATCCCGCGCACAGAGCCGCAGACCCCTCTTCCTCTATGCTTTCTCTCCATGTTTTCTCTCTCACTCACTCTCTCCTCCGTCGCCCGGCTAGTTTATCAGTCGTTCTCTCTCCGCCAAAATCATCTCCGGCCGTCACTCTCCCTCCGGCCAGTCGTTCTCCTCTCCTCAGGTATGTGATCTCCTCTCTTGTTACCACGCCCTTATCCCTCTCCTCTCTTTGGAAACTCTCACAAACTCGCGTAGGGTTAGGGTTTTGTTCTTGTGACTGAGAGAGAGATGGAGGCAGCACCCAACTCCGGCGTTTTGAGCCCAGAAACCATCCTTGTCGGTGAAATTCGATTTCCTTAAGCTTTGGGTATGTGATTTTTGGTTGGGTTTTTCAATGGGTTTGTAGATTTAATTGTATAAATACCCGATTGGGTTAGGTACTTTGATTGTTGGGGATTTTTTTGTTATTTCTTAATCCTAACCGAATGGGTCTTCAGGTTTTAGTGTTGAGCTTTTGGATTTGATTCTCTCTGATTGTTTCGGTTTGGATGTCCTCTGACTCTCCACTAAGGGAAGAGAGCTCTCTGACTCTCCCTCCCTCATTTCCTAAGGTATGTTTCCTCTTCTTTGTGATGTGGGAAAACGTGGGTGTGTGTTGGTTTGAATGTTTAAATGGGGTGGGGGATTTGCGTGCAGGTGAACGTTTGGAAGGATGAGAGTGTATCCCCTGTTTTGACCTGCGCTTCTGTTTCTCTACTGACAGGAAAGCAGAGGTAAGGGGTTTTCTTGGTGGCGATGATTTTGTGCAAGCTATGGTCATTGACGTTGAATCTGTGCTTCAACAACCAGTCCCTGAGGTAGTTATCCCCTGTGTCTGCTGTGAATTAGTTTTATTGATAAGATGTTTAGAAGTTGATGCTTTGATTCTTCTTAGGAAATAAACCCTGAGGTTTAGTTGAATGCAAGCATCTTGTGGTTCACGTGGTCATTTAATTCTTATAAAAATGTTGGTGCTACTTTTTGTTCATAAAATTTTGGTTACAGCATTTAAATCAGAGAAAATTTTACAGTTTTAGCGACTGAATCTTTTTAGATTTGTATTTGATGTGTTAAAGAATTTCTAGGTATTAAACTTTTCCATTGAGTTTTGCATAAGTGCCAGGCATATACTAAAATACCATATAGTAGAACTTTGGTAAGATGCTGAGGAACAAGTGTCAATCAAGCAACTTGCCCTAAAATTGAATCTCTAACAATTTGGAATATGTGTGCAAAGTAAGAATCTAGGTGGCATATGACAGTATTTGCAGACAACTAACTATTGTCTGTAAGAACAAAATAAAATGTGCCATAGTAGCGTGGGATTGCGCTGGATCAGCATGGTGGGTTTGAGTTTAGTCAGGAACTTCCATGCTTTTGTGTATCTAGATGAGGGTCATTTTTCTCATAATAAGTTAATTTAGGAGGACAGTATGATGCTGCATTATCTCATGGTAAGAAATCTGATATATGATTCGACTTGAAACTGAAAGATCAATGTTGAAAACAAGAAATGAAGACTTATAAGAGTGCTTTAGCATTGTAATTGTGATATATGCTATCATGGTTTTCCTCTCAACTTTTTATGGAGGCACTGGGGAGAAGTTGAAGTGTTCCACAACTTATAAAACCTTGGGTGGAGAATTTAATGATTAATGTGGTAGGTTCTTGGAATAGTGCTTGCTGGTTTGATTGATTTATGTATGTCCAAGTAGTGTTGTTTGTCCAAACATATTATCTCCGCTATGAACTTCGATAACTAGTAAATGTAGTGAATGGAAATGAAGGATTTATTGGCTGACTATTGGATATTGACTAGCATTGCCTTGCAAAGAAATTTAGACAGCGTCTTTTGCTTTTTGGTTGTGATGTCTCGTAAAGATAAAACTAGTTTTGAATGGGGCAAAAGGAACAAACATTGGAAATAGTTATAACAAGCTGTTTGGTTACTTAGAAATGTAATCTCAGAATCTTGTGATAGGCACTATTTTTTCTGTATCTGAAACCCTGAGCAATCACATCTCATAAATTTGTTAATAATTACCTTCTTATATTGCACTTTTATGCTTGGCCTGTAGGATGTCACTAGTGTGACCAATTTCTTCCAAAACACTTGCGGCATAACACTAGAGGAGAAGCAACTTTCTGTCAGTGGGCATAATTGGGGAGAAGTTGATTTAAATGGTCAGTCATATTCTTTTTTATTCAAGTTGTCGATTTTAATTGATTTCCTCTCACCAATTTGATGCTTTCCTGTGTTTGTTTGTTAATTTTGCTTAATGTATATGTTAACCATTTTGTGTTATGTGGCCTTTGATCTGGTTTGCTGAGTTCTTCTTCTGTTGATGTGCATGTGTGTGTGTGTTTTCTTTTGAGTAATTGACTTGAAGGACACTGCCCTATCTTATAGAAAATTTCCTCTTTTTTTTTGGATATCTAGTTTTAAAGGTTTTGCTAGAAAATCTCAATGTCATGTACGTGCAATCTTGTGATACATCTAACTTAATCATAATTTGGTTAACTTTGTGCTTGTCACATTAGAATTTGTGATGACTCCAACTTGTTCTAAAATATTTCAGAACCTTTTTCATGCAATCTTGTGGCATCGCTAGCTTCATTTTGTTATTGATTTATTATCCATGCTGCAGTATTGCATGAATTATTTTTTGCTCCTATCTGTAAGGTAGCACAGTGGTATAGAAGAGAATGAATAGTTTTTATTTTATTCATTCCAAGTATGTTGATTGTCTATTATATATGATTTCTGCTGCAATTAGCATATTAGGCTGCCTTGATTGTATAATTTGTGCCTTCCTCTGTTGCTATTTGCAGGGAATATGCTGGCTTTTCTGGTTGGTTCAAAGCAAGCATTTGAGGTATCTCTAGCAAATGTCTCACAAACTCAGCTTCAAGGGAAAAATGATGTAATCTTAGGGTTCCATGTGGATGATACAACTGGAGCTAATGAGGTATGTGAGGTTTATTTGATGCTTCTATTTATTGAATGGGTCAAGTGTTCCCACTAATTTGGTGTTCATGAACACGTTGCTACCCTCTGAGTTGCTATATTCAAATTTCTGGCCCAATAAAAAATATTTTACTTGGAATAATATTATTCTAGATAACCTCAAATATTATGTTATTTTTTCTGAGTAGTTTTATATTATCATAACAGAAAGATTCATTGATGGAGATTAGTTTTCACATACCTAATTCCAACACCCAATTTGTTGGTGATGAGAATCGTCCTCCTGCTCAGGTTGGTTTCTTCTTGTACCTCAGTAAAATTGTGTGGTTTACTTGTGGTTGTTCGCTGATGTCTTGTCCATCAACTTTGTGTTAGGTTTTCCGTGACAAAATCATGTCAATGGCAGATGTTGGTGCTGGAGGTGAAGAAGCTGTGGTTACCTTTGAGGGCATTGCAATCCTCACGCCAAGGTAGGTCTTGTGGGATGCTTAGATAGGAACAGATGCACAGAGATACATGGTCAATTGGTCATTCACTATCTATATACCTTTGCTTACATGTTGATATCATATGCTCCTCTTCGATTCTATTTCTTCACTTCATATGTCTAATTTGCTTTCACTTCATATGTCTAATTTACAGGGACCGATACAATGTTGAACTTCATCTTTCATTCTTACGGCTCCAAGGACAGGCTAATGATTTCAAAATTCAATACAGCAGTGTTGTTCGCTTGTTTTTACTTCCTAAGGTTTTCTTCTTGAGACTGATGTTTACATGCGCTGATTAGAATGTTCAATTTACATTTTTTTCTCTCTCCGCAAAGGTCGTAAAGATTATTTTAACTGAAAGTGATAGGCGTATTTATATCATACTTTTATGACCGCCTTCAATCAATTGTTAAGTTCTGTTCTGTAATTGTATCATGATCAGAATTGTATGGGCTTGTTCTGTGTTTATATTTATATATATATAATGGATCTAAAATTATAATTAAATTATTATTATTTTGATTTGATCAAATTATTAATAATTAAATTATTATTATTTTAATTTTTGGTTTTTTTTTTAATTATTATTTTAATTTAGTAACGTGCCAAAATTTTAACACGTTAGTAATTTAGTAACGTGTCAAAATTTGACACGTTAGTATTTATCATTTTTTTCTATTATTTTTTTAATATTTTTTTTGTAATTTAATAACGTGTCGAAATCTGACACGTTAGTAAATTACTAACGTGTCAAAAGTTGACATGTTAGTAACTGCAATTTCTAATGGGCGGTTTAATAACGTATGAAAAACATTAGAAATGGCACGTTAGTAACATTTTCTAACGTGTTAATGGCCCTAACACGTTAGTAAATGACCGTTACTAAAAATCTAGTTTTTTGTAGTGTATAAAAGCGGAAGATTGAGAGGGAGAAGAAAGAGTGGAAACAAATGTAAGGATTACATTTCTTCTATTTGATCTATTCTAAGATGATTACATAGACATCATTATATAGAAAGGTTAAGAGTGTCAGACAAGAAGCCCTAGACTAATTAAGATAGGAAATAAATTCTAATAGGGAAGACAATAAATATAGAGAATAAAATATTCTAACGTCCCCCCTCAAACTCAAGGTAGAATATTTTATAACCTTGAATTTGAAATCTGAAATTATGATGACGGCGGTGGCGGAGGCGGGGAACAATCCATAGATGGTGGAGGCTGTCGGAGAAGATAGAGGTTGGCGGGCGGCCAATGACGATGGCAGGTGGCTAGTGAATGCAGATTCAAAAGGGCCAACAATGGGCCAAGCTCCATAATGGGCTCGACAATGGGCCAGGGCTGACAATGAGTCAAACTTCAAAAGGGGCTGACGATAGGCCAGGGCTGACAATGAGCCAAACTTCAAAAGGGGCCGACGATGAGCCAAGGCCGACTTGGGCCAAAAACAAAAAGGAAAATGAGCCCACTTGGACGGTTATCAGATCGGCGCACCAAACCTGATCGGCGCGTGGCACGCGTAATGTGGTCTCTTAGACCGCTTCTTCTTCTTCAAAAGGGCCGACAACGAGCCTAGGTCGACTAGGGCCAAAACATAAAAAGAAAAATGAGTCAACTTGAGCAGTTATTAGATCAGTTATTAGATCAGTACACTGAATCTAACCAATGCGTGACGCGTGTGAAGTGGTGTCTCAAACCGCTTCTTCTTCTTCGAAAGGCCCGACAACGGGCCTTGGCCGACTAGGGCCAAAACATAAAAAGGGGCGTGATCTTGTGTGATGCGCGCAACAAAAGGATGTAGGACCTCAGGGGGCGCAATCTAGTGTAGCGCGACAAAAGGTGCGACTGCAAGTACCGATCCGGTGTGGCACATAACATGTGCAATAGCGGGTTGCGGTCTGGTGCGATTGGATGCGGCTGGACACAGATTGCCACTGCTTTTTGAACTGTGGACTGCTATTGATAATGAACGGGCAGGCGGCCGGTACAGACAGTGACAATTTGGCATGGACATGCAGATTGGCTGCTTCAGGTCCAGGATCTTGGATCCTCTTCTGTAAACAATGACTGAGACGCGAAAGCAGGCGATGAGGGCTGGCGGTGGCAAGGATGACGGCCGGCAACAGCGCGCGCAAGAGAGCTCGCAAGAGATTGCTCCAGCTTGTGGAGACTCCGATGATGGTGTGCTCGGCGGGTCTGGTGTCTACGTCAGTGGGTCTTCGATAAAGTGGGCTGCAATGGTGGACAGCTCACCTCACAGGACAGGATGGTGGAGAAGAAGATGGCCGCGGCGCGCAGGGCCGGCGTGGAGGTTGTGGGCAGTGCAGTGTGTGTGGTGAGTACAGCAGAGGCGATGGCCAACCGGGGCAGTGTAGTTGACTATGGGTGGCAGTGCCTCGGGGTTGAGGTCTGGTGGCAGTAGTGATCGATGCTGATGAAAATGTGGCGGAGATGGCTGGGCAAGCTGCCAGAGGAAGACGATTGGGTCGTCTCCAGCGAGGACTTATCGTGCAACTGTTGCCCTTCTCACGAGGGTTTTCTTTTTTTTTTCTTGAAATTTGCTGATCTGCCAAATGGCAATCAAGCAGGAAAATGAAGGATAATTAAATTGAATAATAAAATAAAAAATCATTGGAGTCCAAAGTGGCTTTAATACCATGTTGAAATAATAAAAATGCATAATATAAAAGTGGAAGAATGGAATGAGAGGGAGAAGAGAAAGTGGAAACAAATGTAAGGACTACATTTCTTCTATTTAATATATTCTAAGATAATTACATAGACTTTATTATATAGAGAGGTTAAGAGTGTCAGACAAGAAACCCTAGACTAATTAAGGTAGGAAATAAACTCTAATAGAAAGACAATAAATATAAAAAATAAAATATTCTATCAATATAAATTATGTTTTTAATAAGACAAGTTGTGACAAATCGGATCAATAGTTATGTTTTTAATTTGCATAATCTAGATAAGGACATGCACAAGAGATAAAAAAATAAGACAAGTTGTTGGGTTTTATTTTGGTCTTTTTTAAAAAATTTAAAAACTAAAATGTTTGGAGAGGTCTAAATTAGGAACAATTGAAAGTTCATGAGAGTAAATTGAGAGTTTTTTAAGTTTATGGTAGATATTTCAAAAATGATAGAAGTTCAGGGGGATTCTCTGAAATTTTCCTTTTTTTCTTTTTTTCGTCTTCAGGCACCAGAAGCTTCTCCATGTGCTCATCTCTTCTTCCTCACTCTCTTCGACAGTCTCTCTCAAGCTCTCTTCTTCCTCTACCCATCCTCCTGCTTAATCAACCATCTCATCTCCGGCCATCATTCTCCTCCCCACCAAATATATATATATATATATATATATATATACACACATGAATGTTATATATATGTGTGTTGATATATGAGTTAATTTATAAAGCATGATTTATGTATGCATTATATATATAAATCCCTGATTGAATGTGTTAATTTATTAGGGATTTTTGTTAATATATATATATATATATATATATATATAGTTTAACCAAAAATATATAATGCACATTAATTTGGATCATTTTTGTTATAATGCATTAATTTAACAAAAGGAAAAAAATAGTGAAATCAAAAAGAAAAGTTTTAGAGGGTTTCTTAGCTTTAGCCAACCCCCCTCTCTCAAAAAGCCGTAATTGCAGGGGAGGAGGGATGGCCTCCGCCATCCTTCCTCCCCACATCCCTTTCGCACCGAACTCTAATAGTTTTTCCCGGTGCTCCTCATCCCTTTTCCTCTTCCCCCGCCTCCTCCATCCCACCTTCTCATGTCCCTTTTGTTTTGGTGTTTTGATGTATTACTTTATGTCTGTGTTTGTGTTTTTGGGTTTTTTTTTTTTTGTAGTTTCTACCGATCTTCTCTGCGCCGGTTTTGCTGCCCTCCGTCCATTGCTCGGCTTTTTTCGCGCCCCCACCACAACGAGCTTTCACAGTGCTTTTCTTTGTATGGGGTCAGCGTACACGCAATCGGTTTCTTTCCCTGTATTTCTTTTTGCTTGTATTCAATTCTGCTGTTTTTCTTTTCCATGTATTTCGTTTGTTATTTGTTTGTAATAATGCTCTAGCCTCAATGGTTCAATTAGATCCCCTTTGATCCTGACCTGTGTGTCGTAGATGTATATGTTACCGCTGGGTCAAGGAAGAAAAATGGTCCAAACTTTTGTGTCATGGATGAATGTGTATCCGCTTAATCTCGAGGAGGATGAGTAGCGCATAAGAGGGTTTAGCTCTTAAGGTCGAGAATAAACGCCTATGTGCAGCTAGGTCAGAAGCGAGCAGCCAGCCGAAAGCTTTTGGCAAACTCGGCTCATTTAGGAAATAAAATAACGAGCCGATCTCGAGCTCGAGCCGAGCTGACTCCCGCCAAGATCGACCGATGAGGGTTGCACACTCGGATCGAGGCCGAGACCGTTAAAGGAGCATTACCGAGCGAGTCGGCGAGCGAGCCTCGACTCACTCGAACTTAGAAGAGAGAGAGAGAGAAGCGAGAGACGAGAGGATTTGTGGGTGAGGATGACAAATGAGGATCTGAGTTGGTAGATCTGGATCGTGACGCAGGCGTGAATGGCTGTGAAACTGAGAGACAAAGAGGTGAGGACGAAAACAGAGCCGTAGGGAGAGGACAGAAAGAACGGAGTCCTCACGGTCATGGACGACGGCGAGAGAAACGAGAGATTTTGAAAGGATGAGATGACTGAGATGTTAGGTGTTTGAGGAAAGGGTGCAGCTGAAGACAGGAAAGAATGGAGCTGAAATGAGGAAGGAGTCACTGACTCACTACTTCGGGGAGATGGTCTCTGCGAAAATGAGAAAAGAAAGAGGAAGATATTTTAGCATTATCCCATGTGGTCGTTTTTAATTACATTTGGTGTACTCATTTAATAGGGTCTCTTGATTATATAAACATTTTCACTATTTAATATTACTCGTTGGATTAGATCAATCAATGAAAACTTATGGTGCATCCGTTACACCATATAAATCCTTTGTAGGTAATGCTTAATAGTTGTCATCTACTAATAGCATCCAACGGCTGTTATTTCATCAAACAAGTTTGGACGGTTGAGACAGCATGTGCGCATTACGAAGGTTGTCAGTCTCATTGATCACCTAGGAGTTATCCTCTGCGTGCGTAAGATGGTGAGACCGTTTCCATTGCAAACACAATAAATGATCTTAACCGTTAACTTGGATTATTATTATTACATTCAATTTAGAACGTTGGATTTATGAGCACATAGAGTCATCTGAAACACCATATAACTCTCACTTTCTGAATGATATACAGCTGTATTACATTTATTAAATCCAACGGCACATATTAAACTCAATTAAATCGGATGGCTAAGATTAAACTTAATCAAATTTCAAAATTTAGGACTCTTCGTTGACTGTGTGAGAACATTTGAAAATTTCAAGTTAGTAAATGCCCAATATTTAATACACTTTTCCGGTTTTCCATTGAAAATAGAGACAATTATCTTGAGACTTGAATCTATAATTTTTTTTTTTTAAAGGACTTGAATCTATAATTATTATACTGTAGTATAAAAAAATTGAGTATTTTATTTTTTTTAATTGTTAGTTTTTAAAACAAAAACAAAACCGGAAATAAAAAAAAAAAGAAGAAACGAGTTTTTATTTGTTTTAAAAACAAAATTTAAATTTCTACAATGAAAATTTTAAATTTTTAAAATGGAGTTTTTATTTTAAAAATTATAAACAAAAATTACAAAAAAAGAAGAAGCTAATTTTCAATTTTCTACAAAAAAAAAAAAATAAAATTACTAATGGTAGTTAGTTATTGGGAGGAACATTGACAATGCTCTAATATTTTGCAAAGATATTGTTAGACTCACAATTGAAAGTTTGAGAAATACATTGTCAATTAAATAATGGTTTGAGAGGTATATGATCTTTATATAAAGTCACACACTATTAACTAACAAACAAGTACCATAGTTAGTTAATGTTATGTCACACACTATTATCATATAATGTCATGATGTCACATACACTAATCACTATTATCATATAACATATAATATTATTTCGTTAATATGTTAAAATGTTAATACTTAACACATGTCAAAGTGTTATATGGGTCCAAATTCTTAACATATAGCATTATTTAGTGTGATATGGTTAATACTTAACATATAGTATTATTTAGTTAATATTTCAAAGTGTTATATGATTGTACCATTATATGGGTCAATGTTAATTGTTATATTATATGATCCTATATTCTATGATCACGATTCATGGCATAATCTAAATTCAAAACTCTTAAATATTTCACTAAACATTAAATACAATCAAGTCAATTGTCACATAAGGTTCAATGTTAATATATTTTTGGCGTTTCAAAAGTATTTATGTTCATTTTAAATACAAATCATTAATTAGCTTTAGTTGATTTGAATATAAATACTTAATTAGCCAAGACCAAAATGGAATAGGATCTTAAATGAAATTGAAGAGGAGAATTTTCTAATGAGACTTTCCTTCCTCTAATCATTTATTATTATATATATATATTTTTTCATTTTCAACTATGAGACTTTCAAAATAGAATGTTGGAGAAGATATAGTTTAATGTTACAAATTAAATACTATTGATTTTTAATACTATCATACTGACAAAATACAACATTATTAAATATTTATACAAATTATAAAACATAAAGAAAACAAAATAAATATTAAATATGCATTATTCCATTGATCAAATTAAATTGGAGTTATGATTCAAATGTCTCAAATTTCAAAAATTCAAATAATCGTAATAATTTGGAATGGATAATTTTAGCTATTAACTAGTTCACAAACATAATTACATTATTGTCATTACATATTAAATTTTAAATTTGTAATTAATATATCAAATATCAATACATCATATATGTAATAATTTATAATTAATTTGTATATAATGTTACATGTTTTATAATAATTTTAAATCATATTGATTCATATATGATATATCATAGATGTAATAATTAATATGTTACATTGTTACAATTAAATAACAATTGTTACATAACTACATAAATAAGTAACATAATTAGTATATAACTAGTCGGCTCTGAGCCTTAAACGAGCGGCGAGCTTTAAACGAGCTCGGTTAACGAGTCGAACTCACGAGCCCCCATCGAACTTAATCGAGCGAGCCGTATGTGTCACTAGCTAATCGAGCGAAGTTTCAATGAACGAGCCGAGCTTGTATGCGTCGAGCTCAACTCGGGTCGAGCTTAGTCGAGCGAGTATCGAGCGAGCTGTCGAGTGTGTCGGCTCATTTACAGCCCTATGTGCAGCTGATGGTGTCTGATTGGTTCAGTAGTCTTTGAACCTGCCAAGTAGATTTGAATGTTTATACTATTGTTTTAGTCATGGAGTAACGGATGTGTTTTCGAATTTGGTTGATTAGTTGGCCTTTGTTGCCTGGTTTGTATGAGATTCTGTCTATCACTTGGTAGCTTAGGCTACGGTTACTTCAGGGTTTGCCCTGTGATTGTAAGAGCTTTCGTTCTTGAGTTCTATGGAATGAGAATGAGTTATTTTCAAAAAAAAAAAATATAGAGATTACACATTTTTTTTTTACAAATTTCCAATTTTTTTTGGTAATTTTGAGCATTTCACAAAGGGCTGGCAAAACAAGTACCTGATACGACCCGCGGGTACCCGTTACACGATTAACCCATACACAAACATGACACGTTTAGCTAAACGGATAATTGGGTCTGGACATGATTATGACACGAAAATAGCCGGGTAACCCGACACACCTGTTTTACCCGTTTAAAATAACTGGGTCATATTGGGTACACACGAATCACACAACCCGACCCGACACAACCGACCCGTTTAACATATAAACCTATTCGGCCGCCGCTTCAATGGAGCACAGCAATGGAAGAGTTGGGTATCATGGAAATGGCGAGTATGTAATCCGAATTCCGAAGAATGGTGTTGTGTGGAGAAAATGGTGAAAAGAGGAAAGAGAAAGAAGAAAGAAGGGGTAGGCGTGGAGTGGAGTGAAAGAAAAGGGGAAAAAAAAAAAAGGAATAAAAAAATTGAGAGAAAAGTGAGAAGTGATGTGTGTGCAGAAGAAAAAAAAAAACAGAAAAGAAATGTGCTGAGTGCAAATGTTGAGGTAGCCAGGTGTGCTGTAATGGGTAGGCCGTAGGCGCGCTTGTCTACTGCAAATGTTGAGGTAGCCAGGTGTGCTATGCGCAGCAATGCAAGATGATGTAAACCCTGTCAAGAATAACGAGACCCAACAACGAAAGGGAACCCAAGATCGTTCTATGGACAGATTCGAATGGAAGACCTCGACCCGTTGTTTATGACAAACAAGAACCTCGGTATAAGGAAGAGGCACAAGCGGTGGTGGAATTTCCGTTTGATAAGTCGAGATGAGCATACGGAAATCCATAAGTTCAAGTAGTTCTTCAAAGAACCAAGAGAATAAACCTCACAAGTTTTATCAATCATAAAATCTGTTCTCCATAGGAGTACAAAGAGTATTTAAATAGATGTTGTAAAATAAAACCTAACCCTAATTTGATCGACTTTTGGGCTAAGCCCATTATCCAATCATAAAATATCTCTAACCCTAGATAAGATGACTTTGGGCCAAGCCCATTACAATAACTCTTAAAATATAGATAAAACATCCATTTAAATATAAATAACCTAATTAACTAATAAGACCCAAATATAATTAAAATTCCAGTATAGGAAAAAAATTAAAATAAGAAAGAAGAGCTGGACGCCTATAATAGCCTTGCAATCCGATCCTTCTCCAATAGACCTAAAATATTTCTTGCCAATTCTTAGCCTTGACCGGATCCTTCTAGAACTTGAATCAAGGTAATGATTCTTTGTTGCCCATGTGGATCATGCTCAATGGGCCTCCACGAATTTGCTTGAGCCCATAACTCTTGAATGAGTCTATTGAGTACATCCTTGAACTTCTTTGCTCATGCCCTCGTAACCGGCCTAATTGGTACTTGAACAAGATCCTTCAAAGTAGTGCCTTGATCTCCATCATTCCAATCCCCTTGAAAAGGATTTGCCCTAAATCATCACCTTGCTTGTACCGAATGACATATGGAAACGTCTCTATGAACTCCACCCATCGCGCATGCCTTTTGTTTAGCTTGTGTTGGCCCTTCAAGTGTTTCAAGGACTCATGATCGGTGTAAATCACGAACTCCTTAGGCCATAGGTAGTGCTGCCACGTCTCTAAAGCCCGAACCAATGCATACAACTCCTTGTCATAAGTTAGGTAGTTTAAGGCTACCCCACTGAGTTTCTCACTGAAGTAAGCAATTGGTCGTCCTTCTTGCATAAGAACGGCGCCTATACCAACACCTGAAGCATCACATTCAATTTCAAACGTTTTAGAAAAGTTAGGTAAAGACAACAAATGTGCGTTAGTTAGCTTTCTTTGATTAATTGAAATGCCTTCTCTTGTTCTTCTCCCACCGAAATCCAACGTTCTTCTTGATCACTTGTAAACGGCTAAGCTCATCAAGTCCTTCACCGCCGGTAGAAACTAGCAAGTCCATGAAAACTACGAACATTACCTACACTTGTGGGGCTCGGCCAATCTTGGATTGCAAGTACCTTCTCTTCGATCATCAACCTGTATACCTTGTGCACTAACAACAAATCCCAAAAGTACAAGCTTATCGGTGTAAAAAGTGCACTTCTTTAAATTAGCAAACAACCTTTCTTTCCTTAGCACATCCAAAACGGATTTCACATGTACTACATGATCGTCTAGGTTTTTGCTATAAATGAGTATATCATCAAAATAGATAACAACAAATCTGCCTATAAATGCACGCAAAACATGGTTCATAAAGGTGCTCGAAGCATTAGTCAAACCAAAAGGCATAACTAACCATTCATACAAACCATATTTTGTTTTAAAGGCAGTTTTCCATTTATCTCCTTCTTTTATCCTAATTTGATGATAACCACTTTTTAAGTCAATCTTAGAAAATATGCAAGAACCATGCAACTCATCTAACATATCATCTAAGCGTGGCATAGGATGACAATACTTTACCGTTATGTTGTTGATGGCTCGGCAATCAACGCACATTCTTCACGTCCCATCCTTCTTAGCTACAAGTAGGACCGGAACCGCACATGGGCTCATGCTCTCCCTCACGTGCCCTTTCTCCAATAATTCACTTACCTGCCGTTGAAGCTCCTTTGTCTCCTCGGGATTGCTCCTATAAGCTGGTCGGTTTGGAATGGTTGCACCGGGAACAAAATCAATTTGATGTTCAATCACTCGGATTGGAGGTAACCCATGTAGTGTTTCCTCGGGGAAGACATCCTCGTACTCCTGCAAAAGAGAAACAATAGAACTAGGCAAAGCAAGGTCAAGTTCGTTAGTGTTTAAAAGTGCCTCTTTGTACAAAAGTACAATCATCGGCTGATTTGAAAACATTGCTCGCTTGACCTCACTCACTTTTGCATAGAAATTTTTTTGTTTTCTCTCTGATTTTCTCTCAAGGGCCGAACTTTGATTTTCTTTTTCTCTCTCATTTTTCTCGGCCTCTCTCTGATTTTCACTCTTTTTCTTTTGCTCACTCTCTTTCTTTTGATCACTCTCCTTTTGTAATCTCACTTGATCCTCGTATACTTGCTGCGGTGTCAATGGTACAAGAGTGATTGATCGTTGATTAAGTACAAAAGAGTACTTGTTCGTAAAGCCATCATACTTCACGTGCCTATCGAACTACCATGGACGCCCTAGCAATAAATGTCCCGCTTGCATCGGTACTACATCACAAAGCACTTCATCTTCGTATTTACCGATTCGAAATGCAACTAACACTTGCTTGTTCACCCTTATCTCACCACTATCATTTAACCATTGCAACTTGTACGGTCTAGGGTGCTTTACCATGGGCAATCCCAATTTCTCCACCATAATTGTGCTTGCAACATTAGTACAACTATCACCATCAATAATCATACTACATACCTTGTCTTTAACATAGCACCTTGTGTGAAAGATGTTCTCCCGCTGTACTTCATCAACTCCTTTTGCTTGCAAGCTCAATGCTCTCCTTGCCACCAATGTCAATGCGTCAGGGGCTAAATACTCCTCCTCGAAAACATCCTCCAATGGCGGCATGTCGTCGGTATCGGAATCTTCACAATCGGTCACAATTTCACCATTGGCTTGCAACACCATGGCTTGCTTGTTTGGACATTGACTTGCTATGTAGCCCCTGCCTTGACATCTAAAACATTTAAAATCTCGATTCCTAGAGGTAGAGGCTTCGGTTTTACCTTGAGGAACGTGGCTGGTGGTTGCGGACTTGGGCTCGAGTTTGGGCGTTTGTGACTTGTCCAGCGGCTTGGCATGACTCGATTTCCAAGAGGTAGAACTAGAGTTATGGCCTGCACGTGTCCCACTCCCTCTCTTGAGTTGTTGTTCCACTTTGATAGCCATATGCACCATATCTTCCAATTCCACATAATGCTGCATCTCTACCTTATCATGGATCTCCCGGTTTAAGCCAAGTAACAATCTAGCCATTGTGGCCTCCTGATCCTCCTCTACATTAGCGCGGATCATAGCAATCTCCATCTCCTTGTAGTAATCCTCTCGCTTGACTCCCTTGTCTAAGACCTTGTAGCTTTTGTACAACTCTCGGTAGTAGTAATAACTTGGAACGAACCGCTTTCTCATCACTACTTTCATCTCCTCCCATATGTCTATTGGTCGTTCTCTATTCGCCTCTATTTATCTGGTGATCCCACCAAGTAATAGCATATTCAGAAAATTCAATCACGCTAATTTTACCTTCTTTGTCTCCGAGTAGTTGTGGCAATCAAACACGAACTCCATCTTCTTCTCCCACTCAAGATATGCCTCAGGATCAGATCTGCCTTGAAAGGACGGAATCTTCATCTTAATACCACCCAAGTTGTTATCTTCGCGATTCCTAGCTTCTCCAAATCTTCCTCCGGGTCTCCTATTGTTAACAATGGACTCCTGATCTTCTTCTTCATCAAAATCAGACCCATAACGCTCTTCATCCTCCTCTCTTGGTGGAACTCTTCCCCTTCTACGCAAATTACGACCGTTTTGTGGTTGTTCCTCACGTCTATTCTCCATCTGATCTATCCATTCGTGAATCTGCTCCATCTCCATCTTCATCACACACCTCATCTCACTCATCATGGCCTCCATAAACACTTTCGGATCAGTCAATTTTGTATCATCTTCAGCAATGCTCTTACCCCTATCTTGAGTCATGATTGCTGCAAAACAAAGGTTAGAAAATAAAATAAAATAAAAAAAGGACCTCACGATGATCTCCCTTACGTGTTTACACTCAAGAATTTGGATCACTCTCCACTCGTGTTTCACTCAAAATAATATGGCTTTTACCCTTCGATGGTCTCACCACTCTTTCACTCGATAATTCTCTTTCAGTTCTTTTGAAACTAAACAAACAACTCAAAATTTCCCGCAACAATTCACCAAGAACTAATCAAGGAATTTCAGATTTGAACACAAGGAATATGGAATTTTTCATATTAGAATTAGAAGGAATATGGCAGTTTGAAATTTTGGAAGCACAAAATAGTGAATTTTTTTTTTTTTTTTTCACCAAGAACTAATCAAGGAATTTCTGATTTGAACACAAGGAATATGGAATTTTTCAGATTAGAATTAGAAGGAATATGGCAATTTGAAATTTTGGAAGCACAGAATAGTGAATTTTTTTTTTTTTTTTGGATCAGCAACTACCTTTTGAGAATAATGAAATAAGATTTCGAAATAACTAAGAGATGTGAGACCAAACCAATAGTTTAGACATTAACAAGAACAAACAAAGATTGAACAGATAGGGTAAAAGAAATTCGGCTAAAAAGAGATAAATAATGTGGACGGCTAAAGAAGAAACAAAGGAATGAAAGATGTTAAAGGATAGGCAAACTTGAACTAGAAACCGTGCTCTGATACCAAATGATGTGAACCCCGTCAAGAATAACGAGACCCAACAACGAAAGGGAACCCAAGATCGTTCTATGGACAGATTCGAATGGAAGACCTCGACCCGTTGTTTATGACAAACAAGAACCTCGGTATAAGGAAGACGCCACAAACGGTGGTGGAATTTCCGTTTGATAAGTCGAGATGAACGCCACGGGAAATCCCGCTAAGTTCAAGTAGTTCTTCAAAGAACCGAAGAGAATAAACCTCACAAGTTTTATCAATCATAAAAATCTGTTCTCCATAGGAGTACAAAGAGTATTTAAATAGATGTTGTAAAATAAAACCTAACCCTAATTTGACTGACTTTGGGCTAAGCCCATTATCCAATCATAAAATATCTCTAACCCTAGATAAGATGACTTTGGGCCAAGCCCATTACAATAACTCTTAAAATATAGATAAAACATCCATTTAAATATAAATAACCTAATTAACTAATAAGACCCAAATATAATTAAAATTCCAGCGTAGGAAAAAAACTAAAATAGGAAAGAAGAGCTGGACTCCTATAATAGCCTTGCAATCCGATCCTTCTCCAATAGACCCAAAATATTTCTTGCCAATTCTTAGCCTTGACCGGATCCTTCTAGAACTTGAATCAAGGTGACGATTCTTTGTTGCCCACGTGGATCATGCTCAATGGGCCTCCACGAATTTGCTTGAGCCCATAACTCTTGAATGAGCCCGTTGAGTACATCCTTGAACTTCTTTGCTCGTGCCCTCGTAACCGGCCCAATTGGTACTTGAACGAGATCCTTCGAAGTGGTGCCTTGATCTCCATCACAGGAAGAAAAGAAAAAAAGAGAAAAAAAAAAAAAAACACGGGTCTAACGGGTCGACCCGCCAGACCAGCTTATTAATCGGGTATAGCGGGTTGACCTGCCAGACCCGAATATTAACCGGGTCTGACCCGTCAAACATTAAAATTCGCGTGTCTTCGGGTAGACCCGTTTAAGACCCGAACCCGATTAGCCCAAACCCATTACCTGTTTTTTTTTCGTGGCTTTTGTAAAATTGCCGGCCCTATCACAAACCATAGGAATTGGACAAATTGATAAAGAAAGAACTCAAGCTATATATATATATATTTTGGACATGTCCACACAAGGAAATGGGGAGGGGGTTTCGAACTAGTGACCTCCTCTTTTTGAGATGTGGTCTATAGCCAATTGAGCTACCCCTTAGAAACAACTCAAGCTATACTTGATAACAATAATTATCGTAAGTGTTGGTCCATAACTATGCTTGATAACAATAATTAGAACTTCTAACATTTACATAATAATATAAATGGAATAATTTTTAATCTCCATTAATTATCGTAATAAAGTCAAGGGTGATCTAGTGTTAGGTTTTGACAAAATGTTGTTCTATAAATGACATTAAATGATGTTAAATGAAAGAATAATGGAGCTATACAAATGATAACTTGAATTATAAATTATGTTGACATGCAGGAATAACGTCCATCTTTCCCTATTGAAATTTTATTGACATATTGAATATATTTATAGTGTAATTAAGGGTTTAGATTTAATTTTACTTTTTCTCTTTTTCACATGTAAGTTACTCTTGAAATTAAATCTAAACCGTACCCTTCAAAAAATTACAACATTAGTGTAATGACTGCATGTTATTCTGGAAATTCCCATGCCAAATGCATTTAAATATCTACATTAATTTGTTTTGTTTTGTTTAGGTTTTGCAAATTGAGATTATGTATATGTTAAAATATGAAGAAAAAAATTATACTAGAAAATAGTAACTTAGCTACCAAGTGCATTTCAATTTGCACAAGGGACAATTAAGTTTAGGGTTTGCAAATTTAGATTATATATGTAAGTGTCAAAAGAACAAAAAAGCTTATAAATTAAAACAATTAAAAAAACAAAAATAACACATAACCTAGCTATATTTTAATTTGTGTATTGGTTTGTATATATAGTAGGATTGTTATTTTTGTATTTAGACTAAATGTATGTAGGTGTTTGTTGATTATTTGTTTCTAATGTCCGTAGACAACATTGGTCAAGAGTTGGATGAAAAAGCCTAGGGATACAAAGAAATACAGAGATGGTAAGATTTACTGCTCGTGTAAAGTGTGTCGCCTTAACCAACGCTATCCGCCAACCGTTGTTCTCGCCCACTTGATAGGGAAAAAGGCATACTTCCTACATATAAGGACTGGATGTTTCATGGTTAGAGTTTGTATGGGATCATGTTGAACCGTCTCCTTCGAATCATCCTGCCACAGATTTAGCAAGTGGAACCAGTAATCATGGTGAAAATATGCACGTTATGTTGCGTGATGTGTTCGGCATGCATGATGTCTGAGAAGACAATTGTGAGCCTCAAGTCATCGTGCAGGGTGATGAAGAAATTGTAGTCGAAGAAGCAGATCAAGTTAACGCTGGAAAGTACCATGAGTTGCTTAAAAAGGCAGAGACACCGCTACATAATCAAACCAAACATAGCAAGCTGAGTGCAACTGTTCATCTATACAACTTGAAGTGTGTTGGTGGAGTTAATAACAAGATATTCTCATATTTCCTTGAGTTCATCAATCAATTGTTGCCTGCGGATGACGGAGCTTTGCCAGTTAATACCAACGAGGCAAAAAAATATCTAAAGGACATGGGACTCAGATATGAGAAGATTCCGGCTTGTCGTAATGACTACACATTATTCTAAAATGGCAACAAAGAGTTAAATTCATGTATAGTTTGTGGAAAATTTAAGTGGAAAGATGAAATTCAATTAGACGAGGATGGTCAACCCATATCATCAAGTAAGAAACATCTAGTGAAAGTGTCGCAGTGTTTTCCACTAATACCAAGATTACAGAGGTTTTTTATGTCACGGTATATAGCGCCCCATATGAAGTGGCATGCAGATAGTCGCACAAAGGTCAGCGTATTGAGGCATCCGGCCAATAGTGAAGCATGGAAGTTATTTGATAACTTGTATCTGGAATTTGCAGCGGACAACGGGAATGTAAGGCTTGGACTAACCTCAAATGGATTTAATCCTTTTGGGAATCTTAGTATATCCCACAACACTTGGCCCATAATGCTTGTGTCATACAACTTGTCTCCTTAGATGTGCATGAAATAAACGTCTTTCATATTATCCCTGATCATCCCAAGCTCGAGTTCACCTGGAATGGATATAGATGTTTACCTTCAGCCCTTAATTGAGGAATTATAGGGACTATAGAATGTAGGGGTGCACACATTTAATGTCTCCACTAAAACACATTTTATGCTGCAAGCGCAATTGATGTGGACAATTAATGACTTCCCGGCATACGCAGATTTGTCAGGATGACCTACTAGGAGCAAAGGCATGTCCTTGCTGTACGTATTCAACAAGGTCTAGATGGTTAAAACACATCCATGGAGGAAGAACAAAAGAACTTTTGACGATAACCAGGAACTACAATGTGCACCCAATGTGCCAAGTGGAGATGAAATCCTAAGACAATTAGAAGGGATGCCATTTGGGGATGAGAATGCCGGTAAGTCAAAGCCAGAAAGTAGCAAGAAGAAGGGAGAGAAGCGGAAGAAGAGTACTCCCAACAACCGACAACTAGAGAGTAATCATGATATATGGAAGAAAAATAGTATTTTCTTTAGGCTACCGTATTGAAAGGATAATTTACTGTGGCACAACCTTAATGTGATGCACATTGAGAAAAAAGTGATGGACAATATACTTGGCACAATACTCGACATGAAAGGAAAAACAAAGGACAACTTCCAAGCCCGCAAAGACTTGCAGGAGATGAGTTTGAGACATACACTTCATCCATTTACAGCCAAGAATGGAAAAATCTATATGCCCCAAGCTTGCCTCACAATGTCCAATGAAGATAAAACAAGCTTTTTTTAAAGTACTTCGAGATGTGAGGGTGCCCAATGGTTGTTCGTTGAATATTTCCATATGTGTATGACTTAAAGAATGTATGATAACGAGTCTGAAGAGTCATGACAGCCACATACTGATGCAACAGCTTCTACCTATTGCTTTACGTGGATCACTATCAGATAACGTGGTTAGACCTTTGGTTGAAATGTGTGCATTCTTCCGAAGCATATGCTCAACTATGTGACGCTAGATGATTTAGACTGACTCCAAAGTGACGTCTATGTCACTTTGTACAAAATGGAACAAGAATTTTTCTCGAGTTTTTTCACTAGCATGGTTCATATTGTTGTGCATCTTGTCCGTAAATGCCAGCTAAATGGATTAATACAGTACATGTGGATGTATCCAGAGGAGAGATCAATTTTGATCATCATTAATTTTTTTTTTGGTCCACCACTAAATGACAATGAATAACTACAATTGATTGACTAATTTTCATATACAGGAGCTTAGAAGGATTCAAATCTAATGTGCACAACAAAGCGACGCCCGAGGGATGCATTGCAGAAGGTTACATAGCAACTGAGTTGGTGATATTCTACTCGATGTATTTGGATGACTCACCGACGTTTTACAATAGGCCACAAAGAAACCCTGATGGCTGTAAGAGGGTGGGAACACGAGTCATCCTCAACTGTATCACATTAACACAGATTCATCGATATTTATTGTTTAACTTCGACAAGTTCCTTCCACTAAGGACGTGAGTCTTGTCAATAGCACATGCACTGTCATTCCTTGTATAACCTTAGTTTGTAATGCGTTTCAATAATTGTTTTCAAATTGTAGGATGCACATGGAAACGCTTAGGGTGAATGACAGACGATCAGTTGGAAAGCCAACATTTCGAGGAATTTGTCGATTGATACTGTGACTACGTAAGACTAATGTCTTCTTACCAATTAATTGAGGAGTATATCTATTTTGCATTCATATTTCCTCGCCAATTTGACTTTTCATCATCCATTGTACGTTATATACTCACAGGTCAATGGATTGGACGATAAACACAAAAAGGAAATGGGTGAAAAACTGGTAATGGTAAAGGGCCAAAGGAAACAGCATTCAAGTATAACATATATGTGGTTAACGAGAAGTTGTTTTGCATTCTTGCACTTGATGTCGAAAAGAGGACTCAGAATAGCGGTGTGTGTATGTTGACGATTGATGGCGAAACATACTACAAGAAGTTAACCCAAATAATTGAGGTCAAGTACTACGACGAAACTAAGTATATTCTTTTTAAGTGTGATTGGGCAAATAAAACAAGGGACAAGGGGTACAAGGTTAACAAGTATGGTATAATGCTTGTCAATTTCAAAAACCTTATCCACACCGGAGAGCGGATTACAGATGAGCCGTTTGTGCTAACTTCATAAGTTGACCAAGTATTTTATGTTGAAGATGAAATGAAACCAAATTGGGCTTACGCTGTAAGGACAAAACAAAAAAACGTGTACGATGTTGGTCAGGGTCAAGTGTCTAACGATGCTAGTGTCAACTACCAAAAGATTGAGCCCCTCCTCCTGAGTAGCAATCATGATGTTAACCTACTTGATGATATCGATTACGTCTGACTCGATTTAGGACCAATCAAAGCATATGTTATTTAATAAAACTGGAGTACACCCATATCTTTGAATTTTTATTTTTTTTTTAATATATACCTACATTAATTGTTAATTGTTTTTTATGTTAAACATTAAATTTATTTGTACACTAAGTTAATGATATATACTTAATTGAGTAATTAGTATATGTTTAAAATTCAATACAATGTGATTAATTTATATATTCTCGTATAAATTTACTTATTATTAATACTAATTCGATCTGTATTGTAATTTGCAGGGAGATATGAGTTATAGGAGGAAGTCAAGAGCACGGAGACTAACATTGGGCGCCCAGGCGTCGGGCTCAATCCCCCAGTTGATATGGAGCTAAAGGGTTATTGACCAGTACTTCCACACTCTGTGGAAGGACAGACCCATACGGAGCAGGACCTCCAATTTGCAGGTGACGTTCATCGAGATTCTCAGCATGCTCTGCAGGGGCCGAGCACATCCACTCCTTTCTCACTCGACTTCACGACGTTGAGCCAGGTAGAGATAGTTTCACATGGCCATTTTGATTGGCCCCCCTACACCACCAAACCACATGTACCTATCCCAGATAGTGATGATACAGAGCCCCCTGAGGACAATTTGGATGATGATGCTGGTGTCACGCATGACACGTATACCGATGATGCTGTTAGACAGTAGTTGGGCAAAAAAGAGGTTCGAACGATCAATAAGTATATGTGCTAAACATAGTAATATATTATTAAATTTATTATGTAGTTATTTTTAATTTATAACTAAATTGTTTGAATCATTAATGTGTTAAGGTATAAATAAAGATGGCACCACCAGCTACCAAGTTTTGAATGTCAAGGCAGTGTACAAGTTGTGAGATATCCCCGATGGGCAGAGGATTGTGTGAGTATAATTCCACAATGCAGCCCCTAGGAGAAAGTGCAAATAAATTTAGATGGATGACTTGAGTGTTCATCAAGAGCGGCAACTATGTATGGATCAACGACGAGTAGAAGGATGTGCAACAATGAGGATGTATGGATGCCTTAATGGTATGTTTTAATTAAGTATTATTGTATTTATGATAGTTAAGTGTATATTACTTTGTCAAATATATGCATTATTATTAATATAAAAAGTAATTTATGCATAAGCAGTTCTACATCCTGCTTGAGTACGATATCGTGGCCATCAAACGGGAAGGGTTCACAGATATGAGCAAGAAGCTGAAGAGTTTGAGGCAGGAATTTAAGAATTGTCTTAAAATTCAGCCGGATGATACTCCTGCGACTGTCACTACAAAAAATTTATTTTTTCCTCACCAGCAATTTTTGACATGTTTAGGTGTCTAGCACGTCAGAAAATTTTTCTAACGCGTCTTTTCTGATGTGTGTGGAAGGTGAAAAACATAGGAAGTCAAAAAAATTTCTGATATGTTATTGTGTGGCACGTCAAGATTTTCTAACGTTGCAAAAGTGCCACGTCAATAAAGATTTTCTGACATGTCCTGATGTAGCAATTTTAATAGGTTAGAAAATTTTTGGACCAAGATATAACAAATTGCAACTCTTGTTATAATATATATATATATATATATATATATATATGACATTTATTCAAGAAAACCAAAAAAATAAAAATAAAAATTGAATTACCTGATCCATATTGATAATCACAAACAACCAAACTATATCTGTCATCATGAATATATACATAATTATATGTAACGTTAAACATTAATAAAACAATAACAAAATATTTATAAGTTTACCAATTATAAACTAACAGACAATGCTCATTCCAGGTCAATAGGTTCTTCATTGCACGACATCTCTACATTACCTGCAAATGATAAAACAACTAATATGTACCATTCTTGTCAAGATCCTAAGCCAAACACAGAAAAATGGCACCGTAATAACTTTAACATATATACTAACCAAAATAGTATTACTATAATAAAACAAAAAATGCAATAAATGAAATAAAATAAATAAACGAATTTAATTTATGAAGTACTATATGTATCTCTTCCAAAGTCTAGAGGAAAATAATAATAAAACAATATTAATATATGGTTTGTACCACATTTACATACAATTTGCAAACAATTAAATTAACAATAATATATATTAACTATCTCAAACAAATAAAATCAGTATATACCATATACTATCTACCTAATTAACGCCAAAAATCAATGTGTGTGTATATATATATAACAAAAATAAAAAGAGAAAAAAGGTTTGCAAATCCACCATTATTTTCAAATCGAGTTCCTCTTGTAACTTGGAAGTCTAAAGGCTCTTTTCCACTATAAGGTTAATTTGGTGTGACAAATTTGGTATATGGTTATTATTATATTGTGTACAATATAATAATAACCATATATCAATACACAATATAATAATAACCATATATCAAATTTACATAAAATTTGCAAACAAAATAACAAAAAAATTAATTATTTACAAATTACAAACAAACAAAAAAAAATTACCTAATTAATACATAAAATACCTATTTACATGCATGTAATCAAAATATACAAATTCATATATATATATATATATATATATATAACCTAAAAAAAAAGATATGCTATATATATATATATATATAGAGAGAGAGAGAGAGAGAGGTATAATCGAGATGGCGAAGAGGAAGTTCTTACGGCCGGTGGAGGAGAGACTTAGTGAGAGAGGGAGACAAAGGCCAAGCTCCGAGGCTCGTATGATCAACTAGTTGAGGAGGGAGGAGGGAGATGGTGATGTGGAGGAGAGACATAGTGAGAGAGGGAGAGAAAGGCCACGTTTGAGTTATGAGCGGGGAGAGGGAACAGGCTGGGAGAGAGGGAAAAAGAGAGAGGGAAGAAGCTAGCTGCGCAGGCCGGGGAAAAGTCAAAAAATAAGGCCGACTAGGGAAATATTTGAGTTTGGGGAAGGATGCTGGGTGGGGAAAAATTCAAAGGGCATGAGTTGTAGGTGACGCGTGATATGGGGAAAAATTTAGAGGGCGCTTATTATGGGGGGTATGGGGCTGCAGTGAGGATGGGACGTTGCTTCGGCGCTCCCTACCCAATACACATTTTATGACGTGCCAAGTGTGGCGCCTCAATAAGTTTTTTGATGTGCAAAGTGTGGCATGTCAAAAAATGTGTATATTTAAAAATTAAAAAAAAAAATCTAAACCCAACTATATATATAGAGGTTTGCTAGGGGTTCTCCTCGTAGTGTTCTCCTGGTGTTCTCCTAACCTTATGTAGAACATGTTTTAATAAAAATAAAATTGTAGTACCGTTTTTTTGCAATGATTAATTTTATAAGTTAATAGTTAGGTTCTAATGCTTTAAAACTTGTTTTTGGATTCAAAATTAAACCTAAGGGTGGAAGGTTAACCCTTTAGGGATGATATCACCCAAAATGAATTTGATCATCCTAAATTTGATGCTAATACCTCAATTTAATGCCTCACAAATTTGTTGCTAATGCCTCAAATTTGATGCTACTAAAATAGTGGAGGCAACTACAATTTTATTTTTTCTTAAATCATGTTTTATGTAAAGAACAGAGAACGGGAGAACCCTAGCATTTTCCATATATATATATGAAATAAATAAATAAAATAATATACCATATAAACGTAAACATATACATATTATATACACATACATATATATATATATATATCTATCTTAGCGAATTAAGTTAAAGGAAAAAATATAAAGAAGCCCCCCAAACTATCACCGTTTATGATTTAGCCCCTAAAGTTTCAAAAGTGATAAAATAGCCCCAAACTATCAAACAATTGTATTTTGGCCCCTTCATTAGTCAATACAAACTATATCATCATGAATATATACATAATTATATGTAACGTTAAACATTAATAAAAAAATAAAAAAAATATTTATAAGTTTACCAATTATAAATGACAGACAATGAGTCAATAGGTCTTCATTGCACCACATCTCTACATTACCCGCAAATGATAAAACAACTACTTGTATTCTTGTCAAGATCCTAAGCCAAACACGAAAATGGCAACTGCAATAACTTTAACATATTCCAAAATAGTATTACTATAATAAAACAAAATGCAATAAATGAAATAAAATAAATAAACGAATTTAATTTATGAACTATATGCTTCTCTTCAAATGTCTAGAGGAAAATAATAATAAAACAATATTAATATATGGTTTGAGCATACAACATTCTAATTTGCAAACAATTAAAGAAAACCAATAATATATATTAACTATCTCAAACAAATAAAATCAGTATATACCATATACTATCTACCTAATTAACGTAAAAATCAATGTGTAATATATATATAACAAAATAAAAGAAAAAAGGTTTGCAAATCCACCATTATTTTCAAATCGAGTTCCTCTTGTAACTTGGAAGTCTAAAAGGCTTTTTCCACTATATTTAATATTAATTAATAATTTTATATATTATTATTATATTGTGTCTCAATATAATAATAACTCTAATATCACAATATAATAATAACCATATATCAAATTTACATAAAATTTGCAAACAAAATAACAAAAAAAATAATTATTTACAAATTACAAACAAACAAAAAAATTACCTAATTAATACATAAAATACCTATTTACATGCATGTAATCAAAATATGACAAAATGTTAATGATATATATATATATATATATATATATATATATATATATATATAAATAACCTAAAAAAAGATATGCTATATATATATATATATAGAGAGAGAGAGAAGCTTGAAGCCCAGCTCAATAATCATTAGAGGAGAGAGGGCGGTGGCGGAGATGGCGAGGAATTCTATGACGGTGGAGGAGACTTAGAGAGAGGAGACAAAGGCCCCGGGCTCGTATGATCAACTAGTTGAGGAGGGAGGGAGGACGGCGACCAGAGATGGTGAAGAGGAAGCTCTCGCGGCCTGTGGAGGAGAGACATAGTGAGAGAGGGAGAGAAAGGCCACGTTTGAGTTATGAGGGGAGAGGAACAGTGAGAGAGAGGAAAAGAGAGGGAAGAAGCTAGCTAGAGTGGGGAAAAGTCAAAAATAAGGCCGACTAGGGAAATATTTGAGTTTGGGGAAGGATTCTGGGTGGGGAAAAATTCAAAGGGCATGAGTTGTAGGTGGCGCGTGATATGGGGAAAAATTTAGAGGGCGCTTATTATGTGGGGTATGGGGCTGCAGTGAGGATGGGGCGTTGTGCGCTCCCACCCAATACACATTTTATAGCGTGCCAGTGTGGCGCCTCAATAAGTTTTTGATGTGCAAAAGTGTGGCATGTCAAAAATGTGTATATTTAAAATTAAAAAAAAATCTAAACCAACTATATATATATGAAATAAATAAATAAAATAATATACCATATCGTAAACATATACATATTATATACACATACATATATATATACGCATATATATCTATCTTAGCGAATTAAGTTAAAGGAAAAAATATAAAAGCCCCCAAACTATCCCTTGTGATTTAGCCCCTAAAGTTTCAAAAGTGATAAAATAGCCCCCAAACTATCAAACAGTTGTATTTTGGCCCCCTTCATTAGTCAATACCATCAAATTGGATGAAAAATATAAAACGATGTCATTTTTTGATGTTAAGTTACTAAAATGCCCTTTTGGAAAAAAAAATCAATTTAAAAAATGTCCTAAAAACAACGTTGTTTTGAGGAAAAAATTAAAAAAGTGGAAGATTTTATAAGGGGGTCATGGCACCCCATGCCTAGTGGCTAGAGCCACTGGCTTGTGCCAGGCTTGTGGGGTGGGCTCCACCCCATGCCTATGGGGTGGCACAGACCAGTGCCCGATCACATCTAAGCAGGTGGTGGAGAACAGAGGGGTGAGAGAGCCACCAAGATAGAAGGTGGGCCACCATCTGCAACTAAGAGAGTCTCTCTCTCTTAGAATTTCCTTTCCACAAATTCAGCCATTTTTTCAACTTAATTCCCAAACTCTCTCGTTTTCAACTTAATTCCCAAACTCTTTCTATTTTCAATAAATTGGTCTTGTCTCTGAGCTGCTTTTTTTTTCCCTCTCTCTCTCTCTCTCTCTCTCTTTTATGTTTTCCTAATTGGGCCTTA
Organism: Carpinus viminea; assembly: GCA_013348765.1. NCBI lineage: Eukaryota > Viridiplantae > Streptophyta > Magnoliopsida > Fagales > Betulaceae > Carpinus > Carpinus viminea. Next base: position 25,103,355 of record CP054670.1, on the reverse strand, counting down.
TTTACAAAAAAACCCTAAAACTTAAATAAACAAAGCGATGTTGGGACAAGCATCAAGCAAAAAAAAAAAATCACAAGGAAAAAAAAAATAATAGTCTTATTACTGAATCTTCTAGAAGACTAGAAGACTTTACAGTTTTCTAACGTTTTGGAGGCCCAAACAGGTGTTAGGAATCAAGAAAGAAACGACAAAAGCAATGATACGAACTTGAGGAGCTCTTCCACTTTGTGCTTTAGAGTTCCTAGGGAGAGAAGCCCATTCGTGGAGCTGGAGGATCGGTGGAGGCAGGGCTCAATGCTTTTCGGGCCTTAAACCATCGAAACTTCTGCGAGGCCTTTTTTTTTAATATTTAAATATTAATTAATTATTTTTAATTTCCAAAATGGCATTTTAGAGTTCTCAATGTATCTTTTGTATTTTCCATAATTTACGGTGTACTAAATCTATATTAATGTATCTTGTGGGTGTATGTTTAGGGCTATTTGGTTTCAAACAAACTCACCAAAAAATTGTTAGAAATCGTGAGGATTGAGGGCTTTTTCAAAACTCTCAAACAAAACACATCTCGATGAGCGTAGTTATTGAGCTAAATTGACATGAATAGGTAGTTAGATAAATGATTTCATTGTTCAAGTACTTATTCTGAATTTAATATATGAGGATTATCCTCACTTTAGAAATGACGATCCTCATTTCTATCCATTACGTACGTCAAGTAATTAATTAAGTATATGTCATATATGCTTATTTCTTCAGGTAAATAGTTATTTTCAAAAGGATCTATATGTATGCAGTATACTTAATTAATAATTATATTGGTTATTTGGCCTAGAATTACTTAATGAAGGGAAGCATCCATATTCTTAATAATATATGATGATGCATATATATATGCTTAAGTTAAATTCCTACAATATACACTTATAAGCATATATATATATATAAATCAACGTTAACCAGTCATGCTTAAATTAAAACAAAAACAACCTAATTAATTAACTAGTTTGTACTGAATATAACTTATTATTATTTTTTTAAAGAATGAAGCTAGCAAGTTATAACTTTAATTTATACAAATTATCAAATGACCATTAAATGAAAAAACAAAAAACAAAAAACCATAGAGTTTAATATGCAATAAAGTAGTCAATGAGTGTTAATCCCACATTGCCTATTACTAGAATGGGCTATAATGAAACACTCCAAATGTGGCTTGAGATGTGGCTAGCGACGAGCCACCTTGAACCATCGGCTCGTTTCTTCTTCTTCTTTTTTTTTCTTTTTTTTTTTTCCCTCAAAATGGCGTCGTTTTGGGGCAATTTTTAATTAATTTTTTTTCCAAAATGTAATTTTAGTAACTAATCTCAAAAATGAGCTCGTTTTGTATTTTCCATAATTTTAAATGATTGACTTAAGGGCCAAAATACAACTATTTGGTAGTTTTTACCATTTATAAATTATAATCACTTAATGTAGCTAAACAAATGTTGATAGTTAATTTTTATATTGTATAAAATTAAATTAGTTTAACTAGTTATATTTATAAATTCTAAATTAATAGGTAGTTAGGATTTTTTGTTCAAGTACTTATAATTTATGATATAAGGATTATCCTCAACTTTAGAAAATAACAACTAACAACTAACAAGTATCAAGTAAAATATAGAAATAAATTATATCATACTTATTTATATGAATATTAAAATAATCTCAAATTTAGTAACTATGTCTAAGTATAGCAATTAAAAAACATAGGTGACAATTAGAAAGTTAGTCAACAATGTGCACTTAATCAATGTAATGCTACTCTTTAGGATGTGACAAATGACGATTGACATTATATTCAATAATACAAACTTAAATGTTATATTATATAAGATAAATTATATGAATATAATAATTATACTATATAAATTATAAAATTAACAAGTGTATAAATTATCTTTTAAGTTTATAGTTAATATAAATTTATTTAAATTTCGGTTATGACAAGCTCCGAGCTCAGCCAATAAACTCGACTGCTCGGATCAAGCTAGGCCTATACCTGATAGTTATGACATCTTAAGAGATGTGTCCATGCGCAAGACCAATATAATATATATATGCATTCACATGAACCCAATTATAATATATATATATATATATATATTATAACCTAATTATACATGCAATATATATAACCTAAACCCTTATATACATTTTAAAAATATATAATAAGCCTATAGCCTCCTCGATCATGAGTTGTTCTCCATTTTCTTTTGCTCACTGAATGAACTAAAATATCAGGTATATACCTAATTAATTAATAGTTTGTATAAAATTTAACTTAAATTTATAAATTATGAATTAATTAGCTAGTAAATTTAAATAATAAATAAAATTATTAACGTGTTAAACTTTATAGGTCAAAAGTTTATGACCTGACAATTTGATACGTCAAAATTTATTGACCTGTGAAATTGCCAGGTCATAAAATTTTGACCTACTAAATTTAAAATGTCAAAATTTTATGACCTACCAAAGTGACAGGTTAGAAATTTTTGACCTAGCAATTTCACAGGTTAGAAAATTTATTGACCTGTTAGAAAATTTATTGACCTGTGAAATTGTCAGGTTAGAAAATTTTGACCTACTAATTTAACAAGTCAGAATTTTATGACCTATCAAATTGACAGGTCATAAATTTCTGACATGGCAATTCTACATGTCAAAAAATTCTAACATGTGAAATAGCCAGGTCAAAAAATTTTGACCTACTAACTTAACAGGCAATAATTTTATGACCTACCAAATTGGCAGGTCAAAATTTAGTGACGTGGCAGCCACGTCACTAAATGTTGACATGTTATAATTTAAAATTTCAGTAAAATATATAATTTTTGAATTTTTAATATAAAAAAAATTAATTGACATGGCGATGGCTAACAGGTCAACAATTATTGACATGTGGATATTGACACGTCAATAATTACTGACTTGTCAACTTTCACACATCAAAAAATATTGACGTGGCACAAATTAGGTTACTGTAGGCTTGTTAGAAAAGTACAATTTTTTTTTAGTGCGTGAAAGCTAGGGTTGGGGAACTATTGTTATCCAGGTACAACAATAGGGACGTGGATATATTATTGGAGAAATGGCGTAGTGAAGAAAAGGAGTACGCTACACATATGAAACAATTGCCGGCCTTGAATGATATGCCTCACCATACCAGGTCAAAGAGTTTTACCAGGGTTACACACGAAGAAGTATATATAAAAACATATATATATGTTTTTATTTAATTTATGATGACTTAGTAAATTATGTACATTTTCAATACTTATTCAAAAATTATGTTTCTGTTTTATTTGTTTATGCAGACCTTGACTACGGGCACTTCTCCTACCCGAGCGAAGTCGTACACACGTGAAGAAGGATGGACACTATCCAAATGACGTGGTCAGAGAGCAATGTGTATGCTACTAACAACTGATATATCTTGGTTAATATATATATATTTGTTTGTCATTTTTATATTTATGATTGATTCTTTTAATTATTTATCACATTTCAAATTTAATATATACCCTGCAGGAGAAGATGAAGGAGCTACTATCCACTGACCTTACTGCTACATCGAGCATAACCGATGGGACTGTATAGTGGGCACCTAACGACACGTACTCCCAGGTGCTAGGCAATAAGCCTGAGTACACTAGTCGGGTTTGTCAAGTTGGTTGAAGCATACACCCTTAGATTGCTAATTTTTTTTGTTTAATATATACCTACATTAATTGTTAATTGTTTTTTTTATGTTAACCATTAAATTTATTTGTACACTGGTTGGGTTCATCAAGTTAGTCCAAACGTTTTACCTATACGTAGCAGCATACACTCTTATTATACACCAATTCAACCACGGTCACAAAATCCCAAGAGCATGGCGGTCTCACAAATGATAGAAACTACACTTTAAGCTGAAAGGGAGAAACACATGGCGAAGATAGAAGCGATGTTAGAGAGATATCGAGAGCAGGCTGCTACGCAGCTAGCTGAAAGGGAGAAGAAGCACAAGGCGGAGATAAATGTGCTAATAAAGACACAATGACAGCATACTGCGCAGCTTGAGTGTAATATCACTTGCATATATGAGGCCCGTTTTAAATAGCTTGAGTTTATGATGCAATCGAGGTCTGCCGAGGTGACTCGAGTTAAGGATGTGCCAAACAAAGAGTCCCCAGCTCGTTTGGTGGTGAGATCGTCGGTAGGAAGTGGATTAAGTAATACAAATTGGTTTTATTGAATACATGGTTAAAACATAAAAATTGGTATATATATATTGTTGTTATTTATTATATCTTGGCTGGTTTGGTAATTCATTTGATTGCTTTTAATATTGTTTTTGATGTTCTAATTATTGATGATGATGATGTTTGTTATTATTTATATAATTAAACTTTGGTGTTGTTTTTGCTTCTAGTTTTGTTTTGTTATTATTTTTATTTAGTGCATAAATTATTTTGTTTAATTGTTTTATTTTGTGATATAAAAAATAAGAATATTATGATTGATTTTGAATAAAAATTTTTAAAATTTTAATATGGGTCCGGTCCGGTCCATCCCCAAACAAGGCCATGATCCACAAACAATAATTTTGCACCAATAATGATGTGTATCTTTAATTCAGGCACCATACTAGCTTTTTTGACTTTGGTGAAGGGATGATCAATTATATCTTGTCTTTCTTAATCCACCAGCTGATGGAACCATGAAAAGAAGTAACTTCAATTTCTGTCAGACTTTAACTTAAGAAAGTCGTTTTGTTTTTCTTTTCTTCTATTTGTTTATTTATTTTTAATGAAACAACTTAGAAAGTCTTATGATCGAATGATCAAAAGCGATTAAGTGAACTAAATGTGTAGTCAATTAAAAACATATGAAGATTCCACACACCAAAATGTTGGGCACCGACGAATCTACCATCCTGTCCCACTCGTGACTTGCAGATTCTTACACAATATTAATAACTTGCACGCCCCGGCATTAGACCTACCTAGTTGATTCAACAACAAACCCTAAATGACTCTTTTTACCTACTAAAGAGCAATCAATCCACTTGGTGTGCAAAATTTTCCATATGAGGATTGATACCGTCATGTCACGTCATGTATAGCGGTGCAGTAGCGGTGCGGTCATTCTGACTTAAAAAAAATAAAAAAATAAAACTTTATTCACATTAAAAATACAAAATAGGTTAATAAACATACCCTTTAAACCATAACTTTCCCAATGAATAATTCACATACAATCACCCCATGATAAAAATTAATATATTTATCATTTGATAATGAAAGAGATTTATGTAAGTGTGGTGTGGGCGATAAAGGCCCAGAATCGTTTTCTTATGTACATGTTCTATTTCGTTTCATATATTTGGCCACAGCTTCCAAGTCCCGAAAGGGGTGGAGCTCCGCCTTTGGAAGGGCACGCGCCGGGCATGAGAAGATTCCGAGTGTGAACAAACGTGAACGTCGTTCAAAGATACCTCTACCGAAGCCGTAAAATGGTTTTGATTATTCTTTCATCACTCGCTTTTTCTTCCGCGTGCCTTCAGTTTCCACAAACTACCAACTTTTTCAGCAGGAGGCTGATTCAGATTTGGGCCTCCAAATTTTTGTTGTTAAATCCTCGTCAGCTCCGACTAAGGCCACGTTTGTTCACACTCGGAACTGACTTTCCCCGAAATTTGTGCTGGTGGGGACCATGTACAACAGAGCCCGATTTGCCACTTTGTTCTTGCTCTTTGCCAAAAGTATTGTGGCCACGTCATCGTGTAACATCAATGAATGGGGAGGTGGGGGGCCCTAACGCTGGTTGTCGTTTTCAGTGCGGACAAGGATTTGCCTCGTGTATCCCAGGTGGCTGCATGGACTGTACTTTGGTTTTTCTGCTTTTTTTGGTCCCAACTTTGCTGTCCTCTGCACTTTGCCAATTCCCCATGCTTTGGTAAAATCATTTTCCGGCTGCAAAATTACTAAATTAGTAATCCTTTTTTTTTTTTCTATTCTTCTTCTTATTCTTTCATAATACAAGAAAAATATATTTTGGTTTCTTTATTTCTGTTTTAGTAGGGAAATTAAAAATTAAAAAAAAAAAAAAAAGTAAAATCTTCCGTACAGAGTCATTTCCCTTTTCTTTTCCTTTTTTTTAAGATTCATATTAGTCAGGAAGTATATATTATGATGATGAAACTGTACATGTTTTGGTTGCTTTCACAGTAATTCCAAATAATTTTTTTATTTTTATATATTTCTTTAATTATTTGTTTGTTTGTTTTGCAGGTAGGGGAAGAACGTATAGAATATAGATGGTAAACAATAATTGATTTTCAATTGGCGACAGCAAATGATGTTGGTTAATCAAGAGAAATCCTACTGTGGAAGTAGTAGTTGAGCATGCTATAGCTAGTTCTCTTCGATGACTACGTGGTACTTGCAGGGGAAGAAAAAAAGAAAAAAGGCCAATTACATGACTATTCATAGAATTTGACCTTAATTTTAAATTAAAACTTTAACTTTCATTTATATCATATAGTTCTAAAACAACTTCAATTTGAATCCTTAATAAATCCCTGTTTAATAATAATAATAATACATATTGTTAGAACACTGTTTTCCGAAGATGACGTAGCGAGCTTTGATTTGTTGAGTTGTTGGCGATGATTTTGGTATATGGATTGATATGGCTGCAAAATAGACAGAATAGGATAAGAGCGGCCGGGGTTATCCCGGCGATGAGAACTCCGATGCTTAAGTTAGTATAAGATTATGGAATAATCAGATAACTTGGAGAAAATAAGTAAGTTGTGAGAAAATTGGATACCTTTGAATTACGGATAGAGCTTCCCTTGTATAGGGACTTGGTGACGTCATCATGATTGACGGAAGAGATCTTCGGCAGATCCGAAGATCATGGCAACTCATGGACGGAAGACTAACACTCGGGAATCTGAGCATTTGTAAATCGGGAATGACATTCGGACGAACCGAATAACGAGCAATCTGCTGGGCACACTTGAACAGACCGAACAACTTGCCGGGTCTCCTTCTTGGGCTTGAACTTATATGGGCCACATGGCCCATATAGTTGAATTCGGATCTTACACATATAACCTGCAATTGGGACTAATATATATAGAAATTGAAATATATATATATATATTATAGTGTGGTTGGAATAATGTTTATAGAGATATAAAAATGAAAAGGGTAGATGAAAAAGTGACATCAAATGAGAGTAAGGTGGCAATTTTAGAACCAAACGTTGCATTAATTAATACAGGTATTTAGCATGTTTTCGTTAAGGTAGGATTGGGGTTTGGTATCACCTGGGTGTTTGGTCGGGCCCCCCTCCCCTCCATCCAGCCTTATAAAAAATCGCCGACCTTTACCTACTAGCTACTTGTATTTTCAATATTGGTATGAAAACGACACTACACACATAATTTCTTTATCAACAAATGTTTATATATATATATATATATATATATATATATGTGTGTGGACAATAACATGCGGGGCTTAATTATATGGAAAATTACATCATAATACTTTAGGTTACTACTCGAATTTTTTTAAATCCTTAAGTTTTTTTTTTTTTGGACAATTTACTCATTGAATAAATTGAAATCACAATAAAATCTTTGCCGTCAAAATTTTTTAACATTCGTTAACGTGGGTCAAAATGCACCGTTTTGACCCATTAAAATATTAAAATTTTAATTTAATTTTAAAAATAAAAAATAATTACCGTTTTGACATATTAAAATATGATTTTTTTAATTTAATTTTTAAAATTATACTAATAAAAAAAAAAAAGAATATAGGGGTGACCGAACCACCTCATAGGCCACCCCATCTTGCCTGGGGGTGGTTCAGCCACCCCTATAGCCTAAGGAGGTGGTTTGGCCACCCCCATGGCCTAAGGAGGTTGGTTTGGCCACCTCCTAAGGCCAAACCTCAAAACCTTTTTTGAAGATTTGGCCCTAGAGGGTGGCCGAACCACCTCCTTAGCCAAAGGGAGCCACCCCTATACGGCCTAAGGGTTTGACCCTAGGGCTACCACCCTCAGGCAAAATGGGGTGGTTCGACCACAATTGTATTATTTCTTTTTTAATTTTTTTTTAGATTTAATTTTTAAAATTAAATTAAAAAAATTAATATTTTAATAGGTCAAAACTCTTTTTGACCCAGATTAATGGATGTTAAAAAATTTTGACTGTAAAAATTTTATTGTAATTTCGATTTACCTAAGGAGTAAGTTATCAAAAAATAAAATAAAATTAAGATTTTAAAAAAATTCGAGTACTGACCAAAGTGTTATGAAGTAATTTTTCTAATTATAAAATATAATTAATGTGCAGAGCTTGCAGAGAGATGATCGTCTTTGAAAACATTATAAAGCGAGTCTGGCGAAAGTCATTTTGGTGAGCCCTATGACGGTGACGAATGGAGGGAGCTCGATCGGTTGCCAGTTGGTCATCATCATCTCCGTTGCTCTTCGAATCCTTTTATTTTATTTTTATTTATTTATATTTTTTCTAATTATCCTTCTATTATATTACTTATAAAAAAAATTATCCTTCTATTATATTTATATATATCATCATCTTGATAACCCTTCGATTTTTTGGAATAAATTAATAACTTTAGATATTTCAAAATAATTATGAAATATATTTTATATCTAAAAAATTTGAAGTGTCCATTAAATTGGATTTGGTGGTTACAATTTTGGACCATTATGCTACATTTTAAAGTGTCCATTAAATTGGATTGGTGGTTACTCTTTGGACCACTAAATCAAAATGTTTTTTTGACCATTAGATGTATCCAAAATCATTATAAATATAACTTCTTTAGTCACATGTAAAGACATGTAACTTTCTTTTTTTTGGGTAAAGTCTACTTAATCCTCTCAAATTATTACATCAATGATAATCTACCTCCCAAATTATTAATTACGACAATTTACCTCCAAATTATCAAAACAATGACAATGTACCCCTTAATACTTAACAAAATGACAAAATTACCCTTACAAAATTTTCAATGAAACAAAAATACACTTAAAAATTTGAAAAGGAAATTAAATTTTAGTATTTTTGTTTTTATTTTGGTAAGGGTAATTTCATCATTTTTTTTAAACTGGAGGTACATCGTCATTGTTTTGGTAGTTTGGGGGGAGTAAATTGTCGCAATTGATAGTTTGAGGGGTAGATTGTCATTAAAGTGATAGTTTGAGGAGGTTAAGTGGACTTTACCATTTTTCTTTTGTCTCCTACAGATTCTTTTTATGTAATTCTCATTTTAAGGTGTTTCAGTTCACTCAAGAAAATGTTAGCTATTTTCTCCAAAAAAAAAGTTAATTATTATAGAGTGACTATTATGGCTTCATCGTATCATCAGAACATTTTGTCAAACATTTTAGGGGAAACTTCAGGGAACCCTCCTGAACTTTCATCCGTTTTGAAATACCTCTCAAACTTAAAAAAACTTTCAATTTACACCCTTGAACTTTCAATTGCTCTCAATTTGGACCCATCCATACAAATTAGGGCATAAATTTTTTTAAAAAGACCAAAATACCCCTGACTTTTATTTTTTAAAAAAATTTTAAAAAAAAATCTGGAATTTTGAATTTTATACAAAAGTCACCATTTAAAATTCACTATTTAAAATTTAACTTCCAAAATGGTTTTTTTAAATGAAAATCATGGGTATTTTGGTCTTTTTTTAAAAAAAATTTGTGCCATAATTTGTATGGATGAGTCCAAATTAAAAGCAATTGAAAGTTTAAAGGTGTAAATTGAGAGTTTTTTAAAGTTTAGGAAGTATTTCAAAATGGGTGAAAAGTTCATGGGGATTTTGTGAAGTTTTCCTAACATTTTAACACATTAGAAATGGGACAAAATAGCCTTGAAGTCTGTAGTTGGTGTTTTTGCCTTCATAATATTTTCCAACAATTTTATGAAAATAATTTGCTAATATTTTCATGTTAGGCGACCGGTTCAATTGATTGAGTTTTCCTCAACAATTTGGTTCCATATAATGTGTTACCATCTGGTCCATCTCGTATGACATATTATTTTAATAAATAAATAAATAAATAAGGTAATGAAATAATGATACATCAATTTAGAACAAAAAAATTTAAGAAAATATTGAAAAAACTAATATTTCTTCCATGTTAAACATAAAAGTGGGGCACACGTAAAGTTAAACTAATTAATTAGTGACTTTTTGTCGTGACTAGAAGTCTAGACCCTTGACTTGACATTTGACAAGATAGGCCATCAAAGTATAGGGTAGCCTGCTAACTAATGCGAACCTTCTGCACATCAACATATACATACAGCTTCGACCCTCATTGGAAATTTGTTTTTTAGCTCTGCCACAGGCCACGTATATGTACTGTTATGAAATTAATTAATATACTTTTTTTTTTAATCTCTATAAACATATAGTATAATTATGAATGAAAATTGGATGAAACTAGAGTTGCTTTACAATCACTTTTAAAGCTTAATTTGATATAATAAGTAACATGAAACTTAATATCATGAGTAATGTCTTATATAAACCATTAAAGAATTAATCATCTTCTGAACGTAGAACCCAAGTGTTACTGTTATCATTCCACACATACATGTTTGTTAGCTTATAACGGCCAGCTCTACTCATTTGTTAAGCATATGCATGCTAATGTAATCAGGTAAAGTCCACTTAATTAACTCCCTTAAACTATCATTTCAATAACAATTTATTTATTAAATTATCAACTGTGACAATTTATCCCTCAAACAAACAAAATAATGACAATATACTCCTAATTTTAACAAAATAACGAAATTCTCTTACTAAAATAAAAACAAAAATATTAAAATTAATTTTTTTTTCAAAATTTTAAGAGTATTTTTATCTTATTGAAAATATTATAGAGATAATTTTGTTATTTTGTTAATATTAAAGGTACATTGTTATTGTTTTGATAATTTGAAAAATAATTAATTATCGTAATTAATAGTTTGAAGAATAGATTATCATTGAATAATATATAGTTTAAGAAGATTAAATGGATTTACCCTTTTTATTATTGAGAAATGTGTATACATATATATATATATATATAAGCTCAAAATGTTTCCATCTTCGAATAACTATGATACCTAGTCTTTCGAAGATCGAGGTGGGCCGTAGGCATGGGAGGAAATTTAAAAAATAAAATAAAACATTGACAAAAAGAAAATTGAAGAAATTAATGAATCGAGCTTGTTATATACATAAAGGATGAGGATCATGATGAGAGATTTGACATCTCAATGCACCTCTTTTGTTGGATTCTTGTTTTCATGAAGTTCTTAACGGAACCTCATCCTGCCACAGCAAAGTCTACTCGTGGAATTTGATATTATCCGACCTTTTCATCTCTATTTTTTTTTTTTTTTCTGGAAATTTCATATTGATAGAAATATTTCTTTTAAAGGTGGTAACGAGTTTGTTCTTAAAGTTGATTGACATTGAGTATATACTAATTTTGAAATTATAAAAAGCCTAGGAATGAATTGACTTCTTAATTAATTGTGTTGAAAATTGAAAGTAATTAATGTTAATTAATTTAGAATGTGAAAGCAAGCAAGCACAAGGAAAGTGCATGCATCTAGCTAGCCACCAAGTAAAGGGAGAAGAAGTGAAGAAACAAAATTGCTATTTCTGGTTCTCAAGAGGTAGTTTAATCGGTTGGGATTATGTCTAATAATGCGGAGGTCACTAGTTCGATTTCCCTCTCTCCTCTTGTGCGGACATGTCAAAAAAAAAAAAAAAAATTGCCATTTCTGATCTAATGTTGTTTGGTTCCGTAATCCTCGTATCATGCGCGCATGCATGCATTAATCTCATCATAGCTAATAGCCTAATATAATAATAAATCACAAAATAAATGGCATTAATGCATTATGCATGCACCATGTCGCCACGTGGGTAGCTGCTTCTGTCCAATCGCCTTGCCGCCCATAAGAAAAACTCACACTCCCGTCCCGTTACAATTTCCAATTCGATTTTGTTGAAAAAATTAACCACGTACTTGAATGTTAAGTAACCTAATTGCCTTCAATTTTCTTTTATATATATATATATGCACATTGCTCAAGCTGATCAAAGCGTCACATTAGTCAACAGTAAATATTAAAATAAATGGTTTTTATATAATAATGTACGTGGTTGGTTTTGTTAGGTTCGTAGTGCTGAAGCTGTGTAACATAGAAGAGAGGTATGGAAACCACTTTCTGGTATATATATACCCTTTAATTTATCACTAAAAAATGAAATATATAAATTAATCCCACGTTTACAATGATGTGAAGTTGTGAACCAACCTTAATTTGACTACCTACTTAAACAAGGCTTTTAGAAAAATCAAAAGGGACTTGGAGTACTGCCATGGGGACCTCCTCCCCTATATATATATATTGAGAAGGTTGGTGATTGGTGTTCACACATGGTGAGATTTTTGTTGTCCAATCAGCTTTAACCTGCTTTCCTTTTGGTGGTGGAATCCCAAGTCCTTCATAATTACAACTCATTTAATTTTCTGTTTTTTACCTACATTAGTTCTCTATGAAAAGAATTTTTAGAAAATGTTAAGTGTTGATTGTTGAATAATATTATTTTTAAGAAATTAGATGAGATAAATAAAGTAATTTTTTAAAAAATAATAATAATAATGATATCCACCTAATTAGGACCACAAGAACATTTAAAAAACACTCGAAAAATACCTAATATTCTCATTTTTGAAAGTAAGTAGATTAAGTAATATATACTTGCATTGTTCTTCTTGCTCAATTAATTATGAACTTATTTTGATTATATAGAATGTTTAGTGTTTTCTTGATTGGTGTCGTTTTTTTTAAAGAAAAAAAGAAAGAAAAGAAAAAGGAAAAGACATTAAATACCAAATTTGTTAAGTTTTAAGCGCATAATTAGAGTTTTGAGTTCTTGAAACACTTGTCTACCTCAATATGGAGTAATAGTAGTGCATGCGCATTGTTTGAATATGAATCGATAAAATAAATAAATAATTTAGTATATAGTTAGCAATGGAAAAAATGTGTCGCATCAAGATCGAGGGGACTACATATCGATATCATTGCCATGTAGGAAACATCTCAGCAGTTTCACATCTGCACGGCAGTATATGATTGTATTAATGTTGTCTCATTTTCATGAAAAATATATAAAATAAACCATCCCTTATGCAATGCCTACGTGGATTCTTAACAAATATAAATCTTTCCAACTTTTCATCTGAACCCAATTGTGAAAATCATCTACATTCATGCATTCCTGCCCTCCTCCCTCTTAATCCTCATTCCTCATTATTATGTATGGACACAAAGTCACACTGCATGAAAGCAACACCACCCTTTTATTCTGTCTGTCTATTAATTAATACTAATATATGTATTATAACACCATACTAATTATATCTTAATCTCTTTTAACCCTTCATCCACTTCTAATGCCTATATATATATATGTGTGTGTGTGTGTCCTTAAACAAGTGATTAAAAGAGAAAAGAAAAGGAAAAAGAAAGCTTACCTTTTCATATATATATAATTTTTGGAGGATAATCTAAAGATTATATGCAAGTTTGCTGGCACACACAATAATTTTTCCATATGAAATATTTAAATAATTAAAAAGAATCTTACCTATACATACATATCATACATAAGATATGGAGAAAAAAAAAACTGCTTATTTGGAAAAGAAAGTGCAGAATTGTTTGTTAATGGAGAGAAGAAGAAAAAAATTTCAAGATTTTAAATATTAATATGACTTTTGTGAGTTATTATTACTATTATTATTATTATTAGGGGTAATTTCACTTAACTCCCTAGTTTCACGTCTTTTGCAAACACTCCTCCAAACTTCAAAGTTTTACTTTGGTGTATCGAACTTTTGTTTCTTTTCAAATACCCTATTCCGTTAGGATTTTTCGTTAAATCCTAATAGATTGGTGTAAAATTACTAAAATACTCAAAGTTATTTTTTTTTCTGTTTAATTTAATTATAATATTTAACGATATGAGGATATTTGAAATGAAACAAAAGTTTTCTACACCAAAGTAAGAAACTTTAAAATTTAAAGAAGTATTTGTAAAAGGCGCAAAACTTAGGGGTGAAGTAAAATTACTCCCCATTATTATTATTACTACTATGTGTTTAAGTACTAATTTGTCCTCTCCCTGTTGGAGCAGGCATATGGCCCATTAAAACTTTACAATTGCTTTCGTAGAAAATCAGTTGCCGATGTGTTTGGTGAAAATCGCTTCACGAGAAGCACTGCTACCGAACAAAAGTTTATGGCTTTTCAAAGCTGCCCCACAACTAGTCCTAATTAATTTTTTTATGTGATCAAAATTAATTTTTCAAAATTCATATTTGGGTTTTCAAGACATCCATCAAATAATATTTTCAAAGAAGTTAGAAATGGTTTTATTAATAAAAATAATTCAATATCATTAGATTTGATTAAAACTAAATATTTGACTTAGTGAGAGTTAAGATGTTTATTAAAGTCGTACAGATGAGCAACGTATTGGGAGCACACAAACATTAACATGGTACAGGAGGTTTCCATGAATATAGAAGAAGATTCCATCGCGATCGCCGAGGAAAAAACCAACCAACCGTATAAGGACCCCCACCGCTTGTCTTTTAAAAACGCAAGACCAATCCAATTCCCCCGGCCGGGCCCCTCTCCTCTCCTCTTCATATATATATTTTTTTAATAATTTTAAAATTTTTTTAAAAAATTTTTAAATTTTATTATTATTATTTTTTATAACTTTTTAACTATTTCTAGCACCTCTCCTTTCAGACCCAGTACATTCAATTAAAAAAATAAAATAAAATAACTGATTTGCCAGCTCGGATCATGGGCCACGTGACCTTTTTTGGGTAAGTGGGCCACGTGACCCCTCCCGCACGAGATTTGCGCGGCTCCAGTCGTAAAAAAGCAAAACCGCTTTCACCGTTTCACGCACAATTCCTATATTTCACAGGTGACCTCCGCCACGTGCATCCATCTATACGTCTTACTTTGATCACATAAAAGCATACTTCTCTGAAATTAGTATCTAATTATCAAATTATTAATTGACTCAATGTTCATCCAAACTATTACAAATTGTCCATGTAACCCACAATATTAGGAAAAAAGACAAATTTTCTTTAAAAAATTTCAATAAAAAAATACTTTTATAAATTAAAAACCAAATAAAAATTTATAAAAACAATTACGAATCTTTTTTTTACAAAAAATGAGGGTAGCCAAACCACCACCCACCTGAACCATTTGAAGGGATAGTTCATCCACACTTAGGCTAACTAGAGGGGGAGGCCAAACCACCTCACATGGCCTTGGGATGATTCAGCCACCCGATTTCATTGAAGGATGGCTTAATTTTATTTTATTTTTAATTTGTAGTTTTTTTTTATATAATATTAAGATTTTTTTTTTTTTGGAAGGGTATTTTTGTTACTAGGGGACATTGACAAATTTTGGTAGTTTGAAGGGAACATTGACAATATGGTAATAATTTGAGAAGAGTATGTGTACCTTTTTTAAAAAATAAAAAACTTTAGAAAATTTCAACTTTCACACATTTTGAAATTTATCATGAAGTTCAAAAACGATCAATTATGGATATTGAACTTTCAATTTCATTCGTGTCACTAATGTTACGTACGATATATTGTACAATGGTTGGGGCACTGGCATTGTACTATAAGTCCTTCGGGATAGCGCCAACCTTGTTGAGAATTGGTAATATCTCGGGTAGATTATGCATGGAAGTTATGACTTATAATGCATTAGCCTTTTCTTTGCATTAAAACAATTAGGCAATGACTGCCGGTTCTACATCATAAGCTTTGAAAACCCTAAAATTCATTAAATGATATATTAACGAAGGTAGTGCCTTCTTTTTTCCTATACTTAACTTGCACGTTTACTTTCATTAATTGGGCTCATGTCATACCTAAATTGTGAGGTTTACTTACTAAATTGTTAAACTTACACGATTATTATTCTCTAGGTAACCTGGTTTATTGCTATGAAAGTGACAAGATATGCTATTACTTGACTAGTTAGGCTTACTTCTAATTACAAGTTTGTCTTTACTATTTAGTAGCTCAATGTTCTTACTTGATAAATTATAGTGACTTAGATTTATTCACTTTCCTTGTATTTACTTTGACGTTTTTATAAAGGTGATTTCCCATTTGGTCATAAGTTGGCTCAAATGGGTAAATTGCCAGTGACTCTACTGGATTAGCCGAGGTTAATTTTGGGGGCATTACATCAGTGTCCTAGTCATTGCACAACATACTATACGTAATATTAGTGGCATGATCAAGTTCGACCTCGAGTGGCCTTCACCAACAACTAATGACGTCTATCCTATAATAACCGAATCATTGAGAATGGTTGCACCGTGGTCACGAAACCAATGGATCCAAAGTCCCGTATAACACACACATTTGACCATAAAGCTAACATGTATAGTAAGCCCATAACTATTACTACCACATGTACTAGTGTACCATGTTATACGATACAAATTATCTTGTCTGTATTTTACATGCATATCATTTTATAAGTCTCACTTGGTTAATATGTTCAAAACAACGTTTTTCTCAAAATGCCAGAGTTCATGTGCAATAAGTATAAATTAAGAGAGTTGTAAAATATGCATGTTTTCTTGATACACAAAATAGATGTGCAGTGTATGGAAAATAACAATAAGCATTATGTGAGTTAAAACTTATCTGGATCGAAAAGCGTCTTCGAATACTCTGAAAGATCCGGGTTCTCCAAATCTGTTGAAAACCTTCTATTAGTCTTAATTCTCCTAAAACAACTCTAAAGTAAGGAAAACAGAAGCTATGAGACGGCTGGTGAAAATAGGGTTTACTTGTCACACACGGACCGTATGTCCAAGCTTAGGGCCATATGTCCACCATGTCACGACGGGCCGTATGTCCGATCACAATACCGTACGTCCGCTCTGAGGGTTTTCAAGGAGAACCTCATTTTCTCTCTACTGTCCTCCTATTCTCCGAGTCATAGAGTTACTAGAAACACCCTAAAGCTTCCTAACCTAATTTACAACCTCCATACAATGTATGCTAAGCTAACAAAAATGTTAACCCAAACAAGGTTTAAAGTGAATATAAGCTAACAACTACAACTAAACAGAAATCGAACAACATAACGGCGTAATTAAAAATTGAAACAAAACTGCAAGAGCTCCGCCTCATGAATGTTCAAAACACAGAAAAACCTCACACACGCTCACAAAACACACTCAAAACACTTTGGCAACCTGGGGGCGTCTGCAACTTATGCAAAATACGAAGGGGGTAGGGGCTATTTATAGGCCCAAAAAATAATAGCGGACGTCCGGCCAAGGGCGTACATCTGGTAGTTCTTGTCCAGCGGTCTAAAGGCTGCCTCGTACGTCCAGGTATTAATCAAAGGGTATTTAAAAAGTAGCGTATGTCCGGTTGTCCCTTGTACGTCCGTCTGTACAGTTTGTAGAACGTACGTCCGGTGGTCCCCCCTGTATGTCCGCACTATAGACAACAGCATATGTTCGTTAGACCTAACGTACGTCCGCACTTTAATCCAAATTACTCCTCTAGTATTCTTAGTGACTCTAAACCCAAATTAACTCCTCAACTAAGCTATTTACGCCTAGTTAATAATTTGGGTCATTACATTTTCATTGGTGATTACTTACCTCAAACACTTATATTGAACCTCAAACGTACCAAAAACATCAAACTTCTTGTTTTTGCAAGCCCATTCTCTAATATTAGTCAAGATACTTAGCAAAACCCTAACCTTACACTTAAAAAACCATAATCCTGCACTTTTCACCTAGAATGATCAATTGATTCTTAAGGTTCGTCTGATTGTTCTTTGAGACTATTAGATTGTTATGCCCAAAAATGTGTTTTTTTTTTCTTCCCTAAATCATCCTACCAAAACTTGATTTATCACTTAGTTAAGACCCTAGCAGGTTATAACACTCCTAAAGGGTAACATAGAACATGCGTTATGCCCCAAAATGTGTTGTTTTTTTCCTAAATCATCCTACTAAAACTTGATTTATCACTTAGTTAAGACCCTAATAGGTTATACCACTCCAAAAGGGTAACATTGAACATGCACAAACATTTAGAAACAATCAACATAACTCTAAAAACTCTAAAAGTACTAACTTTCTTCCCCATAGTCACATTTCCCCTATTAAACAACCAAATAAATGCTGAAGGTGTTGAAAGATAGGTGATTTAAAACTACTTTAGGGTTAAGGCGAAAGCTAGTCATCAAGGTTCACACCTTCCCCGTAAGGTCAAACTTATTTACTGAAAAGATCTAGCTTTTAACCGCAAATAATGAAATGACAACTAGCGTTCAAACTTCAAATCATTACTCCCCACCTATCGGTAAGTCGACTATGGATAAGGCAACTAATCCATCATTTACCATCTTGCCAACCAAACTAGGGATGGTTGTGCAATGAAAGTTACTATTGAAATCATGTTATCAAGGGAAATTGAATTGTTAATGATGTACCAAATTTGCCATGCACCTTCCATGCTTACTTCAAGTCTTCCATACCTCTTCTCTCGTACTGATTTCACACATTTCCCTCATTAATACTTAGTTAAATTCATGCGTCCTATCAAGTAGAGTCGGGAACAGAAAGTCTATACATAGAGAAGGGTAGCTATTCAAGGTACGCTCGCCCCATTCTTTTTACCTACAATATGCCAATTTGTTTCCTCATTCATTTACTAACTTAAAAATTAGTAGTGGTTATGCCGATATCTCCAATGAGCAACCATGGCTTTTTGTCGTTTTGCAGACCTCTTCCACCCGATGTTTGTTGTGTGAAAACTATTTTAATGGTAGGAAAGTAAAAGCAAAAGGGAGGGGGTGGACTTTTTACTAAAAGCCAACAAATTTTTAACCAAAAATGTCAAGAAAAATGAAAAGGAAAATGTTGGAGACAAAAAGAAGAAGAAGAAGAAGTAAAATTACTAATTCATCTTTAATTAGTAGTTTTTAATTAATATACAGTGCAATGACAATTTTGTGACGTCTCATATTACTTGGGTGTGAAAAATATGATGTATTTATATGAAATATGATCTCTCTAAGTGGTATGAGGAAAATGAAAAGGAAGGTGTTGGAGACTAAAAAAAAGAAGTAAAATTACTAATTTTATCTTTAATTAGTAGTTTTTAATTAATATACAATGCAATGACAATTTTGTGACATCCCATATTACTTGGGGGTGTGAAACATATGATGTGTTTATATGAAATATGCTTTTTCTAAGTGGTATAAAGCCTTTTAGGGGTAAACCCAATACTTAAACAGTGTGGGCTTGACAAAAAACGGACAGTATCATACCACTTGGAGCAGGGGTGTTGCATATGGTATTATAGCTATAACTCAGCTTGAGATGAGGGGGAGCATGCATAAGCCCATGAGGGTTGCCAATGAGGACACTCGGTCCTAAGAGAGGGTGATTGTGACATTCTACATTGCCTAAACGTGAAAAGGATAACATATTTATATGAAATATGTTATCTCTAAATGCTATGAGGCATTTTGAGGGTAAACTCAATAATAAAGCCGTACGAGCTTGGCAAAAAACAAACAAAGTCAGGGTAGTACAAATTTAATGAACAATATAATATTTATATTTTATCTTTCTTTTTATTTTGTCATCTTATAAAGCAAGCTAAGTTGAATCCTAATTTTTTCTGTTTCTCTTTTATCGAACTAACATCTTTAAAAATGTTTTCAAGGGGTAATTTAATTAGAGCTGTGGATCATGCATAATGAAGTCTTCATTAGTTCGAATCCATTTTCCTTATTTCCTTATGTGGACATGTAAAAAAAAAAAAAAAGGTTTAAAAATCTATAAGTAATTTTAAAATAGTTTTTTTTTTTATAATATCGTGACCATTCTTTTCATTAAATGATTAAAATTGTGTCATTTTAATATAATTAAGTGTTATAGTTAATTTCTCTTAAAAAAAATTGATATAGTGAATTGAAAAGATTACAAATTCTTTGGATCGGAACGGACAACCACGTATATGAATATTGTTTGACACCCCATCATGGCAAAGAATGCGATTTAGCAGATCGCTAGATCAGGTTTGGTTGGGAAAATGTCCCAGTTTTATTCTTGTACTTGTTGAACAAGAATCTTTTCCACAAGTTTATAAGATTGAAATTTCATCTCAAAAAAAAAAAAACATTTAAGAAAACTAATGTTTGTTATTGTATATTGGATTGTGTTTTTTTGCTTTTGATTTGAAAATATATAATCATAAGAGATAAATTGTTTTATTTTTATGAAGATTTTTTATTTTAAATTGTTTGTTAATATTTTTACTTAAAAATAAAAAATGAAAGAGGTCAAATTCTAAAAGGAGAAGATAAAAACCACTTTTTTTATTGTTTTGAAACCAAAACCAAACAGACTTGTGGGGGATGAGAAGACTCGAATCCCAACTAAAACAATGTAGAAAATAAAAATCACCTGCTGGTTGGGAAAACAGACGTGGAGTAAAAAAAAAAATAAAAAGAAAAAGAAGAGGAAAAATAAATTCAATTTTGTCCGTGACACCGACGACAGCCAGCTGTGCAAGAAAGCGACGCGAGCGCGAAATCCGTCCGTCCTTGCTTGGAGGGCCCAGACTGACACGTGGCTACGTCAGCGGCTACATTCACAGGTGTCGTCATTTAAGTACAAAATAGAACCTACACGTGTCCTTGGTAAGTCACCTCTTGGGATGGGGCCATTTGGGACCCTGCACATATGTGCAAAATAATTTATTGGATTATTAAAGTAATACTAATTAATTACTAAAACGAAAAAGAAAAAAGAAAAAAAGAAAAAAAAAAAAAGGTGATTAAATTGTTTTAAAAAATGGAGGGATATATGGTAAATAGCGGTCGTGTTTCCCAATTCAACAACCAAAGTTACCTTGTTAAGCACGTCTTCCATTGGGCATCAAACTATATAAATACCCAAACTTCTCGGCCTCCAATCCCTTCCTTTCCTCTTTTCGGTTACAATAACACACACCACATTTCTCATCTCTCTCTGTTTCTGTAATGTTCTAGGGTTCTCTCGCCTCCGTTCATTTTCTCGAAGGTAACTTTTTTCGCCTTTTAGTAGAATTGAACCTCTGATTTTTTGGTGTCGGATTCTTTGTTTTCTGGAATGTTTGAAATCTTGCGGTGTCAAACATTCATGCGGTGTCTTTGGTAACGTTTCAGCTTTTCGATCTGGTCGTGTCTGGTTGGCGGAAAAAAGTAAACGTTACATTTTCTTTGCTCCGTCATTCAGGTATATCTATATATATGTTTATTAATTTTCCTGAGGTTTTTGTTTTGTACTCTTAAAATGAATTCGGATCCCCGTTTGATTTTAATGCAAATGCGATAGTGTTGGGATCTCTCTTTAGACGTGTAAAGCCGGTGAGCTTTTGTAGATTTAAAAGCGAAGCTTTTTTGTTTTGTTTTTTCCAATATGAAAAGAAGAAAAATAAAAACTAAAGGAGAATCGGCAGCTTTTGTTTGATTGAGATTTTGCTTACTTGGTTTTGGATCATAATGTATGTTATGTATTAATTTCTTTTCTTCTTTTATTTGTTCTTTATAAGATGTAGTTGTCGAGCTGTATGTATTAAAGGAAACGATTT
This sequence comes from Carpinus viminea, assembly GCA_013348765.1. Lineage (NCBI taxonomy): Eukaryota > Viridiplantae > Streptophyta > Magnoliopsida > Fagales > Betulaceae > Carpinus > Carpinus viminea. Next base: position 25,081,506 of record CP054670.1, on the reverse strand, counting down.
GACAGCTCATTTGTTGTTTTTCTTAGTTTTAGTACGGATTTCGATTCCGTTTATTATTTTTTACTGTTTATATAAAAGAAAAAAATAGTTTCTGGGTGTTTTGTGTTATTTGTTAATTTTTTGTTTTGAAATTGAGAATATATATATATATATATATATATATATATATTATCAAACAATGTCCATATATACTGTGAACTGGAAAAAGATTTTGAGTATTTGGCAACGTGTGCTTTGGATGCAACCCAAAAAAGAAGAGAAGAAAGGAAGATAGAAAGAAAGAAGGTGATGGCCTTTGTTAAGAGAAAACCATGTGTTGAACGTATAGGTGCCATTTTTCAATGGGGCCTTTTCTGACCGTGCCAAGAAGTATCTATCTGTTATTAGCATTGACTTGGTGGGGGTAATGGCTCAAGGATTTTAGACCATCATTTTGTGACCTTCAACTTTGTTTCAGAATGTTTTGATTATGTTCTCTCTCTCTCTCTCTCTCTCTCTTATTTAGTCTTATTTTTTTATGGTGGGTATTTAAGTTTATGTTCGTTTCGGTAGTTGTACTGTCATATCGATGCTGGAAAATTATTATTATTATTATTAATTTATTTACACGAATTTTGAAAGTGATGTATTAGATCTACAAGCAAAAGCTACTTCTACGCTCCAATTATATATAAATTTATACGACTGGGCAGATTGGTAAGTCTAGCAATTCCAAGAAAAGACACATCAACAAAACGGAAGAAGATAACAAAGGAATGGCATTTTCTGTGGATCTGGCTTATGTGATAATTTGGAGATAAATTATAATAATAGAAATGATATAATATTTTTATTGTAGTTGCATGCTTTTTTATGAATTTATGGTGAATGGGTTAATCTCATATATTGCCTTGAAATGCATTTTTTGTTATTAATTATGGTTTTGAATTACATGTTTATCTGACATAGCATCCCGATTCAAGACATGGAAACATAATTTACATTGATTATTCATATTAATGTATAGAATATGAGTTCCTTATGGTATGTCTGGGGGAGCTTTCAGCTCTTGTGAAATTGATAAAACCATTATTATTATTATTATTTTCTTCTTATTTTATAAAAATGCTTGAGAGTAATTATCATGTCTTAACTGTGGTGAGCCTTGGGAAAAGCTGCCTCATTAGATCTGACTTAAATTATTCTCTCGAAATAAGTTTTTGGTCAAAGTGATTTTCATATAAAAAAATAATTTAAGCAATACAGGTACTAGTCGTTTTCTTTTGGAAATTCGTATAGGATGATCGCTATCCCTGTCATGAGTAAATAAAATATAGCTGTTCAGAAATTGCCACTTGCATTTGAAACTTTTATTGTAATCTTGAATTACTCCTTCGTTTTGACAAATAATATGTTGATGGCGATTGAATCGGTCAAACATGAAAGAGTGGTAACTTTCTTGACCAAAATTGCTTCATTTTCCGTCTATAAATACATTCAATTTATGTATTTCCATCCCCAAAATCCAGGTATTTCCAATTTATGGTGTAAGCATGTTAAAAATTGCTTCATTTGTAATTTGTGATTGAACTTGCATTCTCTCATCCCCTGAGGATGGATATCAACTTTTTACCCTCCCTCTGTCATCATTGCTTTTGCATTTTTTTGATTGCTATTACGTTTTCTTCTTGGACTCTTTCGTATTCCACCTCAAATAATGTCAAAATATTTGGTTTCCAAGAACATTAGTTTCTTAATGATTTATATTTGCAGTCATTTGAGAAAGGTCTTATGATTCTCTTTTGCACTTGTTAGTATTGGTAACGTACATGGGTGGTACTATTTTTTCCTATGCAAAACATTGTTGTCTGTCTGCATACTTCAATAGTTACTATGTTGCTTGTCTGAATAAGTAGCCCCTTTTGATCATTCTCCAGGTTGAGATTAGGAAGAAATATTGTTTCTGATATTGGAAGCTAGATACCATTCCTTTCACAAAGATCTGTGTGCAAATAATGTCCAGTCACCTGCTATAAATGCAGTGTAGCTTTGGAAATGACAAGGTATTCTTAGTCTGCGCTCTAATTTTTAACAGCCTTTTCTTTCTTTGGAAACTATTTCAAAACTGTTGGTATAATGCTATGATGTAATCAACAGTTTCCAAGAAGCTTGTGCTTGATGGACTGCTCGCCCAGCAGCAGTGACAAGAAAACGTTGAAGAGGTGGTTTTTCATAGACAAAAGGGTTGGGTAAACAAATCTGGAATAAAGCGCTTGATTCTGCATTTTGACTGACTGGCAGCTGTGATATATACACCTTGATTAAATCCTTTATAACCTTTCTAATTCCAAGTAATCTGTAACCCCCATGGACTTGAAGTCGAATCATGCTTCTCCTGTTTTAACTGATCCTGCACCCATAAACAAGTCAAGACTAGGCATCCATTCTAGTTTGTTGCCTTTCTCACAGCAGGCAGCTTCGCTCTCCTCCACTAAGTATATGACGATTCCAAGGAAAAAGCCGGGAAAGCTTGATGATGTTCGATCTAATGGTTGGCTGGATGCGATGAAATCCTCCTCACCCCCTCGGAAGAAGCTACTTATGGATTTCAATATTGATGTTGCTTCAGATGATGCTGATTTTGCTTATTGCTCCTGGATGGTATGCTTGTTTCTTTTGATTAATTTATTTGTTGTTTTATTTTCACAGTTTAAGTAGATTGACCACCCACTTATTCTGCTGTTGGTTCTAATACTTGATTTCTTTTTTTTTGTGGCTTTCTTTCTGATTGTGCAGCTGAAGTATCCATCAGCACTCAACTTTTTTGAGCAAATTGCAAATTATGCACAGACCAAGAAGATAGCAATGTTTTTGGATTATGATGGTGTTCTTTCTCCAATAGTAGATGACCCAGATAACGCCCTTCTGTCTAATGATGTAAGAGTTTTATGTTTATTTGTTTTATGTCTAATAGCCCTTTCCTGTCTTGAGTTTCATGAAATCAAACTTATTTTTGTCAGATGCGTTGTGCTGTAAGAAATGTTGCAAAGTATTTTCCAACAGCAATCATCAGTGGAAGAAGCCGCGATAAGGTAGATAAGAGTATTTTCATTAAATAATCTGAAAGTGTTTTGTATTTTTTCCATCAATTCTCCTCTGTATTTATCATCTGGATGCCATTAGACTCTGATCCATTGCATCTATCAGGTATATGACTTGGTAGGACTAACAGAACTCTATTATGCTGGTAGTCATGGGATGGATATTATGGGCCCTCTCAGTCACACAGTGTCTGATGACCATGCAAATTGTATTAAATCTAATGATGAAAAGGTAAATGATGACAAATCCTTTTTCAAGCACACCCTTTATTGCACAAGAGATTGTAGAATTGGAATTTTTGAGATCTTTTTTTCTATTCAATCTTTTATGCTGCACGGAATTATTTTGTTAATGTTTTCCTGTTTTGGATTTGGTAGGGTAAGGAGGTAAATCTTTTCCAGCCCGCTAGAGAATTTTTACCTTTGATTGACGAGGTGCATAAACTTTTTCAGTTCACATATCAGTTTAGGGATAATGTATCGACATATTTTCTGATTCTTTACTTTTTTATGCAGGTTTTTAGAACCCTTGTCGAGAATACTAAAGGAATTAAAGGCGCAAAAGTTGAGAATCACAAGTTTTGTGCCTCTGTACATTATCGTAATGTAGATGAGAAGGTGACGATTACTTTTGTTGCTTGATTACCAATTTTTCATGTTTGACCAATAGCTCATGATGCACAACTGTAGTTTGGCTTACAGATGTTTTCTATTGTTCTCTGACTTCAGAAATGGCCTATTATTGCACAATGTGTTCATGATGTTCTAAAGGACTACCCTCGATTGCGATTAACTCATGGGCGGAAGGTACATTTTCTTTTATCTTGATCTTGTGAAATTTTTGAATTCGTCATGTTATAAAACACATAGATTGATTACTTGCTTTTCCACATTGTTAGGTTTTAGAAGTCCGTCCTGTTATTGACTGGAACAAGGGAAAAGCTGTTGAATTTGTGCTTGAATCTCTTGGTATTGACCCCACTCTCTCTTTTTCTATTAACAAGCGATGAGATTGAATGCTGGATTTATTTCTAACATTTGATTGTGTCATTATCTTAATGGTGCAGGGCTAAGTAATAGGAATGATGTGCTTCCACTCTATATCGGAGATGATAGGACCGACGAAGATGCATTCAAGGTAACACAACACAATTGCGATTTCATTTGACAGGACGGGTTTGTAATGTTCATATATGCAGCCAGCTAATGAACAAAAAAAATCTTCAACTTGCTCACCAGGTGTTGCGGGAGGGCAACCGAGGTTATGGAATATTGGTGTCTTCTGTCCCTAAAGAAACCAATGCATTCTACTCTCTCAGGAACCCAGAAGAGGTTAGGAGCTTTGATCTTCATATTTATATATATAATCATCTTCATTTGGTTTATAGCAGCTCTCTGATATCGAGGGAACTCGAACTCTGCAAAATTATATGCAGGTCATGAAATTCCTCAACTCCCTGGTGGCATGGAGGGAGCAGGAAGGAGCTAAATGCATTGGATAAGAGAAGGAGCATGTAGTTTATCTATCTATATAGTATATAGGGTATTATTTCTGAATTTGTTATATTTGTAATAAATTAAGGCGTTAAACAACGGCTCATTATTTTTGTCTGAATTGGCATTTTATTCCCTTTAATTGAGTTGATTATTTGATCTTTATTTCAAGCAATTATTTGTTGCCTCTCCTGCCAACCAATTGAAAGCCAATTTGTGTTCTGTCGAGTGTCTGCAATTCCTTAGTTTTATGAAAGTGTTTTAAACAAGGAGGTTTTGGGAAGGCATTTTGTGGCTGTTTCTGGCCTTTAACATGATTTTTTTTTTAAACGAAACCGACATCCATTCAAACAGAAACGGGTTACAGGACAAGTAAGAAGCTAATAGAAGCTTAAATAGATTAATTCAATTAAGACATGCCACTAACACTAGACCTCTAAGTAGGTGACGTCTATTCTGCATAAGGTCAAAAGCAAATGCGATGCAGACATAAAAATATTAGAAAATTGGTTTGAATGAGACTTGCATTTACAAAGGAACAGTTGGCAGTTGGGATACTTTGCTGACTTGCTGTGCCCACAAAACGACTTTTCTGTTTTTTATCATAATATTATTTACTTAAGCCCCTTAAATTATAACTTATTTTAAAAAAAGTCTCACAAATAGACTTGTATGACATTTAGCTACATTGAACTAGTATTTTGTGTTGAAAAGATCATTTGGACCAACTTTTTTTGAAAAACACACTCACGTTGACCATTGAAAAATTAAATTTGCCTTTATAATTATTAATCAGGTAGGAAAAAAAAAAAAAAAATACACATGTGCCCACTGCTGAGGTCTGGAAACGTATCCCCCAACATTTTAATAAACAAAGTCGCTGTTATAAATCTTCTATAAATGCCCCTACTTATAAGATATACATATATATATATATATATATATATATATATATATATATTAAGATGGGAAGGGAGAAGGGGTGACAAGGCAAAGTAAAAAATAAAGGGTGGCTAATCCTATTAATAACACCAAAATAATTAGAAATTAGTGCTAAACTTAAAAACTACTCAAAATGAGTCAAATGAATGATCCGGTCTATTGGGAGAATTGGGACTATCAAATGAATGACCTAGTCTTCGGGGTCTTCTAGATCTGTGATACGTCGTTGTGCGCTCCAAATAGCTATAAAAGAATAAGAGCCTCAAAGATCCACCAGCCATTATGCAGGAGATACTCCGATGCCTAAATCATTATGCTTCAACCCACAATAATTTGTAAATAAGTGAGAACTAATTGAGCTCTAATCTGTAATTTCTAGTATCATAATCAAAGAGTATGAGAAGATATTTGAAGATATTTCTCAATCCTTTTGTACCTTGTGTAGGGGACTATTTATAGGCTAAAGAGTTGAGGTATACTTGGACTAGTTCAATTGATTTGGGAGTCCTAAGAGTTAGAATTAAACTTGGTCTCTTACTCTAATTCAGAATTATTTTATTACTTTCTCCTCTTGCTTCCACTTAGATAGTAAACCTTTTTAAAATTATTCAACTTACGTATAGGTAACTCTGAAGACACCAAAAATCAAACTTTTTTAATTATTTTATTAGCTTATGCACCAAATGACCATTGTTCTTGGATCCCTCCTCTCTACTTTTTCAACTTTTCTGTTATAATTTAATAGAAAATTTCCAAAACCTTAAAAATGAACAAGGAACAATTATTTAAAGGGAAAAAAAGCTACCAATTGGTTGGGAGAAAGCTCCCTTTAAATAACTTAATTAAGCTCTCAATAGTTAGTACAAGAGTGATGAAGTGTATATAATATATTGAAATTTAAGAGCGATTAATATTTTATTATTTAAACCGAGACAGAGACCTCTCAATAATTGAACGGTCATGGGCTTAAACTCATCGCCAAGGCCCAAGGGCTTGGTATTGCCTAGTTATGGAGAATCTTTATTGCATCACTCTTTACTCTTCTTTTTTGGGTAAAGTAAAGAAATGGATTCACGTTTTCAAGGGCTAATTCAATCGGTTATGAACCACGCTTAATGAAGTGGAGGTTATTAGTTCGAATTTTTCCTCGCCCATTCTTTGTGTGGACATGTAAAAAAAATTGATTCACTTGAAGGCCTAGCGGATAGTATAAGAGGATATAAAGGCCATCAAAAAAATAATAATATAAAAATAAAAATGAATAATTAAACGATTTTTTTTTTTTTTTACAAGAGGATATAAAGCCCACTGAAGTCCAAAAAAATAATAATATAAAAATAAAAATGAATAATCAAACGATTTTTTTTTTTTTTCGGATGAAACTAATCACATGGCTTAATAATGTGTCCGAGATGCCCGTCGACATGGTTTTTATTCCTTGCTGGCACTTTTTGTTCCACAAATAGCAGGTAAAGAGCACTCTCTAAATTTAATTAATTTTCCTAAAATATAGGAAAAATCCGTAAAAATGACTTGTAGTGAATTCTCGATAACACTGGGAATTCACTACAAACGAGGCCTTAGGCCTTGTTTGATTTGCAGATTGTTTAGTCCATTGAAAAATGATTAGCTATCACTAGCTACTATTGGGAATAGATTAGCTATTCTTATTATTTTGTTTGGTATAATGCAATATGTTAATGAATGGAATCGTATTGTGATCTTATTTCCTAAAATACCCTTATAATACAAATATAATTTATATTATTAAGGACCTTTTTTTTTTCCTTCAAACATAAACAACTATATTATAATATATTTTTTTTAATTATGTCATGTATGTGGGATTTTTTTTTTATTTTTTGCAATTATTCTAGAAATTAAAATTATTTATATAAAAAAATCACATAATCACCATATTTCATATTTTATATTGGTGATTCCTTTTAGGATTCCAACCCAATTATATCGGTGATTTATGTCTGAATGAGGAAAAAAAAAACTGAGAGAAGAAAAGCAAAACTGTGTGCGATTTGAAAAAAAAAAAAAAAAGAGCTCTGAGAGAGAAGAGAATGAAAAAAAAAAAAAATTGAGAAAGAATGAAGAAAAACTGAGAGAGAACGAAGAGCGAAAAAAGAAAACAAAAAAAAACAAAAACTGAGAGAGAAGAAAAAAAAAAATCCAAGAAACACAGAGAATGAAATAACCAAGAAAAAAGAGATCGGAGAGAAGAGAGGGGAGAGAGATACCTTACTTTGAGAGATGGAGATCGTTGCTTTGAGAGATGAAGAACGTTGCTTTGAGAGATGGATATCGTGAGAGGTGTGAGAAGTGTATGTTTTTTTTAGAAAATTTTACATGATATTTTTAATCACACAGGAAATGATTAGCTAAGCTACTCATTTTTGAATGGCTTAGCAAACCTTGTGTGTAGGGCTGTAAACGAGCCGAGCTTGGGCGAGCTAGGGCTGTCCAAGCTTGCTTATTTAAAAATTTCACGAGCTCAAGCTCAAGCCGAGCTTTATGCCGAGCTCAAAATTTAAGCTTGGCTCGGCTCATTAAGAAAAATTCCTTGTGCGAGCCGAGCTCGAGCTCGAGCTCATCTAGTAGACGAGTCGAGCCGGGCGAGCTGAGCTGAGTTAACTCGGCTAAGACAATTTATCAACAATAATATCTCATGCTATCAATTCCAAATTTCAAATGACAATGTCAATACTTAGTTTGTAACTATATGATGTTACATCCATTGTTAATTTATTATTGTCAATTTTAAATTTCTAATTCTAATAATTTCATTTGGGATTATTCTAATCACATTTTCATTATATATGATATGAATTATATGAATAATATGATTAAGTATCAATGTATCATGATTTTTATTTAAGATATAACCATATGATTAACTTTTGTCATTCAATTATATATTATACATTTACTTATAATCATAGATATAATTATATATTGTATACCAATTAATTATTATTATTATTTTCTGAGAAATACTTAATAATTAATATACATTGACTATTGTTAAATTGCTATTAAATAATAAGTAATATATTATATAAGTTATTTTTATTAAATTTACAATATACATATATAATAAATATATACGAGTCGCGCTAATAAGCGAGTCGAGCTCTTTTACAAGTATGTTCACGAACTTTAAATGAGCGAGTCGAGTTTTATACGGGTATGTATTGTTTAATAATTGAGTTTGGTTTCGTGTCCACGAGCTACTCATTTAACAATCGAAGTCGCCAAGACGTGCAGCTTTGTCGAGCCGAGCCAAGCTCACAGTAGCTTTGTTAGCTGTTCGCCATACTCTACTGTGTGTATGGGATTAGTAGTCCCATGGGAATAAACTACTACTAGGAATAAAATGTTACTGTTACCAAATAAAGGATTAGCTAACACTAGTGTTAGCTAGTCCAATCCAAGGGCCTAATCCACGAACCAAACAGGGCCTAAAACCTGGACCTCGATGGTGTCATGAGTGAAAATCCCAAACAATAGATAGTTTTTTTTTCCCCTTTCTTTCTTTCTTTCTTTTTAAGAAAACGGATGAAACCTTTATTAAAAAATTAAGAAAGAGCAAATTGCTCAAGAGCTACAATATCTCGTATGCTCACTGGAGTTTCCATACTCCAAATTGTGGTGGCCGCTTTTGCTAACTTATGTGTAGCATTGTTAGCCTCTCTACTACTAACATATTTGCACCGCCAATGAGGGAATGAATTTAGAATCACCCGAATATCTTCAACTAAATGGCCATATCGGCTCCTATTTATTATCTTCTTCCCCAATGCATGTAGGATCACTTTAGCCTCTCCCTCCAAGATTATTTTTTGGAGACCTAAAGATTGACATTGTATGACTCCTTGGAAGAGAGCCATTGCCTTTGCTGCACTTGGTTCCACTGTCCCTACCTTAGTGAAGCTTCTAGCCAAAAATACATTGCCCCCATGGTCACGAATGATGATCCTCAGCCCAACACGACACTGTGTTTTGTCTAGTGATGCATCGCAATTCACCTTCACCAAACCTTTAGGGTTTTTTTTTTCTAGTGCCATTGTTGTTCCTCCTTCTCCCTCAACCTAGCCTCATCGCCCATTTGAGCCTCCGTATAGTCCATAATTGCCATTGCAGCTGTGTGAACTATCTCGCTTGGAAGGGTGAACACCCTTTCATGTATCCATTTGTTATGATGAAACCAAATTTGCCGGGCTATTACCACAAAAATCCTGAACGCTTCCTTATCACATTTTTTATAGAACACTTCAACAAGCTCCCTGAAACCCTGAATAGATGCCACAATTTTTTGGAAAACCCTCTGTAATACCCTGATGAAATAATCCTTTTTATTTTTTAAATGATTTTCTACAAAAAATGGTTAAGGAGGTTTTTTTAATAAAATTGGTTTTAACAAGGACTCAAACCCTTAATGGTAACCTAGTAAAGCCCTAAACCCCTTAGAAAATAGAAGCCAAAACACTAACCCTCTAGAGTAGACGTACGCTAGGGTGGTGGATGTATGCTTTTGTTTCTAGTGCGGACGTACGTGATGTTTGGTAGATGTCCGTCCCTGTTTCTAGTGCGGACGTACGTGGGGGGATAACTATACGTATGCTCTGCAACTAGTACACGGACGTATGTAGGACCACACAGAAGTACGCTACTTTTTGAAATACCCTTTGGATAATACCTGAATGTACGATGCATTCTTTGGACTGCTGTACCTACGCTACTTTTCAGAGAATTGGTAGCAACCCTTCCCTATAAATACCCCCTACCCTCTCTTCTTCTTCATGCCATTCCAGACCTCTGGCACGCCCCTAAGCTGCCAGAATTGTGTGAGCTTTGTGATATTGAGAGAGTTGTGAGTTTGAAAGGAGTTTTGAGAGAATGATGCCATATCTTTGCTTGATTTTGAGGTAACTGGGACACATTTACACACACTTGGTCCCACTTTTCTTTTTTGAAATAGACAAAATAACATAAACTAAAGGCATAACAAATATAAATTAAGGGGCTTAAATATGAATATTTAAGCACTTATCACAAAATTGATCAAGATGCTCTCCCAAATGATCTTCAAAACTTGGCTCACAAAAATTCTCCTCAACGGTTTCTTTATTTCTAGGTGTGGTGGTTGTTTGCTCCTGATAGTAAGTGTATTCATCCTTCATGTAGTACTCATTAGGATTTGCCACCAATTGATCTCGAGATTTTTCTTCCTTGAGGATATCCCTCATTTGCTCAAAGTGAGCATCCATCTTCTCATATGATTGTGTGATAGAGTTATTCATCCTTTCAAATTCTTGCCTATCTTCCACTGCTTGGATCAGAAAAGCTGACATTGTCCTTTCTAAGGCGGACTCATTTCTGGAGACAACCATTGCTTCTTGTAAGGCAACCATTGTTGGAGAAGGTGGTTCTTCTTGGTATTGTTGATAGGAATATGAATGATCATATATGGGAGGTGGCTCCTCTTCTTGGCATTGTGGAGGCCAATAGGTGGAAGATGGCTTCTCTTGGTATGCTTCTTCTTCTTCTTTGAGAATATCAGCTTGTTTGTTGCGGAGGGCCCTCATCTCCTCAAAAAATTGTTGTGTATTCTGGGTCATTTCTTTGATAGTCTCTAGCAACTCTTCAGAGACCTCAGGAGGAGGTGGTTCAGCCTAATATTGCTGTTGTGGAGCTGATTGATAGGAATATGGATGATCATAAAACTGCTGATATGATTGATGTTGCAGCCCATGAAATTGTTGAGATTGAAAAATCCTGAATCTTCTTCTTATTCCAAAAACTTGTTGTGCCAAATACTACCTAAATTAATAGATAATATTTAGTACGTTTTACTCGCAAGTGCACAAGATCAAAACGATAGTATAGTAGGCAAATACGAGATCATTCCCACGAGGATTGTTAATTTCTTTTAGAATTAATTAATTAAAATACCAACTTGTCACAGAATTGATATTGTTAAAAGAAATAAAAATAAATGAAAAGGTAAATAAAAGCGTAGGGCTTTGATATCTACCACTAATCATATTCAAATAATATAACAATATGCCAATGCTCCAATCATATTATGAATACCTAATGGTTGCCAACCTAAGGGCATGGTGTATACTCCTTAAGCTATTGGTTTCCCTAAGCAACGAATTAGGCATGGTGTATACTCTAACTCTTTTCTTTCCTAAAGGATTTAGCATGGTGTATACTAAGTTGTTCTCTAGGAAAGCATATGAATGGTGAAAACCGACAACCACATGAGACCTAGGGCATGGTGTATACTCCGGTTTCCCATGTTGATTAACCCAAGAACCCGGCGTGGATTACTTTTGTTACTTATGTTAAACCCGACTCGGTCATCCAAATTGATCTAACTAACAAGTCCATACCACATGCATATAATGGCCAATCACATACATGAGGAATTCAATAAAAGCAGGCATTAATCAAGTTAAGCAACACAATATGATTATCACAAAGGGCAATATTGAAATATTAAATAAACATAATTAGGGTTTCAATCCAGCCCTACTAAAATAATTAGTTACACATAATTAAAATAAAAACTAAAAAGAAAAGGAAAAGAAGGAACCGAAAATCGCTTCTAGAAGTAGCCTCCAAATTCTCCTCTCTCAAATTGTATGTCTAATTGTGAGGCTTAGAAGTCTATTTATAGGCTTTAGGAGAGTCCTAGAAACACTAGTAAACCTAGGAATTTCGGAATTCTATCTCTTAGTCAATTTAGGAGACAATCCTATTACAAATCGGAGAAGGATTCGTCCAGAATTGGGCTTCTAACTTGCGGAGTGATTTTAGCACTGCGGCAGTCCGAATTGGGAAAATTATATTTCACAATGATTTGTATAATTTTGAGTTAGCTTTCAATGCCGTTGGAATCACCTCAATCCGATATTTGAGCTGAAAGTTATAGCCAAAATACCGAGACATGTTCAGGATCCAAATTTAATCCGATTTTGACTTCAATTTGATAAATTCCGATTTAATCATTTCCACATCTTCTAGATCTTTCCAATTTGCCCTTTAAGCTTGGAACATTTCTAGAAACGCTTCATTTTCTTCCATGACCTACAAAAAACACAGAAAACACAAAAAGGAAATAAAATAGACAAAATAACATAAACTAAAGGCATAACAAATATAAATTAAGGGGCTTAAATATGAATATTTAAGCACTTATCAGTAACCCTTGCCCATTTTACATTTCTAGAATTGTTTTATTTCCTAATCTATATTATGATGAATTTCTAAAGAGTTTTACTAAGCTTTTTCTTAGAATGATAATGTTTTCATAAAGCCTCTTTAAGTTTCATGGTGTTAAGATTTCTATGTTGCATGTGTTTATTTGCTAGCTTAGAGGAGATATAGAAGTCTAAAAATATCATAGGAAGCATGTACCATTTGAATCTTATACAGCATGCTTAACTCATTGAGCGGACATACGCCATTGGGGTCGGATGTACGGTCAGGGAGCAAAGCATCAATTTTGAGCTTCTCTCGTGTACGCTTTAGTTTAGCCATCTTTTGGATTAAATAAGGCTTAGTGTAACGGTGTGTTGTAATATTTTATAGCAAGATATAGCTATGTCGGAGGGATCGCTTGAATGTACGAGGTAAATGAACACTTACAACCTTTTTCTTAAAACGTGGGATATGTCAGTTGACTGACCGCGAGTATGATATGAGCATGCCTACTTTTGTAAATACTTGGTAATTGTATTATAAACTGGTTGTTAAGATGTATCATATGACATGATATGCTGGTACATGTGGTATAAATGGCCATAGGCTTACTATATAAACTTAATAATATAGTCAAATGTGTGTTATATTGGCCTTAGATCTAATGGTTGTTCGTGGCTGGTGTAGCCTTAAAAGGCGGTCATTATAGGACGGACATCATTAGCGGTGTGGGTCACCCGAGGTCGGACTCGATTGTATTGCTAGTGTTATGTACATTAGTGTGCAATGGCTGGGGCACCTACATTATATTACAGGTTCCTTGCAATAGCACCAACCCTGTTGAGAACCGGTAATATTTCGGGTAAACCATATATGATAGTTACGACCTATAACAATACTACTTTTTTGCATTAAAACACTCAGGCAATTGTCGCCGATAGTACACCACAATCTCTAAAAACCCTACTAAATGGTATATTAGTGGAAGCAATGCTCTTTTTTGGATTCTTACTCAAATTGCACGTTTACTTCCGCATAATCAAGGCTCATGTCATACCTATGTTGAAGGTTTACTTACTAAGTCTTTAGACTTACACTGTTGCTACTCTTTTAGGGATCATGACTTTACACTCTGGGAGTGGCATGGTTGCTACTACCCGATTGGTTTAAGACTTGCTTAATGATACAGGTTTGTTATCGTTATTATTTAATTGCTCCACGTCTTTGATTTGATGATTTATAGTTAACTCAGATTTATTTCACCTTCCTATGCATTTACTCTGATAATGCTAGAGGGGCAATTCCCCATTGAGTCACAAGTTGGCTTATCTGGGGTAATTGCCAGTAACTCTGTCAAATTAGCCAATGCTAATTTTGGGAGCGTTACTGTAGTGACCCAAATTACTAACTAGGCATAAGTAGCTTAGTTGGGAGAATTAATTTGGGCTTTGGGTTACTAAGGCTGCTAGAATGGTGATTTGGACTTTTGGACGAATGTGCGCTAGGTTAGGCGGACGTACGCTGTTGTCTGTAGTACAAACGTACGCGGGGGAACCACCGGATGTATGCTCTGCAAACCGTATTGGTGGACGTACGCTACTTTTTGAGTATCCTCTGTATAATACCTGGACGTACGAGACAGCCTTTGAACCACTAGGCAAGAACCACCAGACGTACGCCCCTTGGCCGGACGTGCGCTGCTTTCTAGGCCTATAAATAGAGCCCTACCCCCTCGCATTTTTCATAGTTTCAGAACGCTCATAGGCTGCCAGTTTGTTTCCAAATTGTTTTCCAAGCTTGTGAGTGTTTGGTGAGTGTGTGTGTGTGCAAGAGTTTGCGAGTTCGGGACGTTCGTGGAGCGGAACTCTCACGGTTTTGTTTGAAGGAGGTAACATTTGATTCATAAGCTTTTGTTTACGTTGTTATGCTACTTGGTTATTGTTTAGATATAGTAGTTAGCCTAGTTGCACCTTAAAACCCGTTTGGGTTAACGTTTGGTTAGTTTAGCGTTGTTACGTTGCATGAAGGTTTTGAACTGGACTAAAGGGCTTTAGGTAGTACCCAGTAGCCTTAGGAGTCGTAGGATAGGTGGACAATGGAGAGAAAATGAGGTTCTCCTCGAGAACCCATACAGCGGACGTACGGTGTCGAGACCAAACGTACGGTCACTGTGTGGCAAGGAAACCCTATTTTCGCCAAATGTTCCATAGCTCCTTTTTCCTTGATTTAGGGCTGTTATAGTGGGAATATGACTAATAGAAGGTTTTTCACAGATTTGGAGAACCCGGACCATTTGAAGTTTTCAGAGACACGTGTTGACCCAGGTGAGTTTTAACTTACATAAAGCGCATTGTTATTTTTCATGCACTGCACGTTTATTTTGTGTACCAAGAAAACATGCATATTTTACAACTCTCACCGTTTGTACATATTACACATGAACTCTGTCATTTTGGAAAAAATGTTGTGCTAAATCTGTTAACCAAGTGAGACTTGTAAAAAGACATGCATGTAAAATACAAACAAGATAATTTGCATTGTATGACATGGTACACCGGTACGTGCGGTAGTAATGGCCATGGGCTTACTATACATGTTAGCTTTATGGTTAAATGTGTGCGTTATGTGAGGGCTGTGGATCCATTGGTTTCGTGACCTTAATGCAACCATTCTCAATGGTTCGGTCACTACAGGACGGACGTCACTAGTTGGTGTGGGCCACTCGGGGTTGGATCCGATCGTGCCACTAGTGCTACGTACGGTATGTTGTGCAATGGCTGGGGCACCGACATTGTATTATAGGTCCCTCGGGACAGCATCAACCCTGCTGAGAAGGGGTAATATTTCGGGTAGACCATATTGTTGAACTATGACAAATGTTGACACCATATGCATGTATCATTCTTATACATATATCACGCATAAATAATCTATCATGGAGGAACTGTTTTGTTCAATAAATACCTGAGTTCATTTTCAAAAATTGGCATGGGCATTATTTGCGTTAAAAATCACTAAGTCTTAGACTTACCCTTGTTTATGTCTTTCCCCCATCATTACGATTAATTGTACGGTTTAGCTGCACTAGACGAAGATGCCATCGGAGGTTTCGTGGGTGATTGCTCAGGACCTGATACGGGTAATTTTCGAGGACATGGACCCGGTTTGGCTTAGGGCGATGTGGGAGGATGGAGAATCTACCCGTGCAGACATGATTGAGATTCTGATCTCGTTAGCCTTGTTAAAGCTTAGATCTAGGCTTTGATCTGTTGATCTTTTGAGAACTATGCTGATGTAACATATTTTGGATTGTATCTATTTTCTCTGGTTGACGGTCTGATGACCGGTACATTGATGACTACTTGCTATGTTATGGATGTAGTATTCTATCTCTGGTATTATTGTGTGATGTTTTATTTACTATCTCTCAAATACCATAGTCTTGGTAAAGTCTTCTGGTAGTTTTCTCGTTACGATGAGGAAGGTGATTTCTCGGAGGTCATGTCTCGGAGGGACATGATCGAATGGCGCTGTAATAAATCGTTAATTGATATTCCCATTGGGCCACATTGTAGTGACCCAAATTATTAACTAAGCTTAAGTAGCTTAGTTGGGGAGTTAATTTGGGCTTTGAGTCACTAAGGACACTAGAGGGGTAATTTAGACTTTTGGGCGGAACGTACGCTGCTATCTGTAGTGCAAACGTACGGGGGGACCACTGGACATACGTTCTGCAAACTGTACAAGCAGACGTACGTGGGACCATCGAACGTACACTACTTTTTGGAATACCATCTGGTTAATACCTGGACGTACAAGGCAACCATTGAACCACTGGGCAAGAACCACTAGATGTATGTCCTTTGGCTGGACGTCCGCTGCTTTTTGTGCCTATAAATACCACCCTACTCTCTTCGTGTTTTGCACAAGTTTTAGACGCCCCTAGGCTATCAGTGTTCTTAGAGTGTTTCCAAAGTGTTTTGAGTGTGTTTTGTGAGCTTGTGTGAGGTGTTTGCGTGTTTTGGAATGTTCGTGACGCAGAACTCTTGTGGTTTTGTTTCAAGAAGGTAATGTTCGATCCTTAGCTTTTAAATACATCGTTATGCTTAGTTATAATTGCTAGCTTAGTTACGCTTTGAACCTCGTTTGGGTTAGCTTAGCGTTGTTACATTGCATAGAGGTTGTAAACTAGACTAGGAGGCTTTTTAGGGTGTTTCTAATAGCCCTAGGAATTGGAAAATAGGCGGACAATGGAGAGAAAATGAGGTTCTCCCTGAGAACCCACATAGTGGATGCACGATATCTTGCTGGACGTACTGTAACGCCTCCAAAATTAGTGGAGTCACTGGCAATTCACCCAGTTGAACCAACGTGTGGTCAAATAGGTAATTGCCCTTATAAGGAAAACCGTCAGAGTAAATGCAAGGAAGGTAAATAAATCTGAGAGTACTATAATTTATCAAGTGAGAACATGGAGCTACTAGACAATTAAAACAAATCTGTAACTATAGATAAAGCACAGTCGGTCAGGCAATAGCAACTTTAACCGCCTCCATAACAATGAATTAGATTATATAAGGAATAATAACCGCGTAAGTCTAATGACTTAGTAAGTAAACCCCACACATAGTTATGACATGAGCCCAAGTAATAAAAGTAAACGTGCAATTCGAGTAATAACCAAAAAGAGGGCATTACCCCCATTAATACACCATTCCACAGGTTTTAGGGTTTTTAAAGCTCTATGGTGTAGAACCGGCGATAACTGCCTAATTGTTTTGATGTAGAGAGGATAATGCTTTATAGGTCATAACTCCTATACATGGTCTACCCGAGATATTACTCATTCTCAACAAGGTTGATGTTGTCTTGAGGGACTTATAATACAATGCCAGTCAGCCATTGCATAACATATCGTACATAACATTAGACCCCAAGTGGCCCACACCAACTAATGACGTCCGTCCTATAGCGACCGAACCATTGGGAATGGTTGCATCAAGGTTACGAAACTAATGGATCCACAGCCCTCACATAACGCACACATTTGACCATAATACGTAGTCTATATAATAAGCCCATGGCCGTTATACTGCACGTACCGGCATACCATGTCTTACGATGCATCTTAGTGGTTTATTTAATCATGCAATTATCGAGTAATTACGGAAAGTAAACATGCTCATATCATATACGTGGTTAATCAGCTGACATATTCCATGGTTTACAAAAAGGGTGTAAGTGTTTACTTACCTTGCACATTCGAGTGAATCCTCCGACCAAGCTATTTCCTGTTATAACGGATACAAAACACCGTCATTCTAAGTCTTATGAAACCTAGAGTTATGGCTAAGCTGAAGCATACGCGTATGAAGCTCAAGAATAGGTGCCTTGCCTACTGACCGTACGTCTGCCCTCGAGGGTGTACGTCCGCTCAGTGTGTTAAGCACACTGTTTTAAGGTTCAGACAATGCACATTTCCAAGGGTATTTACAGACCTCTAACCCCTTTCTAAGCTAACAAAACAGGACATGCAACGCAGGAAATCACATATTTACAATCCTTTGAGGAAACTCTTTGAAAACGTTGGTAATTCTAAAAGAATGCACAATTAATACTTTGAAATCAGTATTAAAGCATAACCATGAGATAACAAGATGATAACAACAAAAGGAACGGAGCTTACCCCGAAGCTTAGCACAGACATGTTTCCCTTTCCTCGGAACTCTCCGTTGACGCTCTTTCTTATGGATTTCTCTCTCAAAACACCAAGGAATGGTTCTAGTAGCCTAGGGGCATACTAGAGGAAGAAGAAGGCGTGAGGAATGAAGGGGAGGGGCAGGCTATTTATAGAGAAAATCCTCCACCAACTCCCTGATAGAGCAACGGACATATGGCAACCCTAGCGTACATCGGTCCAGAAGGTGTCTCATATGTCTAGGTATTATCCAAAGGGTCTACCAAAAAGTAGCGTACGTCTGGTGGTCCCATGTACGTCCGGTGTACTATTTGTAGAGCGTACGTTTGGTGGTCCCCCAGACGTCTGCATTTACGTATTGACACAAGCGTCGTCGCCACCGAGGTCGAGTCAAGATACGGCTTGGCTCTACTAAAGGTTTGGGCTAAGCATTCAATTAAAAGGGAATCTCCTAAATAAAAGGTTACTTTTATCGGGGTATTACACGTATGGCCCGTCGTGACACGGTGGACGTACGGCCTCGAGCCTAGACGTACGGTCATTGTGTGACAAGGAAACCCTATTTTCACCAACCATGCCATAGCTCATGTTTTCCTTGCTTTAGAGTTGTTTTAGTAGAATCATGACTAATATAAGATTTTTCACAAATTTGGAGAACCTGGATCTTCAGAGTTTTCATAGACGCTTTTCGATCCAGGTGAGTTTTAATTCACATAATGTTCATTGCTATTTTCCATGCACTGTACATCTATTTTGTGTATCGAGAAAATATGCATATTTTACAATTCTCACAGTTTATACTTTTTGCACATGAATTCTGTCATTTTGAGAAAAACGTTGTGCTGAACATGTTAACCAAGTGAGACTTGTAAAATGGCATGAATGTAAAATACATATAATATAATTTGCATCGTATGACATAGTACACCGATACATGCAGCAGTATTGGCTATGGGCTTACTATACATGTTAGCTTTATGGTCAAATGTGTGTGTTATGCGGGGCTTTGGATCCATTGGTTTCTTGACCCTGGTGCAACCATTCCCAATGGTTTGGACACTATAAGAGGGACGTCATTAGTTGGTATGGGTCACTTGAGGTCAGATTCGATCGTGCCATTAATGTTACGTACGGTATATTGTGCAATGGCTAGGGCATTGGTATTGTTCTATAGGTCCCTCGGGACAACATCAACCCTACTGAGAAGGGATAACATCTTAGGTAGATCATACTGTTGAATTATGACTGTTGTTTATATTATATGCATATACCATCTATTATACATATATCACATATAATACAAACTGTCATGATGGAATTGCTTTTACTTATTAAACATCCGAGTTCATTACTAAACTGGCATGTGTAGTATCTGCGTTAAAAATCACTAAGTCTTAAATTTACCCTTTTTATTTGTCTTTCCCCTTTATTACGAATAATTGTGTGGTTTAGTTGCACTGGACAAAGATGCCATCGGAGATTACTTGGGTGATCGCTCAGGACCTGATACAGGTGATCTTTGAGGATATGGATCCAGTTTGGCTTAGGACTATGGGAAGATGGAGGATCTGCTTGGGCGGACATGATAGAGATTCTGATTTGATTAGCCCTGCTTCAGCTTAAGTCTAGGCTTTGATCTGTTAATCTTTTGTGAATTATGTTGACGTTTGTTATTTTGGGTTGTATCTATTTCTTGCTGATGGTCTGATGACCAATACATTTGGTGATCATTTATGATATTATGGTGATGTAGTACTTTATCTTAGGTATTGCTGTATGATGTTTTATTATTGTCTCTTAATCCCATAGACTTGATAAAGTCTTCTGCTGCAGTTTTCTCGTTAAGACAAGAAAAGTGAATTTTCGAAGGTCTTGTTCTGCGAGGGTCAAGGCTAGGATGGCGCGCTGTGGGATCAATTATTAGTTAATTGATTTGCCCATCGGGCGGGGCGTCACATACACCCTCTTCACTTGCGCCCCAAACATCCATAGTTGAAGAGCAACCCCATAAAATAAGAAATGGTGTTTTAGCCTCAAAGCCACACATAGGACAACCAGGGTCTTAGATAACTTTCCTCCTGGTTAAGTTGTCTTTTGTTGGCAGCAGATCATGACAGGCTCGCCACATGAAGTTTTTCACTGTGTTTGGGAGTTGCATGCTTTAAATTCCTCTCAAGATAATACTTTTATGTCCACGCATTGATGGTTCATCCTGCTCTCTACTTTCCCATTCTTTAGCTAAATGGTATGCACTACCCATTGTGAAAGATCCATTCGACGTACCCCTCCATATAAGGATGTTTGGTTGATTTGTAGTGCTAAAAGATATTGACAGAATTGCATTCACCTCCTCACTACTGAAAATCTCTTTAATCAAGCTGACATCCATTAATGACAATCATGGTCTATGAGATCACGAACATAGGCATCCGCTGTCAATATTTTCGGGGGTGAATACACCATATAGGACGTAGGAAGTGGTAGCCATGTAGACTATTTCTGCAGCCGATCCTCCAATAAAGTCCCTCCTTTACTAATCCACCCGTGGATTGAGTACTTCACCATGCGAATGAAGGTTTGTCCCCACCTTTACCTCAAAAATCGACCATTTCGTGTAATATTTGGCCTTCAATATCAGAGCTACAAGACTATTTGGTTGAAACTCAACTCTGAGTATTCTTATTAAACAAAACCAATAACAATAATGAACCACAACTGCATTCTTAGGGCTCTAAACATTTATTTATAGCCCAAGACTCCTAGTCCTAAGATAATAATGACATAAAGTCAATTTAGAAGTCTATGAAAGAAAACTAAACCAAATAAAAGACTAACAAAGAAACCTAATTCAAATAAAAGACTGAAAGATAAGATAAAATACTAACAAATAAACCTAATTCAAATAAAAGACTAAAAGATAAAATAGATAGAATGACTAGAGTTTCGATCTACATCATCCTCCCTAGGTTGGAGAGAATTCGCCTTCGAATTCAGGCTGTCTTTTCCATGGTCCTTCGGGTGCCCTGTCAACTCGTTCCATTCTCCACTCCTCAAGATCTCAACGAGGCCACATCCCATAATAAACGTGACGCTCTTCATCATTGACATACCTTGATGTTTGTCGTGAAAGCCCCACACACCACTTTGCCATGTAAACTTGTCGTGCTTCTCTTGTGTTTCGCCCTTTCCATAAGCCATGAGAATTCCCAAGGAACTCACAAAGACCCCTTTACTCTTTGATAGAAAAGTTGTTTCCGCTCCATAGATCTCATCACAACTTTGATTGAAAGTTTTTGACAAGATAGCATCTACTCCAAGGAAATCAACTTGATGTATAGAACTCACCTCTTCGTCGGGATAGGTGTCGTAGATTGGTGGAGAGGCCCAATCTACCAAGCAATCTTCCTCAATAAATCTATCTTCCTTCTCCGCAACCGATTGACTCCTAATCTCCGCCGCCTCTCTAGGCACCTTCTTTTTGTTGATTTTTTCTATTTTTTCTGTCATAAGGAACTCTTCGGGTTGAAAGCAACCTTGGAATTCCGGTATATCGAGTTTGAAACCGGATTCTCACCGATTGGCCTGAGCTTGTACACGGGGTTGATGTCCGTGCACTCTGCGCTCCGCAAAAGGGTTTTCTTCATCCTCCACATGTGCGTCTTCCTCCTCCGAGTCGTGCAGAGAGGGTTGTTGTGAAATTATCTACCTAAATTAATAAGCAAATAATCATAGTTTTACTTGCAAGTGCACAAGGTCAAAAATGTAGTAAAGAGTGTAAGTGCAAGATCGATCCCACAGGGATTGGTAAATTATGCTTAAAATTAAATTCGCAATATAAAGTAAAAGAGATAAAAATTGAGTTTGATTAAGCAATAAGAAAGAGGTAGGGCTTTGATTTCAACCACTAATCATGCTTATACAATAAATCAATATGTCAATGCTTTAATTACATGATCAATATTTAATGGTTGCCAACCTAAGGGCATGGTGTATACTCCTTAAGCTATTGGTTTCCCTAAGCAACGAATTAGGCATGGTGTATACTCTAATTCTTTTCTTTCCTAAAGGATTTAGCATGGTGTATACTAAGTTGTTCTTTAAGAAAGCATATGAACTGTGAAAACCAACAACCACATGAGACCTAGGGCATGGTGTATACTCCGGTTTCCCATGTTGATTAACCCAAGAACCCGGCGTGGATTGCTTTTGTTACTAATGTTAAACCCAGGACTCGGTCATCCAAATTGATCTAACTAACAAGTCCATATCACATGCATATGTTGATCAGGCAAACACACATGAGGAATTCATGAAAATAGGTATTAATCAAGTTAAATACTATCATGCAATTATCGCAAAAGCGCCAATATTGAATTAAAATATAAACATGATCGTGGCTTCAATCTAGCCCTACTAAAAGGTTTAGTTACACATGAAATTGATGCTAATCATCTTCATAAAATAAATAAAGGAAAAGAATAAACCCGAAAATTGTTCCTTGAAAGTCGCCAATTCTTCTCCCAAAATCGCCTCCTTTCTTCTGTGTTTACAGTGCCTATTTATAGACTCTAGGAGGATTCTAGAAACCCTAAAATTTGTAGGGTTTGAATCCTTGTGCAACAAGGATTTACAAAACCCTAAAATTAAAAATACCAAAATGGGGTCATGCTGATTTGGGCTTCATGCCTAGGTCGATCGACGCAATCGCTCGATCGATCGTCGACAATGATCGATTTGGTTCTTTTTATGCGGACGCAGTGTGCTCGATCCTCTTCTTGACGCCGAAGGCTAGGCGCTCGATCGCAGGTCTCTCAAGGCCGATCACGACTCCATTTCCTTTGATCTACTTCTAGCTTTTCCAAATTCCTTGTCCATTAAGCCCTAGACTTCCAGAGTGCTCTCTTTTCTTCCAACAGGCCTATAAAATAGAGAAAACACAAAAAGAAAGTAAAATAGATAAAATAACATAAACTAAAGGCATAACAAATATAAATTAAGGGGCTTAAATATGAATATTTAAGCACTTATCAAGGGTATATGCCGACGTCTGTCTCGATCACTCTCAATGGACAATAGTTTTGTGAGGGCTACAATTTATTCCCTCAAGCTCGCAAATTGTGCCTCCGAGTGTGTTTGATAGGTTGCCGATGGTTCTTCTCTAATTGGTTCTTCGCGATCATTCATGTCCTCCAAGTGTGCAAAGCGTTATCCTTCCCTATGTGACTGGTGCCATGGAAAGAGACTAAGCTTTGATACCAACTGATGCAGGGTTAGAACGTAAATAATCAAGAAAACAGTAAACAGAATGGATAAATATTCCTAAGATTGCGAGACTATCACAAAATCAAAGAAATCTTCTCTAAGCAGTAGATGCTATCTAAAGCCTAAAGGAAAAAGAATCAAGAAACTCAACTCAGAGTATTCTTATTAAACAAAACCAATAATAATAATGAACCACAACTGCATTCTTAGGGCTCTAAACATTTATTTATAGCCCAAGACTCCTAGTCCTAAGATAACAATGACATAAAGTCAATTTAGAAGTCTACGAAAGAAAACTAAACCAAATAAAAGACTAACAAAGAAACCTAATTCAAATAAAAGACAGAAAGATAAGATAAAATACTAACAAATAAACCTAATTCAAATAAAAGACTAAAAGATAAAATAGATAGAATGACTAGAGTTTCGATCTACATCACCCTTTGGAAGCAAAAAAATGCTCATGCTATATGTAGGTATGGCTTGAATTACTGGTTTGAGGAACACCTCTTTGCCTTCTTGCGATATAAATTTACTTTCTAATCTTGTAGTCTTTTCCAAATTCAATCTTTTATACTTGTTGTGCCAAATACTACATAAATTAATAGATAATATTTAGTACGTTTTAACTTGCAAGTGCACAAGATCAAAACAATAGTATAGTGTAGAAAATACGAGATCAATCCTACGGAGATTGTGAATTTTGCTTAGAATTAAATAACTAAATTAAAATATCAAGTTGTCACAAAATTGATATTATTAAAAGAAATAAAAATAAAGACAAGTGTAGGGCTTTGATATTCACCACTAATCATACTCAATTAATATAACAATATGCCAATGCTCTAATTATATTATGAATACTTAATGTTTGCCAACCTAAGGGCATGGGTGTATACTCCTTAAGCTATTGATTTCCATAGCAGCGAATTAGGCATGGATGTATACTTTAACTCTTTTCTTTCTTAAAGGATTTAGCATGAACTAAGTTGTTCTTTAAGAAAGCATAAATCTATGAAAATCGACAAATACACGAGGCCTAGGGCATGGGTGTATACTCCCGATTCCCCATGTTGATTAACCTAAGAACCTGGTGTGAATTTCTTTTGTTATTCTTATTAAACCCAGGACTCAGCCATCCAAATTGATTTAATTAATTATTCCATACCACATGTATATAATGGCCAATCACATACATATGAGGAATTTAATAAAACATGCATTAATCAAGTCACAGTATGATTATCACAATGGCGCCAATATTGAAATATTAAATAAACATAATTAGGGTTTCAATCTAGCTCCACAAAAGTATTTAGTTACACATAATTAAAATAAATCTAAAAAGAAAAGGAAAAAGAAAGGGAAAAGTATAAAATGGCCCCCCAAACTATCAGCCATTTGTAAAATGGCCCCCTAAAGTTTCAATTTGTATAAAGTAACCCCTCAAATTACTAACCCCTTATAAAATGGCCTCATCCATTAGATGAAACTGTTAAATAGATAGAAAACCCAAAACAACGTCATTTTGGGATGCATAATTACTAAAATACCATTGTTAAAATTAAAAATAAAAAAACCCCACAAAACGGCTTCGTTTTGCTCCTCAACAAAAACCTTTCTTCCTTCTTCCCCTCCCTTGTGTTCTTTCCCATTGTAGGTCTGCATCCCTTTCTCATGTTTTTAGTAAAAGCCAGTGAACTCAGATTCAATGTCCTGGGCTATAAGGGTGCTGATACGGAAATTAATAATCCTGATGATGGAAATTTAGTCTCAAGCTATGAATCTAATTCTGCATCATGCAAGTTCTCATTGGAGGAAAACATGTAAACAACAAAGCCAAAATCAGATTTCAGAAAATGAGAGCAATCATGCGCCCAAAAAAAAAAAAAAAAAAATTATGCCTCAAGATGCATACATACGGAGCAAAAGTAGCATCAAGCATCATCTTAACTTTGAAATCCTAACGAGTAATATTGAGATCACCTGGTGTAGAAATTGGAGGTGGTGGAACAAAAGGAGTGGGGGTGGAGAAAATAGAGGAGAGCCTGGGCAGGGGTGCCCAGTAATTGGGCCGCAAAGACCTAGGTTGTTAGTAAAATTGCAAACCAGAAAACAAGTTATCGGCATACACCAAAAATCAAAGTCAATGGACACAACTATAGGTCATATAATTAGTAACAAAACCTGATGGGAGTAAATAACGAAAAAGAGCCATTGTCTAGAACTACTCTAGAGAGATGGTTATTTGATAGATCCTTGAATTTGAAACTTGATCTGGGTTTTACAACTAGAGATTGCAGTAATTTTTTGACACTAGATTTCAATTATTTGATCTAGCTTTTGGTGACTGAGAAATTTTTTCTCTTTGTTGGTTTGTGTGAGAGAAAGGGAGAGAGAGAGTGTAGTGACCCAAATTATTAATTAGTATAAGTAGCTTAGTTGTGTAAGTTAATTTGGGCTTTGGGTCACTAAGGGTAGAGGGGTAATTTGGACTTTTAGGCAGATATACGCTAGGTCTGGCGGACATACGTTGCTGTCTATAGTGCGGATGTATGGAGGGGACCATCGACGTACGCTTTGCAAATTGTACAAGTGGACGTATGTGGGACCACCTGACGTACGCTACTTTTTGAATACCCTCTGGTTAATACTTGGACGCAAGATAGCTATAGAACCACTGGGCAAAAAACCACCGGACCTACGCCCCTTGGCCGAACGTCCGCTATTTTTCAGGCCTATAAATACCACCCTACCCTCTTCGTGTTTTGCACAAACTTCAGACTCCCCCAGTCTGCCAAAGTGTTCCTAGAGTGTTTTCAAAGTATTTTGAATGTGTTGTGAGCGTGTGTGTGTGGCGTTTGTGTGTTTCGAAACGTTCGTGAGGCAGAACTCTTGCGATTTTGTTTCAAGGAGGTAACGTTCAATCCTTAGTTTTTAAATACGTTGTTATGCTACTCGTTTTGTGTTTGATTGTAGTTGCTAGCTTAATTATGCTTTAAAACCCGTTTGGGTTAGCGTTTTCGTTAGCTTAGCATTGTTACGTTGCATGGAGGTTGCAAATTAGACTAGAAGGCTTTAGGGTGTTCCTAGTAGCCCTAAGAGTCAAAGAATAGGCGGATAGTGGAGAGAAAATGAGGTTCTCCTTGAGAACCCACATAGAACGTCACGGTATCTTGCAGAGACGACGGCTTGTCGTGACTTCGTGGACGTCTGACCTCGAGCCAGACGTCTGATCAATATGTGACAGGGAAACCCTATTTTCACAAACCGTCTCATAGCTCCTGTTTTCCTTACTTTAGAGTTGTTTTAGTAGAATTAGAACTAATAGAAGATTTTCCACAGATTTGAAGAACTCGGATCTTTCGGAGTTTTTAGAGATGCTCATCGATCTAGGTGAGTTTTAACTCACATAATGCTCATTGCTATTTTCCCATGCACTGCACATCTATTTTGTGTATCGAGAAAACATGCATATTTTATAACTCTCACAGTTTATACTTATTGCATATGAACTCTGTCATTTAAAAAAACGTTGTGCTGAACATATTAACCAAGCGAGACTTGTAAAATGACATGTATGTAAAATACAGACAAGATAATTGCATCGTATGACATTGTACACGGGTACGTGCGGTAGTATTAGCTATGAGCTTACTATACATGTTAGCTTTATGGTCAAATGTGTGTGTTATACGGGGCTTTAGATCCATTGGTTTCGTGACCTTGATGCAACCATTTCCAATGGTTCAGTCACTACAGGACGGACATCATTAGTTGGTGTGGGCCATTCGAGGTCGGACTCGATCGTGTCACTAATGTTACGTATAGTATGTTATGCAATGGTTGGGACACTGCCATTATATTATAGGTCCCTCGAGATAGCATCAATCTTACTGAGGAGAGGTAATATCTCGGGTAGACCATATTGTTGAACTATGACTGTTGTTTACATCGTATGCATATATCATTATTATATATATCATGCACAAATAAACTGTCATGATGGAACTGCTTTTACTTATTAAACATCCGAATTCATTACTAAAATTGGCATGGGTATTATCTGCGTTAAAAATCACTAAGTCTTAGACTTACTCTTTTTATTTATGTCTTTCCCCTATCATTACGAATAATTGCGCAGTTTAGTTGCCATAGATGAAGATGCCATCAAAGACTACTTGGTTGATTGCTCAGGACCTAATATGGGTGATCTTTAAGGATATGGATCCTGTTTGGCTTATGGCGATGTGGGAAGATGGAGGATCTGCTCGTGCAGACATGATAGAGATTTTGATCTCATTAGCTCTGCTTAAGTTTAAGTCTAGGCTTTGATCTGTTGATCTTTTGTGAACTATGTTGACAGTTATTTATTTTGGGTTGTATCTATGTTCTTGCTGATGGTCTGATGACCAGTACATTTGTGACTATTTATAATATTATAATGACATAGTACTTTATCTTTGGTATTGTTGTGTGATGTTTTATTATTGTCTTTTAATCCCATAGTCTTGGTAAAGTTTTCCGCTGCGGTTTTCTCATTACGACGAGGAAAGTGTTTTCTCGGAGGTTGTGTCTTGGAGGGACATAGTTGGGATGACATGCTATAGGATTAATTACTAGTTAATTGATTTGCCCATCGGGTGGGCCGTCACAGATAGGGGCACCAACATCTTGGCTTTGCTTCCTTGCCGTCGGTGAGAGAGAGAGGGAGCACTGAAGAGGTCTGGGCTGGGTTCCGGCTTTTTTTCTTACGAAATCTAGGCTAGGCTCTAGCAAGGTCTCCATTGCCACCAGAGAGAGAGAGGGGAAGCACGGAGATGTCTGGGCTGGACTCGAGCGTTGTCTCCGGCAAGCTATAGGTTGTGAAGAACACGAGGGAGGGGAAGAAGGATTTTTGTTGAGGAGCAAAACTACACCATTTTGTGGGGTTTTTTTTCATTTTTTAATTTTTAATTTTAACAAGGGCATTTTAGTAATTCTGTATCCCAAAACGACGTTGTTTTGGGTTTTTCATCCATTTTAATAGTTTCATCTAATAAATGGGGCCATTTTATAAGGGGTTAGTAGTTTGAGGGGCTACTCGTTGTTTTGGGTTTTTCATCCATTTTAATAGTTTCATCTAATAGATGGGGCCATTTTATAAGGCGTTAGTAGTTTGGGGGGCTACTTTATACCAATTGAAACTTTGGAGGGCCATTTTACAAATGACTGGTAGTTTGGGGGGCCATTTTATACTTTTGCTAAAAAGAAAGAACCGAAAACCGCTCCTAGAAGTAGCCTCTAATTCCTCTTCCCCAAAGAATGTCTAGTATTCCCTCCCTTAAGTCTGTGTTTACAAGCCTATATATAGAGTTTAAGGAAACCCTAGAAGCACCAAGAAACCTTAGAAAAATTGTAGGTTTTAGTCACAGTACAACTAGGACTTGTAGAACCTAATATGGAGAGAAAGGGAAGTCTGGCTGCCTTTGATTTGTCTTTAGTGTACGAGTGCGCTCGATCGCTGCTTGTGTGCGCTCGATTGCACTTCTGCGATCGATCCTGTGTGTCTTGCGCTCAAGTGCATGTCTGCTCGAGCTTCTTCTTGTGGTGCAGTTGCGAGCCGATCCTTAGCGATCGCTTAAAGCGCCGATCACAATAACAGAATGCTAAATGCCCCAAATTAGCCTTTGATCCTCCAATTTCTAGAATTGATTTTTTTTCTCCAAAAACATGTAAAACCACAGAAAACACAAAAAGAAAGTAAAATAGTACAAACTAACAAAACTAAGAGATTAACAAATATAAATTAAGGGGCTTAAATATGAATATTTAAGCACTTATCAATGCTCTGGAAGGCTTGCACACATGATCTCCCCACAAGGGCCAGCAGGCCCAGATATTTATCATATCTTTGGGAAATGGGTATTTTTGAAACCTCCAAAATTTTTCTTTTTTCCTCCACATGCGTATTCCGGCTAAAAAAAGATAACTATTTTTGCTTGTTCAATTGTTGTCCCAATGCTTTCTCATAATGACTCAGCACTTTGGATAGGCGATGCCAATGGACAATATTACCCTACAAAACAACAAACTATCATCTGGGAAAAATAGATGATTGAGACGAGGACCCTTTCATGAAGTCGGCACACCCTTCAATATTCCATCCCTATTGGCTTTTGTTAGTTGGGTGCTTAAAAGGCTTTAGCACAAAGAAGAAAAAGGTATGGCGAAATGGGATCTCTCTGCTGAATACCATGAAAACATCGAGAAGGATAGATTCCCCCAACTGGGTTTCCATTTATCAATACAGCAAAATTTGTTATTTTGACATACATCATAATGAGGTTCACCCAATCACTAGCAAAACCCATTCTCTTCATCACTTCCTCCAAAAAACACTATTCCACCGTATCATAGGCTTTGCTCATATCGAGCTTGATGGTCATAAACCTCATTTTACCATACATGCGTGATTGCATTGTATGTAAAGTCTTATAAGCTACAAGAATATTGTCAGTGATAAGCTACCCCAAAATGAAGGCGCTTTGAGTAGGTGAGATGATATCAAGTAAAATAACCTTTAGTCTGATCACAAGTACTTTTGAAATTATCTTATAAAGTACGTTACAAAGACTAATGGATCTAAAATCCGACACACAAGAGTGATTATTATTTTTTGGGATAAGTGCTAAGTATGTAAAATTTAGTTCTAGATTGACACTACCAGATTTGAGCACCATAAGAATAGCATCACAAATCTCCTCTTTCACAATGGCCCAGTTGTCTTGGAAAAATCCGGTAGAAAAACCATCCGGACCTGGGCCTCAAAGGCGCCATTTGGAACAATGTCGTTTGTACTTCTTCCTTGGAAAAATCTTGTAGAAGAGTCTCGTTCATTGCTTCAGAAACCAGTCTCTCTAATCCTTGTAAGCAACTTTCCATCTAGTCCACTCCATCCGTCTTGAAAAGCTTGCTAAGGAATTGTTGGAAAGCTACACCCACTTCCTCCTCCCTCTCCCATAGCCGGCCTTCTTCATCTTTTATTTGCATTATGGAATTTTGTCGCCTTTGTTGGGTAGCACTAGCATGGAAGTACTTTGTATTTTTTTTCGCCATGCTTGAGCCATAATTCTTTTGATCTTTGTCTCCATTGTATGCTTTCCTCTTCCAACAAGAGGTGGATTTCCTCTTTTAACAAACCCACTTGTCCGACATCCCTTTCTTTATTGTGCTTTTGCAAAGAATTTAATTTCTCCATCTTACATTTTATTTCCTTCTCAGTAGAGCTACCATTATTGCGGTTCCAACTCACAAGATCATTCATGCAGTCCGTGAATTTGTGTTGGAGCTACTGCCAATAATTTCCTTAGGAAGTTTTCCTGTGCCAAACTCTTTTTATAACCTCATGACATTGTTTGTTTAGGCCCCATTTGGCCTCATATCTAAAAGCTCCTCTATTCCATCTCTCCCTCCCTTTATGATTCGGTTTTAACGAGAGTAGTGCATGATCGAAGCTCGCTATGGCTTCAACAAAGACACCAAAATCTAGAAAAAGTGAACACCAAGACATGTTAGCAACCCCTCTATCCAATCTTTCATGTATGAAGTTGTCTCCTTCTCTCCCATCTCTCCCATTCTCTTAAATTTAAGACGCCTTATATATTCAAATACTCTACATTAATTTCACTTATATGTTAATTCATTTTTTTTTTTTTTTCTATGTCATCTAAATATTCTTTCAAATTCATGCTATGAGAAAGAGTGAAGAAAGATTAAAAAAAAAAAAAGTCTTTCCTTTTAAGAGCATTCACAATGGAAGAGCCAAATGTTACTTTTATCTAAAATGGCTAATTAGATCCTTTGCACTGGATCTGTTTGCACCGCCTGGGGTTGAGATCGGTTTTCTCTTCAATTTTTTTGTTTTCTTTTCTTCGGTTTTTTTGTTTTCTCCAGCTTTCCTTTCTTTTTCCCGTTGTTTTTGGGGTTCTTTGTGCCCCTGTTTAGGTCTTTCAGCTTTTGGCGTTTTGCAACCCTCTGCCTGAGGCTGGTCCTCTATGCGCCCCCACCGCATCATTCTCCTATCACTACCTTCCTTAGCGGTGCTTCAACTAGATCGTGCCTGACCCTTCTCTGGTTGATCGTTATGCTTTTTGTTTCATGTTTTTCTTTGGTTTCCCTGTATTTTGTTTCCTTTGTATTATTTTTGTTTTGATTTTCCTTTGTATTTTGTTTTTGCTGGGTTTCCCTGTTTTTGCTTTAATTTTTCCTTGTTTTGCTCCTTTCTATCACCACCTTCCTTAGCGGTGCTTCAGCTAGATCGCGCCCGACCCTTCTCTGGTTGATCGTTATGCTTTTTGTTTTATGTTTTTCTTTGGTTTCCTGTATTTTGTTTCCTTTGTATTATTTTTGTTTTGATTTTCCTTTGTATTTTGTTTTTGCTGGGTTTCCCTGTTTTTGCTTTAATTTTTCCTTGTTTTGCTCATTTCTATTTGTTTTGTGTGTTTTTTGGTTTTACTGATTATGTCGATCTTCTCGCGCCTTATTTCGACTTCATCCTTTTTTTACCCCACCGTGAGCTTCCAATGTGTCCTTGAGTGTACGGGGTCTACTTGCACGCGATAGGTTTTATTTCCCTGCATTTTTATTGTTTTTGCTTGTAATAAGTCTTGTCTCGATCGGCTTGCTTTTGCATGTGATGCTTGGTCCAGATCTTTGGGTTGCGGATATAAACATTATCCTAGCTTCCGGGTCGAGGATGACAAGTGTTGGCTTAGGGTTCTCAGCCCTCAGTGTCAAGGAATAATTGCTACCTATGCATTAGTTGGTTTTGTTTGGTATAGATTTGTATTTCATTTGTTGATTAGTCATAGGTTAGCGCATTTGTTTTGAGAGTTTGAATTGTAATACGTTTTGTATGATGTTAGTATCTTTGCAGTTTAACTACAGATACTTTAGGGCTTGCCCTGTATTGTAAGAGTTTTGCTATTAATCTTTCATGAATGAGAGACTATGATGATCTTCTTTTCAAAAAGATTTGTAAAAAACACTACATTGGATTAGCAAAAAAAAAAAAGGAAAGCAAAATGGATAAGCTAAAAATGTAACAGCACTTTTCAAGTGAGCCATTTTATTTTTTATTATTTCTCACTTATTTTCTCTTTTTCCTAAAATTTTTTTCCAATAAAGAGTAAAAAAATAATATTTTAATAGAATAGATAGAAATATAGCTAATTGGATGTATAGACATTTAAAAATTTATTAGCTAAACTAGATAAAAGTGAGTTTTGATGAGTTTTGTATAGACAATAGTGAGTTTTGTCTAGTTTAGCTAAATTAGATAAAAGTGAGTTTTGTATAGAAACTATAAAAATTTGGCTCATCCATTGTGAATGCTCTAATAAAGGATATAAATTTCCTCTAAACCAGTATAGAGGAAATAATATCATCTAACTCATTTAAAATAGTGTCAAGTATCTATAAACATTTAAAACGTTAGTCTAAGTTACTAAATTACTATTAATGACCTTAAGAATTTAATGTGTATTTTAAATGTTTATCAATACTTGACACTATTTTAAATGGGTTGAAAGACATTTTCTCCATATTGGTTTGGAGGATCTTGTTTGGTTTGAGAAATAAACTCCTATAATGGAATGATTATTCTAAATTTTAAGTGGTTGTAGGCACCCCCCAATGGCATTGGGGGTGGTGTGACCACCCTCAAAATGCCTCATGGGTCCGGACCTGAGGCGCTTCGAGGGTGGTGCGACCATCCCCAACCACCCACTATTTTTTAGGGTTTTTATTGTTTATTGTTTATTTTTATTTTTAATATGAGTTAATAATAATAATAATGTTAGGTTTTTAGTAATTTTGATTTAATTCTGCATGTATGTTTTTCCCAAACTAAAAAATATAAATAACTATTCAATTAATTCTTCTCCATTTCAAGAAATAACTATTCAATTTCCTAATTAAATATGCATTTTGAAAACGTAAAAAAAAGATAAAAGGAAGCAAAACTAGATTGCCTTTCTAAATTTAAGAAAATCGAAAGCTGTTGTGAGTACGAGCTTTTCTTTTAACTTTATAATTCTATTTAAAATTTATTCAATTGGAGGTAGCACTCCCAATTATACTTTGGATTAATCCGTATTAATTTTTTTTAAAATTCAATAATTAATTTAGCGTGGACTGCCACGTCTACATTATTATACATGAGTTTTTGCCAATTTTTTTTTTTTAATTTAATTTTTTATTTTTATGTTCTCCTTTTCTTTCTAGTTCCTCAAAAAAGTGTACCAAAGAAGTGAGATACCAAAACCTTGCTTTGAATTCCAAACGCCAAAATACGTTCAGAAAATGAAATATTAAACAGATCAACAGGTGGAACATATTAAAATATTAAAATATTAATAATTTAAATAAATAAATAAATTAGTTTTTAAGATATGGGTGTGGAATTGAGTTGAGTTTATCGGTATTTGGAGGTTAATGTTGTAAATTTATGTCTGGTTCAAAACTGTAAGAGTAAATGAAACATATAAAAATGTCTTCCCTTGTATATAAAAAAGAGAAAGAGAAATGCAGGTGATACCATTCCCACCCCCATCCCCATCCCCACCCCAGACCAACATGTCACTCTCCTTGCAATCTCCGCCCTTCTCAGCTCTCTTCTCCTCTTCGTCTCTCCAGGTACGTGCGTATTTATGTATGTATGAAATATGAATGTATGTATGTTTGTGTGTGTGTATGAGAGTGAGTGAGTTGGTTTTGATGGCAGTGGAGGTTGAGCTTCTCGGCATCTAATCTGGGGCGGCTCAAGTTTCAGAGATCGTTTCCTCGAATTCGAGCTTCCTCGTCCTCGCTCAACGCTGGTTATATCTCTTACCGATTTATATACACCCTGATTCAATCTCTGTTTTCTTTTTTATTTTTTGATTTTTGATTTTCTTTTTCTTGTTCTTGTTGTTGAAGTAATTGGTGGGTTTTTTAGGTCCAATCACTGAATTGGATACGGTGTCGAGCTTCAGCGAGATCGTTCCCGACACCGTCATTTTCGATGATTTCGAGAGGTAATTGATTCTTCTCCTTCTTCTTTTTAATCTTTTTTTTTAATCCTTTTTTTTCCTCTGAGCTGCGAATGGAAGTTGAAAGTTTTAAATGCAACACTCTGTTTAGTTTGCAACGTTTGTTGTTTTGCCAGAAATCGTACGGACAATAGTGAATTTACTATAATTGTTGTTATTTTTCTTGGAAATGGTATTAATTAATTTGACTCTCATCTGGTTAGCAAATATGGAAACCCTGAGAAACCAAACGGAAAAACCTTCATCAAGCTCAGTCTAGCTCTACTTAATTAGATTAATTATTTATGTTTTATTCTCTTTCTGAGCAATGTAATGAAGAGCTAGTGTTCTTATAAGTGGTTTTGCATTATTGAAATCTAGGTTTCCTCCAACAGCGGCCACTGTTAGCTCAGCACTCCTTTTGGGTATATGTGGCCTTCCTGATACCATATTTAGAGTAAGGATTCGTACCTCATTAAAAAAAAAAAAAAAAATTGCATTTGCATTGTGGTATTGAAATAGCATATGGTGTTTGTGTTAATTGATTAATTTTCTTTTCCATAGAATGCTATTGAAATGGCTTTGGCGGATTCGGGATGTTATGGGCTAGAAAACTCTGATTTGAGATTGTCATGTTTCTTTAATAAGGTTTATTTCACATATCTTAATTGTAAGATTTGAATTTAATTGGTTAATTCAATCAAATGGTTTACACTAAGTCATGGATGTGTAGGCTATGGTGAATGTTGGTGGTGACTTGGCAAAACTAGTTCCTGGTCGAGTTTCAACAGAAGTGGATGCACATCTTGCTTATGACATGCATGGCATTATAAGGAAGGTTGGTTTCTTCAATCTGTTGTTATGTGATTTATTGTTTTAAAGAAAATGCTTAACTTTTTGTATTTGAAATAGGTTTATGATGTGGTTGTTGATTTCAGTTCCCATAAATCATTTTTTGCTTGCTAAATCAATCTCTAATTATGCTTTTGGGTTGTGTTTCATTGAAGTGGCAATCTAGATTTGTTCTTTCTCTCATAATGTCTTTCCACATTTAATTGATTTTGGTGGATTGGCATCATGAAGAAAACCTGTTTACCTGGGCTTTGATATTTAGGGATGTTGAAACTGCCCTAGGCAAAGGATGGATTTTCACATTGTTAGTGCTTTTTAAATCTTCTGTCATTTCAAATCGATATGGACATCAAGAAATCCAGTTACATGGACCATGTTGAGATGTGGTGTGGAAGTGTGAGATCAAGTAAAAAAGAAATAAACAAGTTGAGAGGAAATTGATATCTTCCACTTAAGAGAGATCTATTATCTGAGTTGATTTATTTAATTTTTATTTTTTAAATTGAAATTCCACTTGATATATTTCACGACTTGACCTGTTTCTGCACATGAATGCTAATGATGTTGTCTTATGCAGAGCAAATGATAAAAAAAAAATAATAATAATAAAAAAAAGAAAAAAAGAAAAAAGAAGAAGAAAGAAGACCAAAAATATGCTGCTCGAAGGAAACATAAGCTCTACCATAAGATTTTAACAAGCATGTAAAAAGGACAGTGCATAGGCAATGCCTATGGTGTCTAGAGAAACAGTTCTACTTTTAAGGTCTAAAACAGCTCTGTGCACACTTCTTTTTTAAACATTTTCATCTCTTAGATGCAAAGTATCCATAGGTTCATGGGAGTCATTTCTGGCATGTTTTTGGCTCCTGTTTATGATCTTGTATCTTGGGTGCAATATATGTTCATTCACCTAAATTTCCATGGCAATCTGTCTCTGTTCCTTTATTAATTATACCTTAGTATGCCTTAATATGCAATCTAATTTTTGCAGTTTACCAAATTATACAGGTGCATGACTTGTTGAAATTGTATGATGAAATTAATGTACCTCCTGAGCGTTTGCTGTTTAAAATTCCTTCAACTTGGCAAGTGAGTATTTGAGAAAAATACGTTTGTATTGGTAAAATCTTAAGAACTTTCTTTGTAGACTTGGTGCACAGAAACTGACGGATCTTTTCATTCCTTTTTGGCCATCACTTATTGGCTTTCTATACAGGGAATAGAGGCCTCAAGATTGCTGGAATCTGAAGGCATACAGACACATTTGACTTTTGTATACAGGTATACACTATGATGTATAATGATGCTAGTTGAAACTTTAGTATAACAATCAAATGATGTTAACGCTTGATTATAATGACTAAAAGCTTGTATCCATATGTATATGTACTTTTATTTGGGAATTTTTTTTTTTTTTTTTTAAAATTTTTTTATAAGTGATTGACAAATATCATTAAAAGCGTAAGGTGTCTCTAAGTACACAAAAAGTATATATATAAAAAAAAAAAAAATCCTAACTAGAATTAGCAAAAGGAATAAGGAAATCATTATAACTAATTGTCTAAGGAGATACATAAGCAGTTGTTCACATATACAAAGTTTTGAAGAATAAAGATATGATCTCCTCCAATGACCTCACTCGATTCTCGATACTTCTGTCATTCCTTTCCCTTCATAAACATCATAAAAGGCACGTAAGCATCATCTTTCACACTGAAGCACTCCTCGGACTGCTAGAGATCCACCAACAGGCATATAGATCGACTACACGTCTAAGCATAACCTAGGACAACTCAAAACGACTGAAAAATGCAATCTAAATAGCATAAGCCATGTCACAATAAAGAAGAAGGTGGTCCATGGACTTCTCATTCCTCTTACGTATGCAACATCTGTCCATCATGATGACATGCCACTTCCTAAGGTTATCTAGGATAAGGATCTTACTTAGAGCCGCCGACCACACGAAAAAACAGATAAGTTATATCTTGTGATGTTTCTTAATCATAAATGGTTTTGACCCGGTGTTTCAGCTTTCCTCAAGCTGCAGCTGCAGCCCAAGCTGGCGCTTCTGTTATTCAGATTTTTGTGGGCCGTATACGGGTAATTTCTATCTCTATTGTGCATTACATTCTTGATACAACCTTTTGATAGTGACCTTGAGATTGATCTATCAAGAGGAGAGGATCCAGGGTTGGCTTTGGTTAGTAAAATGACTTCGATCTTCTGATTTGATTGTTAATTCAATATAGTCAACAAGTTTTTCTTTTTAGCTGATTTTTGTTACACGCTGTTTATTGGTATTATACTATTATATAAGAAATCACTTTGACTAGTCTCATCAAATGTCATATATATTAAAAACTGAGATTGTGGTTGCTTGGGGCTGTTGGCAAACGAGGCTCCACTCAGCCCCTGGGTGTTGGCTAGGTGGTAAGTGTTTGGACAGATTAGGTTCAATTCTTACTTAATCAACTAAAATGAAAAAAGCATCCTCATTGAAGTTAAATAAATTTCATTTTATTACTTCATTTCGAATTTGTATGCTCCTGGCCCTCATCCTGACTGGTTAAACCAATGTTATCAAGAGTTTCACAATATTATGTTGAATGCTATTCCACATGATATTTTCTTATTTCAATTTTTTTTTCCCTACTTAACACTACAATCTTATTTCATCAAATTTATTTTTTATTTTTATTTTTATTATTTATTTATTTTTTATCT
Organism: Carpinus viminea; assembly: GCA_013348765.1. Taxonomy (NCBI): domain Eukaryota; kingdom Viridiplantae; phylum Streptophyta; class Magnoliopsida; order Fagales; family Betulaceae; genus Carpinus; species Carpinus viminea. The sequence continues at coordinate 25,043,179 of CP054670.1, read as the reverse complement.
ATCTGGAACGTATTATGCCCTGTCTCACTATGTCTATGCTTCTCGATCTTCACTTAAGTTAATAATGCACCTCCAAATTGGACCATATAATTCCCTTTTGGTGCTGAGGGGATGTAATTGGTGGTTGTTGTATGTGATCATAGTTCCACTCCGCCAGATTTCCCTCATTTTGGGCCAATTGGGACCTCAACTTTCCAGCAGCACATGCTTTCATTGCAATATATTTGTCATGTTCAAATTTTGTAAGTGGAGGTGTAAATTGATTTGTACACCATGTTTTGTTTCACCATCTGTGGTTCATAGATCAAAATATGATTCCTGTAGCCTTTTGAAACTAATTCTAAAGGGCACTTCTTTCAACATTGAAAGAAAGTCTCTTAAGTTGATTAAATTTCTGGTACCATCTTTGATTGTTCAAGTGACGTGAGTCTACTTAACAACCTGTTAAGATAAGAAAAGCCTGAATCAAACATAATATTTTCTTCCTTACAGGTGACAAAGGCTTATAATTATATTCACAAGAATGGATATAAATCGAAGTTGATGGCTGCAGCAGTTCGGAACAAGCAAGATTTATTTAGTCTTCTAGGGTAACCATATGACTCATCTTTGCTCATATTATATCTGGAAATTCTTGACAGGTTTCTTGTTTGGAATAACCTTTTATGCTTGTGCATGTCCGCACTCAGGGTTGACTACATCATTGCACCATTGAAGGTATTACAATCTCTCAAAGAGTCGGTTACTGCTCCTGATGAAAAGTACTCCTTTGTTAGGAGACTCTCTCCACAGTCTGCTGCGACCTACAGTTTCAGCAAAGAAGAGGTCTGCTTTCTTTTAATATTCTCACTCTTCTTCTTGCATCAAGATTTTGTGTTGAACTAATAAAATTGTGAGGAAAGGAACCAAAACATACTACCTTTTATGATCACAAAATATAGTCTCAAGGTCGTCTCCTTTAAATATGCCAACAATAGAACAACAGCAAAAGGACATTGATCTAATGCTTTCACCAGCAGTGGCGCAGCCAGGTTTTATATGTTGAGGGTGCCGAATCAATATATAGAAAGCTGACGAACAAAAAAATAAACAAGAGTCAAGAAATAGGTGGTCTAGAACTTTTGTCACACACAACATATCAACAAACTAGTAAAAGTAAATTAAAAGAAAAGGCAATTTTCCATATCCCGAAACTAAAACACAAGAATACAAAAATTTCTTCAATCTGTACTTAACGGATCAACTGTAATTTGAAGGTAAAATGAGGCCACTTTCTTGTTCACAATTTTCTTCCCTCTCTGTTTTCCTTTTTTGTTTGTTTTTGTTTTATTTCTGCAGTTATACTTTTTACAATTTGTTTAGCCCCCACAAACCATATCTTTCAACACATAAAAGAGAACGGTGATATTACATCTCACATCTCACATCTCACATCTCACTAGACTGTTTCCCAGGTACATGTAGTGCCATAAATAACACAGAAGTCTAAATAAATAATAAACCTTTACAGATTAGGGATTAATTCTTCTAGATGCAACTAAATGAAAAATATCTTTTCAATATTTTAAACAAAAGTTTTGAAACTTCACTAACTTCAAGTTTGGCATTTTTTGCAAACCAATGTTATAATGTTAAAAATTTCACTTATTCCACATGAACTTTCTTAATTTCAATTTTTTTCCCTACAAATTACAATCTTATTTTAAAAAATTAAAATATTTTATTTTTTATTTTTTAAAATAAAAAAATCTAGAAGTTGGAATTTTATACAAAAGTCACGTTTAAAATTCACTATTTAAAATTTCAACTTCCAAAATGTTTTTTTATTTTTTAAAAATAAAAATCAGTTGTTTTGGTCTTTTAAAAATTTGTTTCCCTAATTTGTATGGATGGGTTCAAATTGAGCAGATTGAAAGTTGATATGAGAATTTTGAACGTTAGGAGGTGTCAATGCGCGTGTTAATAACCACGGCCAAGCTAATCTATAATCAGCCAACCGCTTAACTAATTTAAAGGGCTATAACTTCTTCAACATTAAAGAACTGTTATAACTTATGGTTACATTGTTAAATATCTACTAACTGTTACCACTAACCGCTAACCGCTTTTTATAAACTATATTTTTATAATTATAATTATAATAATATTTACATATATACATAATCAATTGATCATTAATGATTAAATCACATTTTGTTTTAGATAATTAAATCATACTTTGAGTATTAATATATTATCATTATAATTTATATGATTATATTACATGATCAATTAATCATAAAATCATTTGATTATATAATAATAAATTATACATACATATTCATAGGTAATAAGTTATAACTATGCAAGTTCATACTAATATAAGTTAAAAAAGTAGCAAAATCTATCTCAATTCTCAATCAAAGAGAGTAAACAAAATCTATCTAATTTAATTATTAAGATCATAATATCATATAACTATATAATATCAAATTAAGTAATTGATATTAAATTCAACAATGTGATACTTATAACAATAATTGAAGTATTAAGATTAAAGGATCTCAAACTTGATTAAGTAAATATGATCATAATGTAAATCATTAATCTAATATCTAATTTAATTATTAAGATCATATGACTATATAATATCAAATTAAGTAATTGATATTAAATTCAACAATGTGATACTTATAACAATAATTGAAGTATTAAGATTAAAGGATCTCAAACTTGATTAAGTAAATATGATCATAATGTAAATCATTAATCGTAATATCTAATTTAATTATTAAGATCATATGACTATATAATATCAAATTAAGTAATTGATATTAGATTCAACAATGTGATACTTATAACAATAATTGAAGCATTAAGATTAAAGGATATCAAACTTGATTAAGTAAATATTATCACAATATAAATCGTTAATCGTAATATCTAATTTAATTATTAAGATCATATGACTATATAATATCAAATTAAGTAATTGATATTAGATTCAACAATGTGATACTTATAACAATAATTTAAGTATTAAGATTAAAGGATCTCAAACTTGATTAAGTAAATATTATCACAATATAAATCGTTAATCGTAATATCTAATTTAATTATTAAGATCATATGACTATATAATATCAAATTAAGTAATTGATATTAGATTCAACAATGTGATATTATAACAATAATTGAAGTATTAAGATTAAAAGATCTCAAACTTGATTAAGTAAATATGATCATAATGTAAGAGTGGTCATTAGAAGCTTGTTAGATATATGTAGAGCTTTCTAAACATAGAGAAGGATCCAAGAAGAAGTCGTCACCGGAGTAAAGCATACCCAATCCATTATTTTTTGGTTTATTTTTCTTTTATTTGATTTTTTTTCTTTGTCCTTGTTGGAAAAGTACAAGTAAATATAAATTTGAAGTCAAATATTTTTATTTTTAATATGGGCTCTTTTTATAGTAATTGAGACCAAAGAGACATTGAAAAAGCCCAAAGAAAAGCCCAAAAAAGCCTAATTTTGAAAAAGCGGTTAGTGTTATCTATTTCACTAACCGCTAATCTTGATTAATAACCGTTAACTGCTAGGCGGTTAGCATGGTTAATGAAATTTACTAATTAAGTGATTACGGTTAGCGGTTAGTGCCACTAACCGCTAACCGTAACTGCATTGGCACCCCTAGTTAGGAGAGTATTTGCAAAAATGGCCAAACTTCAGGGGGGGTTAGTGAAGTTTCCCCAAAGTTTTTTCTTAAGGAAATCCATTTAAATCCTAATCAATCTTTAATTATTATTCTTAAGAATTAAGAATTTTGTTCCTATATCACAAGACTAAAAATATTGACTGCATAGGCTCTCTCCCTGACTCCGTCAGTTCACCAGCACATTATATGGGGTAATCTTAGTACACCAACTTTCATCAGGATTTAGATATGTTGGCTTTAATAATCTTGCAAAACCAAAAGGCTTTACAACTATGGATGTGTCTATGTATTTGGCATGGATATATGCTGAACTGCAATAAAGGCAAAACTACCAAGCCATTATATTGGCTTAGAGGGTCATTGCCTATTGCCCGGCCAACAAAAGTTATCGTTTTGCCTTACCTTTGAACATTAGGAGAAAATTATGGCATTTCCTTGTATTTCTGTAATAACCATTATCGTTGTCATATCACACCTGTCCTTTTGATGGATTGCACCACTGCCAAGATCCCTCTTCCCCTTGATTAGGTTGTTGAAACAGAGACATAATGTCCTCATCCTACATCATTGCTTCCATTACCCATGCACTTGTGCTAATAGTACCACAGTGGTTGCCACAATCACCACCACTTCTGCTATTCTTGTTGCCATCAACACAGTATGCAAAAAAGATCTCCTGTTTACTGTAAATATGTATTTTTGGTGTGAGATTCTAACAAAAACCTTTTGAATTTGAGAGTGCAGAAAAGTTTTGAATACTTCTCTCATTACTTCTGCTATACTTCTCCAGAATACCTAGAAAAGCTTTGACAAAGTCATGGTTGCTATGCGAGGGCATATTTTGTTGGTGAATCAATCCTGAACATGTCTATTAAAAAGTAGTGATGATTGGATTTTTACATGGGCCCTCCCTAAATTTCCTGCTTTACTTTGATTTCTCTGATCACTCTCTTAGATGGGTAATTGATTCTCTCTTCATATTCAGCTTGTGAAGTGGGACCAATTAAGCGTTGCATCAGCTATGGGACCAGCAGCTGTGGAGCTTCTGGGGCTGGACTGGAAGGTTATGTTAATCAGGCCAAGCGAGTGGAAGAGTTATTTGGGAAGATTTGGCCTCCCCCAAATGTTTGAGGTGTTCCCATCCTTTCCCATGCCAGATCTGTCTTTACTGAATAAAAATTGTGAATTTTAAGCGGTGTCTTTCCTCCTTTTTCCAAAGTTTCCTTTGACCTTGTAATCATCAGTGTATCTTTGGCAATACTTGTTTTCAGCAAAGCTATTAAATCCAGTCATCAATATTCCCTGTTAATTTACAACTTCTTATAACCATCAAATACTGTGACCACTTTTGCCAACTGAAGAGGATCTGCTTATGTTTTTTGTGCTCCACCAGAAAAATTTTCAAGACTCTTGTTGCCTTCGGTTCAACTAATCTCTTTCTCTAATGATGCAATCCCATTTAGGGGCGGGTATCGATTAGGTTCGGTTTAGAAAAGTCCCATAATGGAAATACTTATCAAAAGAGTACTTCTTATGTTGGAACAATCTTAATTTGTGCTTCAAATTTACTAAAAGCTATCTATTAACTTTATTCTTTTAGCACGACTATTGAAGCATTAGTTGGTGACAGGTGATCAAAATTTTAAATAAAAATAAAAATAATTAAAAAAAAAAGGAACTAAAATGAAAAGATATAAAAATATTAACAAATAATGGCGACCAACGTGATCCCCAAAGCAAACTCACCATTTGTTCTGACGAGAGAGAGTAAAAGAAGAAAAACTAAGGTGATCTGCCTAAGCTAATTTGGAAAATGCTCTCCATTTCAAATTTTCTACGTTTTCTATATAGTAGATTTTGAAGGGTAGTGTTGTCTAAAAATTTTAATTTAATACATTATTCCTTAAAATGCACTAAATAGAGGGGATTTGAAACGGAGAGAATCCTTTTTCATAAGACAGAAAGTATTATTAAAATTATTTTTTTTTAAAAAAAAAAGGAAAAAGGAAAAGGGTGGCTGCCAAAGCGCTGCCAAACCAGCAGCCACTCATCCCCTTTCCTTTCGGGTTTTTTTTTTTTTTTAAATTTTTTTTTAAATTAGTTTTTTAACTTTATATATTTTATATTATATGTTCATTCCTTTATGTGGACATATATATATATATATATATATATAAGAGAAAGTATATTAATACCATAATGAGCTAATTGGAAATTAGATAAATCACATGGACTAAATTTGTATTTTTTTTTCCTTATTTTTATTTGGACTATTTATTCAAATTTCAAAAGCTCATGGGTTCAGTCCCTCAATTTAATTTCTAACAACCGTTAATGAAATAATATAGTTTAATCAAATTTCAAAAAAACTATAGATTAGGAATCCAGTTTAAATTCTAACAATCTTGAAAACAGATCCTTCCCTCCCATTTTCCTTCTACTCTCTGCTCCTATCCTCCCCCTCTCTTTTTTTATTTTTTATTTTTTATTTTTTTTATTTAATTTAATTTTTTTTTATGTTTATAGGTGTTATCTGACCAGATTAGCAATTTTGGCATCTCTACTATGCATCCATCCATCCTCTACCATGTTGTGTTGTTCGTCTCCTTCCTGCTGTTGCTTCTGCTTGTCGGTTATTTATTTGTGTTTTTTTGTTTTGAATAAGAAGTTTTTTCTCTCTGGATTTGCCCTAATGAACGAGAGGGAATAATTAGGTGTGAGAGGTTATTTCTCATGACCTGATATTTCGGTGTGAAGGGTTATCTCTCACGGATGTTTAAATAAATTTTGTTTATAAAATTTAGCTACCCATGCCTTAGATTTAGTCTGCTCAGAGCATATTTACTCTTTAACTGTGTTTGTATATGAGTTAGCTTCATTGAAGTCATAAATAACACTTGATTGTAAATATTTTTATTTGTATTTATAATTTTGTAACCTCATAACATGTAATTATGATTTTACAGAATTTTATGTTTTTGTACTATAAGAGTTTTTTTGTTGTATTATGTAAGAATTTTATTCACCAAATCTTTAATTTATGAAATCCTTCTATATTAAAAAATTCTAACAATTTTTGGCGAAAAAAAGATAAGCAATTTATTTAATTTTGATTCGACTTGCTGAAAGTGAAAGTAGTGCTGGGCAGATAGTCTAGGGCCTAGGGTTAACATTGGCATGCCTGCCATGTATCAAAATGAATAAGGACAAAGTTTTCCTCCAAACTGGGTTGGAGGAATCTTCTTCAATCTAATCTATAAAAGTGACATGTGTCATTTGAACATGTGAGATGCACATGTTTTTTTAATAGCAGGGACAAAATTGAAATAAATTTTATTAAAAGCTCATGTGCATTTTACATGTTATTAAAAAAAATGACACATGTCACTTTTATAGATTAGGTGCTATGAGAATTAATTTGGGTCCACAAAGTAGATTCAGACCATCTCCGGTCCATTATGAACTAAAGGGTATTCAATTCATAGCTAGAAATAAGAAAATCTAGTACCACAAATGTTCCATTTATCCTCTTAATAAAAAAATAAATTAATAAATTAACATTTAAAAAATAAATAAAAACTAAAATAATAAAAAAAAAAGGTAGCCGGCAACCATAGGGGGTGGCCTACAGATAGTCTACGGCCTAGGGTTAACATTGGTAAGCCTACCACGTATCAAAATGAAATATAAAAAAAATCAATAATTAAAAAAATAAAAATATTAAAAAACTAAAAAAAAAAAAAAACGAAAATCGAAGGGGTGGCTGGAGCCACCCCATGACTAGTTTGTGGGTGGACGAACCATCCTTATATTAGGAATGGTCTGATCACCCCTAAAAGGCCAAAAGAATAGAAAAAAAAAAATGAGGATTCGGTTTTCCAAGGTGGTCGGACCACCCCCAAGGGCCTAGGGGTGGCTCGACCACCCTTCGTCTAGCCTAGCGATGGTTTCGGCCACCCCTTACGGCTGGTATGGGGGTGGTCTAGCCGCCACCCCCAAAAACAAAACTCCCAAATGATTTTTTTTTTTTTTTGGCCTCTTTAGGGTGGTTTGACTACCCCAAAGTGTGACGCCCCGTCCGATGGGAATATCAATTAATTAGTAATTGACCCTACGGCATGCCATCCTAACCATGTCCCTCCGAGACACAACCTCCGAGAAATCACTTTTCTCGTCGTACCGAAAAAACTACAGCAGAAGACTTTACCAAGACTATGGAATTAAGAGACAATAATAGAAACATCACACAGCAATACCAGATATAAAGTACTACATTTATAATATGATAGATAGTCATCAAATGTATTGGTCAACAGACCATCAATAGGAAAATAGATACATCTCCAAAATAAGATACAACAACATTGTTCATAAAAGATCAACAGATCAGAGCCTAGATTTAAGTTTCAACAGAGCTAGTGAAATCAGAATTTTCATCATGTCTGCATAGGCAGATCCTCCATCCTCCCATATCGTCTTAAGCCAAACGGGATCCATATCCTTAAAGATTACCCGTATCAGGTCCTGAGCAATCATCCAAGTAGTCTCTGACGGCATCTCCTTCTAGGGCAGGTAAACCGTGCAATTATTCATAATGATGGGGAAAGACATAAATAAAGAGGGTAAGTCTAAGACTTAGTGATTTTTAACGCAGATAATGCTCATGCCAGTTTTAGTAATGAACTCAGATGTTTAATAAGCAAAAGCAGTTTAATCATGACATTTTAATTATGCGTGATATATATATAGTAGTGATATATGCATATGATGTAAACAATTGTCATAGTTCAACAGTATGGTCTACCCGAGATATTACATCTTCTTAGCAGGGTTAATGTTGTCCCGATGGACCTATAATACAATGCCAATGCCCCAGCCATTGCATAACATACCGTACGTAACATTAGTGGCATGATTAAGTCTGACCCCGAGTGGCTCACACCAACTAATGATGTCCGTCCTGTAGTGACCGAACCATTGAGAATGGTTGCATCAAGGTCACAAAACCAATGGATCCACAACCCTCACAAAACATGTATAGTAAGCCCATGGCCATTACAACCGCACGTATTGGTATACCATGTCATACGATGCAATTATCTTGTCTGTATTTTACATGCAGGTCATTTTATAGTCTCACTTGGTTAACATGTTCAGTATAATGTTTTTTTCAAAATGACAAAGTTCATGTGCAATAAGTTAAACTGTGATGTCAACCCTGCCAAGAATAACGAGACCCAACAACGAAAGGGAACCCAAGATCGTTCTATGGACAGATTCGAATGGAAGATCTTGACACGTTGTTTATGACAAACAAGAACCTCGGTATAAGGAAGACGCCACAAATGGTGGTGGAATTTTCGTTTGATAAGTCGAGATGAACGCCACGGAAATCCCGATAAGTTCAAATAGTTATTCAAAGACCAAAGAGAATAAACCTCACAAATTTTATGAATAATCAATATCTACCTTTTCCATTGCTTATGCACCTATTTAAAGGGCTGATCATTACAAGGAAAAAAAACCTAACATAGAAAACCTAATTAAAGCCGAAAATGGGTAAGGACAGAAATCATTACCTTCCTAAAACACACAAGACATATAAGGCAATAAAGGCTGGACGCCCACTCTCCTAGTCAAGGCTAAAATAAATCCCTACTTGCTAAAATAAATCATTACAAGAAAAAAAAGAGCTGGACGCCTAGAGTCATATGGAAGGAAACAAAAGACAACATAAAAGGAAAGAAAGTGGCGCTTAGAATAGCCATGCAATCCGATCCTTCTAGACTAAACCCAAAATGTTTCTTGCCAATTCTTAGCCTTGATCGGATCCTTCTAGAACTTGAATCAAGGTGACGACGATTCTTTGTTGTCCATGTGGATCATGCTCAATGGGCCTCCACGAATTTGCTTGAGCCCATAACTCTTGAATGAGTCCGTTGAGTACATCCTTGAACTTCTTTGCTCGTGCTCTGCGGCCCAATTGGTACTTGAATGAGATCCTTCAAGTGGTGCCTTGATCTCCATCATTCCCCTCCTCTTGAAAAGGATTTGCCCTCAAATCATCACCTACATCAAAAGGACTCAAATCAGTAACATTAAAAGTGGCACTTACATTGTACTCACCAGGTAAATCTAGCTTGTATGCGTTGTCATTGATACGCTCGAGGACTTTGAAAGGACCATCTCCTCTTGGGAGCAATTTGGAACATCTTTTCGTTGGGAATCTTTCTTTTCTCATATGTAGCCAAACCCAATCTCCGGGTTCAAAAACCAGCTGGCGACGTCCCTTGTTGGCTTGTGTGGCATATTGCTCCGTTCTTCGCTCAACGTTGAGTCTTGCTTTCTCATGAATCTGCTTTACAAAGTTAGCTTTCTTTTTGCCATCTAAATTAACGTGCTCCGTCAAAGGTAAATGAGATAAATCCAATGGAGTTAAAGGATTAAACCCATATACAATTTCAAATGGCGAAAATTTGGTAGCAGAATGAACAACTCTATTATATGCAAACTCAACATGTGGTAAACATTCCTCCCATGTTTTGATGTTCTTTCTAATGATTGCCCTCAATAGAGTAGACAAAGTCCTATTTACTACTTGCTTTGACCATCGGTTTGTGGATGACAAGTAGTGAAAACAATAGCTTAGTACCTAGCTTACACCACAAAGTCTTCCAAAAATACCTCAAGAACTTAGCATCTCTATTCGAAACAATTGTCCTAGGCATGCCATGTAATCTCACAATCTTTCTAAAGAACAAATTAGCAACATGTGAAGCGTCATCCGTTTTGTGACATGGAATAAAATGTGCCATTTTAGAAAATCTATCTACGACCACAAAAATGGAATCTCTTCCACGTTTAGTCCTAGGCAATCCTAACACAAAATCCATTGAAATATCAATCCAAGGCTCACTAGGAATTGGTAAAGGAGTATACAAACCGTTGGGTTGCATTTTGGATTTAGCTTGCCTACATGTGACACATCTACCACAAATCCGTTCGACATCTCGTTTCATGTGAGGCCAATAGAAGTGGTCCTGCAAAATAGCTAAAGTCTTTGCAACTCCAAAATGTCCCATTAATCCCCCACCATGTGATTCCTGCACTAATAACTCCCTCATAGAACAATTAGGCACGCATAGCTTATTTTCTTGAAATAGGAATCCATCAAGCCTAAAGAACTTACCAGAGGCGATTTTCTCACAAGCTCGATATTCCTCACAAAATTCGTGGTCTTCAGCATATAATTCTTTAATGTGTTCAAAACCAAGCAATTTTGCATCAAGTGTGGAGAGTAAGGCATACCTATGAGAAAGTGCATCGGCGACTACATTCTCCTTACCTTGCTTGTACCGAATGACGTATGGAAACGTCTCTATGAACTCCACCCATCATGCATGCCTTTGGTTTAGCTTGTGTTGGCCCTTCAAGTGTTTCAAGGACTCATGATTGGTGTGAATCACGAACTCCTTAGGCCATAGGTAGTGCTGCCACGTCTCTAAAGCTCGAACCAATGCATACAACTCCTTGTCATAAGTTGGGTAGTTTAAGGCTGCCCCACTAAGTTTCTCGTTGAAGTAAGCAATTGGTCGTTCTTCTTGCATAAGAACGATGCCTCTACCAACACCTGAAGCATCACATTCAATTTCAAACGTTTTAGAAAAGTTAGGTAAAGACAACAAAGGTGTGTTAGTCAGTTTCTCTTTGATTAATTGAAATGCCTTCTCTTGTTCTCCTCCCCACCAAAATCCAACATTCTTCTTGATCACTTGAAGTAGTGGTGCTAAGCTCATCAAGTCCTTCACGAACACCGGTAGAAACTAGCAAGTCCATGAAAACTACTTAACATTACCTACACTTGTGGGGCTCGCCAATCTTGGATTGCATGTACCTTCTCTTCATCAACCTGTATACCTTGTGCACTAACAACAAATCCCAAAAATACAAGCTTATCGATGTAAAAAGTGCACTTCTTTAAATTAGCAAACAAACTTTCTTTCCTTAGCACATCTAAAACGGATTTCACATGTACTACATGATCATCTAGGTTTTTGCTATAAATGAGTATATCATCAAAATAGACAACAACAAATTTGCCTATAAATGCATGCAAAACATGGTTCATAAGTCTCATAAAGGTGCTCGGAGCATTAGTCAAACTAAAAGGCATAACTAACCATTCATACAAACCATATTTTGTTTTAAAGACGGTTTTCCATTCATCTCCTTCTTTTATCTTAATTTGATAATAATCACTTTTTAAATCAATCTTAGAAAATATGCAAGAACCATGCAGCTCATCTAACATATCATCTAAGCGTGGGATAAGATGACTATACTTTACCTTTATGTTGTTGATGGCTCGCAATCAACGCACATTCTCCACGTCCCATCCTTCTTAGGTACAAGTAAGACCGGAACCGTACATGGGCTCATGCTCTCCCTCACGTGCCCTTTCTCCAATAATTCACTTACTTGCCGTTGAAGCTCCTTTGTCTCCTCGGGGTTGCTTCTATAAGCTGGTCGGTTTGGAATGGTTGCACCGGGAACAAAATCAATTTGATGTTCAGTCCCTCGAATTGGAGGTAACCCATATGGTGTTTCCTCGGGGAAGACATCCTCGTACTCTTGCAAAAGAGAAACAATAGAATTAGGCAAAGTAAGGTCAAGTTCGTTAGTGTTTAAAAGTGCCTCTTTGTACAAAAGTACAATCATCGGTTGATTTGAAAATATTGCTCGCTTGATCTCACTCACTTTTGCATAGAAATTCTTTTGTTTTCTCTCTGATTTTCTCTCAAGGGCCGAACTTTGATTTTCTTTTTCTCTCTCATTTTTCTCGGCCTCTCTCTAATTTTCACTCTTTTTCTTTTGCTCACTCTCTTTCCTTTGATTACTCTCCTTTTGTAATCTCACTTGATCCTCGTATACTTGCTGCGGTGTCAATGGTACAAGAGTGATTGATCATTGATTAAGTACAAAAGAGTACTTGTTCGTAAAGCCATCATGCTTCACTTGCCTATCGAACTGCCATGGATGCCCTAGCAATAAGTGTCCTCTTGCATCGGTACAACATCACACAACACTTCATCTTCGTATTTACCGATTCGAAATGCAATTAACACTTGCTTGTTCACCCTTATCTCACCACTATCATTTAGCCATTACAACTTGTACGGTCTAGGTGCTTTACCATGGGCAATCCCAATTTCTCCACAATAACTGTGCTTGCAACATTAGTACAACTACCACCATCAATAATCACACTACATACCTTGTCTTTAACGTAGCACCTAGTGTGAAAGATGTTCTCCCGTTGTACTTCATCAACTCCTTTTGCTTGCAAGCTCAATGCTCTCCTTGCCACCAATGTCAATGCGTCAGGGGCTAAATACTCCTCCTCGAAAACATCCTCCAATGGCGGCATGTCGTCGGTGTCGGAATCTTCACAATCGGTCACAATTTCACCATTGGTTTCCAACACCATGACTTGCTTGTTTGGACATTGACTTGCTATGTGGCCCTTGCCTTGACATCTAAAACATTTAATATCACGATTCCTAGAGGTAGAGGCTTCAGTTTTACCTTGAGGAACGTGGCTGGTGGTCACGGACTTGGGCTCGGGTTTGGGTGTTTGTGACTTGTCTAGCGGCTTGGCATGACTTGATTTCCAAGAGGTAGAACTAGAGTTATGGCCTACATGTGTCCCACTCCCTCTCTTGAGTTGGTGTTCCACTTTGATAGCCATATGCACCATATCTTCCAATTCCACATAATGCTGCATCTCTACCTTATCATGGATCTCCCGGTTTAAGCCAAGTAAAAATCTAGCCATTGTGGCCTTCCGATCCTCCTCTACATTAGCGCGGATCATAGCAATCTCCATCTCCTTGTAGTAATCCTCACGCTTGACTCCTTGTCTAAGACCTTGTAGCTTTTTGTACAACTCGTAGTAGTAACTTGGAACGAACCGCTTTCTCATCACTACTTTCATCTCCTCCCATGTGTCTATTGGTCGTTCTCTACTCCGCCTCCTATTTATCACAAGCTGATCCCACCAAGTAATAGCATATTTAGAAAATTCAATCACGGCTAATTTTACCTTCTTTGTCTCCGAGTAGTTGTGGCAATCAAACACGAACTCCATCTTCTTCTCCCACTCAAGATATGCCTCAGGATCAGATCTACCGTGTAAGGACGGAATCTTCATCTTAATACCACCCAAGTTGTTATCTTCGCGATTCTTAGCTTCTCCAAATCTTCCTCCGGGTCTCCTATTGTTAACAATGGAATCCCGATCTTCTTCTTCATCAAAACCAGACCCATAACGCTCTTCATCCTCCTCCTTCGGTGGAACTCTTTCCCCTCTACGCAAATTACCACCGTTTTGTGGTTGCTCCTCACGTCTATTCTCCATTTGATCTATCCATTCGTGAATCTGCTCCATCTCCATCTCCATCACACGCCTCATCTCACTCATCATGGCCTCCATAAACACTTTTGGATCAGCCAATTTTGTATCATCTTCGGCAATGCTCTTACCACTATCGTGAGTCATGATTGCTGCAAAACAAAGGTTAAAAAAAAAAAAGGACCTCACGAATTACTCTCTTACGTGTTTACACTCAAGAATGTGGATCACTCTTCACTCGTGTTTCACTTAGAATAATATGGCTTTTACCCTCCGATGTTCTCACCATTCTTTCACTCGATAATTCTCTTTCAGTTCTTTTGAAACTAAACAAACAACTCAAAATTTCCAGCAACAATTCACCAAGAACTAATCAAGGAATTTCATATTTGAACACAAGGAATGTGGAATTTTTCAGATTAGAATTAGAAGGAATATGGCAGTTTGAAATTTTGGAAGCACAGAATAGTGAATTTTTTTTTTTTTTGAACTCCTTTTTGTCTTCTTCTTCGAGTCTCTCTCTTTTCGTTTTTTTTTTTTTTTTTTGATCAGCAACTAGCTTTTGAGAATAATGAAATAAGATTTTGAAATAACTAAGAGATGTGAAACCAGACCAATAGTTTAGACATCAACAAGAACAAACAAAGATTGACAGATAAGGTAAAGGAAATTCGGCTAAGAAGAGATAAATGATCTGGACGGCTAAAGAAGAAACAAAGGAATGAAAGATGTTAAAGGATAGGCAAACCTGAACTAGAAACCAGTTTTGATACCAAAATGATGTGAACTCGCCAAGAATAACGTAGACCTAACAACTAAAAAGGAACCCAAGATCATTCTATGGACATTGAATGGAAGACCTCGACCCGTTGTTTATGACAAACAAGAACCTCGGTATAAGGAAGACGCCACAAGCGGTGGTGGAATTTCCGTTTGATAAGTCAAGATGAGCATACGGAAATCCGATAAGTTCAAGTAGTTCTTCAAAGAACCAAAGAGAATAAACCTCACAAGTTTATGAATAATCAATCTACCTTTTCCATTGCTTATGCACCTATTTAAAAGGCTGATCATTACAAGGAAAAAAAACCTAACCTAAAACCTAAAAGAATGGGTAATCATAAAATATCTTACCCTAAAACACACAAGACTTTAAGGCAATAAAGGCTACAATAACTCTTAAAATATAGATAAAACATCCATTTAAATATAAATAACCTAATTAACTAAAAGAAGAGACCCAAATATAATTAAAATTCCGAAGGAAACAATAAGACAACATAAAAGGAAGAAGAGTGCCTAGAATAGCCATGCAATCCGATCCTTCTAGACTAAACCCAAAATGTTTCTTGCCAATTCTTAGCCTTGACCGGATCCTTCTAGAACTTGAATCAAGGTGACGATGATTCTTTGTTGCCCATGTGGATCATGCTCAATGGGCCTCCACGAATTTGCTTGAGCCCATAACTCTTGAATGAGTCTGTTGAGTACATCCTTGAACTTCTTTGCTCGTGCTCTCGTAACCGGCCCAATTGGTACTTGAGTGAGATCCTTCAAGGTGGTGCCTTGATTTCCATCAAACTGTGAGAGTTGTAAAATATGCATATTTGCTCGGTACACAAAGTAGACGTGCAATGCATAGAAAATAATAATGCGCATTATATGAGTTAAAGCTCACTTGGGTCGATAAGTGTCTCCGAAAACTCCGAAAAATCCGGGTTCTCCAAATCTGTGGAAAACCTTCTATTAGTCATAATTCCATTAAAACAACTCTAAATCAAGGAAAACAGGAGCTATGAGACGTTTGGTGAAAATAGGGTTTCCCAACCACACAATGACCATACGTCCGGGCTCGGGTGTGTACGTCCGCCATGTAACGACAAGCCATATGTTCGGCACAACACCGATATTCGCTATATGAGTTCTCGGGAGAACCTCATTTTCTCTCCACTGTCCACCTATTTTCCGACTCCTAGGACTACTAGGAACATCCTAAAGCTTTCTAGTCTAGTTTGCAACTTTCATGTAACGTCACAACGCTAAGTTAACAAGAATGCTAACCCAATCGGGTTTTAAAGTGCAATTAAGTTAACAACTACAACTAAATACTAAACAAGCAGCATAACGACGTAAATTAAAGCTAAGGATCGAACGTTAGCTCCTTGAAACAAAACCACAAGAGTTCCACCTCATGAACGTTCTGAAACTCGCAAACACCTCACACACACGCTCACAACACACTCAAAACACTTGAAAACACTCTAGGAACACTCTGACAACCTGGGGACGTCTGGGGATTGTGAGAAATACGAAGGGGGTAGGGTGCTATTTATAGGCCCAGAAAAGCGGCGGACGTCCGGCCAAGGGGCGTATGTCCGGTGGTTCTGACCCAGTAGTTCAATGACTGCCTCGTACGTCAAGTTATTATCTAGATGGTATTCAAAAAGTAGTGTACGTCCGGTAATCTCTGCGACGTCATTTGCGCTGCTTTTCCGTGGTCCCCACCGTGACGTCACACTATAGACAAAAGTCCAAATTACCCCTCTAGTGCCCTTAGTGACTTAAAGCTCAAATTAACTCTCCTAACTAAGTCACTTATGCCTAGTTAATAATTTGAGTCACTACACACAGGCCATTGGGGTGGCTCATTCACCCCCAGACCGGTCATGAGAGGTGGCTCCTGTCACCTAACCCCTTGGCAAAAATGGGGTGACTTTTTATTTTTATTTTTTATTTTAGTTTTTTAATTATCATATATATATATATATATAATTGTTGACTTTTAATGAGTTTATTATTATTATTATTATTTTTAAATCTACTTTTTCACTGCCCCAAACTTTACCGTTTTAGGCAACGACAGCCATGCGGTAGTAAGAACTACCTCATGGAAGCCGGATCCCATATAATGGATTGAATTCTAGCTTCTTTTGGGAAAGAAAAAGGTTATCACTAATTAATTAAAAAGGTCATTGGTAATGATGATCTATCTAGGGACATCAAAGTTAACAAATTTTGATGCATGATATAGAAAATACGATATTTAATAATATTTTTGAGGCATGATATATCAAATATGATTAAATTACAAATGACTTTTATTTAGATGAGAATTTGAAGTAAGTGAAGACAATTGACAATTCAATATGGTAGGATATTTTTATACGATCTACTAAGAATTTTTTTATTTTTTTATTTTTTAAATTGACTTATTTTAGAAGAAAAGTGCAATTCTGAGTGATGAACCGAGCAAATGGTTGAGAACATGGCTAAAACTTGTTGAGACGACGAAGCTACAATGATTTCAATCAAATATCCAGCCGGAGACTGGAGAGGGACAAAAATGGTATTTCATACTATAGGACTGCTTTTCTTTTATGAAAATGTAGATGATGATTGTTCGTTGTTATGGTGTTGTTATAAAATAGGTTAATCCCTTTAAACCTAGCTTCATCTATTTATTTACATAGATAAGCATAAAAAAATGTTTGATTGGACGAGTTGCTTTTCTTATGTGGTGTATTTAAACAAGGAAAATATTAGGTGTTCTTATAGTATTTTTTTTCAATTGTGATGTGACTTTTAAAATCACCATTGAATTTGATATTATCACTTTAAATCTTAGCAAAATAAATTAAACAATATTTATAGGATTCAAGAAAAATTGTGCCAAAAATAAATATTGTGAACTAAAATAACTGCAAAATAATCACTAGAAAGCATAAATAAATAAACAGATATTTTCATCATATTACAAACTTGGAAAAAGTCCATCCCTTTCAAATTACTAGACAATGTTCCCCTCAAACTTTTAATTGTGACGATGTCCCCCTCAAATTACCAATCAATTGTTATCTTATCCCATAAAGCTGGCATGAAGACAAAAATGACCTTAAAAATATTTTTAATAAGATAAAAATATCTTTATAAATTTGGAAAAAAAAAAAAACAAATTAAAAAACTATTATGTTTTTCTGGTTTTTTAATGGGCAACAACCCCCTTTCCGGAAATGGTTTTGAATAAAGAAAAAGGTTAATTATTTTATTAGTACTTCGGTTTATACGTTTTTATTTTTCTCCTTATGTTTTTAAAATAGTCAAATGTGATATATCACTTATGGAAAAATGCAAAATCAATAACTCGTTAGTCTAAATTAATAAAATTTAACGTCATCTGCCACATGTCACTTCTAAAATATGCCACATGTTTTAAAAATTAAAAAGAATTAAAAAATAAAAATAATAAAATAATAATAAACCTAAAAAAAAAATTATGGGTAATTACATTTTTCTTCATGAACTACAACACATTTTCATTTTGCCTTCACGAACTATCAATCCTACTACTCAACCCCCAAGAATTACCATTTCACTTGGCAATGCATTGACCGATAGAAATAAGATTTTGGGCACAAAATGGTAATTTATGGGAGTCAAACAATAGGGATGGTAGTTAATGGGAACAACATGAAAATGCATTATAATTCATGAGAGAAAATCTAAGTACCCCAAATTTTATGGGGTGGCCGACCACCCCATTTTGGCCAATGAAGGTGGCCCGCCACCCTATCATCTCCTAGTACCTATCCGCCAACCCTGTCCGGTACACGTCGTTATGCTTGGTGATTCTCACAAGTTCATACCTGAGGTTTGTGATGTTTGATTGTGGGTACCATATTATTGGCCTATGATTATAGAAAATTTTGGCAAAGATTGAAATTTCTTTCGGGGTATATGATTTCCAAGAGTGTTTGGTATGTTTGGATGGTAAAATTCTTCTCTGATTATTATTATTATTTTTCTCTCTCTTTCTCTTTGAGAATTGAAGTCAAAGGTTGGAAAAATTGTTCTGGAATCTTGCTCTCTGAAATTTCGATTGCATTTATGGTTGCTAATTGTGGGTTCTCTGGGTTTTTTTTTTTTTTTTTTTTCTGCTTTAATAGGGAGAAAAACAATCACAGGTAGCTTTGTAGGAATGTAGGGAGCACTAAGGAAACAAAGGAGATGCTTGCGTTCTGCAAAGAGAAGGCAGGGCCTGAGTTCCATGATTGAGGTTGTGAGGATGGATTACGTTAACAAATCCCTTGGAAGGTTGGAGAAGAATGATGTAAATACAGATTCGTAGTGGATGTTGCAGGAAGCAATCTTGATTAGTGTAACCAAAACACCCATCACAAGCCAAACCTCTATATTGTAATTTTAGCTTTTAAAAGCCAAACCCACCGGCAACAGGTTCACCGGAGCTAAACCGGAGCTGGGTCAGTTTCTCTCTCGCTCTTCGTCTCAGTCTCCCTCTGTCATACTCTCACTCTCTGTCCGCCAATCTTCCTCTCGGTTCTCACTCTCTTTCTCTTTGCCTTTTTTACCCTTCTCGATCCTTCTCTCTATTTGCCAATGCCGATGGTGCTGCGGAGGACAAGAATTTTATTATTTTTAATTTTTAGGACAAGTGGCATATTAAGGGAGTGATACGTGGAATTTCGTTAATTTTCTCTCATAAAAACTAACTGAAGTATTGATTTTGTCTTTCCTATAGATGATATATCGCATTTGGTTGCTTTAAAAATATGGGAGAAAAAAAATAAAAACGTGTAAACTGAGGTACTAATAAAATAGTTAACTCTCAAGAAAAAGTTTAAGGAAAAGCGTTAGTTACATTTGCACTATTAACCTAAAATGACTAGTCAATTTAGAGTTTTCCTAGAATTTATTATAAAGTCCAAATTTCAACTAGTAATTAGGCAATATGAGACTTAATACTCATGACTATATTTATAAACCACCAACTCTATATGGATTTTTTTCTCATCTTCCCAATTCTCCTCCTCTTAAATTCCTGACATTTTCGTTAGGACTATGTAGTGCAGTGCTCTAGTACCACATGACATAGTGTTATTAGGTGGATTTTATACCACTTGTAACAACCCAAAAAAAGCATTAGACCCATCTACGTTATTACCTCAAAATGATGATTAGTCATTTTGGGGTGATAGCACAGATGTAGTTAGCTCTTCTCTCCCAATCGTTACATAAATAGAGGGGGAGGTTCATGCATGTTGTCCTTGAGCTTCAATTTCTTTTCTTTCTCTAAAATTATTAAGGTTATTTTTGTCATTAGGAGGTGTATTGACAACTAATTGGTAGTTTGGAAGGACATTGTCAATTATGTGATAGTTTAAGGGTATGTGAACTTTACCTACTAACTTTTACTCAAAAAAAAAAAAAAAATCAAAAAAAAAAAAAAAACAAAACATAAAAAAGGCGTACAAATAAATGAAAGGAAAAACAAGATGTGAGGAACATCCGATCATGGCTGTGAAAAAAATAATAATAGTGGATAATATGTTAATTTTGAGGGAACAAATATATCATTTTGAGGGACTACGTCATAAAATATTCATATTTTATCAAGAATCTTAAACCTTTTTGAGTGACATTGATCCTGCCAACTCAACATTTTTTTTAGTAAGAACTATGATTAACAATGTATTATATCTTCTATAAAGAGTAGCTCAATCGGTTGTGAACTACGCCTAATAAAATGGATGTTACTAATTTGAATTCATTTTCCCCCTTCCTTTGTGTGTGTGTGTATATATATATATATATATATATATATATATATAAAGTATAACATGTCAACGATTTAATGGGAATAAAGTATAACATGTCAACGATTTAATGGGAGAATTTATATGTAGATAGAAATTTCCTCCAAATCAGTTGAAAGAAAGGAAAATACTAGAATGTAATAAACTACCCACATTTGGCCCATAAAAGTTTATGTGACATCCCAAAAAAATATTTTAGAATATCTTTGCAGTGAAAAAATAACCTATAATGCAATAAATGAAGGATGCCACATAAACTTTTTATGGCTAAATATATGTAGTTTATTGCATTCTAGCATTTCTCCGAAAGAAATATTCTTAAACCCGTTTAAAATAATGTCAAATATTTATAAATACTTAAAACACACATTAAATTCTTAAGGTCATTAATTATAAATTTACTAACTTAAACTAACATTTTAAATATTTATAGATATTTAACATTATTTTAAATGGGTTAAAGAATATTTTCTCCCTACTTATTTAAAGAAAATTTCTTTCCTTTATTTTTTGTCATTCTCATCTCTCCGAATTTCATCTCTCCATTTGAATATTGACAGTCACAAAGGACTTGTCTTGTTCTTTTTGTTTCCTTTTTCGTTTTTGGACCCTTACTTAAAATTAAAAAAAGAAGCAAAAAGTGAAAAGCGAGATCTATTATTCACTTCCTACAAAGTGAATGGGCCCTTGAAAACTTTTGGGCATATGGATTGTTTCGCAACAAAGTCGCATCATGAAGCAAATTATATGTGATGTGAGTGTCTTTGTAAGTGTTGTATCTTATATTAGGGTTTAAAAAAAATGTGTTTAATATATTTAAGTAGACTTTTAACCCATTAGTTTAAGTTTTTTTTTTTTTTTTGACACGTGTCCACAAGAGGTAGGGAGGGATTCGATCTGCTCACCTCATAAGGTGTAGTTACATTAGATTAATTTCTTTTTTAATTAATTAGTTTAAGTTTTTGAATTAAAATTGTGTTCAATTACGTATATTAATGTATTTTGAATAAAAACTCCACAACTGTCTTATCTCTCAATACTATGCAACATGCGTTCTGCTCATTATTTTGAAGATAATTAACAACAACCAAAAAAAAAAAGGAGAAAAAAATTCCAACACTAGTTTTAATTTTTAAAATAAGTGAAAATTTATAATATTAAAACAAATGTCAAATCGTAACTCTAAAATTCACCTTAAATTTAAATAATATTTAACGTGTGAGTTATTAAATATATTAATTTGTAGTCACTTATCTTTTAATTTAAGTGTTGATTTATGTTATTCAAAATATATTTGGAGAAAAGGACTAAAGGTCTTGGGTGGCCTAGGGCATCATTATTCATATGAGAATGATCTCAGCCGTTGGGCAGATCATGTTCCCTGAGTTGGCAAATGCATGTGGAACTGCGAGAGCCATGTGGGCCGGCATGTGAAACACCCAGAATAAGGGCATCTTCACCCAACAAAAAAGAAAAAGAAAAAACACATTTGTCAATTTGTTTTAGGCTCATTGTTTTTATTACTTTTGTTGTTTTGTCAATAATTAAGCTGAGTCATCACTTGGACGTGGCTGGAAGCATCCCTCGCTTCCGATTGAGGCCGGTTGTCACTTTCAAATCCGAATCAGCGTTGAGTATTAATTTGTTTTAACAAAACAACATTAGTGGTGCTGAGACACCCAGAATG
The DNA here is from genome assembly GCA_013348765.1 of Carpinus viminea. Lineage (NCBI taxonomy): Eukaryota > Viridiplantae > Streptophyta > Magnoliopsida > Fagales > Betulaceae > Carpinus > Carpinus viminea. Next base: position 25,020,777 of record CP054670.1, on the reverse strand, counting down.
GAGTATTATTGTAGGGGATAATTACACGTGTCTTTTCCATCTAAATGTACATGTGGGGCCTCTAAAGGCCGCTGATTCCATCCTTATCCCAGCTATATTGCCTCCAAATCATCCCATTACCTACACAATTATTTCCTTTTAAATATTAGTATTATTGTAGCGTGTTTCTTGGGCTGACTACACGTGTCTTTTCCATCTAAATGTACATGTGGGGCCTCTAAAGGCCGTTGATTCCATCCTTATCCCAGCTATATATATTGCCTCCAAATCATCCCATTACCTACACAATTATTTCCTTTTAAATATTATTATTTTTATTTTTTCAAAATTTCCCCAATTTTATCATGATTACCAGCATGCATGTGGCCATTTCTAATTAATCAGTAAGTTACCCCTATCTTCGAGGATTGAGATTTGTTACAATATTTAAGTTAGGATAATCATATGCATTGCTCCTTATCCTCACTAAATCTCTAAATCAAATTCCCGCTTAATCAAAACTAAATATCTACACTCAACGCAATCCGATTAGGATTTTATTTTATTGTTGTTGATTTCGGATTCCTTATAAATTGATGTATGCATGTATGTATGTCTCGTCTGATCCAAATGAAGCAAAACGGAAAGGTTAGGTGCCTACCATCATCCATAATTAACATGTGACAAGAAATATAATATGGAAGAAGCGTTTGAAATGATTACGTGGACTAATGAGCGATAAGTAATAATAGAGGGAGCAATTATGACACTTGCTTTCATGACCGAAAAAGTTGAGTACCAAATGAACGCCCACTAAAAATGCTGCTCCACCAACCGCAACCCTCACATGAAGTATGTTTTTCCAATATTTACATGTCTCACATTATTTCTGCGACATCCTCCTCATCCATATATACAGTTTTAATTTTTATTTATTTATTTATTTTAAAAAATAAATAATTATCCTGAGCATCAATCGTCTATAAATATAATACCAAGTTACAGCCACGCTAGGCAAACCGCTCATCCAGCCAAGCAGGCAAAGGCAAACCAATCCAGCTCAAAATCACAGAGCTCATATATACATACATCCGCCATTGAAAATCCTTTGTCAATAGCATATCGGAATCCGACACACCGCCTTATTCTTCCTCTCCACCCTCTCTCTCTTACCAGGCTGTAACATGGAAGGTTGTACCCTTCCATGCTCGTACAGTCCTCTCCCTGCAGAATCAACTCCGGCGAGGCACAGGCCACCCAAGAAGGCTACGCTCATGGTCTTTTCTGGGTTGTTGATGCTTGGTCTAGTTTTGGCCATTATTAATGGTTATAGGAATTCGGATGTCCGTGCAAATGGGAATGCATCACCGGCTAAGTTAAAGTCATCAATGCCATTGCCGTCGGAGCCCTTGCAGCCGGTGTCACGTGGGGCATCGGCCGGGGTGTCGGAAAAGTCGAACCTGGTACTAGCCGGCGTCAATGTGATGTCGTTTCCATGGAACAATACCATGTTGTCCTGGCAGAGGACCGCTTACCATTTCCAGCCAGAGAAGAATTGGATGAATGGTAAGTTTATTTGAAATCCATGTGTTTGACATTTATTATTTATTTATTTTATTTTATTCGTCCTATAAAGAGTTATTCCTTTTCCAAAATTATTAATATAATCTCAGGTTATATTCTACTAACCATGAAATTTGAAACTTTAAAAAATCTGTATCGCCATAAATATAGGAGTAGTTGTTATATATATATATATATATATATATATATATATATATATGTGTGTGTGGGGAAATATGCTACGATGTTCATATTTGGCGGTCAGATTTAGTGAGGGAGAGAGGATTGAAATTCAAATTCCTCCATTTCATATGAATGTCCATCTGCCACGCCTTTAAAAAAGGGCCAAATGTGGGCATTATACTGCACCGAAGCATTTCTCATATACGTGTATATATAATTCTTCTATTATTTTTCATCATTTCTTTTCTAAAATCATTGTGTTTGACATTTGTTATTTTATTTTATTTTATTGGTCCTATAAAGAGTTATTCCTTTTCCAAAATTATTAATATAATCTCCGGTTCTTCTATTAACGATGAAATTTCAAACTTTAAAAAATCTGTATCGCCATAAATATAGGAGTCGTTGTTATATATATGTATATATATATATATACTAGAATTCTTCTATTATTTTTCATCATTTCTTTTCTAAAATCAATCATTGCATCCACCTTCACTTAGGTGGGACCTAAAAATCTAATGGGGTATATATATATATATATATATATATATATATATATATAGTTAGTTAGTTAGTTTAGATTTTAAATTCCTATAGAATATTACTAGTAATGGTATAAATCACTCCACATATCTCTAGGGGTGCTACCCACAATATTTGGTACAAATAAATTAGTTTTTTAGTTTGAATACCATTTAGCTTGGGATATAAGTTGATAAATAGAATTATTGGTTACTAAAGGTCTTATTGTGGTTTCAATAAGTATGATTTTAAAAATTGCGTTTTTTAAGTTAGTATTTTTTAAAATTACAAAGGCGTGGTAAGACATGTTAAAAAGTTTTTTTTTTAATAACCAAATATTTGTTATACGAAATTATGATTTTAAATTAACCCATTTTCAAATAAACACCTTCCTACCTAGCTTGTTTATAGAAATCGCTGATTTTTTTTTCTTGTTTTAAATTAAGTGCTTTTTAAATCATAATGCCAAACACTTTACAATATCATTTAAAAATACCAATTATTTTTGTGAAATCACAATTTTAAACACACCCTAAAAAAGTGTGTTTGGGCTGCCTCGGGTTCACATGGCAAAAGCAGACCGAACAATTTAGACACGTAAATATTGTGGATTCCAATTCAAAAATATAATCGCAATTAGAATATACAGTGTTTACATGCTTTCCATGTTGGATAGTGATGTTAAAGGCATGATCCCTATTAGAATATCAATATTTACTTTAAACAAATATCAGTGCACCTATTTTATTTATTATTTTCTTATTATATACTGATTTGGGTTCCTTTTTTCCCTTTTTATGATTTTTTTGCTTGATCATTGCCTTTGGTGGGGGACTCTGGTTGGCTCTGCTTCAGATCCTAATGGTAAGCCCTTGTACATAATCCCTTATTTAATATATATATTTTTTTCTGCGCTTGATTAATATTTGCCACATATTGAACACTTGGACAGAGTAACATCTGATGGTGATCTGGAAAGGATGTGGGACAGTATTTCATTGTTTGGATAAAACATTTGAAAATGAGGTTCCAGAAAAGTAGCCAATAGAACTGTTCTAACTTGTATGGTATGACAGGCTGAAAATCGGGTCATTAGGACAAGCCAGACCAATACTCTAAAAATATTGATATGTTTCATTTTTGTGGTCAGAAAAATATTAAAATATTAATTAGTTGCCAATTTTTAGTCAAAAGTTTGCAACTCTGATTGGTATTAATATTGTTATGTGACCATGGCTGCTTCAAAGTTAGTTTGGTCATATTTGATGGTTGACGACGAAAAGTTGGAACCCTTTTGGTCAAATCTTGCCAACTCTGTAAAATCTTTTGGGTTCCATGTGTTCTAGAAGAAAAGTAGGAAATTAAATTTCGCATTAAATATTTTGTTTTCCAGGGCCAGGCAAGGTTCAAGTCTAATAAAACCAGAATCTTTTAACACTTTCTGCAATTTTGCCCTCACCCATAATTTACTAATTTGGTTTCTTTGTTCAAATTAAAAAAAAAAACCCCACTTGCAAAACCCTATAGGGCCTATGTTCTACAAGGGATGGTACCACTTTTTCTACCAGTACAACCCAAATGGAGCAGTGTGGGGTGATATAGTTTGGGGGCATGCAGTGTCCAAGGACTTGATCCATTGGCTTCACCTTCCTTTAGCAATGGTCGCTGATGAGTGGTATGACATAAACGGTGTTTGGACTGGGTCTGCAACGCTCCTCCCTGATGGCCAAGTTGTCATGCTTTACACTGGATCCACTAATGAGTCAGTGCAGGTTCAAAATCTTGCATATCCTGCCAACCTGTCTGATCCTCTCCTCATCAACTGGGTCAAGTACTCCAGCAACCCAGTTCTCCTCCCGCCACCGGGTATCGATTTCAAGGACTTCCGGGACCCGACAACGGCTTGGTACACGTCGGACGGGAGATGGCACATTGCCATTGGGTCCAAGGTTAACACAACAGGCATTACTTTTGTCTACCACACCAAGGACTTCAAGAGCTTTGAGCTTTTAGATGGGGTGCTTCATGCTGTCCCTGCCACTGGCATGTGGGAGTGTGTAGACTTCTATCCTGTGTCAAAAAATGGTGAGCAGGGTTTGGACACATCGGTTAATGGGGCTGAAGTGAAGCATGTATTCAAAACAAGCCTTGACATTGATAAGCACGATTATTATGCACTTGGGACTTATGAGAAGGCTAATGGTACATGGGTTCCCGATGACCCCAAGATTGGTATTGGAATTAGGTATGACTATGGGATTTTCTATGCGTCCAAAACCTTCTATGATGTGCATAAGGGAAGGAGGGTGTTGTGGGGATGGATTGGAGAGTCCGATAGTGAAAATGCAGATGTTCAGAAAGGTTGGGCATCAGTACAGGTATGCTCACCATTCATCTCAAAAGGTTAAGTCGATAAGAAAAAAGATATTTAATCATTTAATTTATATTCTAACAAAGATATCATGCCCTTTTCCTTGACAATATTTAATGTTTGTCTTCAAATTGGCTCTGCTCAGAGTATTCCAAGGACAGTGTTGCTTGATAAAAAGACTGGGACCAATTTGCTTCAATGGCCAGTGGAGGAGGTGGACAGATTAAGACTGAGCAGCAAAGAGTTTGACAAGGTGGAGGTGAGGCCAGGATCAGTGGTTCCACTAGATGTTGAGACAGCCACACAGTTGGACATTGTGGCCGAGTTTGAGTTAGATAAGGAGGCTTTGGAGAGGACAAACCAAACCAATGTGGAATCCATCAGCTGCAGCACCAGCGGTGGAGCTGCTGGACGTGCTGCACTGGGACCCTTTGGTCTTCTTGTTCTTGCAGATGATAGCCTTTTTGAGTACACTCCTGTGTATTTTTATGTTGCCAAAGGAGCTGATGGCAATCTCAAAACTTTCTTCTGTGTTGATCAATCAAGGTATTTTTATGTTGCCTGCTGTCAAGTGATGCTAGTAAACTTTCTTTTGTGTTGATCAATCAAAAGTAAAATTTTTTCCTTTTAGGTCTTCCGAGGCAAGTGATGTCAACAAACAAGTTTATGGGAGCTCAGTTCCAGTACTAAAAGATGAGAAATTATCTGTAAGATTACTGGTAAGTTGTGCTCTGGTGTTTTTAGCTGTAAATGAATGAATATCATGGCATGTTTAAGTGGGACCAATTCCTAAAATTTGCATGGAATGTTTTGGTCATCCAAATCCAGGTGGATCATTCAATAGTTGAAAGCTTTGCTCAAGGAGGGAGGACATGCATCACCTCGCGTGTTTATCCGACGAAGGCAATCTATGGGGCTACTCGGCTATTTCTCTTCAACAATGCTACTGAGGCCGCTCTAACTTGTTCACTCAAGATATGGCAAATGAATTCTGCCTTCATACGCCCCTTTCACCCTGACCAAGACACTTAGATGTAAAGGAGTGGAAGATGAAAACAAGAAAGTGTGCTCCCTTGGCAATCAAAATGTCGAATTCCGACTCCTAAACGCCCAACCATTTTTCCCATTTTGTGTTAGATTCTCCTTTGTAACATTCCCTATCTTAGCCTCAGTTTTGTCCATAGGTTACCCAGGGTGACGGGTTTTCAGATTGGTTGGGCCTAGGTTAGCTTAGTAAAATTTGTGAAAAGGCCCGTAAAAATTTTCATTTTCATTTCTAGCTATTTGGAATCAATTGATTCAATAAATATATATATATATATATATATATATTTTTGGTATGATGGAAGCAGTGGCGGAGCCAGAGGTTTAACATTGGGGGTGCCACTAATTTTTTTTTTTGGCGTCATACAAAATTTTCTAATTTAAAAATTTGGTAATTCACACAATATATGCATCACAAAAAAAATATTTATAGAAGTTCATAAATATGTGCTGAAATTGATATATTAGAAATGTAACATGTCGGCACTACATAAAAAAGACTGTCAGCACTACATCAAAAAGACAGAAATACAAAAAAAAAAAAAAGTCTAGAACTGCACTTTGCGATCTTTTAAAAGCACAAAATCATCAAGTATCGAATTTAAATCAAAACTCTCAGCAATTTCCCTCTCAATATAAATAACTAAACTATTTGCAAGAAAATCATCCTCCATTTTGTTACGAAGTCGTGTTTTAACAATTTTCATTGCTGAAAAAGCTCGTTCAGTAGTTGCTATAGACACTGAAAGAGTCAAAACAAGGCGAATCAATCTATCAAGAAGATAGTATGTCTTTGATTTTTGTGCCTTTGCTAATGCTTGGCATAGCTTTGCAATGGAAGATAAATTTTGTAATGTCGGATCAGCATGCACATTAAGTCCAAAATACTTCAACTGATATCTCAAATTAATTATCTCCTGCTCAGAAAAATCAAGAGGGTAATACTTCTCCGCAAGGATACATATATCATCAATTTTAAAAGATTTATAGGCATCTTTTGGATCCAAAGTAGAGCTAAGTGTCAAAAGCTCCATCGCCTTTTCATTAAACCTACTATCAAGCTCTTGCAATTGAAAGTCGATGGTAGCATTGAATATGTCAACATGATAATAATGCTTAACTGTAATGTGATTTTTTTGATTACGACCTTGACCTTCAATATAACGACCACTCAAATCTGGAATGTCAATTTCAGCTTTCTTGGAGAAAGAGACAACGTTCTCAAGCAAGTTATCTCAACCATCATCTCTCAACTGTTGGATAAGTTTTTTTGCAACAGAAACTGAATTAAGAGCATTCAAAATGTCTTGAGATTTTTGCTGCAAAACTTGACAAAGAACATCAGTAATGCCCATGATTTCCTTCATTAAATGTAAAATAAATATGAACTCGAAGGATGTAAGCAATTTATAAGCAACCTTAGCATCTCCTCGTTGAGAGTAAGTAGCCTTCCAACATCTTCAAGCACCGTACAAGTAGCATCAAACATTATCATTATGCTACAAATGGAATTAAAATGAGAACTCTAATGAGAATCACCAGCTCGTTTCAAAGTGCCAATTTGATTAGCCCCTTTTCCAGTTTTAAGCTCACCAATAGCTTGCATATGTGCAATTTGTGTTGTATGAACAGCTTGTAGTTGATCATGACGTTTACATGAAGCACTGGCCACATTGATAATAAAGTTCAAATTTGTAAAGAACTGATGAACATAAGACATCTCTCTAGCTGCAACAACTAATGCTAATTGTAATCGATGAGCAAAACAATGAACATAATAGGCACAAGAACAATCATTAAGAAATAATGCTTGTAATCATTTCCATTCACCACGCATGTTACTAGCACCATCATATCCTTATCCACGGATATTTTGAATATCAAGGCGATGACGAGAGAGAATATCATATATTCCTTTCTTTAGAGTTGATGCCGAAGTATCTTTAACATGAACTATATCAAAGAAACGTTCTTGTATAAAACCATCTTCGTCAACAAATCTCAAAACAATAGCCATTTTCTCTCTCTTAGACTCATCTTGTGTCTCATCAACAATGATGCAAAATTTAGACTCTCTAATTTCTTCACAAATCTTATTTCGCACTTTACTTGCAATGACTTGCAAGATCTCCTTTTGAATTGTATGTGAAGTATACTTTACAGTTTTTGGAGCATTTTCCAAAACAAGACTTTCAACTTTGTCATTATATGATGCCAAAATCTTAATCATTTCAAGAAAATTACCTCGATTTTTTGAATCAAGAGTCTCATCATGACCTCTAAAAGCGCATCCTTGAAGTGCAAGCCACCGAACAACATCAATAGAAGTTTTCACACGTAGTTGATTATTTAGAATTTGTTCAGTATTTTATGCATTCAATACTTTATCAATATGCCCTGATTGATTTCGTAAATCCTCATAAGACTTCATAACATTATTATAAGGTGAACAAGGATTCTCCCCAATATGAGTAAAAATGCACAATTTTTTCCCTCATGAACCTTTCTCCAATTTCTAAATCCCTTGGTAATAAATACATCCCATCTAGGCGTCCATCTCTTTTCATAGTAAATAGATAACATGGTAGACAATATGCAGCATCCTTAGAACAAGAATACTCAAGCTAAGGAAATTGTTTGAACCAAGAGGCTTGAAAGCGACGAGGGTGACTTTCTGGTCTAGAAAGGGGATAATTTGTAATAAAGCGATTTGGACCATCTTTCAAATAAGCCCCTTATTTCATCACGTTGATTGACTGGATAGTCCTACATCGGAGGACGTAATCCTGGATCTCGCTCTATAAAAGAAACATCAACTTCATTAGCATTAAGTGTGGATGATTTAAAATGAATCTCTTGTGTTTCCGAGCTTGGAGATTCAAAGGATGTTCTTCATCTTCAACCTATCTTCAACCCTTGGAGATTTAAGATGGACGCTCATTGGGATTTGAAGTTTGACATTAAAATCTAACGGTGTATGACTTTTTTGAAATGTTTCTTTCCTTTTGAAGAATGAATCAATAGTTTTAAGCTTTGGCATGATTCATAAACCTAAAATTTTCAAATTAAATCACGACCTCATAAAAGACAATCAAAGTTTATAAACATTAAATAACAAAACAAGCAATCATATGGATATTCAAGTTTATTCAATCATTCAAATTAATAGTGAAATTAAATTAATGTTTAATTAAAGTTTATACGGATATAAGCAACAAAATAAACATTAAAAAGAACTCACATTTCCAATACAAAAGTGTTCTAGTTTGCTATAGACATGAGCAACAACAACAAAAATTCAAACAAGAACTTCAACAATCAAAGCTAAGTAACCATTTAAGATATTATCTATCACAAACACATAACAATACAAACTACTTACGAAATAAACTTGAGCAAAGTTAATAGTGTCTAAGAAAAATGAGTACCTTTCGGAAAATCAGAGATATCTGGAGGGATTTCTTGAAAATAAACCAAACACAATAAGGTCTAGCCAAATGCTGTAAACCAATAAAAACAAATAATGAATTAGAAAAATAAATGATGGAACACAAAATATATATATATCTTCTAAACTTGAGCACAATTTATAGTGTTTAAGAAAAATGAATACCTTTCGAGAGAATCAGAGATATTTTGAGGGATTTCTTGAAAATAAACCAAATGCAATAAGGTCTAGCCGAATGCTGTAAACCAATAAAAAAAAAATAATGAATTAGCCAAATAAATGATGGAACACAAAAAATCACTGCAGTTTTTTTTTTTTTTTTTCTTTTTCTTTTTCTTTTTCTTTGAGACTAGGATCACGCCAAAATTTTCTCCAAAAAAATATATATATATCACACCCATATCAGCCACCTTCTAGAATCACGCCCAAATGCAGGTTTTTTTTTTTTTTGGGGTTCTTTGAGACTAGGATCACGCCAAAAGTTTGCTCCAAAAAAATATATATATATATCACACCCATATCAGCCACCTTCTAGAATCACGCCCAAATGCAAGTTTTTTTTTTTTTCATTGACTCACGCACAGGCACAGCAAAGCCCCACAACCCACCTTCTAGAATCTACAGTCACTTTCATTCTTATCTTTTTAAGCTCTAAGCCTTTAACTGTTAGAATACCCACTGATTTCTTATCATTTCACACCCCTCACTCGTCATTCCTCAACAAACTTTTATCTGGGTCCAAGGTCCTTCTCAGAATGGAAGAAGAGATAAATGGAAGAATGGTAATCGAATTTGATTCTACTGGGAACATAGGCATACTTTTGCCAGATAGCACGAGATTACCAGCATCTGCGACTGATGCATTTGATGTTCTATTTCTGTATTTTCCTCTATTCCAGTGAGAGGCACTGTAGTTTTGTGTTACCAATCCTATACTTAATTACATTATGTTAGCACATCAAAAAAAAACACACACACACAATGTTTGAAGCAGGTGCAGAATTCGTGCAGAATTTTGATAACAATGAGAAAAATAAGGAACATCTCCGAACTAGTGTTTTGATTCAAGACTATTAAAATATGTAAGCCTTCATGCTGTTATAATGTTAGAAAAATAATATAAACAGAAAATCGAAATTGCTCCCTTAAGAAATTATTTGCTCCCACTGGAAATGGTACAAATGGATAATAACAAATATTTTTCCAAGATACAATAGAGCTCAAAATTTTTTTGTAGTTTAGTTGTTTTCCCAAACGAAACTAAACCCAAATACTCTCAGATTTTCTATTCTATCAAGCAACATAGACTCTAATTTTCTTTAAGTATATTTTATAGAGAACGGAAGAAGAGATAACTTTATGTGTTTTTCAATATAATTTCAAAAATAAATTGCTTTTTCAACGGTCATAAACTGCTAATCTAATAGTAGTAAACCACTTTTTAATAGACACTTAGTTCTAACTGTCACATTAAATAATTATCAACAAATTATTTAATAATAACTGTTACATCTTAATTATTTAATTTCAATCGTTAGGTCAAAGTTGATTTGATCTTACGATTAACTTTAATTACGGTCCAATAAATCCAACCATGAGATCTACCTAAGAAGCATCCTATGGTCTAGATCAAACCACTAGATCGAATGATCCTAACTGTCCAAAAATGAATGGTCATGATTAGATCGCTACAAGCTCTGATGCTTTGTGATAAGTGCCAAGTACGCCATCAAGGCTCTACAAAAGCGCCACTAGCACCCTACAACCCATGCCATGCACACTTGCGTCTGGTGATTCGCACCGTACTAGGGTATATAATAAGTGCTAAAATATTCATTCATATTTTAGCCATTTAATTTACATTTGTTAATTTCTTAGTTTTATTATTTTGTGTTAATTTATTTCCTTTTTATGTTTTATGTGTTTTTTTCTAGGTTTTTTTGAAGAAAAAGAAGCAATTCTGGAAAATTCAAGCTTAAAGGGCAATTTGGAGAAATTAGGGAAGCTTTGGGATTGAGCATAGCAAGCCAGCCTCGAGCGCCATGCAACTCGACGCAAGACAACAGGATCGAGTGTAGATGCACTTGATCTCACATGCAAAGGGGTGAGTGCAACGAGCGCTCGAGTGCCAAACACCAGAGATCGATCGCAGTTGTGCGATTGAGTGCATTCGTGCGCTTGAGAACAATGTGGCAGCTAACCTTATTTTGGAAAGACCTTTAGCTTAAACTTACAATTTTTAGGGTTTCTAGAGGCTTCTAGGGTTCCCCTAAAGCCTATAAATAGACTTCTAAACCTCATAGAAAAATATACAATTCCAAAGAGGAGAATTTGAAGGCTACTTCCAAGAGTCAATTTCGGTTCTTTCTTTTCACTTTATTTTAATTATGTGTAACTAACTCTTTACTTAGGGGCTAGATTGAAGCCCTAATCATGTCTTTTTAGGATTTCAATATTGGTGCACTTGCTACAATCATATTTTGGTATATTTAAATTGATTATTTTCCGGTTAATTGAATTCTCGTATGAATGTGCCTGACCAACATATGCATGTGTTTGGATGTGTTATTTAAGTCAATTTGGATGACTGAGTCTTGGGCTTAATAAAGTGACAAAAGAATCTCACCACAGGTTCTTGGATTAATCAACATGAAAAACTGGGAGTAGACACCTGTGCCCTAGGTTTCATGTGTTTGTCAATTTCTGTAGATTTATGCTTTCTTAAAGAACAACTTAGTAGACACCCATGCTAAATCCTTTGAGAAAGAAAAGAGTTAGAGTAAATATCCATGCCTAATTGTTGCTTAGGAAAATCAATAACTTTAGGAGTATACACCCAAACCCTTAGGTTGACAAGCATTAATTATACCAGTATGATTGGCGCATTGGCATATTATTATCTTAATTAGTTTTATTAGTGGTGGATATCAAAACCCTAACCCTTTCATTCTTTTATTTCTTTTTAATCTTTCAATTTGTGACAATTCAAAGATATTTAATTTGGAAAATCAATTGTAAGCAAACTCACAATTTTCGTGGGAATTATCTTGTATTTGCCTAACTATATGATGGAGATCAAGGCACCACCTCGAAGGATCTTGCTCAAGTACCAATTGGGCTTATGAGAGCATGAGCAAAGAAGTTCAAGGATGTACTCAACGGACTCATTCAAGAGTTATGGGCTCAAGCAAATTCGTGGAGGCCCATTGAGCGTGATCCATGTGGGCAACAAAGAATCGTCACCTTGATTCAAGTTCTAGAAGGATTCGGTCAAGGCTAAGAATTGGCAAGAAACATTTTGGGTTTAGTCTAGAAGGATCGGATTTCATGGCTATTCTAGGCGCCACTTTCTTTCCTTTTATGTTGTCTTTTGTTTCCTTCCATATGACTTTAGGCGTCCAGCTCTTCTTCTTCTTCTTTTTTTTTTTTTTTTTTTCATGTAATGATTTATTTTAGCAAGTAGGGATTTATTTTAGCTTTGATTAGGAGAGTGGGCATCCAGCCTTTATTGCCTTATATGTCTTGTGTATTTTAGGAAGGTAAGGATTTCTGTCCTTACCCATTTTCGGCTTTAATTAGGTTTTCTATGTTAGGTTTTTTTTTTTTTTTTCTTGTAATGATCAGCCCTTTAAATAGGTGCATAAGCAATGGAAAAGGTAGACATTGATTATTCATAAAACTTGTGAGGTTTATTCTCTTTGGTTCTTTGAAGAACTACTTGAACTTATCGGGATTTCCTGTGGTGTTCATCTCAACTTATCAAGCGGAAATTCCACCACCATTTGTGGCGTCTTCCTTATACTGAGGTTCTTGTTTGTCATAAACAACGGGTCGAGGTCTTCCATTTGAATTTGCCTATAGAACGATCTTGGGTTCCCTTTCGTTGTTGGGTCTTGTTATTCTTGGCGGGGTTCACATCACTATACGATCATTTAATCTTGTGCACTTGCAAATTAAAATGTACCAAATATTCCCCTATTAATTTAGGTGGGTATTTGGCACAACAGTATACATACAAGTGTATACACCCAAGCATTCCTAAAGGCTTAGAGTTTGTTGGACCTTATTGATGAGTGCCAAATATTGTATATTTGAGCCCCTTAAACCTATGTTTGTTAAGCTCTTAGCTTTGTTATTTTCTAATATTTTTGTTAGTTTTAGTGTTTTATTGTGTTGCAGGTCATTGTCATAAAAGAGCGATTTAAAGGGTGGAAATGAGCAAAGAAGTCCCTGTTAGTGCGATTGATTGCACGAGAATTGCGATCGAGCGCACCTGCGCTCAAGCCCTAGAGCCTGTGATCGAGCGCACTCCACGTACACTCGAGATCCCTGCGTAGCCCTAGCACCATCGCTTTCATTGCTACATCGTGGGAATATTGAACGGTTACATGTGCTCGAGCGCAAGCATGCATGATCGAGTGTACTAGGTTTGCGCTCGAGTACACTTGGTACAATCGAGTGCATTGACTTTGACCTGGTAGTAGATGTTTTGCTTATAAATAGGACTCTTATAGATTTTTTGTAACCCTACGTTTGGGAGGCGCCTTTGAGAGCAGAAACTCTACATTTTCTCATTCTTTAGCCTTCCATTCATCATTAGTTGTAAGCTTTTATTTCTTTATGATTAGAGGCTAAATCTTCAACTAAGGTTGAAGATGAAGCTTCACCATTTATTTATCTATATGTTTTTGTATTTAGTTTATGTTCAATTCATTGTTTAATGTTATGTGTGTTCGTTTCAATTCAATTTTGTGACAAAATTGTGATTGATTGTTGTTTATAAATCATTAAATGTCTAATATTCGTTGTGTTTCGTCCGGGGGTACGTCGGATGATTCTATCGACTTTATCAATTAAATATCCATTGTGATTCAACAAGATTTTGTAAAAGCAATAGAATATGCATAGTGCTTAGTTGATAGACGGATGTATGAACTAAGTAAAAGCAATAGAGTAGGCATACAGCCTAATCGTTTGATGTATGAACTAAGCATAAGAATATGTGTGTCTTGATGTGGTGAAGTGGATTCTAAGACCTTAGTGATTTTCATTTAATTGTTTTCTAGCATTTAGTTTAGTTTATATTTTTGCATGCCAAACTCCGAACTTTGGAATTAGGTTGAAATAGAGTTAGTTTAGATAAGAAATTGATTTTTGCAAAACACGATTCCCTGTGGATTCGATCTTGTACTTACTCAACACTATATTGCACACGACTTGTGCACTTACGAGTACAGTAAATTTGTACATTAAATTTTGGCACCGTTGCCGGGGAGTCGTTTGTTTTTGTTAAAATTGATTTTTTGTCTAGATTGATTTTATTTTTCTACTAGTTATTTATTTTTTGCACTTTTATTTTATTTTTAGTTGTTTCTGTGTTGTTCTAAAAAAAAAAAAAAAGAATAGTGTTTGGATGTTTTCGAGTTTGTTGAAAGTTTCTAAATTTGGTCTCTATTAGTGCGATCGAGCACAGCTTGCTTGCGCTCGAGCGCACATACACTGATTGCTACACTGCGAGCACGCTTGTGCTTGACAACTTGATATTGCGTGAGCGCACATCAGACCGACACCTCCGTAGTGCACTTGTACGCTCACGCACCTCTGTTGCGATCGTGTGCACTTGTAGACTACATTAGACCCAGACCAATGCTCAATTGCAATCATTAGATGTTCGAGTGCAGTGCGCTTATGCGATCGATCGTACCTCTGTTGTGATCGAGCACACTGGCAAACTACTACATTTGTGCACGCTTACGCTCGATCGTACTTACTTGCGCTTGAGCACATCTCTGTAGTTAGCATCAACAAACCAGAGGCAGCTAAATATATAGTTTTTATTTTTTATTTATTTTTCTTTATTTGTTTATATTTTTTTTAGTGCCTGTCTTTTATATACAATGTTCCAATTTTTCACATAAGCAGATGAACATCAATTTCTTTAGTTCATGGTTTGAATTAAATTCTAATTTCTACACCCCAGACTAGAGCAACCATTCTGATTTCTCATGGCAAGCTCATGCTACGAAAAATTATGCTCCCCAATCTTACGAACAACCATCCTGAATATCCACAGTCCGATAATCCATCTTCCAATCCTTCATCCTACAACTATCCTCCTAAGCAATCTCCTTTGGAAGAAACTCTTAAGGAATTCATGCAACTAATCGACCAACCCACCATTTTTGTGTCACAAGAACTATCATTGGACGACACACTCGAGGCGTTTAGGCAAACAATCAACCAACCCTTTCAAGAAATCACAGATGCCATCATGGTCAACTCCCAATCCATACATGAAATCAAGGATTCAGCCATATAAACACTAAAGCAGTTGCAAGGTTAGAAGGACAGCTTGGTCATCTAGTTGCTGAATTCAGCATAGTCAAGGAAGAGGAGCTTCAAAGGCAGGAGATGGTGAGAGGGCAATACATGATTGATGAGGATGGCCCTAACAATTCTTATCATGAGCATGTCCAAGCCACCACATTTAGGAGTGAGGAAGTTGTCAAGGAGACTGTTAATGAGCCAAGTCTAAAGGATCCTTTGGAAGCATGCCTTGCTCAATTTGGAGATAATTTAGATTTGGATAAGTTACTTCAGCAAGCAGATGAAATATTGGATCCTACTCTTAAGTTGCAAACGGAGAAGGGGGAAACCACTAAGAAATCATTCTCTAACTCATCTTTATTAGCAACTGAGCCTTTCAATGTGCATAACCACTATTCCATGCCTTTATTATACAATCATCCTCCTCAAGAGTCATTGGTGCAACATTTTCCAACTACTCATGTCGATGACTTAGAGGAGAGGGTAAACCAACTCATGGAAGCTAGGCATGCCCATACCTAGCCTTCTCACACTCACACACCTCATTAATCATGTTCATTTTGTTATCATCCTTCTCACTGGATAGATGATTGCCCATTCATTAATCATTACATGATTGAAGCTAACAAGTTTGCACATGAGCATGCCCAAACCACCACCATACTTGTTAGTGAGAAAAAAGCTGTCAACAAGATGGAAGAAAAGGAGGAGCAGATTGAGCCATAGCCAATTCCAAATTTGTCCAATGACAAGGAAGTGAGTACTAAAGCTCATTCATTTGTCACAATCCCTCTTGAGACACAACATAAACCACAAGCTTCACCTTTTCAATGTCTCGAAGAGCCGTCTTATGTAGAGATCTTCAAGGAATCACACACACAAAGGTGCAAATCTAGGATTAGAAGCCCCAAGAAGATCCTTATTAGCAATAAGGTTTGCTACATAAGATGGTGAAACATCCTTCTAGAAGGCTATCAAGTGTTAAAGAAGAAAGGGTGGAAGGGATTGGTTGGACACCCACGTGATCGAGAAAAGTGCGGTATTTTTTATTTTTTATTTTTCGCACTTTATTTTTGAGTCCTGTTCTTTTTGTCATATTATTTATTGTCACTTTATTTGTTGTTTTCTAACAACAATTAACATTTTGATGTTTGTTCTTGTGAGAAAAGATTGATGTTAGTTATTGAAAGGTGTTTTGGTGTTCAAGTTTGGGGGGACGCCTTGGCCTTTGCGTATTTCGGTTCCTCATCCCATGGTATTGTATTTCTTGCCACATTGAGGACTATGTGTCATTTAAGTTTGGGGTGGACAAACACATTGTTTGTCTGTTTGTTTGTTTTGTTTATTTTTGTCTATATATAAAATAAAAAATAAAAAAATTTGATGCTTTGTTGTTGTTTAGGCATAACTTACATCATAACTGTGGATTGCATGTCATTGGTGTGTTTAACTTATTTGAACATTGCATATCATTAGAAATCCCAGTTTTTGATTCATGCGTTAGATTAGAGAGACTTCACATGTTCGATTAATATTTCACATGCACACTAGCATAGGGTTTGTGAGGTATGAGATTTGACTTAAGGAATGTGCTTCTTAAGATTTTTAGGTTGATCTGATGTTATGATGAAAACCTTGGCTATTAAAAAAAAAATCATCATAAGTTGAGCTCTCATTGAGTAATCGGATCTCTTGCCTCACCAAGCAATGAGTGTTCGAGTAAAAAGATGAGAAATTCTAGCTAAGTGATTGTATGACTAGTTAGGCTTCGTAACTCTTTTTGACTTGAGTAATTAAGCCCTTATGGATGTTTCTACATCTAGTACCCTAAAACCATCTGGTTTGGGAGTTACTGGCCCAACACTCATTACATAAGTCGATTAGAAGTTTAAGGGAGTTAAGCATTGCATAGCCTACACAAAATATTACACTTTTCTATTCAAGCCTTGGTTGTTTTAATCATATTGCATTCCTATGAATTTTGGGGTACACATCTTTTGAGAATAATTGAAACCCCTTGATCTTGTGTTAGTCCACTTTGCACTTTATGGAGCATGTGTTGTCTCAATTTTTCAACTGTGAGTTGAATGATGTTTGGATGCCTGGATGATGTGGTTTGTATGTTCAATTTGTTAAAATTACTAATGATGTATAAACCATGTGTTTATGTGAAAGGCTTTGTTTGTCAATAACATAGTGCCAAAAAATGTTTGTGGGTGTCATTCCTGAAAAACCTTCATGAGACTTCACTCGTCTTCTAGGGAATTCCTAGGGGTTTAAAAGACTTGTTGCATATGCTAAATGCAACCGTTTCTCCCACAAAAGCGGATTTATGTTTTGTGTTTTTGATGTATTTTTCATTTTGTTTTGCTAAGGGACTAGCAAAAATGTGAGTTTGGGAGTGTTTGATGAGTGCCAAATATTGTATATTTGAACACCTTAAACTTATGATTGTTAAGCTCTTAGCTTTGTTATTTTCTAATGTTTTTGTTAGTTTTAGTGTTTTATTGTGCTGCAAGTCATTTCCATAAAAGAGCGGTTTAAAGGGTGGAAATGAGCAAAGAAGTCCTTGTTAGTGCGATCGATAGCATGAGAGCTACGATCAAGCACACTTGCACTCGAGCCCAAGATGTGTTGATCGAGTGCACCTACGCTCGAGCCTTAGAGCCTGTGATCGAGCGTACTCCATGTACACCCGAGATCCGTAGTCCTAGTACCATTGCTTTCATTGCTGCGCCATGGGAATATTGAACAGTTACGTGCGCTCGAGTGCACTTAGTACAATCAAGCACACTGACTCTGACCTGCAGTGGCGGAGCTAGGATATTCATCCATAAGGGGCATAAAAATTTTGATAATAATAAAAAAAAAGTTGAACACAAAATACAACTAACAAAATAAGGGAATAATTCAACAAAATTTTTAATTATGTTATAAACATATAAATATAACTTATAATTTGTTTTGTCACGATTAGCGCTACTTCAATTGTCCTTGACGAGTCTTCATACCTTGGAATCGTTGCATGATTTCTTTATTACTGATATTTTTTAATATGTTTTTCTCAATGTATGTAATCAGACTATCATTCATCCACTCATCTCCCATTCGGTTACGAAATCGATGTTTAACAATACTCATTGCTGAAAATACTCTCTCAACAATCGTTGTAGCAACTGGCAGAATCAATGATAATGTCACTAATTTATAAATCAACGGATATACGATATCCTTTTTCATCTTTACCAATTTTTTAGTAAGTTGTCCAATCCCTTTGAGTGTAGCAAATTTATCACTAGAACGCATGTCTAATATATATGTTTCAAGTTGATTGTCTAATGTTCTAAGTTTAACTGCTGAAAAATCATTTGGATAGAATTGAACAAGATGAAGTAATTTCTCCTTATTAAAAGAAGCAAACAAGTCATCTGGACTCAGCATGCAATACAAAATAATAATTCAGAACTTGCCTCATTAAAGCGACTGTTAAGTTCTTGAAGTTGCATGTCTATAACAGTATAATAAAGCTCCACACGGTAATGATGTAAATTTTTTATATCTTGAGCTTTTCGTCATGATTGAGGTTGGTAAAGTTCATCCATATTGGGGACAACAATATTGTTTCTGGCACAAAACTTAGAAACTTATTCAAATAATGAATTCCACCCATCTTCTCTCATAACTTGTAAACGCAGCTTTAAAATTTCAACTAACTTCATTGCATTTAGAATATGTTGATCTTTTCGTTGTAGTGCTTGAGATAACTCATTTGTAATCCTCAAAATATTTCTCATCAAATGTAAATTGAAAGCAAAATCAAAAGTCTGGAGTGATTGGATTAGTATATTTGCGTCTGCTCTCTGTTCAGAATTTAAACCATCTTCAACAATATCTTCAACCATATTGATGACAAAAGAGAACATGGTAATAAAATTAATAGCTGCACCATAATGAGAACTCCAACGCGTTTCATCAGGTCTCTTTAGATTCATTTCTTTATTTAAGCCACGACCAGTAGATATTTCATTATTTTTTAATGCTTCCACTACTTCAGCAGCTTGTTTTTCACGAAGTGTGTCACGACGTTTGCATGATGCTCCAACAAGATTGAAAATGTTATTGACCAACTAAAAAAAGTTGCAATTTAAATGTGATTTTTGACAACAGCAACTAAAGTGAGTTGAAGCTGATGTGCAAAGCAATGAACATAGTAAGCAGCCGAATTGTCATTTAAAATAAGTGTTTTAAATCCATTTAACTCACCTCACATATTGCTAGCTCCATCATATCCTTGTCCTCGCAGTCTACTAATACTTAAATTATGTTTGCTAAGCACCGAGTCAATTGTCCTATTTAATTCTACAGTTGTGGTATTGCTAGCATGTGTAATACCTAAAAAACGTTCAATCACATAACCCTGCTTATCTACATAACACAAAACAATTGCCAATTGTTCTTTAACGGAAATATCATGGGATTCATCAACTAGGATAGCAAATGGCGAGTCTCCAAGATCTTTAAGAATAACATCTATAGTTTCACTTGTCGCAGCATGTGCTATTTCTTTTTGAATGTCTAGTGTAGTCATTTGATGATTTTCAGGAGCATTTTCTAAGACTACCTTATCAATTTCTTCATTACGTTTCGCAAAAAATCGCAACAATTCACGAAAATTTCCTTGATTACTCAATCCTTTAGATTCATCATGGCCATGAAATGCTAATCGTTGTTGTTGTAAAAGAGTATATAATCAACAGATGCATTTAAACGAGTCCTATATTCTGTTTTCTGCTTATCTAATTGCTTGTCAAAAAATGTCATGATGCTTTGTTTCTGATTTAACAAATCTTCACATTTTTGCCGAGCTTGATTATGTGCACTACTATGTGCCCCCACGTGACTTTCTATTTTCTCTTTCTTTTTCCAATTACTAAACCCTTCAATAACAAACGCATCTCCTCTTGCTTGATTTCCAATGTCTGGTTTGAAGAGATAACAATATAAACAATATGCGACATCTTTTAAAACACTGTACTCCAACCATTTATATTCTTTGAACCATGCTAGATTAAAACGATGCATTGTTTTTCCAATTTCCTTTTTTGGAAAATCATGCTCAAAGGGTTGACAAGCTCCTATTTGTAGATATGTTATTCAAATTTGGTCTCTATCACTAGGATGATAATTGCAAATTTTTTTCTTAGGCTAGGATCTCTCAGCAAGTTTGCTAAATCTACTTCAACATGAGGTCGTTTAGAATTTGACTGGAGCTTAATAGAATCGTTGTTTTTCTTCATAACTACAATTATATATATTTATATAATTAAAATATGAAACAAAAATTATATAAATGCATAAATAATGCAAGAAAAACAATTAATTTACAACTTACAAGAACAATTTAAATTTAAATCTAAAAATTTAATTACATACCTCAATAGCTTGATTTTTCCTTGAAATTGGACAATTGATCTTTAGTCTTTCTAGATTAAAAAGATAGAAACAAAATATAGCTTAGAAGTTAGAAACAATATCATGAAAAATTAATTTACAAGAACAATTTAAATTAAAATTAAAAAATTACATACCTTGAAGTTGAAAATTGAAAAGTGAAAAAAACAAAACACAAAATTGCCAAGTGGCAAGTCCTCAAGAGTCAAGAGTCAAAAAGAAAATATGAAAGAAGACAAGAACTAGAAAAAAAAAAAGAAGGAGAAACTGTAGTTGGCAGAGTGGCAGACTGGGTAGTGGCAGCAGAAAAACAAAAGAAAACTTTTGTTTTTTTTAGGTTAAAAATATCCCCCACTAGCTAGGCCCACTTTCTTTTTTTTTTTATTCATTTCTTGTTTGGCCCATATAGCTGTATTGTACGCCTCCCTTTGATTTTTTTTGTTCATTTGGGCATGCTGCCATGCGGCAGGACAGCCTATATGCCATACTTTTTTTTTTCTCTCTCTCTTTAATGAAACGGTGTGTATCACTGGATACTGTTCATCTTCCACCTTCCACCTTCCACCTCTGAAGACTGAAACTACTCAACCTTTCTATGGCTAATGAAAAAATAAAAAAAATTATGAAAAAAAAAACTATCAAATTTATGGCTGAAGGTCAAAGACTTAGGGTCCAAGGGGCATCATTCATAGCAATTAGGGGGCATAATTTTTTTTACAAAGCCAATAATCAAATTTTTAAGAGTTGAAGGGGCATATGCCCCACTTCAACCCCTTCCCTCCTCCACTGTTGACCTAGCAGCAAATATTTTGCTTATAAATAGGACCCTTATAGATTTTTTGTAACCCTATGTTTGGGAGGCGCTTTTGAGAGTAGAAACTCTATATTTTCTCATTCTTTAGCCTTTCATTCGTCATTAGTTGTAAGCCTTTATTTCTTTATGATTAGAGGCTAAATCTTCAACTAAGGTTGAAGATGAAGCCTCACCATTTATTTATCTACATGTTTTTGTGTTTAGTTTATACTCAATCCGTCGTTTAATGTTATGTGTGTTTATTTCAATTCAATTTCGTGACAAAATTGTGATTGATTGTTGTTTATAAATCATTAAACATCCAATATTCATTGTGTTTCATCCAGGGGTACATCCGTTGTGATTCTTTAACGATGGATTCATCGAATGATTTGACAAGATTTTGTAAAAGCAATAAAATATGCATAGTGCTTAATCGATAGATGGATGTATGAATTAAGTAAAAGCAACAGAGTAGGCATAGAGCCTAATCGTTTGATGTATGAACTAAGCATGAGAATATGTGTGTCTTGATGTGGTGAGGTGGATTCTAAGACCTTAGTGATTTTCATTTAATTGTTTTCTAGCATTTAGTTTAGTTTATATTTTTGTGCGACCAAACTCTGAACTTTGGAACTAGGTTGAAATAGAGTTAGTTTAGATAAAAAAATTGATTTTTGCAAAACATGATTCCTTGTAGATTTGATCTCGCACTTGCACAGCACTATATTGCATACATTTGCGAGTACAGTAAATTTGTACATCACTTATAAATGCAAAACTACACTTTCTCTCTCGTTTTTTTTTTTTTTAGTGTGGGACTCTCTTTATTCAATGCTCTTTAAAACCTTCCATTTTAAAAACATTCACAAGATGCAAAATAATATCTATATATAGATGTTAATTTTGAAAATCTTTCAACAATCTCCCACCATTTTTGAAATAAAAAAATAACTTGACTAGAATAGGAAAACTCATGCATAAATAAAGGTGTCTTGAGGAATTGAACCTCCACTTAGTGATAATATGTCAAAGATAATCAGAATAACATGGAAGATAAACTTTGAACCAACTATTTTATTTGACTAGCCGGACATACCTCACACGTTTTTTCTTCTCTTTGGGTAGTTCTTTTAAGCTAACATGCGGATTAGCCTTGTGTCTATATCTTGGTTTTATAAGCGCTCTAGAGACAAAACCTTAATCTCAAATAAGACAGCACCACCTGTGATACCCCAAGTTACCAACAAATGATTTAATGGAAAGCAATTGTTCACTTGAGCCTATAAAACCTTTTTATAACCTTCAAAAAAGTGTCTTATCCCTTAATCAAAGCCTCATTTGAAAACTAGCCCAAAAAACACAACCATAATTGTGATGCCCAAAAATTACCAAAGAATGATTTATCAAAAAGCAATTGTTCACTTGATCTTAGAAAAACCTTTTTATAACCTTCAAAGAAGTGTCTTACTCTTTAATCAAACCCTAATTTAAAATGAGCCCTAAAAACCCAACCCTAACTCTCTGGCTGAACGTTCAGCAAGGGACCACACCGAATGTTCGACCATGTCCTTAATGCGAACATTTAGTAGGGGACCACATTGAACATTCGTTGACCAAATTTTGACCCATTGGGTATTGACCAAACATTCCACCTTCAACCCTAGAACCATTGTGTAATAGTACACCAAATGTTTCTCAATAGTACCGAATGTTCGATGATAGTATGAAAAGCATTTTTAACCTATTCTTTATGTTGTAGGAGGGAGCGTGCCTCTCTATCCCTTAGAAATACCTCCCCTTCATCCCTAAGCCTCCCCTTACACTAGAGACATTAATCCTTAGTGAGAGGAGATTTTCTTGAGAGCAAGGAGAAGGTTTTGCGGGTTATTGCCATCTTCAAGGTAACTCTTGACCATTCACCAAGTATTTATGTTATTTTGTTGTTATTCTTGTTTTTCTTCAAGTTTTAAAGATACCATGCTAGGCTTGTGTACCATTTATCCTTAGATGGAAGGAGAGATTTTCAAATGTTTTAGAAGCACCCATTGTTTTCTTTGATTTTCATAATATCATGTTTTACTATGTTTGTATGAACTTATTTAGAGCCTAAGGTGTAGTTTGTGACATGGTGATTTGAGGATAGTAACCCAAACGTTGCATTTCGGCTATGATCGAACCTTCTCTACCAATTCTTGCCTAACGTTCGCCCTCAAGCTCGAACATTAACTCTTTAGAGAGAACATTCAACCAGAGCCTAGAATGTTTAGAAGTAGAGTATTGAGACCTTTTAGCTAGACGTATTCAATTAGGGCCTTATGTGTCTTTAGTAAATATTCTAGTACTGCATATAACGATAGCCATGTTTCGTTATAGTAGGAATTTGAAATGTCGGAGGACTCGAGCTAGCATATGAGGTAAGTAAATACTTACATTGTTTTCCTTAAAAACGTGCTATATGTCAGCTGACTCAGCATGCGTATGATATGAGAATATTTACCTTTTACGCAATTTGGTAATTGTCTTTATAATTGATTAAGAAAATGCATCATATGAAATGGTACACCGGTATGTGCAGTTTAATGGCCATGGGCTTAATATATATACTTGGTTCTATGTCAAATGTGGGTGGTTGAGTTATATGGGCCTTTGATCCAATGGTTGTTTCATGACCAGCATAATCATGTTTGACTGGCGAGTGGGTCACTACAGAATATACATTATTAGTAAAGTAAGTCACCCGATGTTGGACTCAGTCTAGTTGCTAGTTATGGATAATAACGTACAATAGCTGGGGCACTAGCATTGTATTACAAGTCCTTCGGGACAATGTCAACCCTATTGAGAAGGGATAATATCTCGGGTAGATTATACATGATAGTTACGACCTATTAAATCATTAGTTTTTATGCTTTAAAATTTATAGGCAATTGTCGCTGGAATTACACCTACTCATTATCAAAATAAAAACTATCCCTTTATGCTGTAATAACATAGACAACATTTGTAACAAACTAGGGAAAAGCTTTAGCCACATCTGCACTATCACCATAAAAGGACTAGTCAATTTGAAGCTTCCCTAGAATTCATTATAAAGCCTAGTTTCAGTTAGTAACTAGGCAATGTGGGACTTAGCACTCATGACTATCTTTATAAAACACTCACTCTATGTGAGATTTTTCTTATCTTTCCAATATGGGACTTTTAAATTCTTGACTTCCTCGTCAGGGCCACATCATACAGTGCTCTAGTATCACATGACTTAGTTTTACTAGGTAGTTCTAATACTACTTGTAACGATCTAGAGAAAAAGCGCTAGTCATATCTGCGCTATCACCCCAAAAGGACTAGTCAATTTGGAGCTTCCTTAGAATTCATTATAAAGCTCAGTTTCACCTAGTAACTACTCATGACTATATTTATTAGCCACCCACTCTATATGAGATTTTTCTCATCTTCTCAATATGGTATCGGGGTGTTACAACACCTCATTTAAATTCTGTTGGTAATAGGATTGCAAATAAAAAATTGTACAGCGGAATAAATTGAATTCTCATGCCAAGAATCCTTTATGAAGAACATGTGAAGAACAATTGCTTTTTAAAATTAAATTGCAAGAAGAAAGAACACTTAATTGGATATCAACAACCACTTCTAGCTTTGGGCAAAAATCTTTTTGCTTCTCCAAGAACATGTTCTTTCTTTCCAAAAACGTGAAGAACAATTTCTTCTTTCTTCAAGAACACAAAGAATTAAGTTCTTCTTTCTCGAAGAACACGTTAGATCTTAGGGATGTAGAGTGAAACGCCCCAAGTTCTAGAGGTAGAGCGACTGGGAACAATTGTAACATTATTCTTAATAAAAAAAAAAAAAATTCCTACTATATAATCACCACTTAAACATAACATCAGTAGAGTACTATAAAATCTCATTATGAAATCACAAACACATAATGTGTTAGTATTCAATAATCTCATAAGTAGTACAGTTACACAGTCTATGCTCGTCCCAAGCAGTCTACTCTACAGAATGGAGTTCGAGACATTTTTGCTCCTGCCAGTCCATAAAGTAATAAGCCCATGTGTCCCAGCCTAACCCTTATCCTCAGTATTATGATACAAAGGGCAAATCTGAAAAAGATGTATAGGGAAAAGAGGTGAGTTCGATAACTCAGTAAGTAACCACAACACTAAATGCTATAAAACATGCTATGCAGATTTTTTTTTTTAATATCATAATCTCTGTCATGTACAACAACAATTTATGCAGAATAACATATTTAGCAAATAAAGCATGATAGTTGCAAAATAAGCGGTGCATAGCCACAATTTTACCATGAGCGGTGCACATTGGCTTGGTTGTCCTGTAAGACCTCTAGGCTCATCTTGTTGTCACAGGGGAGAGCTACCGAGTTGGAAACTTCCCATAGGTAAAGGCCATCCAGCCGGTAGCACACACCTTCTCGTAACCGTCCTTCGGTGTGCCTACCATGCTACCCTATGTGATCCGGTACCGATCGTTACTTTAGTAGTGTCTCAGGGTTAAACAATTAGAAATATGAATGCACATGTAACATTTCATATGATCTGTAAGCTCATTTGTAACTTTATACTATGCCATTAACTTTTGAGAGCTCTTTTTCATTCATAATCGTAGTCATGCATAATTCATAAAAATGAGATAATTGTGATACGTAAAATTCTTAAATCATGCCATATGAGTGAATAAAACTTTGCATAAAAATATGAAAGGAAATACAATTGAAAATCATGTTAAGTGGATTCTTTATAAAATCTATTGGGGTTTTTGGTGTTGTGTCCCTTACCTGGTATTGCATGTCCTTAATTTGACTCTGCATTCAACTCACAATTCCTACAACGGAGGTAAAAAGTACTTTAATCATCAATTCATTTATCCTTAGGCAAAAAAACATTACAGTGACATCAAACCCCCTCATGCTTGATTTATATGTCTCCCATAAAATTCTAATAATCAACTCAACTAAGGCCTCAATAAAACATTCAAGGTTATAATATTCTTATTACTTTAAAACCATCCGACTACAATCAATAGCTTAAGAAGTCTACCTAGCCATAATATCACTCTCTTCCTAAGCCATTTAATTTAGCAACTTACTCTAAATATCAAAAGCTTAGAAACATTTACAACAATTACTCTAATTATAACTAATCCCTCCAAGCAATTCAAGTGTTCATACACTAAAAAGCCCCAATTTAATTTTAGGAATTTAGCTTTATACTAAAAATACCATAAAAGATATGAAAATATTACTTTGGAGTTCTCATATTTTTCGTTCTTCTTCCTCCCCCCTTTTTTTCTCTTCCCTTTTTCTTTCTCTTCTCTCTTTCCTTTATTTTCTTCTCTTTCCTCTTCTCTCTTCTTTTCTCCTCTCTTTCCTTTCTTTTCTTCCACTTTCTTTCTTCTCTTCTTCCGGTTCTCTCCCTCATCTCACACTCACTTCAGCTGTGAGCATTTGAGGGGAAAAGCTCTACTTAAATACTTGCTACATGTGGTAGTGATACCTTAAATGTTTTCCACATGCACTCATTACCTTAAATGTTTTCCAGGTGTCCAGGAATGTCTCAAGAAAAAGACACTATAGAACCCTAGGTGTCCACTGAGAAAGCAAAGCTAACATGCCATATAACACCTATAGCTTTAGGTGTCAACCAAGCTGGTCCAAGCAACACAAACTTGGTCATAACAAACTTGGTCATAAAAATCTAAAATTAATCCTCAATGAATTTAAACCTTTTTACTACCACATACCCAAAAATAGTGGCTTATAGACATCATTAACCCATCTAATTAATTTCCCAAATCGCAGGTACTTCAACTACTTGACAGCTTGACCTATTAAACTTGAAAATCATAACTTTTTCAATTTAACTCCAAATGACACGAAATTTGACTTGAAATCTTCCTCATTAAAATTCTCACAATATATCCAAAAATCATAGTAACCCATAACTTTATGATATCTCAAAAGTCCCTCAAAACTTGGTGCCTCTGCTTGACTGAAACTCCTATTTTGACACTTGCATATTCTAAAAATCATAACTCCTTCTACAAGCATCCAAAAATCATGAAACCACTTTTAAAATCTTCATTTATCATCATTCTATAAGTTATTAAAACATTTTTATTAAAGGTCACTCACTGAATTTTTGGCGTCCAAAACAATGTGACTTTTCTTTCAATATAACCCACTAAATTTCTAACTAGCAATTTCCATAATCTTTCGCATTAAGTCTATTTACCTATAAAATTGAAAATCTTCCTTATCCTTGATATTAAGATCACATTCATTCTAGGATATAAATTTCAGGGTATTATATAGTGACCTCTAGATCTTCTCACCAATGACTGATAATAACCAAGAGAATGTGGCTCTCTCTCACTTGGCTTTTCAAATCTTAAACTTTTGTTCTTCATTAGTTAACACAAGAACTAATAATTCTTAGAGAGTTTATGAGAATTAACTACCGAGAGAACTTTGATAGAATGAGTTAGTGATTTGAGAGCTCAGACTCTTCTCTATTTATAAGTTTAGTAGGGAAGCAGAGATTTAGATTCAAGCAACATGGGACTAGGATTTTGAAACCAAATCTAAAGGTAGCTAGGAGAGTGGTATGGATAGCTAGAATTAAATCCTAGCCTCAATGTTGCAGTAAGCCTTGGCCTTGGCTGCATGGGCTAGGGAGAATTCTCCCTGGCCCATGTGTTCTCTCATTTGAGAATTGGGCCTAGATTTCACTCCAACCCTTTCTCCTTGTCTCCAATACATAGACTCAGTGAATTTTTCCTGGTATTATGTTTTCCACTTATGCTCATTGGGCTTCCAAGCCTAATTGCACCATATCCCTCTAGCCCATATTTTAAATAAATAAAACATTTAGGCCAATAAATAAGAAAGACTTATTATGGTTAAATAACATAAGCTTGGTGAGGGACATAAAGGGAAGAATATTATTGGCTTAAATATGTTCGTAATCATGTCCTTGACATTTATTATGCAATAATATTTTAATTACAATTAATTCAACTAAATAATTGTGATTGCACTCCAATAAATATTTTTGATTAAACAATTAATCTTTTTGACTTACTTAATGTTGACTTATGATTCCTCCATGAAATATTATGTAGTAGAATTAAGGCTAAGCATACTGTCACTTAATTCTTTGCCTCTTTATCCATTAGTCATTGATTCTACGTTATTCTCACAGGCAAAGCACATGTATATATTTTGGTATGCCAAACAAAATATTTCGGCCAAAGACTTTGAAAATAATATCCATAAAATCTATGTTATGTTAGGGTTTGGCTTAATTCAATGAAAAATATTGTAATTTATTTGTTGTTTAAAACTTTGGGAAAAAGGAGTTAGGTTTTCAGGGGTTGGGAAGTGTTCTCTAGTTTCCCGTCAAGAAGCTCATCATGACGGGCTCGTGACAGCATTTGAAGAAGTTCTCTCGGGTTTCCTATCACGAATGATGTCATGATGAGCATGTAAAGGGACTAAAGTTGATACCTACTATTTTCTCGTCAGAAGCCTCGTCAAGACGGGCATGTAACGGGATTGAAGTTGATACCTATTGTTTTCTCGTCAAAAGCCTCGTCAGATGGGCATGTAACGAGACTATAGCTGAAGCTACTATTTTCTCGTCATAAGCCTCGTTAGGATGGGCATGTAATGGGACTAAAGCTGATACCTACTATCTTCTCGTCAGAAGCCTTGTTATGACGGGCATGTAGCAGGACTGAAGCTGAAGTTATTTTTTTCTCGTCAAAAGTCTCATCAGGATGGGCATATAACAGGACCAAAGTTGCACTCCATGTTTTCTCGTCAGATGGATCACCATAATGAGCTCATGATAGGTCTAAAGTTTGGACTCCCTATTTTCTCGTCAGATGGATCGTCAGGATAGGACACGTGACGAGGATGACACATTTGTTCTTCCATCATGACGACATTCCTTTCTCGTTAAGGACATGGATATTTTCAAATCTCAAATCTAAGAAGTTTTGTTCATCTTGTCTTAACGAGAAATGAGTCATATTAAGACGTGAAGAGTCTTCCCTATAAAGGGATTTTCCTGTAACTATTTACTATAGACTTTTTGGGAGAATTTTCTCTATGCAATCTCAAAAGTTCTCTTTGAGCTCTGTGTCTCGAGAGTTGTTTTTGCAAGAGACGTGATAGAGGTTTTGTTTTACTATTTGGTGAAAGAGTATACCAAAGTGTCGGTGAGGAGATGCACTCCATGAAGATGGTCATGCTAGAGACAAGTGATTGTGACGACCCGCATGGGCAAATCAATTAACTTGTAATTGATCCCATGGTTCATCTCCCAGCCCTGTCCCTCGCAGAATAAGACTCAAGAATTTCAACTTTTCTCGTTGTAACGAGAAAGCTGCAGCGAAAGACTTTACTAATACTATAGGAAATAGAGCAATAAATGAAACATCACACAACATCCACCAGAGTAACTACAAAGCCACATAGCATAAATAACCATCAATGTATCGGTCATCAGACCGTCATCAAGATACAAACCACATATAATTAAACATCATCACCATATTGTTCTAACAAAAAGATCATAATATCAATTACTAAGCTTAAGGAGAGCTAGGGAGATTACAATCTCCATCATGTCACCACAAGCGGCTCCTCCTTCGTCCCACATTGAGTTCAGCCACTCTGGGTCCAAGTCCTTAAAGATGATCCGTATCAGGTCCTGGACAATCACCCAAATCTGCTCTGATGGCATCCTCTCCTAGGATAGCTAAACCGCACAATATCCATAATGATGGGGGAAACATAAATAAACAGGATAAGTCTAAGACTTAGTGATTATTAACACAGATAATGCCTATGCCAATTTAATAATGAACTCTAATGTTTTTATAAAGCATATGACAGTTCCATCATAGCAGTTTGCCTCAAATGTGATATATATATTATATGCATATGATACATGATAAGCGCTGAATGTTGCACATTCAAGCCCTTTAACTTGCATTTGTTAATACCTTAGCGTTGCTATTTGTTAATAGATTTTGTTTCGTTTGGTGTTTCAGGTCAAATATGTGAGCCTAGTTGGAAATTGGACTAAAAGCAGAAGAAGAACCACCTTTGTCTGAACGAGCGTGCAAACTGCGATCGTGCACACGTGACGAGCCAAAGCTCTGAGCGTCTTAGGCGAACAATCGAACTCTGAACGTCGGACTCGGGCTTCACTTAACCCGGCAGGCGCGTGGACATCTTAAAGTTGCAATCTCAAGTCTCCAAGTTGAAGTAAGAAACTAACCTACGGCCATGATTAGGGTTTTAGGGTTTCTAGGGTTTCCTAGTGGCTATAAATAGACCTTTATACAATGTAAAAAGGATCAGTTTTCCTTGAGTGCGAATTTGATACAAGTTTCTTGGAGTTCATCAGCATGAGCGGCTAAACCCCCATTGTGGGGTACCGATGTAACTCTTTCCAACACACAATGGTGATTGTATTTGATTCATTTAGTTTATATTATGTATGTTGATTGCATAACTGTGAGGATTGCAATCCTTGAATTCTGTTCTTAAATATAATGCAATTGTTATTTAATTCTAAAATCAATACTTGCAAAATTCTTATCTTGTCTTAGAATTTATTTTGCATGTATTGAACTCAATCGATTTTATTTTCTGTGATCATAAAACCGATGGTTATGCAATGGTTTTAATATGCATGTGATTAATAGGATTAGATAGACCATGCTTAGGGAAGACGGGTCGTACTACGCCCTAGTTTAGAGTAGACGAACCGTGCTAACTGAAGATGGGTTATGCTATTCCATTGATCATATAAAACGTATTAAGGGATTTTATAGTTTATACCTAGGGAAGACGGGTCGTGCCGCATCTTAGTGGTTAGGTGGACGATCCGTGCCAACCAAAGATAAATTATTATTATCCTTTAATATGAATTTTCTTGTCTTATGACATACGTGATTATAAGCTGCTTTAATCGAATTACGGTTACTATTGTGTACGGATTGCGGTGAAGTCGGTACCCTATTCTCTCTCTCTCTGATATTATCAATTTAATATTGCGTTTAATTTTATGCATTCTAGTTCACAACAATCAATCTTGTTTCTTAATTAGGTTAAACCTTGTTCTTCAAATTTAATAGCAATCGCTACAGTCCTTGAGGTTCGACACCCTCAATATAGCCCTATCCTACTGGATTCGTCCTATTGCGAGTGGTAATTTTATTATTGATATTTTGGTCAACAAAATACCACATCAATACAGAATAACAGTCATAATTAAATAGTATGGTCTACCCAAGATATTACCCATTCTTAGTAGGGTTGGTGCCATCCCAAGGGACCTGTAGTACAATACCAGTGCCCCAGATATCGCATGTTATTGTACATAACACTTGTGGCACGATCGAGTCTGACCTCGGGTGGCCCACACCACTTATAATGTTTGTCATGTAATGACTGCCTGTTAAAGCTACGTCGGCTACGAACAACCATTGGATCTAAGGCCCATATAACATGATAAGAGCCAAATATTGCATATTTGGACCCCTTAATTTATATTGGTTAATCCTTTAGCTGTATCATTATCTAATGTTTTGTGTTAGATTTGTGTTTTAGTGTTTTGTAGGTTGCTGAAGAGAAACTGTATCTTTAAAAGAGAAAATTGAAAAGTCTTGGAATAAAGCATAATTTGAGAAGACCTAGAAGCTGTGGTTAAGTTTAACCAAATCAAAGAGAGGAGAAAATCGGAATTACCCTAGTTGGAGATAATTTCGGATTGGATTCAAATTCAGATTCTGCACACATCTTAGTGTTTTCATCATAACTTTCTTCTCAAATATCGTATTGAGGTGATTCAAACAGAAGTGGAAAGCTAACTCCAAATGCTACAATTTATTTTGAAATAGGATTTTCCTAATTTGGAAGTTTACTAGGCCAAAATCGTCCCACAATATAAGAATGCAAATCTGAGTGAATCTTATCCCGATTTTAGACTTCTAATTAGATTGGGAGACTTACCTCCAAATTATCTAAATTTACTAGGGCTTCTAGGAATTCTCTAAGCCTATAAATAGATCTCTTTGTATTCAAGAAAGGGAGGGAAGCCTGGAGACAAAAATTCACAGCTTTTCTCTTTAGTTTAATTTTTTGTTAGGTTTAGGTTTAAGTTTTAGTTTTCATAGTTATATGGAGCTAAATCTCCAATTAAGATTGGAGATGAAGCCTCACCATTGAAGAACGACATTGCTGTTATGTAAGTTTTTATTGATACGATTTTACAGAGTTTATTAATTCAATTGTTTTACTCCTAATCAATTATGTGGAGTGATTCTTGGATATCTCTTATGATTCAAGGATACATGTGATGATTTGAGATAATTTCATATGATTGATTGCTTGGTTTTTAACTCATAAATATTGGATATCCCTTGTGATTTGTTTCACGGATACATTTCGTGTTTCAATTGAATTTAGATTTCTTTTGTGATTTGATCAATGAATAGATACCTGGAATGGTTTTAATTAATTATTTGAAGAATAGTAAAATATATCTAAGATTTTAATTGTGGAATTTTGGATTGATATTGATGAGCATAGAGTATATTGTTATAATGTGGTGAGTGTGAATTCCTAAACCTTAGTGCCTTTATCTGGTGAGCTAGTTATTTATTTTTAGGGCAAAATTCACTTTACCCCCCCTGAAGTTTCCGAGGTTTTTCAATTTAAACCCCAAAGTTTCAAAATTGATAGTTTACCCATTTGAAGTTTCAAAAAGTTGCAATTTAAACCTCCCGTTAAGTTTTTCCAGCTAATTGGACGGAACCCAACCCACGTGCGTCTCACGTGCAATATTAAGTCCTTCTATTCTAATTTTGCCCTTAAATGGAAACAACACATGCAACCTGCTCGTCATAACCTGCAATGTCTTTTGCAACTTTCTTCATGCCCTTCTCATGTCCACCCAAATCCAGCCATCCAAGGTAAGGAATTGTATCTGACACCACAAACATCCCAATATAACAAAAGAATTCCCTCACTAACTTTTGGATTCGTCGTGACTCCTCATCAGCCACTGCTTTGGTAGAAAAGTAGCACTTTCCAGCTATCAGACTAACAATCACGCTGAGACTCATGTCCCCAAACCACTGCTTCAATTCCACCAAAATCTGGCCCGACTCATTTTTCTGTGTCCATAGTTTGTATAGTTGTTGTAAGGTGGTCTCAACTTCGGAGACTCGAACGTAGGAAAGAAGCTCAAGCCAATGGTTAGATAGTAGCTCCAAGTTGGCCCTACACCCATTCAACTTGGGCAATATAATGGCATGCGTCTTGCATTGTAATGGATCATAAAATATAATCAAGTTACCATAATAGAAGTAGAGAAGCCATGGTGATCGATTTACTATCTGAATAGAGATTGCAATTGAGTGCCATCGCTTACAAACAACGGAGGCACGGACATTATGATCTAAGGGTAGACGGGATATAATCAATTCCAAGAGTTCTATAGGAAGGGCAGACCAACTCAGCTCCAAATTCTATGTCTTCTCTTTCATGGTCCTTCTCTTGTTTTTAGTGACAGTTTCAACTAACTTATACATTAAATCCTGGCAAGTTATACTATAAAACAGTTAGATAAAACCAAATAACAAGCTTGAAATGCCATGGTGAACAACAGACAAAAAAAAAAAATTTGCAAGACAGAGCTTGGAACTCCAGTAAAAATCTTAAAATACTGAAAACTAAAGACCTAAAAATGAATCATCCAAAATGAAGCCGCTGTTGCCATAAGAAGCTGATGAGTACACAATGTTGTACATTTGAACCCTTTAATTTATATTTGTTAGGCTTTTAGCTTAGTTAATTTCTAATGTTTTAGTTTGATTTAGTATCTCATGGTGTTGCAGGTCATTGCATTCAAGCCACGGTTACAAAGGGTGAAAAAGGGTAAAAGAAGTGATTTGTTTCCCTGCCATTGCGATCAAGCGCAATAGGTGCGATAGAGCGCATTGCACTCGAGCCCAAGGGGTGAGATCAAGCACACTCCACGTAGACTGTGTCTCACGCGTTGCCCTAGCCGCCATCGCTTCTCTCCTTGCATCATGGAAATTCTGGGCAGTTAAGAGTGATCAAGCGTGCCTTTTGCGATCGAGCGCAAACATCTATGCGCTCGAGCACATAGCATGTGATCGAGCGCACCTATGTGACCTGGCTGCACCTTAGTTTTCTATAAATAAGACCATTGTGTAATATTTTTGGGTGTTACGTTTTTTAGTGCATTTTCTCTGCAGAGACCATTGTTTGGCTTTGCAAACTATCTCTAAACGTTAACCATTTCCATTTGTCTTTATTTAATGATTACTTGCATTTCTATTCCGTCTCTCTTTTATATGGGAGGCTAATCTTCAACTGAGATTGAAGATGAAGCCTCCCTTCTAACTTATGCATGTTTACATTATGATTATCTATTTCTGTCTTTCCATACCGCTTAGTCGTTTCAATATGATTTAAGTGACAATTTCACATTGATAGTCGTTTGTGATGCGCCTACGTCCAACGTCTTTGTGTTCCAATCCGGAGGTACGTCGGATGGTTGGGTTGAGGCGAGGCATCCACTGTGATCAATGATACAGTGGATGACTCGAGCTCAAACTAACATCCGTCGTGACTCTTTATACGATAAACACTTTGAACGGTTTGACTAGCTTCACTAACAACTATAGGTTAAGCAAAGAGCAAATTTGATAGGCGGAAGAGTGATTGTAGTGTTTTAACATGTGTATTTTAGTGGGTGAGGTGGATTCTTTAACTTTAGTTACCTTTTTGTTTATTTTACAACAATTTCAACTAGTTTACATTTACGTTAATCACAAACACACAACTCGGAACAAGGTTAAGATAATATTAGTTTAGAAATAAAATTAGTTTTAAACACTCACGGTTCCCTGTGGATACGAACATGTACTTGCGCAAACACTATATGAACCACGATTCGTGCTATTGCGAGTACTAAATTTGGTACATCAAATTTTGGCACCGTTGCTGGGGAACAGTTTGATTTGTTGAAATTGATTTTATTTTTAGATTAATGTTATTTTTCTACTAGTATTTCATTTCTGCAATTTCAATTCTGTTCTTAGTTTATTTTCGTGTTTTTGTTAATTTTTGTTAATTTTTAGTTTAGTGTTTGGCAGTTTTTCATAATTTACACGTTTAAGAAAATCAGGCATTGATAGTGCGATCGATCATATACCTATTGCGATCAAGCACGCTTGAGCCTATTCTTCTTTCGCAGTACTGCCGCTTGATACATAGTTGCACAGTACATTTCGACAAGCGGTCTGATACGCTCGATTGCACCTCTGTTGTGATCGAGCGCACTTGCAAAGACTGCTACATATTTGCGTGTATGCGATCGATCCTACTGCCCTACGCTCAATCGCACCTTTGCTGACTGCACGAACATATCTAAGGCAGTATATTCAATTTTTGTTTCTTTTAGCTTTGATTAATTGTTAGTTTAGTTTTAATTGTTTATTCTGCCCGTTTTCAAATTTGTTCTTTGCTATTGTTAGTTGTGCTTAGTTTATTTTTGTTTTCAATTGTTTAAATAGTTTGCATTTGTTTAATTAGTAGTTTGGTTAATTAAATAGTTAGTTGTCTAATTGTTATATTTTGTTAGTGTTTATTTTTCTAAGCTAGGTTGTTTTTCTGTTTCTGTGTCTGTTTTATCTGCATGCGTGAATATTTTGTTTAAAATTGCTTAGTTTTTATTCACATATTGTTTATAGTTTCTTGTTTTGTAGTTTATTGTTAATTTAGTATTTTAAATTCATTTAGTTTGTGCATATTGATATTTTGTTTGTTTTTGTGGTCCCTGTTTTTGCTGTTTTTGTTCATACTTGCTTAGTTAGTTTATTGCTTTTCTAGTTTTTAGTTAACTTCTTGATTGGTGTATGCTTGGTCGGCAATCCTTAAACTTAAAGTTAACACCTTTAGATTGACTTAGAGAGAAATCTTAAGAGAGTGCATAGAGCTCAAGTTGAGATGGAGGACAATCAGAGGAATGCAAATCCGGAGGAGCAAGAGGAGTACCAAGATGCAAGAGTTGGGAACGGGGAGCAAAGACGAGCATATGACATGGATTTCACTACGTCACTCCGGGAATTGTTCGCATCAGTTTATTTGTGAATCCATCATGTGTAACCCTCCGATCATACTGCCATTGTCTTCCCAACAATAAATGGCATGCATGCATAGGAACCACATCACAAAGCACCTCATCCTCATATTTGCCAATGGATAATGCCACCAACACTTGTCTTGTCACCTTGACTTCGCCACATTCATTCAGCCATTGAAGCCGGTAAGGGTGAGGATGTTTCAAGGTAGTTAAAACCAATTTCTCCACCAAATAAGTGCTAGCTACGTTTGTGCAACTCCCTCCATCGATAATGACACTGCAAACTTTGTTATTTACAAAGCACCGAGTATGAAACAAGTTCTCCCTTTGGTTACTTTCTTCCTCCATAACCTACACATTGAGAACTCGCCTTGCTAGCAATAAATCTCCAACCACAGCATTTTGCTCATTATCAGCATCCTTCAAAGAGGGCATGTCATCATTATCTACTTCTTCCTCATTCTCCAACTCAAGCTCCCTTTGGGCATTTATCACCATCACCCTTTTGTTTACACACTGGCTAGCTATGTGTCCCCGCCCTTGACATTTAAAACACTTAATATCATGTGTTTTAGAACTCAAAGCCTCGGTGTTACCTAAAGTAGTGGCAGTCTTAGAGTTGGCATTCTTAGAGAGTTCAAATTTTGGCTTGGTCTTAGAGTTGCCATTCTTAGAGTGTTCAAATTTTGGCTTATTTTGTAGCTACTCGTCCCCTCTTGGAGCTGTCTTCCACAAGCTGGTGGTAGCCATAGGTTGTCCCCTCCTAGCCAATCCCTTTCGTTTGAATTGTTCCTCTACCATTATGGCTTGATGCACCATATCCATCAACTCAACATAGTGCTGCATCTCGACTATATCCGCAATCTCACAATTTAAACCATGCAAAAACCTAGCCATGGTAGCTTCCTGGTCCTCTTCTACATTAGCCCGGATCATAGCTACCTCCATCTCCTTGTAATACTCATCCACACTCTTGGAACCTTGAATTAAGTTCTGCAACTTTTGACAAAATCCCCTATAATAGTGATTGGGTACAAAATGCTTCCTTATAAGCATTTTCATCTCTTCCCAAGTGTCCACGGGTGACTCTCTATTCCTCCTCCTATTAATCAATAATTGATCCCACCAAACAATGGCATAATCGGTAAATTCAATTGCAGCCAACTTAACCTCCTTTATCTCCGCGTAATTATGACAATCAAACAACATCTCCATTTTAGTTTCCCATTCCAAATAAACTTCAGGATCATTTTTACCTTGAAAAGATGGAATTTTAATCTTTATGTTTCCTAAATCATTATCCCTCCTAGGCCTACCCATCCTACCTTCTCTATTCCCATACCCACGCTCAAACCTGCCTCGGTTCAAATATGGCTCATCAAACTCCTCCGACTCTGCCTCCTCCTCATCATTACACCATGGAGCACGCCCACCTCGCTACCTATTGGGGATGTCTCATTGCTGGCCCCTAGGAGTTCCCACTTCTACCTTGTCCAACCTCTTGTTAATAGGTTTTAATTCAGCCCTTAACATACACCTCATCTCCCCTAACATTGCTTGCATTTGGAGGTTCGGAACTTCAGGTTGTCGAAATTCTTCTTCTTCTTGATTATTGGACATTTTTTTAAAAAAAATTTGCAAAATAAGGTTAGAATCCTCACAAGCACTCCCTCATGTGTTTCACTCAAGAATTGATACACTTGCACTCGTGTTTTCATTCTAAACGGCTTTTACCCTCTTATGGTCTCACACACTTCTGCCTTTTTCAACTCTTTTGTGTCTTCCTTAGTTCTTAATCGAACTTTAAGAAACTAATTCAAAAAAATCCAGCAGCAATTCAAAAAAAAAAAAATGAAAAACAATCAAAACTCATCAAAGAGGTCAAGAACTTGAATAAGGTGAGAAACAAGATTGAAAGGAAGAAATTTTCTTGCTGGAACAGGAACTATTTTTTTTGAAAGGAACAGTTTTCTTGCTGAAACAAGATTGAAAGGAACTATTTTTTTTTTCTTTTTTTTTTGGATACAGTAAGGAATAGGAAATAGAATGAAAATAAAAGATAGTCAAACTTATCTTAGAACCAAAGCTCTGATACCAAAATGATATGAACTCCACCAACAATTGTGATGAAACCCGATAACAATGATGGCTTGGAACCCCAAGATCGTGTAGACAAGATTTGTTGAGCCTTGACCCGTCACCTAACCAGATGAAAACCAAGACTACGAAGGATTGAAAATGCCACACCAAGAAAACCTAAGAATTTCTCAAGAATCAAGGTGATAAGTTTTGGTTGTTTGAACGCCACAAGATTAACTTGATAAGTTCAAAGAGTTCTTTTAAGAACCAAGAGGAACACAAGACCTCACAATGATAATAGTTTTTCTAAAAAGCTAATCTCCATTAAAATTTGTAATATCCATCTATATACTTGGAACAACCCTCCAAGAATAGGAAAAGCCATAACTACAGCTTTAAAAACAACACAAACATTAACATTAACAAGTCCCCATATTTTTGACTAACTGGACTTCTAGAGACAACCAAAAGATAGCTAGATCTAGATTCATTCTCCTACTTTAATATCCTAGAAACTCAACAAATTCACACCCTTCAATGGTCAAACCATGCTGGAAAACCATGCTAATTAACTTCACCAACTGCTTTGATGACATGGACTAAACCTTGATTATTATTTGAGCCCATCTTGGTCTTTTAAGAGTCAGCCCCATTTTCTTGGATTAACCCATTTAGTTTTGGCTCTAAGTCTTATAATTGGGCCACTAGGAAGTGACACTTGTGCAAATTCAGCTCCATTCCCACGTGTATGATCAAGATGTCCAGCTCCTTGGTTTGCATCAATATACGTATACAATAACATAGACCTAACAAAGAATGCAGTTGAAGGAACTAGTTTAATACCTCCTCAACAATGTCCACTTCAAATATCTTGTTCACATGTAGAAGTGAGACACTCTACAAGAAAAATAAACTTCCATTTAGAATGTCTATTACATTCAAGATCACATATTAGTAGTTCATATAAAGATAACATATCTGCAAGTATAGTGTTTCTTAAGGCTCAAATATTAACATCATTCAATGTATGATCAAAAGTGAATATGACACTTAAGATAAGCATATCTTTGCTTCCTAAAGAACACATTTATTAGGTAAACCACCAACTAAAAGTTACCACCATAGGACATGAAGTAACTCTTATAACATCATATTCATAATTTCTAAATTAAATTTCTCTAACAAATTTCAGCCAAAAAAGTAGTCAATAAATCATAGAAGTATCTTAAATTGTCACCGGTTCACCAAGGTTTTTCTTCACAGCTCTCTAAAAAACAAAATGGATAAATGAATAGCATAATTATCAAGCAAAAGGGTGAAGCTCAACCACAATCTGCCATCAACCACAAACCGGTTTCAACTAAATCCACACATGAATGAAGTACACCGAGGCAAACTAACATAACAAATATAAAACTCCTAAACGGAGAATTAACAATACAATGACATAAGTATAAAATTCCCCAAACCAGAGAATTAACATTACAACAGACACAACCCCAAGTCACAAAACATTCAAATTGTTTCTTAGGCAAATACTTAATCATTCACTTCACTTCTAGAGATTAAAAGCGAAATTGAGTCAAATGATCGATCACTTGGCAAGCATGTTCTACTGGGTCTGGTTCTGTTGCTGTTGATAGTTCAGAGGCCTCCTGAACAGCATGATGTGCGGCTCGGGTTGATGAATCGCATAGTGCACCCACCCTTGGCTCTACTGAACCCCAATCGCACGCCATTCATTCTATACACAAGAAAAAATTTATAGAACTAGACACTAAGTATTTGAGTGAGGGAAACTAGGGATTGATACCGAAAATGCACAAGAAAAAACGGAATCAAGCCAAGGAGGCTTCATACAAGAGCATTTACAAGAATCCCGAGAACCAAACAGAAAATTAGGGTTTCCATGATCTGTGAAGTTCCATCTCATTACAGTTGGAAGGTTTTAGAGGATCCGATTAGAGAGAGAGAGAACAAATCACTAATGGAACAATAATGATGAACAGTATATAGAATCGAAAAGAGAGATCAAGAGAGAGAGACACACATATTTAATGTGGTTCGGCAATTTTCCTATGTCCATAGAGAGGCGTCTATTATTCTGATAATAATCTAGGTTTATTATCCAGAGAATGATAAACCTAGAATTAACATTACAACAGACACAACCCCAAGTCACAAAACATTCAAATTGTTTCTTAGGCAAATACTTAATCATTCACTTCACTTCTAGAGATTAAAAGTGAAATTGAGTCAAATGATCGATCACTTAGCAAGCACGCTCATTGGTCTGGTTCTCTTGTCTTGCTGATAGTTTAGAGGCCTCAACAAAGATGATGTGCGGCGGGTCGATGAATCGCATAGTGCACCCACCCTCGGAAACTAAAGGAGTATGCTAATACCCATTATTAGCGTTGACTTTCAAAGTCGACGCTAATAGCTGAGTATTAGTGTCGACTTCAAATAGTGTCGACGCTGTTGACCGAACTTCTTGTAGTGTTTGTTCATACAAAGCAAAGGCATATCATGAACTTGGACCCAAAAAAGTGAGTGGGTAAACTTCATCTGGGACGGTAGAACACTACCATCAAATTCATTAAGCTCCAATATTTGTCGATCAAAGGACCATTGTCGTCCTTCTAAAACCCTCTTCTTATCATCCACTTGAGAGAATTCAAATAGCCAAACATTGTCCTGGACCTCTTTGAAAGTCACAAAACCTACTATTCGCCATATGCATGAGAGCACACTCCTAAATTCTTCTTTGTTCACCTTCCATTCAGTTCCAATCCTCCCAATCAAACACCTCTCTCCTTTCACCAAACCCTCAACTATCTCACCTTCTATGATTGTGATTCCAGCTTTTTCCCCTCCCATGAAAGAAATCCTTCCACTGAGAGTTTCCAAGTCATCCCCCATCTTACCACCGTCCTTCCTCTCCTTCTGACCTATACCTAGTAGAAGACTATCCCCCAGGCTCTAGTTTTTTCTCTAAGCGAGGAAACCCTAGCGAGGACTAGCCATAGGAGGGATTGGATCACCCCATTGAGTTTCAATGTTAGAGGAAGATAATCGAAAATCATATCAAAGCATTAAACATGTGATTTCATTAGATTGCACAATATGAATGTAACGTAGATTTTAAAATTACCATTAAATTTGAAATTATCATTATTGAATTAATCTATTGATAGTTTTATAAGGTACGTTACATTTGGAAGAACTCTTATATCACTACTCAATGAAGCTACACATGTGGATGTGGTTCGGGTGGAATCCCATGTTTTCCAATTTTAGTGTTTTTCAATTATATGTTTTGTAGACACCATAATCTTTATAAATAATTTTTCAAAACTAATTTTAAGGGTCATTTTTCCGTCTCCAAAGAAACTTGTGGGACCGAAATATCAGTCCCCCAAAGTCCCTATATCGATTTTTAAATTCAAGTAATCAATTTCTACACGTTTTCGGGTTCATATGACATTATATTTATATTTTCGGGTTCATGCATATAACTACTGTTTTGGCTTAATTGAATTACATAAAGTTGAAGGAGATATTCTAAAAACTATTTCGTTTGGGTTTTAGGCCCCAAGAGGTGTTTGTAGCTACAAACAGGTTAATTGTACAGTTAAGCCCAGTTATGTGTTTTGGGCTCTAAATTTAGAAACTAGTTTGTAGTATCTTGGTTATTCCTCTAATTAGGAGGCCCAAAAATTATTTAAAGAGTTTTTTAAATTCTTAAAAGTTTCTAAAATAAAATAGGCTAAAAAGTGGGTTTTAAAAATCTAGAAAGTTCCAAACAAAACTGTTTTGCAAACAGAGTATTTATTCAAATAAAAAATCTATTTTAGAATTCTTTTCTAAATAAAAACAGTGTTTGACCAGAATTAAACCCCAAGCCTATTTTATTCAAATAAAACTTTTTATGAGGAAAAGCCAATGAAATAAATGTCATTGGGGTATCAATGGTTTAGACTTAAAGCTTGTTTGGGATTATGTTTGAGAAATAGAGCTTTTAAGTAAAAAGAGCTTTTGGACAAAAGCTTCATTTTTAAGTTTTTACCAAAAGTGTTTTTGGTCATTTTTAGGGTATGTTTAGGATTGCGTTTGAGAGGCATAAAAGTACTTTTAATACTCAAAAAGCTCGTTTGAAGAAAAAAGTAGTCGTTTAGTAAAATACTTAAAAGCACTTTTAAGGGTCTCAAAAGCTTAAAAATGGCCAAAAAACACTTTTGGCAAAAGCTTAAAAATGAAGCTTTTGTCCAAAAGCTCTTTTTGACTTAAAAGCTCTATTTTTCAAACACAATCCTAAATAGACACTTAGGCTTTTTGGACCCTTAAAAGCACTATTAATTTCTTTTTACCAAACGAGTATTTTTTTTTCAAACATATTTTTGAGTATTAAAAGCACTTTTAGGCCCTTCAACGTAATCCCAAACAGGCCCTTAAAGCATGTTTGAGATTGTGTTTAAAAAATAAAGTTTTTAAGTCAACAAACACTTTTTGTCAAAAGCTTTATTTTTAAGCTTTTGTAAAAGGACATTTTCACCATGTTTAGGCTTAATTTTTAAACCCTTAGAAGCGTTTTCAATTTTTTTTTATCAAATACCTACTTTTTTATTTTAATGAACTTTTTAAGTGTTAACCATATTTTTAAACCCTTCAAACGCACACTCAAACAAGCCCTTAGACAAAGGGTTGACATGTTTGTCAATCAATTAACAAGAGGTAAGTAATATCTACGTTATGTTTTATAACATGCTTTTACGTTATGACTTATTCATATTATAATGTTATGTTTATGACATGTTATGAAAATTTTATTTAAAGTAAATGTTGTGATGTCATTACACGATTTCAAGAGGAAAATTATATATATATATATATATATATATATTCTTTCAGAAAGAAAAGAGGAAGCTGGAGCATATAAAGAGGCAATCTAATTTATAATTACGTTTTAGCATAAGTTGCCATGACCTAGAAAGCGGATCACACAACCCTAACATACAAGATGTAATAATATGCATAAACCACAATAAAACAAGAGAGTTTTATTGAGTTCTGTTT
This sequence comes from Carpinus viminea, assembly GCA_013348765.1. Taxonomy (NCBI): domain Eukaryota; kingdom Viridiplantae; phylum Streptophyta; class Magnoliopsida; order Fagales; family Betulaceae; genus Carpinus; species Carpinus viminea. The sequence goes on along the minus strand of CP054670.1, from coordinate 24,976,696 downwards.
CTACAAAGAGCGAATTTTTAGGAGCTTTTTTTTTTTTTCTTTGATTGTGGATTCCGTTAACAAACAATCAAACTTGTTCAGCCAGTACAATTTCATCTAAACAAGAAGGAAACTCCATAAACCAGCACTTCTCTACAAGGAGTTGCAGACCCATCTTCACAAGCTGATGCGCTGCACCCTTGATCCAAGAGAAACTTAATGTCGTAATCTGTCCATACGTGCCCCTGCAAAGCCCCTCTTGATTTATCGCATTCACCACTTCCAAGGCATTCCCATCCAAGATGCAATTCTGCAATCTAAGAGAGATACACAGATCCACTGCTTCACGTGCTACCAGGGCCTCTACCAGAGAGGATTCATCAATAAACTCTTTTGGCCCGCTTAGCATGGCTATTACCTGCCCTGAGTGATCCCTTGCAATGACCCCCACCCCTATTTTACCCTTCTGTTTATCGACTGCTGCATCCCAGTTAATCTTTATACTTCCTTGCGGAGGTTTCTTCCATGCAGCAACTTCTCCACCATTAGGTTTGGGGTCATGATCACTTGACCTTTGGGTGGCGTTGTTGAAAGCTTCCATCTGATCCCTTTCAGTTCATACTACAGTTGCTGGCACTTGGAAAATTCCATCGAAAACAAACTTATTTCGTCATAACCACAACATTCTTCCTACAGTAACTAGTAGGTGCTTTTCTTCTTCACCCAGACCTTGGCCGGTTGTGATCAAGAATTCCATAAAATCCCGCTCTCTGCATATAGTTTTCTGCAACTTGCCATTGTACTCAGTCCAAACATCTTGGGCAGAGGGGCAATTCCACAGAATATGACTCGTTTCCAATTCATTCATACATATTGGGCAAAGTGGGTCCTGGACAATCTTTTGCTTATACAAATTCTCTTTGGTTAAATTAAGCAAATGTTTTGAAATAAAATGTTTTATTCGACTGATTTTAAATGGTCGAGAAATATTGTTTATTGAGTTTGTACTTTGATAGGTTAAGATAAGGTTGAGTTGGATTCCAACTCATTAGGATTAGATTTGAAATAAGGTTGAGTTGGAATTACATTAGGATTAGGTTTGAAATAAGGTTGAGTTGGAATTATATTTCAACTCATTAGTATTAGATTTGAAATATGATTTCAAATCTTTAGGATTAGGTTTATTTGAATTTGAATAGTAGAACTTATCTATTTGTATTTATATTTAAAGACCATTTGATTACTAATGAAGGGGGAGAATGAATTAGACGTATGTCTTTTGTGGTTTGTATCCAGCCCCAATTGGATTCACTTGTGGTTTATCTCCAGCCCTAATTGGAGTTCCTTATCAATATCCCATCTCACATCACTACCAAACCCATCCCTGAGTTCGTAACCAATATCAATTGGTATCAGAGCAATGACAACCCAGAAAGAACGCATCGAGAAGCTGGAAATTGACGTCCACGAGATCAAAGAATCCATATAGAGACTCGAGCAGTCCATGTAGGAAACAATTGTGGCGGCACTAAAGGAAGCCGTGGCTTTTGCATCCATAAAAACAGAAGCGGAACCACCGCATTGAGAACAGGAAACCATGGCATCACACTCGCCCCCGCGACATCGCCACGCTCGTCATCATCGGGAGGATGGTCATTCCCACCAACCCATGAAGATGGAGTTTCCACGATTTCATGGTGATGACCCCCTTGTTTGGCTTGATCGGGCTACTCAATTCTTTGAGTATCAGTAGACCGGAGAAAGACAGAAGGTAACCCTTGCAGCATTTTACTTAGAAGGAGAAGCCAACCAGTGGTGGCAATGGCTGAAGAATGTTTATTTGGAGGATGGGCAGCCCGTTACTTGGGAAATTTTTGAAAAAGAAATATTAGTTCGTTTCGGACCAATAGAATATGAAGATTATAACGAAGCTCTTTCTAGGGTCAAATAGAAGGGCACGTTACGAGAGTATCATAAGGAGTTTGAAAAGTTGGCTAACTGAGTGGTAGGATGGACACAGAAAGCACTCATCGGCACCTTTCTAAGAGGGTTGAAGGTCGAAATCTCCTCAAATGTCTGCAAATTTAAACCACGAACCTTACGAGCAACCATCAAATTTGCGAGGATGAGGGAGGACGAACTGAACCACATGAAGAAGCCAACGTATTCTGACATCTCAAAATACAGCCCCAAGCCATCATGGGAGAGCAGCCCAACTACGATGCCACCATCACCAAAGACTACTGGATCTTAAGTAAAGAAGCTGTCATGGGATGAAATGCAGCAAAGGAGGGAGAAAGGACTATGCTTCAACTGTAATGAGCGGTATACACCTGGCCACCGATGCGTGCCGCGGTTGTTCATTATTGAAGCTGAAGCGGACGACAATGATAGCCCAGAAGGAGAAGCAATACCAGATGAGGATAATGATAGTAGAAACCCAACAATTTCTTTACATGCATAGGATGATGAGTCATGTATAAGATTTTTATTTTTAGTGGTATTAGTTTAAATTTCTAATTCTATTTAGTCGGACTTTAGGGACAACGTCCTTTTAAGGGGGTAGGATTGATAGGTTAAGATAAGGTTGAGTTGGAATTATATTCCAACTCATTAGGATTAGATTTGAAATAAGGTTGAGTTGGAATTATATTTCAACTCATTAGGATTAGATTTGAAATAGGATTTCAAATCTTTAGGATTAGGTTTATTTGAATTTGAATAGTATAACTTATCTATTTGTATTTCTATTTAAAGACCATTTGAGTATTAATGAAGGGAGAATGAATTAGACGTATGTCTTTTGTGGTTTGTATCCAGCTCCAATTGGATTCACTTGTGGTTTATCTCCAGCCCTAATTGGAGTTCATTATCAATATCCCATCTCACATCACTACCAAACCCATCCCTGACTTCGTAACCTATCACACTTATTAGTTTTGTTTTATATATCAAATTAGGAGGCCAGAAAACAAGTAGATATATAGGGGGAATAGAATAAGTCATGCAATTGACAAGTTTTTAAATTTCACTCATTTTCAAATAAGTGCTGTAGAAACTTTTTTTTTTTTAACGAGAAATCACACATATCATTAATCAAATCCTCTCTTATTCCGCGAGTAAAATATCATGTATCTAGGACATTTGCCACGCCAAATATGCTCTTCACTACTGGAATGTAGAGCAAATTTTGCTAGGTGGTGGGCTGCTGCATTAGCAGTTCTCCTAACATGATGGACCTCCCACTGGATGGATGTATTGAGTAAAGATTTTGCATTGTCCACAAGGTGTTCGTATTGCTCCATGCAGCTGGTTTCTTTACGTAGTGCTTGTACAACCTCCAGTGAATCGCTCTCTAGAATGAGTTTGTTATGACCCTAGGTTGAGCAGAACTCCGCCATTCTCCATGCAGCTTGTCAAGCATGCAATCTATAGCAGAAGAATGCAATGCAGAGAAGGGAAAAGAAGAATGAGCTTAAGCAACAAGATGAAAAACAAGGGAACATTGACTGGAGAAGAGAGAACATGAACTTCTCATTATCTGTATAATCAACCTTACAAACAAATGAGGATCAAACCTCTTTATATACTCGGCTACATAACAAAGATAAACAACTACACTCAACTAATCTGCAACTATTAGTTAATTAACTCTAACTGTACAAGGAAACAGAAAATAACCATCTAAACTTTAAAACTGAAAAATGGTTATAATTGAAATCTATTATGCACGTGTACAACCAACTCTCAACTGAGTTTGAGTTGTTTGAAACTCCCCCTGAAGATGGAAGACAAAGATCGTGGACAACAATCAAATGAAGTCTTTAAACCCAAGTCCATTGGTAAAAATGTTTGACAGCTGATGTTAAGAAGGAACATGTAGTGTTTTGATGAGGCCGAGCTGAATTTTCTCTCTAATGAGATGACAATCAATTTCTACGTGTTTAGTTAGCTCATGATAAATAGGGTTAGCTGCAATATGGAGGGCTGATAGGCTATCACAAAATAGCAAGGCAGCTTTAGGATGAGAAATGTCAAAGTCTTTAAGAAATGAAAATAACCACATTAACTCACAACAAGTGGAAGCCTTTGCTCTATATTCTGCCTCAGTAGAAAATCTTGAAACTGTTTGTTGCTTCTTGGATTTCCAAGAGATTGGAGATTCACCAATGAAAATGCAAAAGCCAATGACAAATTTTCAAGTATCAACACTCTGCCCAATCAGAATCTGAAAAAGCCTTCAACTAAAAATCAGATTTTGCATTAAACAAAAGGTCTTGAGCAGGAGAACTCTTAATATACCTTAAAACCCTTGTAGCAGCATCCATATGTGGTTGCCTTGGTTTATCCATGAACAGACTCAAAATATGGTCAGAGTAAGCAATATCTGGTCTAGTAACGGTGAGGTATAGGAGTCTTCCAACAAGTCTCCTATAAGAAGTAGAATCTAACAAGAGAGTGCCTTCATCCTTGGACAATTTTGAATTATGCTCAATCGGAAAAGAAATAGGTTAGAAGCCAATAAACCTGAATCTTCAAGGATTCAATGCATACTTTCTTTGACAAACAAAAATTCCTTTTGTTGATCTAGCAATCTCAAGCCCTAGAAAATTTTCAAAGGTCCTAAATCCTTCAACCGAAACTTATCATTCAAAAGAACAATAAAATCAGAAATTGCCTTAGGATCATTTCTAGCTATGGCTACATCATCCATGATGTACAAATTTAATATTACTTGCAAGCGCACGAGTCGTTTGCAGTTAAGCGTGTGCAAGTGTAAGGTCGAATCCACAGGTAGTCGTGTTTGCAAAAATCAATTCTCTATCTAAATTAACTCTATCTTAACGTATTTATGAAATTCGTAGTTGTGTCCTACAAAAGCATAAACTAAACTAAATACTTGAAAACTATGAAACTAAAAGCACTAATGTTTTAGAATCCACCTCACCAAATCAAGACACACATTCTCATGCTTAGGTCATACATCTGTCAAACAATTAGGTTCTATACATATTCTATTGCTTTTATAAAATCCTATAGAATCATTCAATGAATCCACTGTTAAAGAATCACAACGAATATTTAATGGAGATCAAATCATCAACTATATTCGTAGATCACAAAGGATATTAGTCTCGATCCAATCATTTGATGTACCCCCGGATGAAACACAATGAATATTGGACATTTTATGATTCATAAACAACAATCAATCAAAATTTTGTCACACAATTAAATTAAAACGAACATACATTACATTAAAAACGGAATTGTATGAATAAAACGGGAAAACATAAAACTAATAAATGGCGAGGCTTTATAGTCAACCTTAGTTGAAGATTTAGCCTCTCATGATAATAAGAGACAAGATAAAATCAAAGGAAATCATTATAAAACAAAAGCTTACAAAGAAATGACGTTTGAAAGGTTGAAGAATGACAAACAGAGGAGTTTTTGCTCCCAAATACACCTCCCAAACGTAGGGTTTATAAAAGATAAGTGTGCTATTTATAATAAAAATAAAACTAGTGTCTTGTGCAGCCACGCTAGCATAAGTGTGCTCGATCGCACTTAGTGCGCTCGAGTGCACTTGATTCCCATTGCGCACTATGAAAGCGATGGTGCTAGGGCTGTGCAGGTAACTAGGGTTGATGTGATCGCGCTCAATCACAGCCTCTTGGGCTTGAGTGCATATGCGCTTGAGCGTAGCTCTGTGCACTCTATCGCACTAACAGGGTGATGTGAACCCCGTCAAGAATAACGAGACACAACAACGAAAGGGAACCCAAGATCGCTCTATGGACAGATTCGAATGGAAGACCTCAACCCGTTGTTTATGACAAACAAGAACCTCGGTACAAGGAAGATGCCACAAACGGTGGTGAAATTTTCGTTTGATAAGTCGAGATGAACGCCACGGGAAATCCCGATAAGTTCAAGTAGTTCTTCAAAGAACCGAAGAGAATAAACCTCACAAGTTTTATCAATCATAAAAATCTGTTCTCCATAGGAGTACAAAGAGTATTTAAATAGATGTTTGTAAAATAAAACCTAACCCTAATTTGATCGACTTTGGCCAAGCTAAGCCATTATCCAATCATAAAATATCTCTAACCCTAGATAAGATGACTTTGGGCCAAGCCCATTACAATAACTCTTAAAATATAGATAAAACATCTATTTAAATATAAATAACCTAATTAACTAATAAGACCCAAATATAATTAAAATTCCAGCATAGGAAAGAAGCTAAAATAGGAAAGAAGAGCTGGACGCCTATAATAGCCTTGCAATCCGATCCTTCTCCAATAGACCAAAAATATTTCTTGCCAATTCTTAGCCTTGACCGGATCCTTTTAGAACTTGAATCAAGGTGACGATTCTTTGTTGCCCACGTGGATCATGCTCAATGGGCCTCCACGAATTTGCTTAAGCCCATAACTCTTGAATGAGTCCGTTGAGTACATCCTTGGACATCTTTGCTCGTGCCCTCGTAACCGGCCCAATTGGTACTTGAACGAGATCCTTCGAAGTGGCGCCTTGATCTCCATCATTCCCCTCCTCTTGAAAAGGATTTGCCCTCAAATCATCACCTACATCAAAAGGACTCAAATCAGTAACATTAAAAGTAGCACTTACATTGTACTCACCAGGTAAATCTAGCTTGTAAGCGTTGTCATTGATACGCTCGAGGACTTTGAAAGGACCATCTCCTCTTGGGAGCAATTTGGAACGTCTTTTTGCCAGAATCTTTCTTTTCTCATATGCAGCCAAACCCAATCTCCGGGTTCAAAAACCAGACGCCCCTTGTTGGCCTGTGGCATATTGTTCGTTCTTCGCTTAATGTTGAGTCTTGCTTTCTCATGAATCGCTTCACAAAGTTAGCTTCTTTTTGCCATCTAAATTAACGTGTCATTAAAGGTAAAGGAGATAAATCCAATGGAGTTAAAGGATTAAACCCATATACAATTTCAAATGGCGAAAATTTGGTAGCAGAATGAACAGTTCTATTATATGCAAACTCAACATGTGGTAAACATTCCTCCCATGTTTTGATGTTCTTTCTAATGATTGCCCTCAATAGAGTAGACAAAGTCCTATTTACTACTTCAGTTTGACCATCAGTTTGTGGATGACAAGTAGTGGAAAACAATAGCTTAGTACCTAGCTTACACCACAAAGTCTTCCAAAAATAGCTCAAGAACTTAGCATCTCTATCCGAAACAATTGTCCTAGGCAATCCTAACACAAAATCCATTGAAATATCAATCCAAGGCTCACTAGGAATTGGTAAAGGAGTATACAAACCGTTGGGCTACACTTTGGATTTAGTTTGCCTACATGTGACACATCTACCACAAATCCGTTCGACATCTCGTTTCAAGTGAGGCCAATAGAAGTGGCCTTGCAAAATAGCTAAAGTCTTTGCAACTCCAAAATATCCCATTAATCTCCCACCATGTGATTCCAGCAAAAGAGAAAAAATAGAACAAGGCAAAGCAAGGTCAAGTTCGTTAGTGTTTAAAAGTGCCTCTTTGTACAAAAGTACAATCATCGGCTGATTTGAAAACATTGCTCGCTTGATCTCACTCACTTTTGCATAGAAATTCTTTTGTTTTCTCTTTGATTTTCTCTCAAGGGCTGAACTTTGATTTTCTTTTTCTCTCTCATTTTTCTTGGCCTCTCTCTGATTTTCACTCTTTTTCTTTTGCTCACTCACTTTCTTTTGATCACTTTCCATTTGTAATCTCACTTGATCCTCGTATACTTGCTGCGGTGTCAATGGTACAAGAGTGATTGATCATTGATTAAGTACAAAAGTGTACTTGTTCGTAAAGCCATCATACTTCACGTGCCTATCGAACTACCATGGACGCCCTAGCAATAAGTGTCCCGCTTGCATCGGTACTACATCACACAACACTTCATCTTCATATTTACCGATTCGAAATGCAACTAACACTTGCTTGTTCACCCTTATCTCACCACTATCATTTAGCCATTGCAACTTGTACGGTCTAGGGTGCTTTACCATGGGCAATCCCAATTTCTCCACCATAATTGTGCTTGCAACATTAGTACAACTACCACCATCAATAATCATACTACATACCTTGTCTTTAACGTAGCACCTAGTGTGAAAGATGTTCTCCCGCTGTACTTCATCAACTCCTTTTGCTTGCAAGCTCAATGCTCTCCTTGCCACCAATGTCAATGCGTCAGGGGCTAAATACTCATCCTCGAAAACATCCTCCAATGGCGGCATGTCGTCGGTGTCGAAATCTTCACAATCGGTCACAATTTCACCATTGGCTTGCAAAACCATCACTTGCTTGTTTGGACATTGACTTGCTATGTGGCCCCTGCCTTGACATCTAAAACATTTAATATCACGATTCCTAGAGGTAGAGGCTTCGGTTTTACCTTGAGGAACGTGGCTGGTGGTTGCGGACTTGGGCTCGGGTTTGGGCATTTGTGACTTGTCCAACAGCTTGGCATGACTCGATTTCCAAGAGGTAGAACTAGAGTTATGGCCTGCACGTGTCCCACTCCCTCTCTTGAGTTGTTGTTCCACTTTGATAGCCATATGCACCATATCTTCCAATTCCACATAATGCTGCATCTCTACCTTATCATGGATCTCCCGGTTTAAGCCAAGTAAAAATCTAGCCATTGTGGCCTCCCGATCCTCCTCTACATTAGTGCAGATCATAGCAATCTCCATCTCTTTGTAGTAATCCTCTACACTTCGACTCCCTTGTCTAAGACCTTGTAGCTTTTTTTACAACTCTCAGTAGTTGTAACTTGGAACGAACCGCTTTCTCATCACTACTTTCATCTCCTCCCATGTGTCTATTGGTCGTTCTCTATTCCGCCTCCTGTTCATCACAAGCTGATCCCACCAAGTAATAGCATATTCAGAAAATTCAATCACGGCTAATTTTACCTTCTTTGTCTCCGAGTAGTTGTGGCAATCAAACATGAACTCCATCTTCTTCTCCCACTCAAGATATGCCTCAGGATCAGATTTACCTTGAAAGGACGGAATCTTCATCTTAATACCACCCAAGTTGTTATCTTCGTGATTCCTAGCTTCTCCAAATCTTCCTCCGGGTCTCCTATTATTAACAATGGAATCCCGATCTTCTTCTTCATCAAAACCAGACCCATAACGCTCTTCATCCTCCTCCCTCGGTGGAACTCTTTCCTTTCTACGCAAATTATGACCGTTTTGTGGTTGCTCCTCATGTCTATTCTCCATCTGATCTATCTGTTCATGAATCTGCTCCATCTCCATCTTCGTCACACGCCACATCGCACTTATCATGGCCTCCATAAACACTTTCGGATCAGCCAATTTTGTATCATCTTCGACAATGCTTTTACCACTATCTTGAGTCATGATTGCTGCAAAACAAAGGTTAGAAAAAAATAATAATAAAAAAAAAAGGACCTCACGAATCACTCCCTTACGTGTTTACACTCAAGAATTTGGATCACTCTCCACTCGTATTTCACTCAAAATAGTATGGCTTTTACCCTCCGATGTTCTCACCACTCTTTCACTCGATAATTTTCTTTCAGTTCTTTTGAAACTAAACAAACAACTCAAAATTTCCCGCAACAATTCACCAAGAACTAATTAAGGAATTTCATATTTGAACACAAGGAATATGGAATTTTTCAGATCAGAATTAGAAGGAATATGGCAGTTTGAAATTTTGGAAGCACAGAATAGTGAATTTTTTTTTTTTTTTTTTTGGAACTCCTTTTTTTTTTTTTGTCTTCTACTTCGACTCTCTCTCTCTCTCTCTCTCTCTTTTTGAACTCCTTTTTTGTCTTCTTCGAGTCTCTCTCTTTTCGGTTTTTTTTTTTTTTTTTTGGATCAGCAACTAGCTTTTGAGAATAATGAAATAAGATTTCGAAATAACTAAGAGATGTGAGACCAGACCAATAGTTTAGACATTAACAAGAACAAACAAAGATTGAACAGATAGGGTAAAGAAAATTCGGCTAAGAAGAGATAAATAATGTGGACGGCTAAAGCAGAAACAAAGGAATGAAAGATGTTAAAGGATAGGCAAACCTGAACTAGAAACCGTGCTCTGATACCAAATGATGTGAACCCCATCAAGAATAACGAGACCCAACAACGAAAGGGAACCCAAGATCGTTCTATGGACAGATTCGAATGGAAGACCTCGACCCATTGTTTATGACAAACAAGAACCTCGGTATAAGGAAGACGCCACAAACGGTGATGGAATTTCCATTTGATAAGTCGAGATGAACACCACGGGAAATCCCGATAAGTTCAAGTAGTTCTTCAAAGAACCGAAGAGAATAAACCTCACAAGTTTTATCAATCATCAAAATCTGTTCTCCATAGGAGTACAAAGAGTATTTAAATAGATGCTGTAAAATAAAACCTAACCCTAATTTGACTGACTTTAGGCTAAGCCCATTATCCAATCATAAAATATCTCTAACCCTAGATAAGATGACTTTGGGCCAAGCCCATTACAATAACTCTTAAAATATAGATAAAACATCTATTTAAATATAAATAACCTAATTAACTAATAAGACCCAAATATAATTAAATTCCAGCATAGGAAAGAAGAGCTGGACGCCTATAATAGCCTTGCAATCCGATCCTTCTCCAATAGGCCAAAAATATTTCTTGCCAATTCTTAGCCTTGACTAGATCCTTTTAGAACTTGAATCAAGGTGACGATTCTTTGTTGCCCACGTAGATCATGCTCAATGGGCCTCCACAAATTTGCTTGTGCCCATAACTCTTGAATGAGTTCGTTGAGTACATCCTTGAACTTCTTTGCTTTTGCCCTCGTAACCAGCCCAATTGGTACTTGAACGAGATCCTTCGAAGTGGTGCCTTGATCTCCATCACAGGAACTTTGCTAATTTCAACCCTCAAACCGCATTTTCTGTTAAATGACCTACTGCATACTAAAACACTAAAACTAACAAAAACATTAGAAAATAACAAAGTTAAGAGCTTGACAAACATAAGTTAAGGGGCTCAAATATATAATATTTGGCACTCATCAATCCACATCGACTAAAAGAGCAATATAAGAGGAACCTTTGAGTCTTGTGAACTAGGAATAATCAGCCTTGGACTATATAAAACCAAGTTCAACTAAAGCAGCAAAAACTTGGAAAACCATTGCCAGGATGCCTGCTTCAATCCATATAAAGACTTTATCAACCTACAAACTTTCTTCTCCCCCTTAGTGCCAAAACCAGGAGGCATAGTCATATAGACCTCTTCATCTAAGTCTCCATGTAGGAAGGCATTGTTTACATCCAGCTGATGTAAAATCCAATTCTTAGCTGCTGCAAGCGCTTGAAACACCTCTTAATACTACTATCAAAATTCTGTTTTACCTTATACACCCATTTGCAACCAATGGCCTGTTTGTTGGAAGGTAAGTCAAAAACCACCCAAGTCTGATTTGCTTCAAGAGCTGAAATTTCAGCCTGTATAGCCCCAAGCCAATGAATGTCTTTAACAACTTGATGATAGAACTTAGGCTCAATGATTGATGAAATAGATAGGCAAAAATGTTAGTGAGATGAAGACAAGTTATCATAAGAAACAAAGGATAAGTATTACCTGAATTAGTAGACATTGCAGAAGATTGCGGTGAAGAAGAAGAAACCAATTGGCAATGAAAATCCTGCAAATAATTAGGTTTAGTTTTGACCCTAGTTGATCTTTAAGAGAAGGCCGAGGTGGTTGATTAGATTTCATTGGTTCAGAAGAAGAAGTAGAACCTAATGAAACATCTAATTCAAAAAAATTATTAGTTCAACCGAAGGTAAATGAGTTGTTGTGATTCAATGAGAAGGAGGAATTAAAGGTGAAGATGTAATTGTTTAAGAAGGAGAAGCAAACAATGGCTGAGAAGAATCATGAATTGACACAGTTGGAACAAAATCAGTTTTTGAATAAAAAAACTGGAAAAAATAAATAAATAAATAAATCTATCATGAGATGAAGATGAGGAATGGTCTGAACGAGATGCATATGGGAATATAGTTTCATGAAAGATGACATGTCTAGAAACAAATATAGAATGAGTATGAAGATTAAAGAATTTGAAACCTTTCGTGCCATAGGGATATCCAATTAAAATACAAGGTATAGCTCTTGAATCAAACTTTGTTCTATTTCTAGATAGAGTTGATACATATGCTAAACAACCAAAGACTTTGAGATGAGAATAGGATGGTATGGAAGAATACAACAACTCATGTGGTGATTTGTTTGAAAGAAGGGGTGTGGGAATTCTATTTATAACATGAGTGGCTCTAAGTATAAAATCTACCCAAAAAATTAGAGGATGTGACTGAAAACGTAAGGTTCTTGCAACATTCAATAGATGTTGATATTTTCTCTCAACTATAGCATTTCGTTATGGAGTTTCTACACAACTAAGTTGATGGATGGTGCCTTGATCAAAAGAATAATCATTCATTTTGAATTTAGCACCATTATCTGACCTAAGGCATTTGATTTTTGTTTTGAATTGAGTTTGAACAAGTTGAAAGAGAGATTTTATAATGGAACTAGTTTGTGATTTATGTTGCATCAAATGAACCTAAGTAAACCTTGAATAATCATCCACAATTGTCAAGAAAAAACTAGAGCCATTTATTGACTTGGTGGCCAAAGGGGCCCAAATATCACAATGTATGAGATCAAAGGGTGACTTAGAAACAAAAATGCTAATGGGAAAGGGAAACTGTTGGGAGATTAAAGCGATTATGGAGTTTTGACCAAGAGCAATTAATATACATAATTGAACACAACTCTAGCCCAAAAGCCTAAGCTAATGGGCTAAGGTCCACTTAGGTAATTTTCTTTTATATTTTCTCAATGTGGGACACAATACTCACAAGTGTACTCACAACAATCTCCCCCTCACTTGTGATTCTCTTCACATTAACCTAACTCCCTCTCGCTTGTGAGTCTTTTTACATTTCCAAGAGTGTCTCATGCCAAAAGTTGCGGGATGCAGACACAACTCTAAACCCGAGTTGCGAGTGGAGGCACAACTCTAAACCCTACGCATCCAAACACTAGTCCCAGGAAAGTAACCATGGCTCTGATACCATCTGTTGTAAAATTAAAGTGATTATGGAGTTTTGACCAAGAGCAATTAATATATATAATTGAACACAAGTCTAGCCAAAAAGCCTAAGCTAATGAGCTAAGGTCCACTTAGGTATATTAAGCACTCTTTTCTTTTATATTTTCTCAATATGGGACACAACACTCACAGGTGCACTCACAAGTGCACTCACAACAGAAACTTATGTTGTTTTGCCATAGGGCAAATTAGACATACATTTTCTGGTTTACATGAAATTTTAGGAATAAATGCATGTAACAAGCTAATTCTAGAAGTCAAGGATGCCCTAGTCTATAGTATCAAATATCATGTGATGACTGTTTGATGGAGCTTAAGGAGTCATGTTGATGAAAGGAGGGAATAAAAACAGCTTGAGCTGAAGCAAAAACCTTGTTGTTTTGCAGCAAATAAAACAAACCAACTTTTTCTTTAGCCACCCCAATCATTCTCCAATGGTACAAACTCTGAATAAAACAAAATCCAACAAGAAAGATGAGGTAACATCTTAGATTTTTAATAAGCTTGCTAGCATAAATGAGATTGAAGGTAAAGGAAGGAACACACAACACCAGTCAATGTAAGATTTTCTGAAAGTGTAATGGTACATATATGTGTACAATTGCTATAGAACCATTAGGTAACTTCACATGTGATGAAACAACAGAAGTAATGGAAGTGAAAAGGGATGAACAACTAATCATGTGATCAGTTGCACCAGTATCTATAATCCAAGAATCATTTTATGTTTTTATTTTGGCACAATATTAATAAAAGAAACAGAAAAAAAAATAGAGTATTTGGGATCAAGAAATTGAGTTGGACCTAATATGCTAGCAATTAAGTTTGCAGTAGGAGTAGATATTGATGTGATTGGGATGATTGACAATGTTTAAGCATTTCCATCAAATGCTGACATTGCTAAAAAATCATGCTTAATTGAGGAGTGTTCACATTTAGCTGATGAAAATTGGACAAGTCAGGCACTGCACTTGATTTGCTGAATGTGGAGCACGTTTACTTCGAGTGAACTTGAAACCAAGTGGCTAACCATGAACTTTATAACACTTTTCAACAGTGTGACCTACCACTCCACAGTGAGAATAGGTAGGACAATTTTCCTATAGTTTGGTTTTAAAAACCTAGGTCCTGGTGTGGTTTTAGTCATGAAAACAACAGGTTCATGAATGAATGTGGGAGGGGCAGAGGTAAGTTTTGGCATGAGTGATTTAGTCATGAGTGCAGATGAAGTGTCATGGCTAAGTGAACTTACACAGATTTCTCTTTGTTTCTCTTCTTGGATAATAAGAGAAAAAGTTTGTTTATGGGAGGCAGAGGATCTATTAGTAAAATTTGGGCTCTAACAATAGAGAAAGAATCATTCAAACCCACTAAAAATTGCAGAACACGTTCTTGGCTATAAAGCTTAAGAATGGACTTCATTCTACCACAATGACAACAATTACAAATAGAAACACGTCTATAATTGTTGAGCTCTTCCTAAAGAGTTTTGATTCTGGTAAAGTATTGACTTATAGAGGAATTCTCTTGAGCAACAACAGATATGACCTTTTGCAGTTGAAAAACTCTCGGGCCATTCTTCTGTGTGTAACAATCCTTAAGATCCTGCCACATGTCTTGAGAGGAGGTGATGTAGATGATAGTATTGTAAATTTCATTGGATGCAGAATTGAGAATCCATGAAACAACTAGATCATTACATTGTATCCAAGCATGAAAATAGCTCTCAAGAACTGATGGTTTTGACAAAGAACCATCAACAAATTACATCATGTTTTGGCACTCAAAGCAACAAGCATTGAGCAGCTCCAGGTATTATAATTTCGCCTGTCAATGGTTGAGGAACTAAGATAATTCATGGATTATCACCACTATGGAGAAAAAGGGGACGAGATGGATCAATGGGAAGGGAATTTGCAAAGGAATCTGTGAAGGTGTCTTGATGATTAGCTACCAAAGGATTTGGCAGAAGGTTTGAAGGAGAAGTTTGATGATTTTCTGCCATTATAGAAGCTTGAAAATCATCTGAAAGTGCGAAATGTCTCAGAGGGATTCTGACGACGGAATGAGCTTCATTACTCCTTTCCTTGTCATTGGACAAACTTGGAGTAGTTGGGGGCTCAATGTGCTCGACTTGCTCCTCTTTTTCTTCCTCCTCACGGTTATCCACAATGAAAGGCTTAACTGCTAATGAAGATGTGATCCAGATTGGCGATCCAATAGCCAAAGATCGTTTAAATGGTGATCTAGCCATCCGGGCGTTATGTTATTTTTATGCTTTATTTATGTTTTGCTTGAGTCCATCCGAACGGCCAGATGTCCCATCCGAATGAATAGCCACATATGTTTTATTTAATTATCTTTATTTTGTTATTTTATTAGGTTTAGGGTTTGGGGGGTATTTATGTCATCCAGACAAGACAGTTGTTGATTATTATTAATTTTGTTGAATGAGAATCTCAGAGTTGAGTTTTCTTTCCCTTTTCCTTGAAATCATAGATAAACTCTTGGTTTCAAGAACAATCCTAGATTGTTGATAGACTCACAATCTAGAATTACCTATGTGCTTCATATTTGTTGGTCTTCACTAAGCTTCATTAAGATGAGTTAGGGAATGATATCTTAGTGGTTTCCCCATTCTCAGTTTGCACCTTAGGAGTAGGATCCAATATTGCATCTGTTTGCTCAAGTAACTTATCCAAATCTAAATCATCTCCAAATTGAGCAAGGCATGCTTCCAAAGGATCCTCTAGACTTGGCTCATTAACAATCTCCTTAACAACTTCCTCACTCCCAAATGTGGTGGCTTGGACATGCTTATGATAAGAATTGATGGGGCCATCCTCATCAATCATGTATTGCCCTCTCGCCATCTCCTGACTTTGAAGCTCTTCTTCCTTGACTATGTTGAATTTAGAAAGTAGATGATCGACCTGTCCTTTCGACCTTGCAATTGCTTCGGTGTTTGCCATAGTGGCATCTGTGATTTCTTGAATGGGTTGGTTGATTGTTTGCCTAAACGCCTTGAGTGTGTCTTCCAATGATAGTTCTTGTGAGACAAGACTAGTGGATTGGCCGGTCAATTGCATGAATTCCTTTAGACTTTCTTCCAACGAAGATTGTTTAGGAGGATAGTCGTATAATGAAGGATTGAAATGAAAGATGGATTATCGAACTATGGATATTTAGGATGGTGCAGTCCATAAGATTGGAGAGCATAATTTCCCGTAGCATGAGTTTGCCACAAGAAATCAAAATGGTTGCTCCAGTTTGGGGTGTAGAAATTAGAATTTAATTCAAACCTCAAACTAGAGAAATTGATGTTTATATGCTCATGTGAAAAATTGAAAAATTGTCCCCAGGATGGACAATTACCTGAACTATGAAAAGGGTTGGAGCAGTATGAACATGGTCCATGTGGGTGAAAATTTTGAGGGTAGTCGGTAGGATTTGGCATCCTACCACTATGAGAAGCATAAAAATTGCCAAACAGAAAATTCATGCTTTACCCTCACTATTTAGCATGCCCCACATAAAACAGTAACCAATTTTTTATTATTATTATTATTTTTGGAAATAAAACAAACAAAACTCACAAAATGGACTAAACATAAGTTTGGCAAAATTCAGGTGCTAGTTCGTTTTGGTGCAGTCGAAAGAGGTGCACTCAAGCGCAGGTGATGTGTGATCGAGCACAAATGCATTCGAGGTGGAAACGCTGCAGTGCATGTGCTCCTTGTCGTGATATGCCTGGCGCCAAGCAAAGGTGATGTGCGATTGAGCGTAGATGCATTCGAGGTGTGCGCTCACTCGCAGCTGAGGAAACGTCGAGCATAGGTGTACTAGCTCCTTGTTGCAATATGCGCGAGTGCACTCGAGCGCAGGTTAGATGCGCTCGAGCATCTTGGCAGGGACTAGGCTCCTTCAATCTGCAAACAAGAAAAACAAAAAAATTCTTTTTCCTTTTTTTTTTGTTAGATAAACTAAGAAACAAATAAAAATAAATAACTAAAATTGCAAAAACAAGAAATCTAACTATACTAGTAGAAAAATAAAATCAATTCAAATAAAAATCAATTTTCATAAACAAAAACAATTCCCTGGCAATGGCGCCAAAAACTTGTTGTAAGTTTTAAATTACTCGCAAGCGCACAAGTCATTTACAATATAGTGTGTGTGTGTAAGTGCGAGGTCGAATCTATAGGAAATTGTGTTATGAAAATAAATTTCTATCTAAATTGTTCCTATCATTAACCTAGTTCCAAATTGTGTCGTACAATGGTAAATTAAACAATAAAACTAAAAATAAACAAATGATTAAAGCACTAAGGTTTTCAAAATCCACCTCACCTAATTAAAGCATACATTCTTATGTTTGAATTCATACATTGATAAACAACTAAACCCTATGCATATTCTAATGTTCCTATTGAAAAATTCAATGAATCCATCCATATAACAAAAGACAATGCATATCTAATTTAGTTCAAAAGATCCAATATATCCATGCTTTGCACAAAAGACAATTGATATCCAAAGTAAATCAAAAGATGCAATGTATCCGTTGGATGAAACACAATGAATATCTAACTTCAGCACAATCAAACACAATTTTGTACATAATTGAATTGAAATGAACACATATTACAATGTTAGAATTGTACAAACAAAACAAGAAAACATAAAACTAATCAATGGTGAGACTTCATCTTCAGCCATAGTTGAAGAATTAGCCTCTCATGACAAAAGGAATCATAAAGAAACTAATTAAATTCATTAAAATCAAAGTACTTACAAAAGAATTGGAGTTCAAAGCTCCAAAAACCAAAAAAAAAACACAAAAATGACCAAGAATGGCGCCCCTGGTGTGTCTCTGTTCATTTACAATGACAAAATATGATATTTATAAGTTAATTTTTAGGGTTTCAATGTTGCCAGATTGGCCGAGTGCGCTCGATCACACTCGAGCATGAAATTTCCACATCGATGGGCACAAGTGCGCTTGATCGCACTATATGTGCGCTTGAGCACACTACTTTCAAAATTAGCTAATTCTTGTGAAATATGATTTTGCATATCTTTGAGTTAGCTTTCCAATAACACTAATAACGCTCCAATCGGAGTTCTAAAACTCTAGATATGTCCTTTTTGGTGGGACTCGTCGGGTGCGAATCATTGCTCAACCCAAATTTGCTGCCAATGCTCTCCGAACTCTCTTAAGCCTCAGAATTAATGGAATTAGCCACAGATGTACCTTAGCAACCTAAAAAACACTAAAACATCAAAACTAACCAAAAAATCAAAAAAATAACAAAACTAAGGGTTTAACAAATACAAGTTAAGGGGCCCAAATATGCAATATTTGGCACTCATCAGTTATGCTACTTAAATGCTTTTCATACTTAGCTTAGTCGGTAGCTTGTAGCTTTTAGTAATGTTGTTGCCCTTAATCTTAGTTTAAGCATGGGTTAGCGTTTAATTATTGTTGGGTATATTTCCTCTTTCATGGAGATGTTGATTCAAGATAGGAGATCCTAGGAAAGGCTTTTGGTAGCCTTAGAACCAGTTTGGAAGGATAAGAGGATGGTTGAACCAAATGAGGTTCTTCTTGAAACTCTCTGAGCGGATAAACGGCCTCAAGCCCAAACTTACAGTCTGAAGTATTTCAACAAATGTACGGCTCAAAGTTTTTTAGCAGACGTATGGCCATAAGCTCGGATGTACAGTCAAAATTGTTCTAGGGAACACCACTTTGGCCAATCGTCCAATAGCCTCTGTCTTTATGTTCTAGGTTCATTTTATTTGGATTTAGAACTAATGATATGTCTTTTCTCAATATTTGAAGTTATGAAGCCTCAAGGAAATTTTATGAAGGGGTTTTATGACGCAAGTGAGTATAAACTCACATGGATGCTTTGTTGTTACTTTTCCTGCATTGCATATTTATTTTATATATATATCAAACGTGCATATTTTGCAACTCTCATGAAATAGATTTTGGAAACACTATAAACTACCTTTTGTGAAAACATGTGTTGATTAATAAGATAATAGTGAGGCTTGTAAAACTTTACACGTAAAAGACTGATAAGAATAATTACATCGTATAACATGGTACACCGGTATGTGCAGGATAACAACCATGGGCTTACTAGACGAGTTAACTTTATAGTCAATGTGTCCGGGGGGGGCTTTGGATCCAATGGTTTCGTGACCAAGGCACAACCATTCCCAATAAATGATCACTATAAGACGGACATCAGTAGCGAAGTAGGCCACCCGAGGTCGGACTCGGTTATTTCGCTAGTATTATGTATGGTCGCCGTGCAATATTGGGGCACCAGTGTTGTACTATAGGTCCCTCGGGATAGCGTCAATCCTGCTGAAAATAGGTAATATTTCAAGTAGACCACGTTTGAACTATTATTGTTACTCATGATTATAAGCATATAATATAACTATATTATTTCCATGATAAACTGTCATCCCATAATGTTGCATATGCTTTATAAATAACTAAATCCACAAATTAATAACAGGTATGTCATGTGCATTTATACTCACTGAGTCGTCAAACTTATCCTTGTATTATTTTCTTTTTTTTTCGTATGTACAACTATGTTGTTGTAGATAATTTAGCAGAAAATGAATACCGTGAAGCATCCGATTCTTGTGGAGGATTCGACTTGGGAGATATTTGAAGACTTATTACAGCTTAGGAAAGTACTCATGGTAACTAGTACTTTTGAGTTATGTTGTAGACTTAGGGCTTGATGCATGCTTGTATATTGTGGTTTAGCATGGATCACTTATAGCGATAATGTATATAGTATGATTCAAGCTACTTTGATGTTCTTTGGTAGATGTTTTGTTTGTAATGATTAATATTTTTAGAACTTTAGTATTTTTCGCTACTTAGTATCCTCTATTTTCGAGAAGTAGAGGTCCCTGAATCTTGTTCATAGTGGAATAAGGTTGTGAGACAAACTGTGGAATTAATTACCAATTAATTAATTTTCAGAGCATTACACTAGTGGTCCTGCCAAAATATGAGTGAGATTACCATCACCCACTCGCCACATCATCCCTTCACTTAGTAGGTTCTTTGCAGTCCAAATGCTTCTCCTCGCATAAGATTGCCTTCTTCCTAGAGAAGAGTGAAGAAAATTATTTTTAGGAAAATACTTTAACTTGAAAATTTTAGCCACAAGAGTTTCGGGATTTACACAAGCTGCCACCCTTGCTTAACTAGCAATGCCAAATTAAAGCATTCCAGATTTCTGAATCCCATACCCCCACAATCTTTCGCCCTCCTCAATTTCTCCCAACTCATCCATGCGATCTTCACATCGTTATCCTTTTGCTCACACCAAAATTTTGACATCATGGAATTGCTGTCCTTACAAAATGTTTTAGGTTTTTTCATTTAATTTTAATGATTTTCAAAGTTTTAATATCATGCATTAACATTAGTTATGCTCAATGTGTTCTATTTTTTACCTTTACATCTCTAAGAGCATGTTGGAGATTGTATTTGAAAAATATAGCTTTTAAGTTAAAAAAAAAAAATTAAAATTAAAAAAACATTGTTTGGCAAAAGCTTCATTTTTAAGCTTTTTTTTTCAAAAGTGTGTTTTGGCTAATTTTTAGAGTAAAAAAGTTATAAAAAAAAAAAAGGAATTTTTTACCAAACATGTCCGATTTTATTTGGCAAAAATTGTTAAGTACTAAAAGTACTTTTTAAGTTCTCTAACACAATCTCAAACATGCTCTAAAACTCTTTAATTAACAAACCTAAACTTAACGAACTGGTTGTTTAAAGCACTAGCAAGAGGGTTCCCTTTGATTTTTCCTAAGTTTAGGGTACAAAACTACTTTTTGCTTCCTAATGAAAATATATTTTACAATAACTTTCCTTACATTTCTTATACCATTAAAATATTATTTCTTTACAAAATAAAAGTTTCTTACCTACCCTCACTTTTTTCACTAAATCCCAACACAATCCCCAATTAAAGACAAAAAGATGAAAGAGGAGAGAGCAAAGAGAATTTATTTTTTTTAACAAATTATCTCTTCATTGATATAATTATCAAATGGGGCAAAATGCTCCATACAATGTGATCGGACCAAATTTAGGTACTCGCAATTGAACGAACCGAAGCTCGTATAGTGGTTGTGCAAGTACCGAGTCGAACCCACAAGGAACCGTAAATTGCTTGTGTGAAAAATAACCTTGAGTCTAGGTTAGTGCTATTTTAACCTAGCTCCGTAGTGGGTGTTCGTGACAACTTGAAAGTAATTTAAAGCGGAAATGTAAACGAAGTAAAAGCACCAAGGTTGAGGTTTTCACCTCACCATTTCAACTACATTAATTAAAAACGCTAAGCACAAACATCCGTCTATCGGTTTGAAATAAAACTAAATCTATTGCACCTATCGAAGGATTAAAGGAATCCGTCCATGTGACGAAAGACAAACCATAAACGGTTTAAGGCTCAAAGGATCCAAAGTGAATGTGTTAAGACACAAACTACTATGGATAAATGAGCGTAAACCGAAGGATGGAATGTATCCGTCGACGAAACACCAAAAATAAACGACTACGGTGCAATCTCACTTGGTTTTGTCACCAAACCAAGTGAGAGACGATTTAAGTAAATAAAGAAATAACGGAATGAAATGACTTAAACGTAATAATTAATATACATAGCATTCATGGTGAGGCTACATCCTCAACCTTAGTTGGGATCTAGCCTCCCATGAGCAAAGGAAGCGTAAATAAGCAAAATAAATGCATTATATTAAAACTAATGTAAAGAACTACAAAGAAAAGGGCGAGCAGGCCACGAGGCAAACCGCCTCAAAAACACGCCTAAAAAGTAAGCTCTCAAACAAATGGACCTAAGGTCCTATTTAGGTCGAGTCAGCGCTCGAACGTAGAGCTCGCGCTCGAATGCAAATAATCAGGGTGTGCTGCGTCTGCAGGTGCCGTGTGTGCGGCGTACATCAGTGGTGCTATGCATGCGCAAGTATGCATGCCGTGGTGTAGCGACTGTGTGCGCACGTGGTAGCTGTATGCGTGGGTGCGTTCGAACGCACCAAGTGCGGTCGAACGCACTGTGGCAGTATCTTCACTTTAAGTCCACTTTCTTGCCCTTTGCTAGCCATGTTTGTTGCAATGACCTGCACAACACTAAATACTAAAAACTATACAAAATGTTAGTTATTAATACAGCTAAGAGCCTAACAAACATAAGTAAAGGGGGGTCTAATAAACAATATTTGACACCGAACACAATGCCAAAGATATAATTTGGAATCTTCACAACTCAAATATTATTTATCACATATACAATAGCCTCTCAAGCTATTATAAGACAATATGCATGAAAAGTCACCATCTCAATCAGTTTTAGATCTACAGCAAATTCTAGCAAATCACATCTCTCTATCCCCTACCATGTCCTTGATTCCCTTACTTTTTTTACTTCCGCTACTAATGCTTTATAAATCGTAATCCACTTCATTGCCTTTATCATAGTGACAATTCTTCTTTATGCTTGATATCTCCTTCATCATCGATCTATAGTTTGCTTTCCAAAAAATGAACCATAAGAAAATAAATGACCAAGCGGAAACCAATTTCGTTATTCTTAAGGGTTCGTGAAAACAAAACCTAAGAAAACAAATAAAGCTTCACCCCACAGATCGCTACTAAAAGCAAATTTAAAGAGATAATACATTCTTATTTAAAAATAACAAAAACCCAACACACCCTCACTTGTTCCACGCTCAACTGCCAGCCAACCATGCGCCACTAAAAAGCACCCTAAGTGTTGAATGGTGACTTGCTTTTCACAAGTCTACCATAAACCCCAATTTGTTATGGCTTCATTTATTCTCACTTTCCCATATGTCTCTTATTTATTAAACTTCTTCTAGAAGCATTGACTAAGGGGCTTTGTTGTTGAGGCTTTGTAGAAAAATGGCTTCAATCATTTAAGGAGGAAGGCAGCAACTGGAGTGGAAAATATAGAAGAGAAGATTATGAGAGCAGCTATTTTTCTTTGACTTTGCTTTATGGAGAAGCATGCTTGCCCTTTTATATAGCCATTCGGCTATTTTGGTGAAGGAGCAGAAGCTCCATTGTGAGGGGTTTTGGGGGGCTTGCAGAAGCTCCTCATGAGTGAGTTGGAGGAGAAATCCAAGTAGGGAGAAATGTAGTGGGTAAAGACATTTGGTTGCAGTGAAGGCATCCAGCCCCTTTGTGAGAGATACACCATTTTGTTTATTTATTGATGTCACTTTTTGAGTGCTTATTTTAAGCTTAGAGAATTATAGAGAAGCTTTCTCTTTCGTATTTAATTATCTTTATTGTATTTGTGATATTTGGGTGTATTGGGGCTTTTGGGTTTGAGTGTCTTTTGATTTGTATTCGTACTCCACTTTTGTTAGTGAATTTCTCCTAGATCGTCTCCTCCAGTAGATGTAGGCATGTTGTGCCGAACCACTTCAATCTTGGTGTCTTGTGTGGCTGTGTAATTTTTTCTATTCTGCACTTTTTTGCTTCTTTTATGATCTGGGATTTGCATTTGTCACAACAATTGGTATCAGAGCTCATGGTTAATTTCCGTTGTTGCTGCTGATATGAGTGTCTTGTTTCAACATGAGTATACGTGACATTCTTGGTATCAAATTCTGGATCTTTGTTTTGCAAGATGTCTACTGCAAAATTTGAAGTAGAAAAGTTTGGTGGTCAGAATAGTTTCAACCTTTGAAAAATCAAGATGCATGCTTGGTGGAGGTTTTGGATGGCAATGTGTCATCGGTATTTTTTGGGAGCATCATGTGTTGTGCTACGCATTTGTCATTTGTCATTTGTTGGTCCTTGAAAGGTTCACTGGCAAGCCATGAAATTGGTATTGGGGGCATCATGTGTGTTATGGTGCACATTTGTCTTTTTGTCTAGATGTTTCACATTTAGTCAGTGTTTGTTGGTCTTGAAAAGGTTCACTTGCAGGCCGTGAAATTGATATTCTATTATTTACAAAGTGCTACAAGTGTTGGCTTAGTCTTTGATAGAGGCAGTGGTATCGGTTCCAATGTCATTGGGTATGTCAATACAGATTATGCTGGTGATCTGGTTATGACACGAGGAGATATCGCATTAAAGAAAATTGTCTCTAAGGAATATCCAGTGAATATGATGACTAAGCCAGTTTTGATTTTCAAGTTCAAGAGGTGCTTGGACTTGATTGTTGTTTGTAGCTTGTGATTGCCCTTTGGGGTGTTGGAGGAGACGTTAGAGGAGATTTGTATTTGAGACTTGATGAAATTCAAGTCAAGGTGGAGATTGTTGAATGGTGACTTGCTTTTCACAAGTCTACCATAGACCTCAATTTGTTATGGCTTCATCTATTCTCACTTTCCCATATGTCTCTTATTTATTAAGCTTCTTCTAGAAGCATTGACTAATGGGCTTTGTTGTTGAAGCTTTGTAGAAAAACTTGCTTCGGTCATTTAAGGAGGAAGGCAGCAACTTGAGTGGAAAATATAGAAGAGAAGATTATGAGAGCAACTGTTTTTCTTTGACTTTGCTTTACGGAGAAGCATGCTTGGCCTTTTATATAGCCATTCGGCTATTTTGGTGAAGCAACAGAAGCATTGTGAGGGCCTTGGGGGGGCTTGCAAGCTCATCTTGAGTGAGTTGGAGGAGACATCCAAGTAGGGAGAAATGTAGTGGGTAAAGACATTTGGTTGCAGTGAAGGCATCCAGCCCCTTTGTGAGAGATACACCATTTTGTTTATTTATTGATCTCACTTTTGAGTGCTTATTTTAAGCTTAGAGAATTATAGAGAAGTTTTCTCTTTTTTATTTAATTCTCTTTTGTGTATTTGTGATATTTGGGTGTATTGAGGCTTTTGGGTTTAAGTGTCTTTTGGTTTGTATTTGTACTCCACTTTTGTTAGTGAATTTCTCATGGATCGTCTCCGCCAGTGGATATAGGCATGTTGTGCCAAACCACTTCAATCTTGGTGTCTTGTGTGGCTGTGTAATTTTTTCTATTCTGCACTTTTTTGCTTCTTTTGTGATCTGGGATTTGCATTTGTCACAACACTAAGGACTATAGACACACATGCCCTAATCGATCTACGGTGCAGGGCAAGAAAAGGGTGGGAAGAAGGGGAGAAGAGAAAGGAGGCAGGAAACTCCCTCCCCCAACTCTACTATGCTCTCTCTGTACTACTCTCTTTCTAAGAAATGTGATGAGTGCCAAATATTACATATTTGGGACCCCTTAGCTTGTATTTGTTAAGCCCTTAGTTGATGTGAACCCCGTCAAGAATAACAAGACCCAACAACAAAAGGGAAACCAAGATCGTTCTATGGACTGATTTGAATGGAAGACCTCGACCCGTTGTTTATGACAAACAAGAACCTCGGTATAAGGAAGACGCCACAAACAGTGGTGGATTTTCCGTTTGATAAGTCGTGATGAACGCCACGGGAAATCCCGATAAGTTCAAGTAGTTCTTCAAAGAACCAAAGAGAATAAACCTCACAAGTTTTATCAATCATAAAAATCTGTTCTCCATAGGAGTACAAAGAGTATTTAAATAGATGCTGTAAAATAAAACCTAACCCTAATTTGACTGACTTTGGGCTAAGCCCATTATCCAATCATAAAATATCTCTGACCCTAGATAAGATGACTTTGGGCCAAGCCCATTACAATAACTCTTAAAATATAGATAAAACATCCATTTAAATATAAATAACCTAATTAACTAATAAGACCCAAATAGAATTAAAATTCCAGCATAGGAAGAAGCTAAAATAGGAAAGAAGAGCTAGACGCCTATAATAGCCTTGCAATCCGATCCTTCTACAATAGACCCAAAATATTTCTTGCCAATTCTTAGCCTTGACCGGATCCTTCTAGAACTTGAATCAAGGTGACGATTCTTTGTTGCCCACGTGGATCATGCTCAATGGGCCTCCACGAATTTGCTTGAGCCCATAACTCTTGAATGAGTCCGTTGAGTACATCCTTGAACTTCTTTGCTCGTGCCCTCGTGAATCGCCCAATTGGTACTTGAATGAGATCCTTCAAGTGGTGCCTTGATCTCCATCATTCCTCCTCTTGAAAGGATTTGCCTCAAATCACACCTACATCAAAAGGACTCAAATCAAGAATATTAAAAGTGGCACTTACATTGTACTCACTGTAAATCTAGCTTGTAAGCGTTGTCATTGATACGCTCGAGGACTTGAAAGGACCATCTCCTCTTGGGAGCAATTTGCCGGAATCTTTCTTTCTCATA
Source organism: Carpinus viminea (assembly GCA_013348765.1). Taxonomy (NCBI): domain Eukaryota; kingdom Viridiplantae; phylum Streptophyta; class Magnoliopsida; order Fagales; family Betulaceae; genus Carpinus; species Carpinus viminea. The sequence goes on along the minus strand of CP054670.1, from coordinate 24,950,207 downwards.
TGTAGCCAAACCCAATCTCGGGTTCAAAACCAGTCAAGCGACGCCACTTGTTGGCTTGTGTGGCATATTGGTCCGCTTCTTCACTTAATGTTGAGTTTGCTTTCTCATGAATCGCTTCACAAAGTCAGCTTTCTTTTGCCATCTAAATTAACATGTTCACAAAGGTAAAGGAGATAAATCCAATGGAGTTAAAGGATTAAACCCATATACAATTTCAAATGGCGAAAATTTGGTAGTAGAATGAACAACTCTATTATATGCAAACTCAACATGTGGTAAACATTCCTCCCATGTTTTGATGTTCTTTCTAATGATTGCCCTCAATAGAGTAGACAAAGTCCTATTTACTACTTCAGCTTGACCATCACTTGTGGATGACAAGTAGTGGAAAACAATAGTTTAGTACCTAGCTTACACCACAAAGTCTTCCAAAAATAGCTCTTAAGAACTTAGCATCTCTATCCAAACAATTGTCCTAGGCATGCCATGTAATCTCACAATCTCTAAAGAACAAATCAGCAACATGCGAAGCATCATCCGTTTTGTCACATGGAATAAAATGTGCCATTTTAGAAAATCTATCCACGACCACAAAAATGGAATCTCTTCCACGTTTAGTCCTAGGCAATCCTAACACTAAATCCATTGAAATATCAATCCAAGGCTCACTAGGAATTGGTAAAGGAGTATACAAACCGTTGGGTTGCACTTTGGATTTAGCTTGCCTACATGTGACACATCTACGACAAATCCGTTCGACATCTCGTTTCATGTGAGGCCAATAGAAGTGGTCCTGCAAAATAGCTAAAGTCTTTGCAACTCCAAAATGTCCCATTAATCCGCCACCATGTGATTCCTGCACTAATAACTCCCTCATAGAATAATTAGGCACGCATAGCTTATTTTCTCGAAATACGAATCCATCAAGCCTAAAGAACTTACCAGAGGCGATTTTCTCACAAGCTTGATATTCTTCACAAAATCTGTGGTCTTCAACGCATATAATTCTTTAATGTGTTCAAAACCAAGTAATTTTGCATCAAGAGTGGAGAGTAAGGCATACCTGCAAGAAAGTGCATTGGTGACTACATTCTCCTTACCTTGCTTGTACCGAATGACGTATGGAAACATCTCTATGAACTCCACCCATCGCGCATGCCTTTGTTTAGCTTGTGTTGGCCCTTCAAGTGTTTCAAGGACTCATGATCGGTGTGAATCACGAACTCCTTAGGCCATAGGTAGTGCTGCCACGTCTCTAAAGCCCGAACCAATGCATACAACTCCTTGTCATAAGTTGGGTAGTTTAAGGCTGCCCCGCTGAGTTTCTCACTGAAGTAAGCAATTGATCATCCTTCTTGCATAAGAACAGCGCCTATACCAACACTTGAAGCATCACATTCAATTTCAAACGTTTTAGAAAACTTAGGTAAAGACAACAAAGGTGCGTTAGTTAGCTTCTCTTTGATTAATTGAAATGCCTTATCTTGTTCTTCTCCCCACCGAAATCCAACATTCTTCTTGATCACTTCAGTAAGCGGTGCGGCTAAGCTACTGAAGTCCTTCACAAACCGCCGGTAGAAACTAGCAAGTCCATGAAAACTACGAACATTACCTACACTTATGGGCCTCGGCCAATCTTGGATTGCACGTACCTTCTCTTCATCAACCTGTATACCTTGTGCACTAACAACAAATCCCAAAAATATAAGCTTATCGGTGTAAAAAGTGCACTTCTTTAAATTAGCAAACAACCTTTCTTTCGTTAGCACATCTAAAACGGATTTCACATGTACTACATGATCGTCTAGGTTTTTGCTATAAATGAGTATATCATCAAATAGACAACAAATCTGCCTATAAATGCACGAAAACATGGTTCATAAGTCTCATAAAGGTGCTTGGAGCATTAGTCAAACCAAAAGGCATAACTAACCATTCATACAAACCATATTTTGTTTTAAAGGCAGTTTTCCATTCATCTCCTTCTTTATCCTAATTTGATGATAACCACTTTTTAAATCAATCTTAGAAAATATGCAAGAACCATGCAGCTCATCTAATATATCATCTAAGCGTGATAGGATGACGATATTTACCATTATGTTGTTGATGGCTCGGCAATCAACGCACATTCTCCATGTCCCATCCTTCTTAGGTACAAGTAAGACCGAATCACATGGGCTCATGCTCTCCTCACGCGTCTTTTTCCAATAATTCACTTGCCGCTGAAGCCCTTTGTCTCCTCGGGTTGCTCTATAAGTCGGTCGGTTTGGAATGGTTGCACCGGCAAAAATCAATTTGATGTTCAATCCTCGGATTGAGGTAACCCATGTGTTTCCTCGTGGAAGACATCCTCGTATTCGCAAAAGAGAAGCAATAGAACTAGGCAAAGCATGGTCAAGTTCTGTAGTGTTTAAAAGTGCCTCTTTGTACAAAAGTACAATCATCGGCTGATTTGAAAACATTGCTCGCTTGATCTCACTCACTTTTGCATAGAAATTTTTTGTTTTTTTCTCTCGATTTTCTCTCAAGGGCGAACTTTGATTTTCTTTTCTCTCTCATTTTCTCGGCCTCTCTCTCGATTTTCACTCTTTTCTTTTGTTCACTCTCTTTCTTTTGATCACTCTCCTTTTGTAATCTCACTTGATCCTCGTATTCTTGCTACGGTGTCAATGGTACAAGAGTGATTGATCTTTGATTAAGTACAAAAGAGTACTTGTTCGTAAATCCATCATACTTCACATGCCTATCAAAGCGCCATGGGCCTAGCAATAAGTGTCGCTTGCATCGGTACTATCACACAACACTTCATCTTCTTATTTACCGATTCGAAATGCAACTAACACTTGCTTGTTCACCCTTATCTCACCACTATCATTTAGCCATTGCAACTTGTACGGTCTAGGGTGCTTTACCATGGGCAATCTCAATTTCTCCACCATAATTGTACTTGCAACATTAGTACAACTACCACCATCAATAATCATACTACATACCTTGTCTTTAACATAGCACCTGGTGTGAAAGATGTTCTCCCGCTGTACTTCATCATCTCCTTTTGCTTGCAAACTCAATGCTCTCCTTGCCACCAATGTCAATGCATTAGGGCTAAATACTCCTCCTCAAAACATCCTCCAATGGCGGCATGTCGTCGGTGTAGAATCTTCACAATCGGTCACAATTTCACCATTGGCACCATGACTTGCTTGTTTGGACATTGACTTGCTAAATGGCCCTGCCTTGACATCTAAAACATTTAATGTCACGATTCCTAGAGGTAGAGGCTTCAGTTTTACCTTGAGGAGCGTGGCTGGTGGTCAGGACTTGGGTTCGGGTTTGGGCATTTGTGACTTGTCCGGTGCTTGGCATGACTCGATTTCAAGAGGTAGAACTAGAGTTATGGCCTGCACGTGTCCCTCCCTCTCTTGAGTTGTTGTTCCATTTGATAGCCATATGCACCATATCTTCCAATTCACATAATCTGCATCTCTACCTTATCATGGATCTCGGTTTAAGCCAAGTAAAAATCTAGCCATTGTGGCCTCCCGATCCTCCTCTACATTAGCGTGGATCATAGCAATCTCCATCTCCTTGTAGTAATCCTCTACGGACTCCTTGTCTAAGACCTTGTAGCTTTTGTACAACTCTCGGTAATAGTAACTTGGAACGAACCGCTTTCTCATCACTACTTTCATCTCCTCCCATGTGTCTATTGGTCGTTCTCTACTCGCCTCCTGTTTATCCACAAGTAATAGCATATTCAGAAAATTCAATCACGGCTAATTTTACCTTCTTTGTCTCCAAGTAGTTGTGGCAATCAAACACGAACTCCATCTTCTTCTCCCACTCAAGATATGCCTCAGGATCAGATCTACCTTGAAAGGACGGAATCTTCATCTTAATACCACCCAAGTTGTTATCTTCGCGATTCCTAGCTTCTCCAAATCTTCCTCCAATTCTCCTATTGTTAACAATGGACTCCCGATCTTCTTCTTCATCAAAACCAGACCCATAACGCTCTTCATCCTCCTCCGTCGGTGGAACTCTTCCCCTTCTACGCAAATTACGACCGTTTTGTGGTTGCTCCTCACGTCTATTCTCCATCTAATCTATCCCAAACCCTAAACCCTTGTTATTTTCTGATGTTTTTGGTTAGTTTCGGTGTTTTAGTGTTTTGCAAGTTGCTAAGGTACATCTAGAGCTAATTACATTAATTCTGGGACTCAAGGCAGTTCGGGGAGCATTGGAAGCAAATTTGAGTCGAGCGATGATTCGCACCCAATGAGTCCCACCAAAACAGCCATATCTAGAGTTGTAGAACTCCAATTGGAGTGATCTTAGTGTCATTGGAAAGCTAACTCGAAGATCTAAAATTCATATTTCAGAAGATTTGGCTAATTCTGAAGCATCTGCGCTCGAGTGCACATATAGTGCTATCGAGCGGACTTGCGCCCATCAACATTGGAAATGCATGATCAAGTGCGATCGAGCATGATCGAGTGCACTCGGCCGACCTAGAAATGTTAAAACCCTAGAATTAACTTATAAATACAATATGTTTCATTGTAAATTCACTGGGGGACGCCATAGAATCCAAAACTTCAACCTAGAGTTGTTCTTGAGCTTTTCGAACGCTTTTCTTTGTAAGTTTTTGTTTCTTTATGATTTCAATGGATTTGTTTACATCTTTTGTTATCATGAGAGGCTAAAACCTTCAACTAAGGTTGAAGATGAAGCCTCGTCGTTGATTCACATTTACATTTTCGTTGTTTATGCTACAAGTCAATATTTAATAAATTAGTTGTTCAAAGTCTTTTCAATTGCTTGATTTATTTTATGAGATTAAGCATCATTTTTTATTTTGTGCATAGTTTTATATTCAATGTGTTTCGTCTCGGGGTACATCAAGTGATTAGATTGAGACTAATATCCATCATGATCTACGAATACGATGAATGATTTGATCTCTATTAAATGCTCGTTGTGATCCTTTAAACGGATGGATTCATTGAATGATTTTATGTGCACGATCACGACTGTTGAACATTGTTTAAATGTTTCCAATATTGATTGTATGCGTAAATGCGAGAGTGTAGTGTGAATTTGGCAAGATGGATTCGGAAACTTTAGTATTTTATTTTGATTGTTGTTTAAATTAGTCTTTGTCACCATTGCACGACCAACTGCGGAACTAGGTTAAAATAGGATTTATTTGAATAGAAAATTGATTTTTTTACAAGAAAACAAATTCCATGTGGACCAACCTCGCATTTGTATGCACACTTTACTACATACGACTCGTACACTTGCAAGTACTTTTATTTTTGGTACATCAAATTTTGGCGCTTTTGCCGGGGAATTTGTTAGTTTTTGTTGAAATTGATTTTTTATTTGAATTGATTTTATTTTTCTACTAGTTAGTTAATTTTCTTGTTTTTATTGTTTGCAATTTTGTTTATTTATTTTTCATTTAAGTCTTTGTTTTGATCTAACAAATAGAAAAAAAAAATTAATCTCTACCGAGCATGACTGATCGCATCCATTGATGAGTGAGCGCAATCAAGCTCGATCGCATGCTACCAGCGATCGAGCGTAGGGCCGCAGTCAGCAGATAAGCCCCACCTTTTTGTTTTTTGCTTTTAATTTTGTTACTTTTCTTTAATTATTTCTTGTGCCTATTTTCCTTTCATAGTTCATTTGTTTTCTTTATTTTAATGAATACTTTGTTTTTGCTTTGTTAGTTTATTTTGTTTATCTTATTTTTAATTTTTATTTAAAACAAAAAACAAACTTTTTGTTTGGTGCATGCATGGTCGAAGATCCCTGAATTTAGAGTTGATACCCTTAGATCCCGACATTGATAGAACTCTTAGGAGAACTCGGAGAGAAACCGTTGTGAGTGAAATTAGAGGTGAGATGGGAGACCAATGAGAGAACATACCGAGAATGTGGAACAAACCCATATTCGAGAATGAGAATGCCAGAGCGAAAAACGGAGAGCAAGCCAGAGCATGGCACGTGGACTTCACTACATCACTGCGGGAATTGTTCGCACCTATTACGACTAGTTCCCATTCATGTATAGTGTTACCACCCACCAATGCTACCCATTTCAACTTAAAGCCGCTTGTCATTCAACTCTTACCTTCTTTTCATGGATTAGATAATGAGAACCCCTATGGCCATGTTAAGAAATTTAAAGACATATGTGCCACATTCAAGTTTCAAAACTTTTCTGAAGAGTCTGTTCACCTTAGACTTTTTCCATTCTCTCTTCACGATAAAGCCAGGGCATGGTTGGATTCCAACACACCCGGGTCTATTACATCTTGGGAAAGTTTGTTGAGCAAGTTTTATAATAAGTTTTTCCCGATGTCGAAGGTCAATGAATACAGAAAAGAGATTAGCTCTTTCACGCAAGCAGAGAGTTGGGAGAGGTTTAAGGATTTGTTGATAAAGTGCCCTCCACATGGATATGAGAAGTGGAGACTCGTTCAGTTTTTCTACCAAGGGCTGTCTCAGCCCAACCGTAGCATGATTGAATCAATGAACGGTGGGGCATTCTTAAGTTTGACGGGAGATTTGGCATACAAGGCGTTGGACAAGCTATCCGACAGCTCACAAGTATGGGATTTTACGAGCTGTCGGGATAAATCTGCCTGTGTTCCTAAGAAAGGAGGCATCTATGAGTTGAAGGGAGAGACTAAGATGAACGTGAAGATAGATGCGCTCACCAAGAGGCTTGACGCCCTCGTCGTAGGTCCATCCATCAATGCTGCCAACACTTACACTGTTTATAGCTGTTCCATCTGTGCGAGTCCTATGCACTCAGCATAGAGTTGTCCATTTGCATTGGTCTTTTCCGAGTATCCAATGGAACAAGAGAACGCTTTCAATGACTATCGAAAGCAGTCAGCTAGACCTTACTCTGAGACTTATAATCCGGGATGGAGGAACCATCCAAACTTTTCATGGAAGCAAAATCAGGGAGGAGCATCTCAGAATGCTAAAACCCAATATCCTCCCAGATTTCAGGAACAATAGCACAATCGGCCTACTTCTCAAGTGCCTACATCTTCACCTCAATCAGCTCTGGAAGAAACAATGAGGACATTCACCCAATTGAATGGTTAGTTGATGCAAGAGCTCTAGAAGTCCACAATGATCAATAGCCAAGCCATCCAGGAGGTGAAGAATGCGACCATGGTTAAAACCCAAGCTATATAGCAAAGATGGAGAATCAGATAGGACAAATAGCAAATCACTTGGGTGAAAGAGAAAAAAGGAAGTTCCCAAGTCAACCCGAGCCGAATCCTAAAGCATTTGCAATTGGAAATTCTTCAAATTCGATGCATGGGCAGGAGCATGTGCAAGCGATTGTCACACTAAGGTCAGGGAGACAAGTGGACAATCATGTGGTGGACCCAGAAGTTGACACTTCTAGGCAAGAAGGGGAAGCAAGTGGCAATAAGGAGGAAAGAGGTGCTGAGCCATCTACAACCACTCCCATCGTGAAGGATCCTCCTAGGTCATTTGTACCTAAGGCGCCCTACCCTGAAAGACTACAAGCGTCCAAGAAAGGAGGAAAGTTTGAAGACATTCTGGAGGTGTTCAAGCAAGTCCAGATTAACATTATGTTTTTGGATGCCATCCAGCAAATACCTTCATATGCCAAGTTCTTGAAGGACTTGATCACTGTGAAGAGGAAGACCAATGTCCCTAAGAAGGCATTCCTGACCAAGCAGATTAGTTCAATCCTGCAATGCAAGTTACCCATCAAGTACAAGGACCCTGGATGTCCTACCATTACTTGCATGATCGGAGTCAGCCAGATTGAGAGGGCACTATTGGATTTGGGAGCAAGTGTTAATTTATTAACCTACTCAGTCTATGTGCAGTTCGGGCTTGGAGAGTTGAAGCCCACTTCCATGACACTACAGTTAGCTAATAGGTCAGTGAAGGTTCCACGGGGAATAGTGGAGGATGTTCTAATCAAGGTAGATAAGTTTTATTTCCCCATGGATTTTATTGTGCTTGACACAAAGCCAGTCCAGAACCTAAGGAGTCAGATACCGGTGATCTTAGGGTGACCATTTTTAGCTACGGCTAACGCCCTGATTAATTGTAGGACAGGGGTCATGAAGATTTCTTTTGGGAATATGACAGTGGAGTTGAACATCTTCCATATCAGGAAACAACCACTAGAATATGACAAAGTGCAGCAAGTATGCTTGATAGAGCATATCATGGAAGAGGTTGTTGAGGAATTAAGCATGGAGGACCCCCTGGAGGCATGCTTTGCTTAGTTTGGAGAAGATTTGGACTTGGACAAGTTGCTTGAGCAAGCAGATGCGATGTTAGAGACTACTCCTCTGTGAGTAGTGAAAGGAGGAGACCATTGTACCTAATCCTCCTAAGAAGGAACTCAAGCCGTTACTTAAAAACCTCAAGTATAAGTTCCTAGGTCCAACAGAGTCTTTACCGGTGATCATAGCTTCAGATCTAGTGGATGCCTAAGAAAAGTTATTGGACGTTTTAAGAGAGCATAAGGAAGCTATCGGTTGGACCATTGAGGATATCAAGGGGATCACCCCTCGGTGGTGATGCACAAGATACATTTGAAGGAAAATGCCAAGCCATCGAGGGAGCCACAAAGAAGGCTCAACCCAGCCATGCAAGAGGTCGTGAGGGCTGAAGTGATTAAGCTGTTAGATGCAGGGATCATATATCCGATCTCGACAACAAATGGGTGAGCCCAATTCATGTCATGCCTAAGTGGGCTGGATTGACGGTAGTCAAGAATAAGACGACAAGTTGGTGCCAACTCGTGTTCAATCAGGATGGAGAGTTTGCATTGACTACCGCAAGTTGAATGCCGCCACTAGGAAGGATCACTTCCCACTTCCGTTTATCGATCAAATGGTGGAGCATTTGGCTAGGCACAAGTATTATTGTTTTCTGGATGGTTATTCAGGGTATAACCAGGTCCTTGTGGACCCCGAAGATCAGGAGAAGATGACATTCACCTGTCCTTTTGGGACGTTTGCCTACCGTCGCATGCCCTTCAAGTTATGCAATGCACCTGCCACTTTTCAGCGGTGCATGATTAGTATCTTTTCTGACATGGTAGAACATTTCCTTGAGATTTTTATGGATGACTTCTCGGTCTTCGGTTCATCTTTCGAAGAGTGTCTGCACCGTCTCATGCTGGTCTTGGTGAGATGCAAATAAAAGAACCTTGTGCTTAATTGGGAGAAGTGCCATTTCATGGTAAAGCAAGGCATTGTACTAGGGCACGCATATCTCAGCGGGGGATTGACGTTGACAAAGCGAAGGTGGATTTGATTTCCAACCTTCCACCCCCATGTACGGTGAAAGATGTTCGTTCTTTTCTAAGTCATGCAGGATTTTACGATTCATACAGGACTTCAGCAAGATCGCCAGGCCCTTGTGCAAGTTGTTGGTGAAGGAGACCCTGTTTATTTTTTATGAGGAGTGTAAGCAAGCATTTGGGGCTCTGAAAAAGATTCTGACGTCCACACCAGTTATTCAGCCACCCAAGTGGGGTGCACCATTTGAGATAATGTGTGACGCATCAGACTACGTTGTTAGAGCTGTTTTGGGGTAACGTATTGATAAACTCCCCCATGTCATTTACTATGCAAGTAGAACTCTAAACGACGCGCAACTTAATTACTCCACCATTAAAAAGGAGTTGTTGGTTGTCGTTTTTGTGCTAAACAAGTTCAGATCCTATTTGCTAGGATCTAAAGTCATCATCTACTCGGATCATGCTACATTGAAGTATCTTTTTTCTAAAAATGATGCTAAATCTCGTCTTATCCGGTGGATTTTGCTTCTTCAAGAGTTCGACATAGAGATTCAGGATAAGAAGGGTTCCGAGAATGTGGTGGCGAATCATTTGTCGAGATTGATTGTGGACTACACCAAGGACACCATCCCCATTTCTGAGACCTTCCCTGATGAGCAATTGATGCACATTGCCACAATCCCGCACCATGGTTCGCTGACATAGTGATCTACCTTGTCACTGGCCAAATGCCTTTGCATTGAGGGTGACAAGATAAATTCAAATTTTTGGCCATGGTGAAATACTTTTTTGGGATGATCCTTATTTGCTTAAGTATTGTCCCGATCAAATCATTAGGAGATGTATACCTGAGCATGACCAATCCAATGTCATCTCCTTTTGTGGTGGCCATTTCAGTGCTAAAAAGACCGCTACAAAGATTTTGCAGTGTAGATTTTACAGGCCCACCTTGTTTAGAGACGCTCATACTTATTGCACATCTTGTGAGCGTTGTCAGAAGCTAGGGAGTATCTCTAGAAGAAATATGATGCCCCTTAACCCGATTTTGATAGTTGAGATTTTTTATGTGTGGGGCATTGATTTCATGAGACCTTTTCTGAACTCCTATGGCAATCTGTACATCTTGGTTGCTGTGGACTATGTGTCCAAGTGGGTGGAGACTATTGCTTGCAAGACTAATGACCACAGAGTTGTGGTCCAATTTTTGAGAGACACTATTTTCGCTCGGTTTGGTACGCCTCGAGCAATCATAAGTGATAGAGGTAAACATTTTTGCAACCAGATTTTGTAGCAGTTGATGAAGAAGTATTTCATCACCCACAAGGTTGCCACCCCATATCACCCACAGACAAGTGGACAAGTTGAAGTTTCTAATCGTAAGATCAAGCACATCTCGGAGAAGACTGTGAACCCTAGTAGAAAAGATTGGTCTCTGCGATTAAGTGATGCACTGTGAGCTTACAGAACAACATTCAAGACCCCGATTGGGATGTCACCCTATCAACTTGTGTACGGGAAGGCGTGTCATCGTCCCGTAAAGTTGGAGCATAGGGCATATTGGGCCATTAAACAGCTGAACTTCAATCTTTTGAAGGCTGGCTCACAAAGAAAGCTCGAACTCAATGAATTGGAAGAGTTGAGGAGTGATGCATATGATAGTGCGAAGATGTACAAGGAACATATGAAGAAGGCTCATGACTAGAGCATTTTGAGGAGATCTTTCGAGCCTGGTCAGAAGGTCTTTCTTTACAATTCAAGATTGTATCTATTCCCAGGCAAGCTAAAATCTCGATGGACCAGCCCCTTTATCATTCGGTCAATGTTTCCTCATGGAGCCATCGAGATTGAGGATCCCAAGAATGGTAATGCTTTTAAGGTCAATGGACAAAGATTAAAACCATTCTTGGAGTTGAGAAGTAGAGAGGTGGAGACGACTCTGTTGGAAGATCCAAATTATTCAGAGTGATTGTTGTCTCCTATGGAGAGTCTAGCTGAAAACTTTAAACTTAGCGCTTGTGGGAGGCAACTCTCATTACTTTTATTTGTTATTTGATCTTGTTTGTGCATTTTACTCTGTTTTTATGTGTTTTTCAGGTTAAGTGTCTGTCATTCAAGTTTGGGAAGCGTTCTCTTACGTTGTGTCTGACTTGCGCCATCCCTTTGGTATTGTATCTCTGGTCACATTGGGGACAATGTGACATTTTAGTTTAGGGGTGGGGTAGACATATCTGTCATTTTATTTGTTTATATGTGTTGTTTGTCTTCTATAAAAAAAACAAAACAAAACAAAACACACAAAAAAAACACCAAAACAAAAAATCAAAACAAAACAAAAATTTTTGCTATGTTGTTGATTGGGCATGACCTAACATCATAATTGTGGATTGCATGTCATTGGTATGCTTAACTTGTTGCATATCATTAGAAATCCCAATGTTTGACTCACATGTTGGTTTAGAGAGACTCCACATGTTTGATTGATTTTTCACATGCACACTAGCATTAGGGTTTGTGGGGTATGAGATTTGACTTAAGGGGAGTGTGTCTTTGGAGATTTGTAGGTTGATGTGGTAAGGAAAACCTTGGCTTCAAATAAATTCTAAAAAAAAAAAAATCATAAGTTGAGCTTCTCATCAAGTAATCGGACCTCTTGCCTCACCAAGTAGTGAGTGTTCACGTAAAAAGATGAGAAAGTCCATCTGAGTGATTGTATGGCTAGTTAGGCTTCGTAACTCTTTTTGACTTGAGTAATTAAGCCCTTAGGGATGTTTCTACATCTAGTGCCCTAAAGCCTTCTGGTTTGGGAGTCATTGGCCCAACACTCACTACATAAGTCATTTAGAAGTTTAAGGGAGCTAAGCATTGCACAACCTACCAAAATAAATAAATAAATAAAATCAAGCCTTGGTTGTTTTCATCATAGTGCAGTTCTATGAATTTTTGGGTGCACATTTTCTTTGAGAATGATTGAAACCCCATGACCTTGTGTTAGTTTACTTTTCACTTCTTGAAGCATGTGTTGTCTCAATTTTCCAACCATGAGTTGAATGGTGTTTGGATGCATGGATGATGTGGTTTATATGTTCGACTTGTTAAGTTTGCTAATGATGTATGAACCATGTGTTTAAGTGAAAGGCTTTGTTTGTCAATAACATAGTGTCAATAAAATGTTTGTGGGTGTCATTCCTGGAAAACCCTCACGAGACTTCACTCGTCCTCTAGGGAATTCCTAGGGGTTTAAAAGGCTTATTGCATATGCTAAATGCAACCGTTTCTCCCACAACAGCGGACTTATGTTTCTTGTTTTTGTTGTTTTTTTCATTTTGTTTTGCTAAGAGACTAGCAAAATGTAAGCTTGAGGGTATTTGATGAGTGCCAAATATTGCATATTTAGGCCCCTTAGCTTGTATTTGTTAAGCCCTTAGTTTTGTTTATTTTCTGATGTTTTTGGTTAGTTTTGGTGTTTTAGTGTTTTGCAGGTTGCTAAGGTACATCTAGGGCTAATTACATTAATTCTGAGACTTAAGGCAGTTAGGAAGCATTTGAAGCAAATTTGAGTCGAGCGATGATAGTCCCACCAAAACGGCCATATCTAGAGTTGTAGAACTCCAATTAGAGTGATCTTGGTGTCATTGGAAAGTTAACTCAAAGATATACAAATTCATGTTTCACAAGATTTAGCCAATTCTGAAGCATCTGCACTTGAGCGCACATATAGTGTGATTGAGCGCACTTGCGCCCATCAACACTGGAAATGCATGCTCGAGTGCGATCGAGCGCACCTAGAGTGTGATCGAGCGCACTTGGCCGACCTGAAATGTTAAAACCCTAGAATTAGCTTATAAATACAATATTTTTCATTGTAAACGCACTAGGGGCGCCGTAGAGTCCAAAACTTTGACCTAAAGTCGTTCTTGAGCTTTTCAACGCTTTTCTTTGTAAGTTTTTGTTTCTTTATGATTTCAATGGATTTTTTTTATGTCTTTTGTTATCATGAGAGGTTAAAACCTTCAACTAAGGTTGAAGATGAAGCCTCCTCATTGATTCACATTTACATTTTCGTTGTTTATGCTACAAGTCAATATTTAATAAATTAGTTGTTCAAAGTCTTTTCAATTGCTTGATTTATTTTATGAGATTAAGCATCATTTTTTATTTCATGCATAGTTTTATATTCAATGTGTTTCGTCTGGGGGTACATCAAGTGATTGGATTGAGACTAATATCCATCGTAATTTACGGATACGGTAGATGATTTGATCTCAATTAAATACTCGTTGTGATCCTTTAAACGGATGGATTCATTGAATGATTTTACGTGCACGATCATGACTGTTGAACATTGTTTAAATGTTTCCAATATTGATTATATGCGTAAATGCGAGAGTGTAGTGTGAATTTGGCAAGGTGGATTCGGAAACCTTAGTATTTTATTTTGATTGTTGTTTAAATTCTTGTTTAATTTAGTCTTTGTCACCATTGCCTGACCAACTGCGGAACTAGGTTAAAATAGGATTTATTTGAATAGAAAATTGATTTTTTTACAACACAAATTCCCTGTGGATCGACCTCACATTTGTACGCGCACTTTACTACATGCGACTCGTACACTTGCGAGTACTTTTATTTTTGGTACATCAAAATGTTTATATTAAAATAATATATCGAAAACTACTTTTGGTTTTCTACACATTGGGAAATACTGTAACAACCCTTAAGGGTTGGTTAAATGTATGGAATGTGATGTGAGTAAGTTTTTGTGGTTTTTTTGAAATTTTTTATGAGTGCCAAGTATTGTATATTTGAACTCCTTAATTTTGCATTTGTTAATCATTTAGTTGTATTATAATCTAATGTTTTGTGTTAGTTGTGTTATTTTAGTGTTTTGCTAGCTGCTAAGGAAAAAACCGGGTCTAAGGAGAAAAATGCAAAGTTTTGAAGGAAAGCCACCAACGAGAGGGATCAAGCGCACCCATGCCCATGGATAAACCAGCGCATGAGCATGCCTACGCTGCAAGTGAAAATCTCATGCTCGAGTGCGCTTGAGTGCACTCGCCTGACAGGCTAGCCCATTGCCCTCTTTATACCCCTAAGCTTCAAGAAAAAGAGGCTAAAGACATAAGACAAAAATTTCACACCAGCACTCCCTTTAGCTCAGTTTTTCCTTTTTGTTTAGGATTTCTTTTCCATAATTATGTGTAGCTAATTTCTCAACTATGGTTTACCGATGAAGAGTAACCATACTTTCATGTAAGTTGGTATTTTTCAAATATATGTGCTTTGATATTTTAATTCTTCTTTCAATTCAATTAGTGAGATGATTCTTGGATATGAATTCAATCATGTTTTCCTCATATATAAGATAGTTTCTATTAACTGATTTGCTTGGGTTTTCATTTATCAAAACACTTGATATTCGTTGTGTTTCGTCCTATGGTTACATTTGATGGTTTGGTTTAAATTGGATATCTTTTGTGATTTATTTTACAGATACATTTGATGATTTAATTTAAATTGAAAATCTTTTGTGATTTGTGCCAAGAACTAAGCATGATTTAATTAATTCTTTGAAGGAAAGTAGAACATACATAAGGTTTTTATGTTGAGAATTTCGGATATATTGATGACCATGAGAATATGTTATTATGATTTGGTGGATGCAGATTCCAAAACCTTAGTGCTTTATCTTTTGATTAATTTCACTTTGTTTAGTTTATATTCTTTATTTTCTATTCAAAATCACTCAACTTTTGTAACTAGGTCAAGATTTAATTGGTTTAGACATGATTGTTCTTCATAAATACAATTCTTGTGGGTTCAACCTCACATTTGCATCCCTATGTTACAAAATGATTCGTACACTTGTAAGTATATTAAAATTTTACAACAATCCCTAAACGTATAGGACATTTGCTGCTCGTACTCTTACAAAACCCATATAAAAGATGAAACTCATTCTTTTGATAATTTTTCAGAGAGACTTGAAGCCCCGTAACATGGGACAGCACCTTATTTGAATCCCATTATATATTATTACTTGGAACTATCATCATATATTTGATTTAACTCTATTCATTTAGCAGACGAAGCAAAAATGCTTCATGAAGAACAACTGAATGCCTAGCTTTCCTATCCAATGGATCATAAACGTACGTTTTTAGGCTCCGTTTGGCATTGGTCAATTAGTGTTTAGTGAACAAGAACTATAACAAAAATTGATTGACGTGAGAAAAAAAATAAAAATAAATAAATAAAAGTAAGAATGTTTGATATGAAAAAGTAAAAAAAATAAACCAAAAAAAAAAAAAGTTTTGTAGTGATTTTTTTTAGGTGTGTCAAAAAATACCAAAAAACTGGGACCGGAACCGGGAAACCGAGGAACCAGTAAACTGGGGAATTGGTTTTGAAACTAGTTGGAAAAAACCAATGATTGGGTACTGTAACGCCCCAAAAATTAATTAAATGATAATTAATTCCACGGTTCGTCTCCCAACCTTATTCTACTCCAAACAAGACTCAGGGACCTCTAGTTCTCGAAAACAGAGGATACTAAGTAGCGAAAAGTAACTGGAATTATACTATACACATCATTGTTACAAGGGATCTATGTTATACCTTAATGATGTGGTATTTTTGTGACCAAAAATATCAATAATAAAAATTACCACTCATAATAGAACGAATCTCATAGGATAGGGCTATATTGAGGGTGTCGAACCTCAAGACTGCAAGGGTTTGATTATTAAATTTTTAAGAATTAAAGTTAATAAAAATGAGATTTGATTTGATTTTCTTTAAAGCTAAAGTGCATGAAAATAAAAGAGAATTAAAATATGAGAGAAAGTGTAGAGTATTGACTTCACCACAATCCGCACATCAATGGTTAACTATATTTAATTATAGAAATCCATTCTATGCATGTTATGAATAAACGAGATAACACCTTATCAAAGAATGTGAATAATTCATCTTTGGTTGGCACGGATCGTCCCTCTAACCACTAAGATGCGGCACGACCCGTCTTCCCTAAGAATGAATTATTTAATTCTTTAATAAGTTTCATACAATCAATGGAATAGCATAACCTATCTTCGATTGGCACTGATCATCTACCTAAATTACACTAAACTATGGTGTAGTACGACTCGTCTTTCCTAAGCATAATCTATCTAATCCTATTGATCATATGTCTATTAAAACACCATTGCATAACTATCAATCTTATAATCACAGAAAATAAGGTTGATTTGAGTTCAATAAAAGCAAAATAATTTCTAAGACAAGAAAATAATTTCACAAATATTGATTTCGTAAATTAAGAACAATTGCATTTAATATTAAAAACAGAAAACAATGGTTGCAATTCTCACAATTATACAATCAGCATGCATAAAATGAATAACTAAAAATCAAATACAGTCACCATTGTGCTTGGAAAGGGTTACATCAATACCCCACAAAGGGGTTTAGCCGCTCATGATCTTCTAAGCTCCAAAAACAATTTGCTGAATTTTTAACTATAGGAAGCGGTCTCCCTTTTACAATGTTTTAAGGCCTATTTATAGGGATTAAGATAACCCTAGAAACCCTAGCAAAACCGTAGGTCAGTCTCCCAGTCCAATTGGGAGACTGGAAACCAAGTCCAAGCTGTCAAAAGGCGCCTGTCGTACTGTGCATGCCCGAGTGCGCTCAATCCCAAGGATGTATGCTCGAGCGTACTATGCTCGAGCTTAGCTATTGTGCGCATGATCACAGGAGTACGATCGATCCTAGGCCGCATGCGCTCCTTGTCCTTTTTAGCTCAATTTTCAATGGAATTCTTGCATTTGACCTGAAACACAAAAACAAAACAAAATCAAACAAATAACAACGCTAAGGAATTAATATATGCGAGTTAAAGGGCTTAAATGTGCAACATTCAGCACTTATCACTTAATATGCAAGCATGCATCAAGCCCTAAGTTTATAGCATAACTCAAAAGTACTAGTTACCATGAGTACCTACCTAAGCTTGCAACAAGTCCTCAAGTATCTCCCGAGTCGAATCCTCCACAAGAATCGGATGCTTTGCGGTATCCATATACTGCTAAACTATCTATAATAGCATAGTTGTACATATGGAGAAAAAAAGGAAATAATATAGGGGTAAGTCCTACAACTTAATGAGTATAAATGCATATGACGTAACTGTCATTAAATAGTGAATTTAGTTATTTATAAAGCACATGTAACATTATGAGATAACAATTTATCATGGATATGATATAGATATAATATATGTTTATAATCATGAACAACAGTAATAGTTTAACCTTATGGTCTACTTGAGATATTATCCTTTCTAAGCAAGATTGACGCTGTCTCAAAGGACTTGTAGTACAATACGGGTGCCCCGGATATTGCATAGCTATCGTACATAATACTAGTAGAACGACCGAGTCCGACCTTGGGTAGCCCACACTGCTAATGATGTTCATCCTATAGTGACCATCCATTGGGAATGGTTGGACCTTGGTCAGGAAAATATTAGATCCAAAGCCACCATACAGGCACACACATGACCATAAAGTTAACCTATATAATAAGCCCGTGGCTGTTATCCCACACGTACTAGTGTACCATGTCATATGATGTAATTAATCTTACTAGTCTTTTAGATGCATAGTTTTGCAAGTCTCATTATTATCTTATTAATCGACACACATTTTCACAAAAGAAAGTTCACAATAGTTTCAAAATATATTTCATGAGAGTTGTAAAATATGCATGTTTGATATATATAAAATAGAAGTGCAATGCAGGAAAAGTAACAACAAGCATCCATGTGAATTTGTACTCACCTGGGTCATAAGGCTCTTCCATAAAATTCCACTCGGGGTTGAACTCGATCATGTCGCTAGTGTTACGTACGGTATGTTTCGTGCAATTGTTGGGGCACTGGAATTGTACTACAAGTCCCTCGGGACAGCGTCAACCCTGCTGAGAAGGGTTAATATCTCGGGTAGACCATATTGTTGAACTATTACTGTTACTCATGATTATAGCATATATTATATTATATATATCGCCTGCATAATAACTGTCATCTCATAATGCTGCATGTGTTTTATAAATAAAAGAATCCACAAATTAATGACGGGTACGTCATGTGAATTTCTACTCACTAAGTTGTCGGACTTACCCTTGTATTATTTTCCTTTTTCTCCATATGTACAATTATGCTGTTCTAAATAGTGGACATTGTGAAGCATCATGTTCTTGTGGAGGATTCGGTCCAAGAGATGCTTGAAGACTTACTGCAAGCTTAAGCGGGTACTCATGGCAATTAGTACTTTTGAGTTATGTTGTAGACATTAGGGCTTGATGCATGCTTGTTTGTATATTAAGAATTAGCATAGATCCCTTGTACTGATGTATATAGTATGATTTTCGCTATTTTGATGATCTTCGATTAGATGCTCTGGTTATACTGATTTATGTTTACAGTACTTTATTACTTCCGCTGCTTAATATCCTCTGTTTTTGAGGAGTAGAGGTCCCAGAGGTCTTGTTCGGAGTGGAACAAGGCTGGGAGACGAACCGTTGAATTAATTACAAGTTAATTAATTCTCGGGGCATTACACCCCTCCCCTTCATTTCTCACGCCTTCTTCTTCCTCTGGTATGCCCTCACGCTGCCAGAACCTCTTCTTAGTGTTTTGAGTGAGGAATTCGTGAGGGAAAGTTTCAACGAGGAGTTTTCGAGAAGGGAAGGTCGTGTCGGTGCTTAGCTTTAGGGTAAGCTTTATTTCCTTTTGTATTTAACATTGTTATAGCCTCTGTTTTGCGCCTTATTGAGTTTTCAAAGTGTTCGTTGAATTGTTTCTTAAAAATGATAACGTTTGCGAAAGAACTCTTTCAGACCCCGTTGCGTTATAATTCTTACGTTGCATGTGCTCTTTTATTTGTCTAGAAGGGGTTTAGAGGTCTAGAGGTGCTATATAAACCATGCACTGTCCGAATCTTAAAACAGTATGCTGAACACATTGAACGGATGTACGCCCTCAAGCCGGACGTACGGTTAGTGAGCAGAGCACTAGTTTTGGATTCCACACGTGTATACTTTAGCTTAGTCGTATTTCTAGGATTCATAAGGCATAGAATAACGGCGACTTGTATCCGTTATAACAGGGAATAGCTTGGTCGGACGATTCGCTCGAGTGCACGAGGTAAGTAAACACTTACACCTTTTTTCGTAAACCGTGGGATATGTCAGTTGACTGACCACACGTATGACATGAGCATATTTATTTCCTGCAAATATTCGGTAATGGTATTATTAAATAAACCACCAAGATGCATCATAAGACATGGTACCCCGGTACGTGTAGTATGAATGGCTATGGGCTTACTATATAAACTACGTATTATGGTCAAATGTGTGTGTTATGTGAGGGCTATGGATCCATTGGTTTCGTGACCTTGATGCAACCATTCATAATAGTTCGGTCACTACAAGATGGACGTCATTAGTTGGTGTGGGCCACTCAGGGTCGGACCCGATCGTGCCACTAATGTTATGTACGGTATGTTATGCAATGGTTGGGGCACTGGCATTGTATTATAGGTCCCTCGGGACAGCATCAACCCTGCTGAGAATGGGTAATATCTCGGGTATACCATGTATGGGAGTTATGACCTATAAAGCATTATCCTTTTCTGCATCAGAACAATTAGGCAGTTATCGTCGGTTCTACACCATAGAGCTTTAAAAACCCTAAAACCTATGGAATGGTGTATTAGCGGAGGTAATGCCCTCTTTTTGGTTATTACTCGAATTGCACATTTACTTCTATTAATTGGGTTCATGTCATGCCTAAGTGTGGGGTTTACTTACTAAGTCGTTAGACTTACGCGGTTATTATTCTTTAGGTAATCTGATTCACTGTTATGGAGGTAGCTAGAGTTGCTATTGCCTGACTGACTATGCCTTATCTATAGTTACAGGTTTGTCTTATTTGTTTAGTAGCTCCATGTTCTGACTTGATGAATTGTAATACTCTCAGATTTATTCACCTTCCTTGCATTTACTCTGACAATTTTATAAGGGCGATCACCTACTTGACCACACGTTGGTTCAACTGGGTGAATTGTCAGTGACTCCATCGGATTAGCCAAAGCTAATTTTGGGGGCATTACAACGATATCCTGGCTTTCGGGTTGAGGCGGATGAATTTCAGTATGGAGGTTTTATGCTCTCAAGGTTAAGTGCAGATCTGTTGTTAAACTTGAAGATAGTCATGGGTTAATTGGCCTTGATTGATAGATTATTATATTTGTGTCTTTGACGCCTATAACCTTAGTTTCGGTTATGATTTACTTAAGAGCTTTATGTCCTGTTTGTAAGAGCTCTTGTTCGCGATTTTTTCATTAATAAATGAGTATAGAATGTTTTCTCTTTAAAAAAAAAAAAGTGAACATTTAAACATTTAGATTAAATTATCTCACCAAATTATTATGAATGCTCTATTATTGGTGGTGTGGAGCCAAGCCAATAGTGGCTGAATATATTTGATTTGTTTATTTAACCACAGCCAAAAGTTGAAAAAGCTGTCCACCTAACCTAAGTTATTTATTTAAACAATTCTGTCGTCGTGATTTGGCAATTGGAGCCAATCACGGCCAGATTTACGGTGATTGAGTTCACGTAATTTTAATTTGTTTCATTACATTACCTTACACCAAAAGCTCATGCAACAAATTCGTAACCATATCAATTTTATATAGTTAAATTAATAGATATTTATAATCCATTTGTATAAGCAACCTAATCAATTTTGAGATTTGATACAGGTACAACTTAAGTCCAACTTTGGCCCAACTTCTAAGCCAAATTTGTCTTTCTCTCTCTAGTTGAAGGCTCTCTCTTCTTCACATCAGTTTTTTCTTTTAAATAGAAAAATTGGGTCAAAGTTGGACTTAAGTTGTGCCTTTATCATTTTCCATCAATTTTATATTGTTACTTGTATGACAATCAAATAAATTAAGGTATCGACAATAGTCCAAGCAAGATAATAACATTCCTTATTCAAATTGATGACCTTTTAAGAGTAGGTTTCCTTGTCTTTATAAATATATTTTTCTAGGGTTTGAAGTGGGAAGTTAATCACTTCACACTGTTATCTTCAACATAGAAAATGGGACTATATATCTAGTCTATCAAGAAAAAAAAAATGTATTTGCTTAAAGCCATTACGAATAAAATCTTAGTGAAAATATCAATTTATTATTATGAATTTTAGGACGGTATCAAATGATTAGTTGGCTTTTTGATATAGGGTTAGAACGTAAATAATCAAGAAAACAGTAAACAGAAGGGATAAATATTCCTAAGATTGTGAGACTATCACAAAATCAAAGAAATCTTCTCTAAGCAGTAGATGCTATCTAAGCCTGAAGGAAAAAGAACCAAGAAACTCAACTTTGAGTATTCTTATTAAACAAAACCAATAATAATAATAAACTATTTTTTCAAAGAGTCTAAGCCTGTATTTATAGGCTTAGAGGCTAAAACATAAAAGAGATTAACATAAACTAGGATTACATATCCTAGAAGGAAAAGTAATCTAAGATAAACTAGGATTACACATCCTAGAAGGAAAAGTAATCTAAAACCGCGTACTAGAAGGAAAAGTAAACTAAAACAATTAAAAGATTAATAAAGAAACCTAATTTAAATAAAAGACTAAAAGATAAGATAGGTCATTCTAATCTACATCATCCTCCCCAGGTTGGAGAGAATTCCTCGAATTCGGCGGTCTCTTCCACGGTCTTTTGGATGTCCGTCAACTCATTCCAATCGTCTCTTTTCAACTTTACAGCAAGGCCACGCCCCATAATAATCATAGTGATCTTCATTAGTGGAGTATTGATGTGAACCCCGTCAAGAATAACGAGAGCCAACAACGAAAGGGAACCCAAGATCGTTCTATGGACAGATTCGAAGGGATGACCTCGACCCGTTGTTTATGACAAACAATAACCTCGATATAAGGAAGACGCCACAAACGGTGATGGAGTTTCCGTTTGATAAGTCGAGATGAACGCCAAGGGAAATCCCGATAAGTTCAAGTAGTTCTTCAAAGAACCAAAGAGAAGAAACCTCACAAGTTTTTATCAATCATCAATGTTGTGTCTCATTACAATGAGTCCATGCTATTTATAATGCATGGTTAAAATAGGAATACAAATTATTAAAGGAAAATTCTAAAAGACCAATAAAAGAATCCTAAAATTAAGGTAGATTTTGTCTGAAATTAGCTTCTCCTCCAAGAAAAGAAATCACCCATAGAATTTGCTTCTCCTCCAAGAAAACTTCTCCTCCAAGAAAAGAAATCACCTATGGAATTAGCTTCTCCTCCAAGAAAAGAAATCACCTATGGAATTATCCTTCTAGAACTTAAATCAAGGTGACAATTCTTTGTTACCCACGTGGATCATGCTCAATGGGCCTCTATGAATTTGCTTGAGCCCATAACTCTTGAATGAGTCCGTTGAGTACATCCTTGAACTTCTTTGCTCGTGCTCTCGTAACCGGCCCAATTGTTACTTGAATGAAATCCTTCGAAGCAGTGCCTTGATCTCCATCATTCCCCTCCTCTTGAAAAGGATTTGCCCTCAAATCACCACCTACATCAAAAGGACTCAAATCAGTAACATTAAAAGTGGCACTTACATTGTACTCACTAGGTAAATCTAGCTTGTAAGCGTTGTCATTGATACGCTCGAGGACTTGGAAAGGACCATCTCCTCTTGGGAGCAATTTGGAACATCTTTTCGCCGGGAATCTTTCTTTTCTCATATGCACCCAAACCCAATCTCCGGGTTCAAAAACCAGCTGGCGACGTCCCTTGTTGGCTTGTGTGGCATATTGCTCCGTTCTTCGTTCAGTGTTGAGTCGTGCTTTCTCATCAATCTGCTTCACAAAGTCAGCTTTCTTTTTGCCATCTAAATTAACGTGCTCTGTTAAAGGTAAAGGAGTTAAATCCAATGGAGTTAAAGGATTAAACCCAT
The DNA here is from genome assembly GCA_013348765.1 of Carpinus viminea. Lineage (NCBI taxonomy): Eukaryota > Viridiplantae > Streptophyta > Magnoliopsida > Fagales > Betulaceae > Carpinus > Carpinus viminea. The sequence continues at coordinate 24,926,825 of CP054670.1, read as the reverse complement.
ATACAATTTCAAATGGCGAAAATTTAGTAGCAGAATGAACAGCTCTATTATATGCAAACTCAACATGTGGTAAACATTCCTCCCATGTTTTGATGTTCTTTCTAATGAATGCCCTCAATAAAGTAGACAAAGTCCTATTTACTACGTCAGTTTGACCATCAGTTTGTGGATGACAAGTAGTGGAAAACAATAGCTTAGTACCTAGCTTACACTACAAAGTCTTCCAAAAATAACTCAAGAACTTAGCATCTCTATCTGAAACAATTGTCCTAGGCATGCCATGTAATCTCACAATCTCTCTAAAGAACAAATCAGCAACATGCGAAGCGTCATCCGTTTTGTGACATGGAATAAAATGTGCCATTTTAGAAAATCTATCCACGACCACAAAAATGGAATCTCTTCCACGTTTAGTCCTAGGCAATCCTAAGACAAAATCCATTGAAATATCAATCCAAGGCTCACTAGGAATTGGTAAAGGAGTATACAAACCGTTGGGCTGCACTTTGGATTTAGCTTGCCTACATGTGACACATCTACCACAAATCCGTTCGACATCTCATTTCATGTGAGGCCAATAGAAGTGGTCCTGCAAAATAGCTAAAGTCTTTGCAACTCCAAAATGTCCCATTAATCCCCCACCATGTGATTCCTGCAAAAGAGAAAAATAGAACTAGGCAAAGCAAGGTCAAGTTCATTAGTGTTTAAAAGTGCCTCATTGTACAAAAGTACAATCATCGACTGATTTGAAAACATTGCTCGCTTGATCTCACTCACTTTTGCATAGAAATTCTTTTCTTTTCTCTCTGATTTTCTCTCAAGGGCCGAACTTTGATTTTCTTTTTCTCTCATTTTCTCCTCTCTCTCGATTTTCACTCTTTTCTTTTGCTCACTCTCTTTCTTTTGATCACTCTCCTTTTGTAATCTCACTTGATCCTCATATACTGGCTGCGGTGTCAATGGTACAAGAGTGATTGATCGTTGATTAAGTACAAAAGAGTACTTGTTTGTAAAGCCATCATACTTCACGTGCCTATCGACGCCATGGGCGCCTAGCAATAAGTGTCCCGCTTGCATCGGTACTACATCACACACAACACTTCATCTTCATTGTTCTTGATCTGAAAATGCAACTTCACTTGCTTGTTCACCCTTATCTCACCACTATCATTTAACCATTGCAACTTGTACGGTCTAGGGTGCTTTACCATGAGCAATCCCAATTTCTCAACCATAATTGTGCATGCAACATTAGTACTACTACCACCATCAATAATCATACTACATACCTTGTCTTTAACGTAGCACTTAGTGTGAAAGATGTTCTCCCGCTGTACTTCATCAACTCCTTTTGCTTGCAAGCTCAATGCTCTCCTTGCCACCAATGTCAATGCATCAGGGGCTAAATACTCCTCCTCAAAAACATCCTCCAATGGCAGCATGTCGTCGGTGTCGGAATCTTCACAATCGGTCACAATTTCACCATTGGCTTGCAACACCATGACCTGCTTGTTTGGACATTGACTTGCTATGTGGCCTCTGCCTTGACATCTAAAACATTTAATGTCACGATTCCTAGAGGTAGAGGCTTCGGTTTTACCTTGAGGAACGTGGCTGGTGGTCGCAGACTTGGGTTCGGGTTTTGGCATTTGTGACTTGTCTAGTGGCTTGGCATGACTTGATTTCCAAGAGGTAGAGCTAGAGTTATGGCCTGCACGTGTCCCACTCCCTCTCTTGAGTTGTTGTTCCACTTTGATAGCCATATGCACCATATCTTCCAATTCCACATAATGCTGCATCTCTACCTTATCATGGATCTCCCGGTTTAAGCCAAGTAAAAATCTAGCCATTGTGGCCTCCCGATCCTCCTCTACATTAGCGTGGATCATAGCAATCTCCATCTCCTTGTAGTAATCCTCTACGCTTTGACTCCCTTGTCTAAGACCTTGTATCTTTTTGTACAACTCTCGGTAGTAGTAACTTGGAACGAACCGCTTTCTCATCACTACTTTCATCTCCTCCCATGTGTCTATTGGTCGTTCTCTATTCCGCCTCCTGTTTGTTACAAGTTGATCCCACCAAGTAATAGCATATTCAGAAAATTCAATCACAGCTAATTTTACCTTCTTTGTCTCCGAGTAGTTGTGGCAATCAAACACGAACTCCATCTTCTTCTCCCACTCAAGATATGCCTCAGGATCAGATCTACCTTGAAAGGACGGAATCTTCATCTTAATACCACCCAAGTTGTTATCTTCGCGATTCGTAGCTCCTCCAAATCTCCCTCTGGGTCTCCTATTGTTAACAATGGACTCCCGATCTTCTTCTTCATCAAAACCAGACCCATAACGCTCTTCATCCTCCTCCCTCGGTGGAACTCTTCCCCTTCTACACAAATTACGACTGTTTTGTCGTTGCTCCTCACGTCTATTCTCCATCTGATCTATCCGTTCGTGAACCTGCTCCATCTCTATCTTCATCACACGCCTCATCTCACTCATCATGGCCTCCATAAACACTTTCGGATCAGTCAATTTTGTATCATTTTCGGCAATGCTCTTACCACTATCTTGAGTCATGATTGCTGCAAAACAAAGGTTAGAAAAAAAAATAATAAATAAAATAAAGGACCTCATGAATCACTCCCTTACATGTTTACACTCAAGAATTTGGATCACTCTCCACTCGTGTTTCACTCAAAATAATATGGCTCTTACCCTCCAATGTTCTCACCACTCTTGCCTCTTTTCACTCGATAATTCTCTTTTAGTTCTTTTGAAACTACACAAACAACTCAAAATTTCCAGCAACAATTCACCAAGAACTAATCAAGGAATTTCAGATTTGAACATAAGGAATATGGAATTTTTCAGCTTAGAATTAGAAGAAGTATGGTAGTTTTGAATTTTGGAAGCACAGAATAGTTTAAAGCAACAATTCACCAAGCACTAATGAAAGAATTTCATATTTGAACACAAAGAATATGGAATTTTTCAGATTAGAATTAGAAGGAATATGATAGTTTGAACATTTGGAAGAACATAATAGTACTTTTTTTTTTTTTTTCTTCTTCTCCTACGAGTCTATCTCTCTTTTCGTTTTTTTTTTTTTTTTTTCTTTTGGATCAGCGACTAGCTTTTGAGAATAATGAAATAAGATTTCGAAATAACTAGAAGAAGTGAGACCAGACCAATAGTTTAGACATCAACAAGAACAAACAAAGATTGAATAGTAGGGTAAAGAAAATTACTAAGAAGAGATAAATAATGTTGCCAAAGAAGAAACAAAGGAATGAAAAATGTTAAAGGATAGGCAAACTGAACTAGAAACCGGTTTACGATGCAAATGATGTGAACCTCAAGAATAACGAGACCCAACAACGAAAGGGAACCCAAGATCGTTCTATGGACAGATTCGAAGGGATGACCTCGACCCGTTGTTTATGACAAACAAGAACCTCGGTATAAGGAAGACGCCATAAACGGTGATGGAGTTTCCGTTTGATAAGTTGAGATGAACGCCACGGGAAATCCCGATAAGTTCAAGTAGTTCTTCAAAGAACCAAAGAGAAGAAACCTCACAAGTTTTTATCAATCATCAATGTTGTGTCTCATTACAATGAGTCCATGCTATTTATAATGCATGGTTAAAATAGGAATACAAATTATTAAAGGAAAATTCTAAAAGACCAATAAAAGAATCCTAAAATTAAGGTAGATTTTGTCTGAAATTAGCTTCTCCTCCAAGAAAAGAAATCACCCATGGAATTTGCTTCTCCTCCAAGAAAACTTCTCCTCCAAGAAAAGAAATCACCTATGGAATTAGCTTCTCCTCCAAGAAAAGAAATCACCTATGGAATTATCCTTCTAGAACTTGAATCAAGGTGACAATTCTTTGTTACCCACGTGGATCATGCTCAATGGGCCTCCATGAATTTGCTTGAGCCCATAACTCTTGAATGAGTCCGTTGAGTACATCCTTGAACTTCTTTGCTCGTGCTCTCGTAACCGGCCCAATTGGTACTTGAATGAAATCCTTCGAAGCAGTGCCTTGAACTCCATCAAGTATCTTGATGGTTGTTGTGAAATCCCCACACACCTCTTTTCCGTGTAGACTTGTTATGCTTGTCTCATGCTTTGCTCTTCCCACAAGCCATACGAATCCCCAAAGAACTCACAAAGACCCTTTCAATCTTTGACAAAAAAGCCTCTTCCGCCATATAGATTTCATCACAATTTTGGCTAGAATAATTTGATAAAATAGCATCTATCCCTATGAAATCAACGTAGTCAATTGGCTCAACACTAAAATCGAAGACTTTACCTTGAGGAGGCTCTTAAAGTGCACATAATATGTAGAATTGTTGTCAAAAGTGCAAACTCTCCATGATTTACCTCGCCCACTTGTTTGCCTAATTCTTCATGCTCTTTCTCTAGGCGAATGCCAAAGGTTCTTCAATTGGATCTTTCTCATTGATGTCTTCATCATAGGTTGGTGGAGAATCCCAATCTACAAACCCTTATGAAGGATCTACATCTTCAGACATTCACGCTCGAACTCTTCATCAATGACTTCGGATTCTCGACGCTCTTCATCCAGATTCTGTATTTCCTTGTGAAGGTTGTGGCTCCGGCCATGGGCTTTGTAACAACGTCAACTTGGTTTTACCCAACAAGAAGCTGTACATATTCTTGGTTTCATTATAGACAGCAGTTTTATCATCTTGCCACGGTTTGCCCAATAACAAGTGACACATAGTCATGTCGACCATGTCACACCACACATGATCCATATATTTAGCCCCAATAGAAAAAGGAACTTGGCAATATTTAGATACCCTTACCTCGTTTCCTTTCGTGAGCCACTCCAATTGATAGGGACTAGGATGACTTTTGGTCTCAAGCCCTAGCTTTCTTACCGCTTCCTCAGACGATATTCATACCACTCCTTGGATCTATGATAAGCTTCCACCTTGCCTCCCAAGATGCATGTACGTTGAAATTGTTGTACGCATTACCTCCAATGTATCGAGACACCGATTGATGCTTTATCTCGGCCCCCTCCTTAGGCACCATCTTTGCCATCTTCCTTGGTACTTCTTTTGGTAGAATGTTTTTATTTTTTTTTTGCCACCATGAACTCTTTGGGTTGCACGCAACTTTGGAATTCTGGTGTATCAACTTTGGAATTCTGGTGCAAAGTGGTTACCCCTTCCCCTTGTGACTGGCGCCATGGAAAGAAACTGGGCTCTGATACCAATTGATGCAGGGTTAGAACGTAAATAATCAAGAAAACAGTAAATAGAAGGGATAAATATTCCTAAGATTGTGAGACTATCACAAAATCAAAGAAATTTTCTCTAAACAGTAGATGCTATCTAAAGCCTGAAGAAAAAAGAACTAAGAAACTCAACTCTGAGTATTCTTATTAAACAAAACCAATAATAATAATAAACTGTTTTTCCAAAGGGTCTAAGCCTGTATTTATAGGCTTAGAGGCTAAAACATAAAAGAGGTTACCATAAACTAGGATTACATATCCTAGAAGGAAAAGTAATCTAAGATAAACTAGGATTACACATCCTAGAAGGAAAAGTAATCTAAAACCGCGTACTAGAAGGAAAAGTAAACTAAAACAATTAAAAGACTAATAAAGAAACCTAATTTAAATAAAAGACTAAAAGATAAGATAAGTCATTCTAATCTATATCATCAGAAAAGTTGTTTCCGCTCCATAGATCTTATCACAAATTTGATTGAAAGTTTTTGACAAGATAGCATCTACTCCAAGGAAATCAACTTGACGATAGAACTCACCTCTTCGGGGATAGGTGTCATAGATTGGTGGAAGCCCAATTTACCAAGCAATCTTCCTCAATAAATCTATCTTCCTTCTCCATAACGATTGACTCCTAATTTCAGCCTCTCTAGGCACCTTCTTTTTGTTGATTTTTCTATTTTTTTGTCACAATGAACTCTTTAGGTTGAAAGCAACCTTGAAATTCATGCTCGAGTTTGAAACCGGATTCCAGATTGGCTGAGCTTGTACAAGGGGTTGATGCCTATGCTCTCTGCGCTCCAAAAGGATTTCCGTCTTCATCCTCCACATGTCGTCTTCCTCCTCCGAGTCGTGCGATGAGGGTATATGCCCCGTCTGTCTTGACCACTCCCGATGGACAATAGTTTTGTGAGGGCTGCAATTTGTTCCTCAAGCTCATAAATTGTGCCTCTGAGTGTGCTTGATAGGTTGCGTGATTCTTCTCTAACTGGTTCTTAGCGATCATTCACGTCCTCCAATTGTGCAAAGTGGTTACCCTTCCCTTGTGAGCGCCATGGAAAGAGTGGACTCGATACCAAGCGATGCAGGTTAGAACATAAATAATCAAGAAAACGTAAGCAGAAGGGATAAATATTCCTAAGATTATGAGACTATCACAAAATCAAAGAAATCTTCTAAGCAATAGATGTTCTAAGCTGAAGGAAAAGAACCAAGAAACTCAACTCGAGTATTCTTATTAAACAAAACCAATAATAATAATAAACTGTTTTTCCAAACAGATTTATAGGCTTAGAGGCTAAAACATAAAAAAGGTTAACATAAACTAGGATTACATATCCTAGAAGGAAAATTAATCTAAGATAAACTAGGATTACACATCATAGAAGGAAAAGTAATCTAAAACCGCGTACTAGAAGGAAAAGTAAACTAAAACAATTAAAAGACTAATAAAGAAACCTAATTTAAATAAAAGACTAAAAGATAAGATAGGTCATTCTAATCTACATCACTTTTTAATTTTTGCAATTACTTACCTCTATGCATTTGCTTGAATTTCAAATAAATCATTCCATATATATATATTTTGGTCAAATTTTTAACAAAACCATGTGAAATCTCAATTATACTCCTAAAGAAAAAAATACAAATAAAAAATTATTTAAAAAAAAAAAAAACTGATTTGGGAAAGACCAAAAAAAAAAAAAAAACTTCTTTCGCTTGGCAGCCGAGTATCGGCCCATACCACCCCGACACTACCTAACCAATGGTGGGTAGGCGGCGGCCATTTTCAATTTCTGATAAAGTTTGTTCGATGGGTGGAATAGTTTGAAGAGAAAATTAAATGGTTGTGAGGGTTTGGGAGAGAGGCACTGCCGAAAAATGGGATAAAACGCGGCTGTAGTTCACGCAGGCATTTGGGATCAAACACTATTGTTAACCAATGACTTGATGATATGAGGAAACTCATAATGAAATGGAAAATTAAATACAATAGCGGAATAAAAGAAAATAAAACAAAAAACTTTCCGGTAGTTCGATATTAGATACATTACCGTCTACCACTAGAAAAAAGCTTGAAATAACTACATTTATGTTCTTATTACTTAATTATTTACCATACAAATAATTCATATTCATAGGAAAAATGTGATAGGTGGTGAGAATAAAAAATGATAAAAAGAGATAATATCAAATTAGATTTGCAAAGATGGGCGAAAATTAAAATAGGGAAAAGTTACAGTTAACCCTTCAAAGTTGACAGCGTTTTTTAATTTGAACACCAAAGTTTTAATTTTTGTAATCCACCCCCCAAAGTTTCAAAGTTTTGCAATTTGACCAATTGTATCCAAAACTTCTCATATTGCTCCTAAATTTTTTATTTTTTATTTTTATAAAAAATTTTAAAAAAATTCAGTGTGATTGTAGCCACCCCTTTAGCCATCTGGCCATTTTTGCACCCTAAATCTTTTTTTTTTAAAAATAAAAATATGAGCAATATGAGAATTTTGGGATAGTATTGGTTTAATTGAAAAAAAATAAAAATTGAAACTTTATGGAGTAAATTGTAAAAATTAAAATTTTGGTTTTTGAATTGAAAAATACTGCCAACTTTAAAGAGTAAATTGTAATTTTCCTTAAAACAAAATTTTGTATTTAACCATTCAGCCATGGATGCTTAGCGGGGATCCTCGTATATGGTGAATAACCAAATTTCAATTGAAATGAAATCTTTAGGATAAATCAATGCAATTTAGGAGGACTCAATGAAAGGACATCAATTCAAATCCTGTATTTTCGAATTTAGAGAGATATTGAGAGAGATCAAGAATTCTCACTATTTCTTAGATTCATGGACCCAATTCAATTCAGTGGGATCTTTCATTCACATTTTTTTCCATCAAGAACGTTTTACAAAACTCTTGGACTCTCGAATTTGGAATATCTTATTTTCATACAATTCACAGGGTTCAACAAGCAATCGATATTTCACGATTAAGGGTATAGTACTATTTGTAGTAGTTATTAAATAACAAAAATACTTATTTATTATCAGAACAAAACTCCAAAAAAAGAAGAAGTTGAGACAATTTAGATGGGTTGGAACCGTGCGAGAAATAAGAAAGTGAGTTGGCACGTCATGACCTTTTCTTTCTTTGGTTTTCGGTTACAGACTTTACAGGCATTTTGGACTTTATCTCTCTCTCTCTCTCCGTCTCCGTGCGGTGTCATCAGTGAGTTGGCGTGTCTGGACGCTTTTGTTTTGGGTTACAGCCTACAGGCATGAGGCATGTCTCGACTTTTCCTTGTTAATTGAAAATTGAAATTATCACTTTACATGTGATGCAGTGATGTGAATTGACCCACACTATCTATTTTTTTATTTGACCCACTTTTCGGATGGGGCTACGAGCCTACGCCATTCGCCCCCACCCAAATTTGTTTTTCTCTTTTTTCCACATTTGGCCCACCCACGCAGCTTTAACCACCGTTACAAATAGGCTTGGCAAATTCTCCACATACTTTTTTTTTTTTTTTTTTTTGATATGTCTACAAGAGGGAAGAGAAATTGATAGTAACCTCATTCATTAAGCGTCTCAATGATTGAACTACCTCTTGGAGACTCCGCATACTCACTTTTAATTGTCCGTTAATTGATAGCAATTTTTACTCACATCCCCAAATTAATAGGCGGTAGCGGAACCCTTTTTTTTTTTTTTTGACAAATTTGATTCGGTAGGCAAAATAAATTTGTTTAACTGAACCAATTTTATTGATTGACTTTACCAAAATTTTTTAATTTTTACACATACCAACTTTATCAACGATGTCGGAAAAAAAACTTGGCGACTTTGGAGAAGAAGAAAAATTTTACACTAACACTGACCGATGCCAGCCCTAATTACAAATAATTTTTTTTGATTTTTTTTCCTATATTTTAAAAAGAAAAACAATTATAAAATAGCTGTTGTAAATGGTCTGAGTTATTATTAGATCACCCTCATCTGCTGAAGGAGGGTTGTGAAGGGCAACTTCTCACTCTCCTTTTTTTTTTTTTTTAAGGAATTGTTTGTTTATTTTTATTATCGCCTTTTTAAATTTGAGTGTAAATTATAATCTCGCAATAAAAAGGAGCTAGTGGTGACAAGACATGTAACGATTTTCACCAAACGACTGGATGGTGGGAATATTCTAGACAAAAAACTTATTTTGGGGATCGGTTGATTGTGCCCTCAAGGTCCACATGCATTGTTCTTCATAAGAGAAATTAGATGATATGCCGCTTTCATCATGTTTTTCTACGAGTCGTAAAGAAGTGAAGAAGAAGTTAGAATGAATCAAATGGATGCATGGTTGATTATTTATTGGCTAACTTATCAGTTTGCATATCCTGCTCTACAAGACTTAAATTGTTATTGGATGAGTGACCACGCACCCACAATCGCAACTAGCTAGTTTAACCCATCTTTTATTTCATCAATTAAATGATTTTTACCTCAGTGACAATATGTAAAGCATTCCCTTCCAAAATTATATCAAAGACCCCGAGCTCTTTTCATAGAACCAGTAATGCACGTATAGTTTGCCAAAGCCTTATTTTGAATATGATAGAATAATAAAAAATAATGTATTTGGCCAATCTCTATTAAGTGGTAAGAATCCATCTAATCTGATTGAGATTAAGACTTATTTTAATTGAGTTGAGTTTATTGTTGGTGAGTTGGCGAGTAATCTTTCATATTCTTTAAATTAAGATTCTATTTTTGTTAATTGAAACATGTAAAATTCCATGAAGCATGTACGTAAGATAAATTAGACGATCATAATTGGAATGAGTTAAGTTTCTTCATGTAATTAATTTAGGTATACTTTGTGGATGATGATCTTGTGATTTCATTCAAACTTTCCTCTCCATTTGAGTGTACTACCAATCTTCTCCGCGTGCTTCTCCACCCACTATTTTATGTTGGGTTTTTCTCGTACCCCCACTGCGATGAGCTTTCAACACTCCCTTCAGATTTTGGTTTCCAGCGAGCATGTAATTGGCTCTTCTTTCTTGCTGCTATCATCCGTTTGGTATACTTCTATGTTGTTTATTTCCCTATAATTTTAGCTGACTTTTCTTTTTGGTGTAATTTATGTCTTGTTTTTGTTTCCCTGTAATCGTTTTTTGTTTTTGTTTGTAATAATGCTTAGTTCTCTCTTGTTCGATTTGCCCACCTAATGTCCTTCGGGTTTGTTGCTTTGGTCTAGATCTTTGAATTGTAGATGTAAACGTTATTCTGACTTTCAGGTCGATGAGGATGAATTTTGACTTGAGATTCTCTACCCCTAATACTGAGAAATAAGTGTTACCTATACATTGATTTGAACCTGTTTGACTCAAATTTGCTGTTTAAATTGAAAATTAGTTATAGGTTAATAGATTTTGTATGAGTTTAAAATGTAATATGTCATCTTGTAATCTTACAGCTTTAGATATAATTACTTCAAAAGCTCTATGTTATTGAAACTGAATTGTTTTCTTTAAAAGAAAAATAAATAAAATAACACGATAGTGATCGAGCATTTATCATTTAGATAGGAAGGTGGGAAAACTTAATAGTTGATGCAGTAGTTGCGACGGTCTATTGAAAATGTTGGATTAATAATTTAGGCCTTGCTACTCAAATTAATGAAAAAGAGCCCTTTGTAACTGGCATTAATTATATATATTATATACATTTATCACGAGAGTCATAATTTGCGACTACTTCATGAAACATTATCTCTGGCCGTTATAATGGAGGAGTACTATATTTGAAGATTTCAATATTTGCATAACTCACGGCTCCGTTTGTGTGGATTGGATTGGACTTGTAAAATCTCCAAAAAAAAATTTTTTCAAAATCAATCCTAATATTCTTATTTTTATATCACATCAATCATTTTTTATTACTTTTTAAATAAAAAAATCACTACAAAACAAAAAATTTTATTTTTTATATAAAACATTTTTATTTTTTTTCGTATATCAATCAAATCTACTAGAGTATCAATCCATTTTCTCCAATTCAATCCATTCCTAAACACAGCCATCAAGTCCGCAACGAGAAAAATGATTTTGAGAAATGAGAAAAATAATAGAAAAGCATATACAGATATTAACTTTGTTATCTAGACACCTTAGCAGACAGGGTAATTGAGTAGCATCTGGCGTGGCAATCCAGGTGGGTAATTGAGTAGCCTCCACCTCCACCTCGACCTCCAACTCCACCTCAAAACAAGTTGGAGCCTTATCCGTTGCCGTGGGTCCTGCTTTTCTGCCACGCCCAAAAAGTATACATACCGCACTCTTCCCTAGTTCTTCGCCCTATGCTACAATAAATTAATTAATTATTAAATTATTTATTTATTTACATTTGGCATCTCGAGGTTAAAACAGTCACCAAAAGATATCAATGTTTAAAGCATTCACAACAGCTAGCCAACCATTTTCCTAATTTTAAAGATTCAAACTACTTTTATTTTCCTATACAAAAATTCACCACAATAGATTCTCTTAACCATTCCTATATCATTAAAATAATAATTTTTACTTTTAACTTTTTTTAAAAAATTATTTTTTTCTCTCTCTCACCCCACTGCATGTTCTTCTCAGATTTTTTTTTTCTCTCTCCCGCAACTCTCTCGTCTTCTTCTTCTCCAATTTCTGTCTTCTTCCTCTGCAAAACCACCATTTCTCTCATCTCCTCCTCCCACCAAGAGCTGGTATTCCCTAATCTAGTCTCGTTTCTTTTTGCCATAGGTGCTGATTTTCAAGAACCCATCAACGGCGATGACCATCAACGGAGAAAAGGGTGCCGATTTTCAAGAACCCATCAACGGTGCCGATCTTCAAGAACCCCACCACAATTCAATCCAAGCCATAGAAGACCCACCGGCAAGTTTCTCTCTCTGCTCTCTCCATCTCCGTCTTCAAGCTGCAGACCCACAATCAAAATCCAATTAATAGTCTAGAAATTTCGGCCACCCATTACAATTCTACCAAGAACAGAAAATCAACAAAACCCAGAAATTAAACCCACTGTTTCCCATATCCTTGATTCTCTCATCCCTCTTCCCTTTCCTTTTTGGTTCCTGATAAACATGAGACACAGAGAGAGAGAGCGGGAGAGAGAGAGCTGGACAAGAGGCAGAGATAGAGAGAGACGAACGGGCGGAAGAGGAGAGAGGAGAGAGGTGTTTTAGTATTAAAATAATGCATTGGGTTTGTACAGTATTTTCCTATGCATTGGGATACACTGTTGAAACCCAATGGACTAAGTTAAATGTTGGGCTTCTGCTTGTGGGATGTTTTTGTGATTTTTTCTCTTTTTTTCCCTAAATGAAGGGAAACAGACTCCTTTAGGGAGTCTGTTGCTAGTGTTCTTAGTCAAACTCAGGTTTCATGTTGGACCATCGGGGATCAAAGGCTGTGTTTGCCAATGACCTTGAACAGTAACTTTACCTTGAATAGTAGTTGATTTGATTAATATAAGAGAAAAAAGTAAGAATTTTTATATATAGAAAAGTGAAATTTTTGTTTTGTAGTGATTTATTTATTTGAAAATGATAAAAAGTGATTGATTTGATGTAAAAGTAGAAATATTTGAATTGATTTTGAGAAAATTTTTACTGTTCACCAGGCAAGGTAATTGGCAAACACAGCCAAACGGTTTGGTTATTCTGTTTTTTTTTTTTAATAACAAAGACGGGTCTTGTTCAAGAACAAGCATCTATGTTTCAAACTTTCAACTGTTTCTCGTTCGTACAAGTATCGAATAACACAAACAAACTTTGAGTCCTTCAACGGTCTTTCGTCTGTTTCTTAATATGTTTTTCAGGATTTTTTTATTAAAAAAGTATTTCAATTTAATATAAAAGTGAAAATTATTTTCATATTTAAGAAATATTTGTATTTTAATTATTCATTAATAATTTTATTATAACAAATAAAAACTATAAATCAATCAGCCGGTCTGAACCAACAAGGAAGAATTCACCAATATACAAGTTATGGATACAGAGAATTAATATTATTCTTTACACTTATTTATTACATATATCTTATTAAAAGTTTAATTAACTAATTAATTTTTTTAATAATTAATTATTTAATGTGCTATTAAAGCTAAATTATTATATGTTCAAATCTTGACTTCATCCTATTAAGCCCTTAGGTTTTCTCTCTAGGTTTTTTTTGTTTTAGCAGCCCCCTCCAGCAGCCCCCTTCTCCCCACATCCTTTTTGTACCGAGTTCTTATTATTTACTTGATATCTTAGTCTTGGTGCCCATTCCTTTCCTTTTCCTTTTCCCCGGTCTCCTCCTTGTATGGCGGTCTCTTCACCCCTAGGGTCTAGCGATTTACTTGATAATTTAGCCCTGACTAGGTTCCCCTTCGCCACATTCTTTGGTTTTTTTTTTTTTTTTGTTTTCTTTGGCTTTCCTTTCTTTTTCCGGTTGTTTTTAGGGGTCTTTGTGTCTTGTTTGGGTCTTCCAGCTTTCGGCGTTTCGCAACCCTCCGCCTGAGGTAGGTTCTCTACACGCCCCCACTGCGTCATTCTCCCATCGTCACCTTCCTCAGTGGTGTTCCGACCAGATTGCGCCCGATCCTTCTCCGATTGATCGTTCTACTTTTTGTTTTATGTTTTATTTGGTTTCCCTGTATTTTGTTTCTTTTGTTTTATTTTGTTTTGATTTTCCTTTGTATTTTGTTTTTGTCGAGTTTCCCTGTATTTGCTTTAGTATTTTCCTGTATTGCTTATCTCTATTTGTTTCGTGTGTTTTTTAATTTTTACAATTCTGCCGATCTTCTCCATGCCTGTTTTGCCACTTTTCGTCCACTATTTGGCCTTTTTCCTCCCCCACCGTGTCGAGCTTCCAACGCGTCCTTCAGTGTATGAGATTTGCTTACACGCGATCGGTGTCAATGAATAAGTGTTGGCTTGAGGTTCTCAAATTTCCTCCGAAGGAATAAAGTGTTGAATGTTACCGGTTCTCAACCTCGAAGGAATAAAGTGTTGGTATGGGGTTTTCAGCCCTCAATGTTGGCTTAGGGTTCTAAGGCTCCTAGTATCAAGGAATAATTGTTATTATGTATTAGTTGGTTCTGTCTAGTACAGATCTGTATTTCACTAGTTAATTAGTCATAGGTTAGTGGATCTATTTTTAGAGTCTGAATTAAAATACGTCTTATTTGACGTTGGTATCTTTGTAGTTTTACTACAGATACTTCAGGGCATGCCCTGTATTGTAAAAACTTTGCTCTTGATTCATGAATGAGACTAAAATGAATTTTTCAATATAAAAAAAAGAATTATGTTTGTTTCAATTAATATTTCATGTGTTGGGATAATAAGAGAATGTTTAAACTCATATGTGAAAATGATTGTTAAACATTGATTATATGATTAAATTTACCTCTTCAAACTACTAATAATATTAATGCCTTCTAAAAACTATAAAAATAATGTCAATGTCATTTGAGGCCGACAAAAAACAACAATTTAAAAAAAAATCAAAATTAATTGTTAAAAAAATATAAAAAATTTAAAATTTAAAATGAACCTTTATTTTATTTTATAGATTTTAGTTATAATTTTAAGAAAGAAATTTTTGTCGTTAGGAGATATATTGACATTGTTTTTTGATAATGTAAGAAAGGCATTGATGCAGTTAATAATTTGAAAGGACATTCATAATAAATTGACAATTTGAGAGGTATATGTATTTTTTTCTTTGTCATATTAATTAGTTAAAAAATTAAAAATATAATAAATAAATACGAAAATTAGCATAATTCATGGGGAGATATTATTAGGTTGGACGGTCCTACCGTAATCTAAACGGAGCCTGGATAGTCATTTATGAGTAGGGGTCCACGCGTAGACATTGGCTCACGGCTGGCAATCATTTGCAGCTTTCACAGAGATCTGAACGTTGAGAAACTATTTTTTTTTTTTTTATTTTTTTTAATTTTGTAATTTATTTGTTTTGTTTTTAATGACATTTGAAATCTGGAGACATACAACAGTCAAATTAAAAGCATACATATATATTACTATACGTGGACTTGTGCGTTTGGCGAGTGGAGGTACTGGAAGTGTGAACTGGCTACTGGCTGTCACTCCCTTCTCTCTCTCTTCCTCCGACCGTATGATTTACGACCGGTGACCGACAAAAGCCTGGAATCAATTTTTAAAAAACACTAGAGACCAAAGTTCCTTTTCTATCTTTATTCTCATACGCCCCCGACTTTCTTAACAACTAGCCCCAAAAAAACCCACGAACCGGACACCTAAAGTAGACTGAAAATAGAGCCGTTTTCTCTCTTTCTCACTCTCACACGTTCTCTCTCTAGAGGGTCTGGTTACTCCTCTCTCTTTCTGATAATGTCAATCACAGAAAAGCTAGACAAAGATTGGCTCTAAATCTCCAACACAACACACGAATTCAAAGGTCTCAAAAATGGCTTTTCCTAGCTTTTTATCAGTGTTCCTCATCCACATTACCTTGTTTGTGAGCTTGTGTTTTGCTGGGGATCCTTTTGTGAACTATGATTTTGTGGTCTCCTACATTACTGCCTCGCCTCTGGGTGTACCTCAACAGGTCAGTTTCACAGATCTCTTTCTCTCTCTAGAGTATCTACTTTCTCACTACTTTCACTTAATTTTTTCATTTGGGTCGGTTTAATGTTCATTGATGACAAATGGGTTTGCTTTTGATTTCATAAAGTTTGAATTTTTAGCGCCAGATCTACAACATGTGCGTGTATTATCATTTTCTGAGCCTAATGTCGTACTGTTTCGTGTTATCAGCTACTGAGCTTTGAGCTTTACAGTCCTGTATCTGCGTTTTTTGTAGGTTATCGCTATTAATGACAAGTTTCCAGGTCCTAATATTAATGTGACTACTAACAACAATGTCGTTGTCAATGTTCGGAACAAATTGGACGAGAGTCTCCTCAT
The DNA here is from genome assembly GCA_013348765.1 of Carpinus viminea. Taxonomy (NCBI): domain Eukaryota; kingdom Viridiplantae; phylum Streptophyta; class Magnoliopsida; order Fagales; family Betulaceae; genus Carpinus; species Carpinus viminea. The sequence continues at coordinate 24,910,559 of CP054670.1, read as the reverse complement.
TACTTGGTAGGATTTACTGTAACTTCCCATGGAGTTTGATACTGAAATTTATAGATTTGGTGATCGAGTGTATGTAATTTGGTGGATGTCACAGGTCCGGGATTCAGCAGCGGCGTAGTTCATGGCAAGATGGAGTCCTGGGTACGAATTGTCCTATTCCTTCAAAGTGGAACTGGACTTATCAATTTCAAGTTAAGGATCAGATTGGGAGCTTCTTCTATTTTCCTTCTCTCAATTTCCAGAGAGCGTCTGGAGGGTATGGCGGCTTTGTTATTAATAACCGGGCCATAATTCCTATTCCTTTTGCAACCCCAGATGGGGATATAACCATTTTAATTGGTGATTGGTACACCCGGAACCATACGGTTAGTGTTTATTGAATAATCAGAATTCCCCTATTATTATGGTTTAGATATTAAAATTTTGTGTGTTTGATTGATACTTGTTTTTCGCAATGTAGGCTTTGAGGAAGGCTCTTGATGCAGGGAAAGATCTTGGAATGCCAGATGGAGTTCTTATTAACGGGAAAGGTCCTTACAGATATAACGATACACTTGTCCCAGATGGCATTGATTATGAAACAATTGAAGTCCACCCAGGTGACATGATTAGCATAGGATCTATCTATTTTTAGTTTTGTACTTGATGCCGAAATGGCCTAGTGCTAGCAAATCAGAACATGGAGTTTTAACTGGTGCCCATATGGCTGAGTCACGGCGTCAATAGAATGATGGTTTTTTTGAGTTTGAACCTCATTTCAGGTAGTGCATTGGGTTTCTTAATTAGGACGTAGTATTACCTGCAGAGTGCTCAAATTATGTTGATTATACCATTTTATCATGACTTGTTCGCATAATTCGAGTATAATGGTCAGACTACTACTAAGCACAGTTCTGTATCATTTTTGGACTTGTGCTATTGTATCATCCCGAATGTATATTGGTGATGAATCTTCTCCTGGTGAAGTTTTGGTTCGTACTCTGATTTTATTTTTTATTTTTTATTTTTTTTCATGTAGGAGTGAGTGACAATAATATTTTTCACCTATAAAAGAGAGAAAGAGGGTGGTTGGGGGGGGGATTGGATTTACCCTTATTTCAGTATATAGTATGCTCCATTCTTTAGTGTCCTTTGGCATCAATGAGAACATTGTGATAAAATGGTGCTTGAAAATGCATATTGATGCTTGAATTTATGAGTGTACGCTGTGGTTCTTCTCAGTATGAGATTAAACATGAAACTTTTTTTTTTTACTGTGTTTGAGTTATTTAAACTTTTTTAACATCATGATTTTGGACAGGGAAAACTTACCGTCTTCGTGTACACAATGTGGGAGTGTCAACTAGTCTCAATTTCAGGATCCAGAACCATAATCTGCTTCTAGCTGAGACTGAGGGATCATATACAGTGCAACAGAATTATACTAGCTTAGATATACACGTGGGACAATCTTATTCCTTTTTGGTAACCATGGATCAGAATGCAAGTACAGATTATTACATTGTAGCAAGCGCTAGGTTCGTAAATGAATCACTCTGGAAAAGAGTTACTGGTGTTGCCATCTTGCATTACACCAATTCTAAAGGAAAGGCAAAAGGCCCCCTCCCAGACTCACCAAATGATGAATTTGACAAGACTTTCTCTATGAACCAAGCAAGATCCATAAGGTTTGTTAACATCTTGATTGACTGCATAAGCACATTTTTCTTGTTAATGTTATATGTGTTTCTATCTTCCTATCTCTTAAATTGTCACTCAAACTAATTTGGAAGAAAAAAAATGAGCAGATAGTTCAGAAATTGTTTATACTTTTATAATTTTTGGAAGTTGTGAATGGCTGAATAGAATTGTTATCAGATCAGCACAAATGATAGCTCAAACTTTGGATAAGAGAATTTTTGGTATACTTCTGTGAATTGGTCTCCAATTTTAACTCATTTTTAGAATTCTGTTGTCAAAATTTTCAACTAAATGTGATGCAATGTGGCCATTTTTGTCACATGAAAAATCTGTCTTTTTTCGTATGGTCTTGCACCATATGGCCAAGCATTGATAGATATCATATCTTCCATTGCTTCTATCTCCAATCCTTGGCCCTATATATCCATCCACTAACAGGTAATTATTGTCACTTTATGATAATAACAAAATTTCGTGCTAAAATAAAGTTGATAATAGGATGCACATGCAGGTGGCTTAATTAGAATATTCACATAATAACCTGACTGTCTGTCTCTAACTTGGACTATAGTTTTCTTTCAAGGAATTAACTCACCGGCCTGAGCCGAAGTATCGTAACACAGATCTAGAAGCTGAGAATCAAGTGCCCTCATGGAAAATGGCTTGCTAATTGTCTTATTAATTCTGCAGATGGAATGTGTCTGCTAGTGGTGCTCGCCCTAATCCACAGGGTTCTTTTAGATATGGCTCAATCAATGTGACTGATGTTTATGTGTTGAAAAACAAGCCTCCAGTAATGATTAATGGGAAACGACGGACGACGCTAAGTGGAGTATCATATGTCAATCCTTCTACACCAATCAGGCTTGCTGACCAGTTCAAAGTGAAGGGAGTGTACAAGCTTGATTTCCCTACTAGGCCACTTACAGGACCACCTCGGATGGAAGCATCAGTTATTAATGGAACATATAGGGGATTTATGGAAGTCATACTACAGAACAATGAGACCAAGGTTCAGAGCTATCACATGAATGGATATGCATTTTTTGTTGTGGGGTAGGGGATCTGTTACTTTTATATTCTACTTCATAATATCAATATCCCTAGATGGGTCTTTTATTTTTCAATATGCTTTTAAAGCTGCAGTTGGATCAATATATTGTTAAACCACCAGTTATCTTAAAAGTTTAAGTTGATAGGAAGAGGTAAATTTAATTATTTAATCATTACTTTAACATTCCCCTTCACATGTGGGTTTAAATTCCCTTTTAATAGGTGTGGCTTAACATGTGTAATAATTAATTTAAATGAGAGGTGATTTAATGGGGCCAAGGTTCGATCCCATGACCTTTGGCTCTGGTACTATGTTAAACCACCAATTATTTTAAAAGCTTAAGTTGATAGAAAAAGTAAATTTAATCACTCAATCATTATTTTAACATATATTGCAGGATGGATTATGGTGAATGGACAGAGAATAGTAGGGGCACATATAACAAGTGGGATGGAATTGCCCGGTCCACAGCGCAGGTATTTACTTTACACTATTATGCTTGGTGTTTTATTTGGTTCCTCTTAAAAGTTAAAAGCCTTAGAACTTGACATTTAGTAATTAGTGTCCTAACTCGTGATCTTCTAAAAAATATAGCAGTTCAGTTGCTTTCAAGGATTGGCATGCATATATATATTTTTTATAAGTAATTGGCCTCAAAGGGAGGGGAAATGAGAGATTCGATCTATTGAACTTCGCTTCCAACCAATTGAATTACCCCTTGGGATTAGGATTGACATTCATATCTGAGGTAACATAATCATGTATTTTTTTGTCTGTTGCTATCAAAATGATCATACAGGGTTTAATACTGGCTGGCGAACCTAAATGACAGTTGGGATTCCTCAGAATGGGCCTCTGATGTTCGTGTTGTGTGCTGTAGTTACTAGAATATAAACAACCTCATCTTGGGATTAAATAGTTTTAACTGTAGAAACTGTTGGTCAATATTTTGGTATATGGCTGTCCAGGAACAGGATCACTGTCAACTCCGAACACCCTCATATCGTATAAAGTTAATGTAACATTTGTTGGTGCTGACACCCAAAACCAATAAAAGATGAATTTGGAGATTACTGGGATGAACATGATATAATTGTAGTAAACAAATCTTCCTTTTTAAATCTTTTAACATATTTCTTACAATTTTGTGCAAGCTCAAAATGGCCCTATGTTATGCTCTCTCTCTTGTTTCTAGGTATATCCTGGAGCATGGACTGCAATCTTGATATCCCTGGACAATGTTGGAGTCTGGAACCTCAGGACAGAAAACCTCGACTCTTGGTATCTTGGCCAAGAAACATATGTCAGGGTTGTCAATCCGGAGGACACTAACAAAACTGAGTTGCCCATTCCAGACAATGCCCTCTTTTGTGGTGCCCTTAACAAAATGCAGAAGTATGTAACTGTGACTCATTTGTGCAAAATACTCTCCATTTCATCTGAGACAACAAATCCGATTTTTTATTTTTATTTTTATTTTTTATTTTTTATTTTTTCTAACTTTCTTTTCTTTTTGCAGGCCACAAGATATATCTTCAGCAATTTCAATCATGGAAAACAGATCAAAGCTGTTCTCAACCCTGCTGACGATTGTTTGTGCTATGATTTCCATCCTCCGCTAAGCGTTTTAGTTTGGGGTGCTCCTTATGTTGGTTTCTCTTAGCTCAGGTTGTGGTTGAGTGAGTAGTTGTGTAAAATTAGTCTTGTTGATACGAATCTTTTGTGATTTTGACCTGCTTTTTTTTTTTTTTTTTGGTGCTTCCTCTAGTTTATTGGGACCTTTCATTCTTTTAATATCTATAATTTATGTTAATGACAATTCATCAATTTGCAATACAATTTGACCTCCCACCTAGTTTAGTTTCCTAATGAGTTTGAGAACTTGTAGAACTTTAAACTGCTTTTTTTTTTTGGTGTTTTTGTTTCAAAATGGCTATGATGTGGTGGTTATTTTTTGAGGTAAATGATTTTCAAAGAGCTTGAGGGTAAATTCCTGAAGATGCAAACAAGTTTGGCATGGGGGTGTTTGGGTAGAGACATGTATGTTTCATGACCTTGACAGAATTGGACACATTCTTTTTCTGCCAATCTTCTTATCTCCAGCAAACAAAGGACATGTCCACAGTATGTATTGGCCCAAACCCAATGTTCTTATCTCTATGAGCATTTCAGGATTACTCACACTTATCTCATTTTCAATTTTAATACTCATTCAGCTTCAGGAGAGCTTTTCCAACCTCCTGTTTTCTTTTTTCTTTTTTAATTGAAAAAAGTACAATTAAAATAGGATTTGAAATCCCGGCAAGTAGGAGCTCCCAAGTAGTTGGGAGAAACAGAACCTTTCTTCATTGTTTTCCGATCACAGCACCAATTGTCAAGGCTTAATTAATAGTGAAGCTGGAACCTGTTAAGCTCAACTCACTGTAAAATAAATATTGAAACTAAAAGAAGGTTTCACTTGGACGCAACTTTTATAACCATATTTGTTTCTCAACTCTGAGGATAGCTTTAGCTGACATATTTTTGGACTTATTTGTGTACTGAGATTTGATTGGATTTGGACCACTCAAACGCTCTTGAAGGTCCCTTACTACTCCCAGATTTTGGATCTGGAAGCATGGGGCTTGACCTGCCAGGCCTACAAGCCCATCTGATACTTAATTTCTAGAAAATGATTTATGTATTTTACGGTGTTTACTTCGACGAAAAATGATGGTCAAACTGAAAATGATTTACATTTGACTAAAAAGCCTTTACATTTTTTGAAAAATGGTTTCCACTTTTTAATTTTGTAAACCATTTTCCCTAAACTCATTCGGACACCTTCCCTCATCAACCTGACTCCCGACTCTTCTCTTCTTCACGCTCAAACACACGCATAGTCACAGGTTCTCTCTCTTAGTCGATTCTCATCTTCTCCTTCATACCGGCACTTTTTTTTTTCTTCTCTGTTTCTCCTTCTCATCTCTCTCTTGGTCAATAACTGCTATGACTCCTTATTTTCATTTTCCAGAATATCTCCAAAATCTTTGATCTTTCTTCTTGTGCATCTGTTTCCATGCTTTTCAAGCCCCGATCTGTTCCTATTGCTCGTTTTTCACAAGGTATGTAGGTTTCCTCCTTGTTTTATAGGTTTCATCCAATTAATTTAGACTTTATCTCACTTGTCTTTTGAAATTGATGTGGTTGAGCTTGGATTCACTTTTATCCGTTTGTTTTGGTGGATATTTGTTGTTTTGTGTTGTGGTTGTGCTTCTATGCTTTGGGATGGGTCACATGCTAAATGTGGGTAGTATTTTGAGCTTTGATTCAAATGTTTTGTGTGTCTTTGAAGTTTCCCTGGTTTGATACCCATTGTCAATTAGAGTAATATGCCGAATGTTGTTGTTTCTTCTTCTTCTCTGATCGCCACCACAAAACCCATAAATGAACCAATTCCCCTACCTCATTATTTCTTTCTTTCCCTCTTCTCAATTTTTGTTGTCTTTTGTTGATGTTGTGATAAAATGGCATTAGAGTTTGGGTGTGGCTGCGGGTTTTATGGAGACGATTGGACAGTTATGGTGGGAAGTGGTGTTGATGCCGAGATTTGATGGGTTTGAATGTGTGTGTGAGAGAGAGAAGGGTGATTGGTAATGGGGCTCAGTGTGGGTGAATGTAGGTGGATCGGGAAGGGGTGGTGATGGCCATGTGCAGTTACTGGTCAAGGGTTTGGGGGGTTTTGGGTGTGGTTGGTTGTGAGAGGGAGAGGGAGATTGGCATGCATGATTTGATTAGCCCAAACGGGTACGGCAAGGGTGACATTGGCATAGTGATGGATGAGTTTAGTGGCTTGTTGAGAGTGGGCATAGGGGGTGAATGGGGTTGGATATGTGAAATGGGGATAGCAGAGAGAGGGAAAAAGAGCCTGTTTTTACCTTTTGGAAAAAGAATTTTGAAGAAGTAAAAATTTTAACTTCTTTTCTTTATTTAAAGTAGAGGAAACCCAAAATGACTTTACCTTAAAACTACAAGATGCCCAATTTGAACAAAAAGTGGCTGAAAACTAGTTAAACAAAATTGGGGGGCTTAGCCATTTTGGTTAGTATTTATATTTATGTGCCATGCTATCAGCTTAGCCATAATTGGATAACCACATATTCGATACAATTATGTGTGATCGACAGCCACCATTTGATTATTTCAGCTTTGGGTTCAAATTGTTTGGGGTATGTGTATGTATACATGCAGGGAGAAATTATTGAATCAATTAGAATTTAGATGGACAGATTGCCCCTGCCCATCCCATATATGATATATTTAAAGAAGGATCCAACTTTCTCTTTGAAAATGAGAATTTTTGTACCCTTCAACACAATTGTATTGAATATAAATTCCCAGCATGAATTTCGATATGAGTTTGTTTCTATATTACATTATGTTTTTATCTTTTATTCTCTATTGTATGTTATTATCTTGCATTATCATTCATATATTTGTGATTGTAGCAATGAGCAAAGATAAGGAAGTGATGAAAGTGGAAAGATATGATGAGTTTATGCTTGCATTTGCATTCGACCATTTGAATGGAGATGAGAAGGCTGCAAGATGGTTTCTAATAAAGAAAGCTAAGCTTAGAAAGTTTTGGTTAATGGACAACTTCTTAAAAAACCATGGAAATTATAATTTACGTGTAACACCTCAACTTTATTTAAAGGAAGGTAAAAGTGAAAATTTCCAATTTCCATTAAGCACTACTATCTTGTCCTCAATATCGTTAGAGATTATAAATTTTGCAGCGGAATAACTATTTTTTTTTATATAAAATCCTCATAGAACACACTAGAGGAACAATATTTATATATTAAACAGATCAGTACATTGTACTTTACACGATAATAAAACACACTAATCACAAGTGCCACAGACGGCACATAGGTAGATATATATCAAAAGTACCTAGAACATGTCCAACTATAGATACATTCCAAAAGATAGACATCTTCAACACTAGAATACTAGAAAACATTGTCCATAATAATCTAGACAGACATTTGGATTATCTTCACCTCTTCTGCACTTGCATCAATATCTATGTAAATGTGGTATAATTGTGGGGTTACCACATTGACATAGGCGGATTAATGAGTCTACGGTCTCAATAAGTATAAGAATTACTAACATTTTTAATATGAGCCATATTTTTTAAAAGTATCTCTAACATGATGATTATAATAACAGTTATGCTGAATTTTCCAAACAAAATTATTTTTGTATAATCCATAGCTGATAAAATAAGCATCAAAGAGTGTGATAAAATCCATTTATCTTTCCTAAACAACTTTATATTTATACATATATGCATTTTACTTGCATATCATGAAATGAATATGCATATAAATATAAAGAAGTAAAACAAATAAATCATAAATCACATTATTCAATGAATGCAATGCAATCTCTAGCCTCTCCGGCTTTCTAAAGGATTTGAACCTTTCATTTATAGTTATCAGGAAACACTTTCGGCTCCTCGGTTAGTACCAAGCTTCTTATTTTAACCTGTAAGGCTCCTTCGGCTTACACCGTTAATATAAGAACACCTCAATATTTTATATTCAATTTTATGAAGATAAAAGGCTTTTATTTAAGCTGAGAGGCTCCTTTGGCTCCCACCATTGATGCAGGGATAGATCATGTATAATCAAGAAAATAGTAAATAGAAGGGATACATATTCCTAAGATTGTGAGACTATCACAAAATCAAAGAAATCTTCTCTAAGCAAAAGATGCGATTTAAAGCTTGAAGGAAAATAACCAAGAAACTCAACTCTGAGTATTCTTATTAAACAAAATCAATAATAATAGTAAACTACCCAATTCTTAAGGCTCTAAGCATTTATTTATAGCCCCAAGACTCCTAGTCCTAAGATAACAATGACATAAAGTCATTTTAGAAGTCTACGAAAGAAAACTAAACCAACTAAAAGACTAACAAAGAAACCTAATTCAAATAAAAGACTTTAAAGATAAGATAGAATAAAAGACAAACAAATAAACCTAATTCAAATAAAATACTAAAAGATAAGATGTTGTCTTGATCTACATCATCCTCCCCAGGTTGGAGAGAATTCGTCCTCGAATTCGGCTGGTTCTTTCCACGGTCTTTCGGATGCCCAGTCAACTCATTCCACTCACCCTTTCTCAAGATTATAACAAGGCCACATCCCATAATAAACGTGACGCTCTTCATCATTGACATACCTTGATGTTTGTCATGAAAGCCCCACACACCACTTTGCCATGTAAACTTGTCGTGCTTCTTTTGTGCTTTGCCCTTCGTATAAGCCATGAGAATTCCTAAGGAACTCACAAAGACCCCTTCACTCTTTGATAAAAAAGTTGTTTCCGCTCCATAGATCTCATCACAACTTTGATTGAAAGTTTTTGACAAGATAGCATTTACTCCAAGGAAATCAACTTGATGTATAAAATTCACCTCTTTGTCGGGATAGGTGTCATAGATTGGTGGAGAGGCCCAATCTACCAAGCAATTTTCCTCAATAAATCTATTTTCCTTCTCCACAACTGATTGACTCCTAATCTCCGCCGCCTCTCTAGGCACCTTATTTTTGTTGATTTTTTCTATCACAAGGAACTCTTTGGGTTGAAAGCAACCTTGGAATTCCGGTATATCAAGTTTGAAACCGGATTCCCACTGATTGGCCTGAGCTTGTACAAGGGGTTGATGCCTGTGCACTCCGCGCTCCGCAAAAGGGTTTCCGTCTTCATCCTCCACACGTGCGTCGTCCTCTTCCGATTCGTGAGGTGAGGGTATATGCCGACGTCTGTCTCGACCACTCCCGATGGACAATAGTTTTGTGAGGGCTGCAATTTGTTCCCTCAAACTCGCAAATTGTGCCTCCGAGTGTGCTTGATAGGTTGCCGGTGGTTCTTCTCTAACTAGTTCTTTGCGATCATTTATGTTCTCCAAGTGTGCAAAGTGGTTACCCCTTCCCCTTGTGACTGGCGCCATGGAAAGAGACTGGGCTCTGATACCAACTGATGCAGGGATAGATCATGTATAATCAAGAAAACAGTAAATAGAAGGGATAAATATTTCTAAGATTGTGAGACTATCACAAAATCAAAGAAATCTTCTCTAAGCAAAAGATGGTATCTAAAGCTTGAAGGAAAATAATCAAGAAACTCAACTCTGAGTATTCTTATTAAACAAAATCAATAATAATAATAAACTACCCAATTCTTAGGGCTCTAAGCATTTATTTATAGCCCCAAGACTCCTAGTCCTAAGATAACAATGACATAAAGTCAGTTTAGAAGTTTACGAAAGAAAACTAAACTAACTAAAAGACTAACAAAGAAACCTAATTCAAATAAAAGACTTTAAAGATAAGATAGAATAAAAGACTAACAAATAAACCTAATTCAAATAAAATACTAAAAGATAAGATGTTGTCTTGATCTACATCAAACGTTAACATAGGAAAACCTTCTTGCTTCATATTTAATTAATCTCTTATTCTTAATGTTCAACAGTATGCAATAACATGTCTTTTAAAATCATTCTTTTGTTCTCATAATCATCACATTTCATTTCTCAACTCATAAAAATAATTGAAAGCATATAATCATGTTACTCATAAAATATTCAGGTTCATATAATAATCACATTTCAAAAGCTTTATAAAATAGTATCAATTTCAATAAGCAGTTGTACTCACTAAAATAATACCATACTCAGTAAGTAATTATACTTGTCACCATAGACCGTTATGTTGGATTCCCTTTCTAATCCTTGATTCTAAATTCACTGCATTTAATACGCTCGTGTGCGATCATATATTAGTCTAAAATTATAATTAAAAGGCTAACATAACGACCTTTTAATTTCTCCCTATGCTCTATCCAAAAATCGGGCAGCATAACGACATCTATCTAAAATATTATAATGTCACTTGGGCATCATAACTACTATGTAGCGTTACCACATATTTTTATATGGGCATTACTACGGTATTAATATAATAATTATCTAAAATGTCTAATATTACTTGGGCATTACAACGGCGCTATTGTAAAATATATAATAAAATTTAGACAGTAAAACGACGCATTTGTAATATTTAAAAGGATGATTGAATATAATATCTGTCTCGAAATATTCAATCACACTTTCCTACGCAATTTAGACATTATAACGACGTAATTTAAATTCTAATAAATAAAATTGACATAATTTAAATTCTAACAACTAAAATTTACATAAATTAAGGATAAAAGAATTATACCTATCATTTTCACTTAAAGTAATTCCAACACTCATTACTAAAATATATATTTCTTCTTATTATTTTCTATTTTCTCTCTTTTTCTTTCTTCTCTTCTTTTCCTTTCCTTACTGTGCGAGAGGGAGAGAGAAAGCTGCTCGTGAAACTGCACTACACTGAGGTCCTATTTATAAGCATGGTCTTGGGACAAGGCTGATATAAAATATGAAGCTTGATCGGTGTGAAACAAAAATTTTAAACTTCCGTTATTCAGCACCGAACAGCAAGCCAATTGAATCACTGCAGTGGAGTGAAAAGCCTGCAGATTTTACATTTATATATCTCCTGCCACCTACTGCATATAAACATACATGCATATTATTTAAAGCAAATGGATCCCTTGAAGGTTCCACGCCCAGCAACCAACATTAATAATATATATTATATTATATATATATATATATATCTATTTAATGAGCATTATGAATGCTGTACAACCCATCCAAATATATTATTTATATAATATAAATAAATGAATATATATTTATGTATATATATATATATATATATTATCATATTAAACTAATCAAACAATTATTTAATACACTAATATCCTCATTACTATTAACACTTAGGTATTTAATTAGGTAAATCTTAAATGCCAAATAACTGGAATTTAGAGCTAATTCTAACTATCTATTTCTCAATTCAGACTGAGAATATTAAATTAGACATCAAATATATTTTCCTGATATATTTGATTTAACTTAAGAGCACAATTTAGACTAAAACATTTTAAGTCATCCTAATAAATTTCTCGGGTGTTACATTATGTATTATCGATATGTAGTAAAATACTAATTGGATGGTAGTTTTTTGGCAAAAATATTGTAATATTTGTGGTTGAATTTTAGAATTCATGGTATTTTTTTTTTTTTTTAAGCAAGATGAAAGTAACTTACTTGCCCTTTCATATATATCAATCTTACTAGACATGCATGGCTTTGAGATTACGTCATTTATTTTTTTTTAAAAAAATGCACAGATAATAGGAATATATAAAGAGGCCGAATCTTGAAGTCGTTAAGTTAAAATATTGATGATTGATTAAATTTAATAATTTTTTTTTTTTTTTTACCAAAAACAAGTAATGATTTAAATAAAATAAAAAAATTTATTTTTGTTTGCGGCGCACAAGAAATCCAAGGAAATTGGAAGGTGTGCAGCTATGCACCACATTGGCGTGAATGACGTAATCGTTTTATATTTTTATATTTTATAGGTTAATATAATTAAATGAAAATATTCAAAAAAATTGATTTTCCATGCACGCGGTAAACACTGTAAAATGTTTTCGGCATTTTCAGGGAAAATAATTTGTTTGAAAATATTTTCTGATGGAAATCATTTTACGTCGAAGTAAATGGAGCCTTAATACATTTTTTTTTTTTAAGTCGATGTGTATTTTAAAAAGATTTTAATTAATTTTTTTATTTACTTTTGGTGTTACAGCTATGGCTTATATTAGGGAAATAAGATTTTTTTTTTTCGGTTGGGGGGTGGAGAGAAGAGGAGAGATCACACATATGTGGAAGAAATTGCTTAAACGGAAGAAGAAAGGGAAGAGGTGATGGTATAGTGATCAACTTAATCTTAGGTTTTCCTCGTGAAAATTAGAGGAAGAGTTGGTCGTGCTTCAAACTTGAAAGGGTTGTGATTGAGTTGTGAAGTTTGTTAACAGGTGTTTAAGGAAAGCAAAGTAGGTGTTTTTAAAGCCAGTATGGCAGAAGATCTTTAAAAAATGTGGGGAAAATTTTCTTTGACGGAGGAAGAGAGTGCAGACTTTGAAGTGTAAGAGGAAGTGGTGGAAGAGATTGCATTGAAAGGAAAATCATGTCTCATGGGGAAACTGATTGCGGATTGCGTCATTGGCAAGAATACAATCAGATCCAAGTTGATTCGAGGGTGGAAACCAATGGGGTCTCTTTCTTTCCAGGTGTTGGGGGATAATCTTTTTCTATTAGAATTTGAGCATTCTTGGGATAAGACGTGGGTGCTTGCAGGATGACCATGGGCTTTTGAATGAAGTCTTTTTGCAGTAGAAGATTTTGATGGTCTTATGCCTTTGACTCAAATGGGGTTTGAAATAGCCGCTTTCTGGGTCAGGATGTATAACCTTCCATTGGTGTGTATGGGAAGAGAGGTTGGCTACAAATTGGGAGGGACTGTTGGGGTAGTGGAAGAAGTAGATATAAATGAAGATGGAGTGGGCTGGGGGGAATTTCTTCAAGTTCGAATCAAGGTCAATTTACATAAGCCTCTTGCACAGGGGAGAATGCACAGAATCAAGGACCGACCCTCTTGGATTGCTTCCAGTACAAGAGGATTCCCCATTTTTGTTTCCGGTGTGGGCTTATCAAACATGGGGAGTCAGGATGCCCAGTAGGCAGTGCGAGGCATTTGCACGGCGGGGACATGACTACTGAATAATGAATATGGCTTGTGGCTTTGTAACCCCTTATCGAAGAGGTGTGTTGAGAGGGGAAGAGAGCGTAAAGATGGTGATTGGAGGAGCCCGGGAGAGCACATGCGCCACTGGAGGGTGAGTGGGGAAAATTGGAGGAGGGATTGGAGTAAGGGTACCGACAACAAGTGTGATTCTAGGGACGGTTCCCAATCCTTTGGGGATTCCTTAAATCGCATGTTGCAGAGTAATATTCTTGTCCATGTAAAAAAATCATTTCCTTACGTAACTGATGATATTCATTATGGGGTGGCTGATAAGTAAGGTAGGATTAATAGGGAAGGCACAAATGGTTTGATAGATGCGGATTAGAAAAGAGATTCTATGAAGGTCAATGCGACAGCTAGTTCCACACACAGGAAGGAGGTCCACAAAGAGGTTTTGAATCCAACTGAGTAGGCTTTTAAAAAGGGCCCACATGTTAATCAAGTTGAGAAAGAACAAATTGAACCGCCTGAGGAGGTGAGGGTGAAGTTATTGCCGATATTGCGACTCTTTTCAAGTAAGTTGCAAGTCCAAGCAGGTAAAAACCAAAAATCAAAAGCTACTTTTAAGAGGAGAAAGGCAAAAGGGGAGCATTGCGAGGAACAATGTGAGAAGAATTTGGGAAGTCCACTGGAAAGGAGGAAGGCCGAAGTGTTTGAAGGTGTTGGCAAGGAAGACGTTTACAGTAAGAAGGGGAGGTGGGTAGTGGTTGGAGACCATGTAGAAAAAGATAAGTTGGCAGAGGTTGTTTAACATCCTCGCCAATCACCTTGATCATTCTAAGTTGGAATTGTTGGGGGCTTAGGAACCCTCGGATAGTTTGTGACCTTTGCCAACTAGTAAAGGAAAAGAGACCTAATATGGTTTTTATGGAAACCATTTTACCATCCCAGAGGCTTGAAAAAATTCGGGTGAGGACGGGGTTTAGAAATGTCTTTGGGGTGGACAATGTGGGACGTAGTGGAGGAGGGTTGTCCCTCTTGTGGAATGATGAAAGTGTAACGACCTCGATGGACAAATCAATTAACTAGTAATTGACCACATGGCTCGTTTCCCAATGATTTCAACCTCTCGTAAATGAGAGACTTCAATGGAAGACTTTCTAAAACTACAGGAAATAGAGAGTACATGACGACTACACAATTATACACTAGAGTAAACATAATGTCTCATAACATAGAAACAATCACCAAAGTGCACTGGACATCATACCATCATCAACATAGGGTTACAAAACATAAACATCATTGTCTTACAAAAGATCAATAGATCAAATCTTAAGCTTAAAAAGGGCTAATGATGCAAACCAAAGAGCTGGACATGCTAATCATACACGTGGGAATGGAGCTGAATTTGCACAAGACCCATTGTCACTTCCTAGTGGCCCAATTGCAAGTGGAGCTGAATTTCCACATGACCCTTTGTCACTTCCTAGTGGCTCAATTACAAGACTTAGAGCCAAACGTTTCAAGGAAGCACTAAATGGGCTAATCCAAGAAAATGGGGCTGACTCTAAAAAGACCAAGATGGGCTCAAATAATAATCAAGGTTTAGTCCATGTCATCAAAGCAATTGATGAGGTTAATTAGCATGGTTTTCCAGCATGGTTTGACCATTGAAGGGTGTGAATTTGTTGAGTTTCTAGGATATTAAGTAGAAGAATGAATCTAGCCATCTAGCTATCTTTTGGTTGTCTCTAGAAGTCCAATAAGTCTAAAAACATAAGGACTTGTTTATGTTAATATTTGTGTAGCTTTTAAAGCTATAGTTATGTCTTTTCCTATGCTTGGAGGGTTGTTCCAAGTATATAGGTGGATTATTACGAATTTTAATGGAAATCTTTGCTTTTCAGAAAAACTATTATCCTTGTGAGGTCTTGTGTCCTCTTGGTTCTTGAAAGAACTCTTTGAACTTATCAAGTTAATCTTGTGGCGTTCAAACAACCAAACTTATCACCTTGATTTCTTGAGAGATTCTTAGGTTTTCTTGGTGTGGCGTTTTCAATCCTTCGTAGTCTTGGTTTGCATCTGGCTAGGTGACGGGTCAAGGCTCAACAAATCTTGTCTCACGATCTTGGGGTTCCATGCCATCATTGTTATTGGGTTTCATCACAATTGTTGGTGGAGTTCATATCAGCTAACGAGACTAAAATCTCGATCATATCAGCACGGGTGGTTCTTCCGTTATCCCACATAGACTTCAACCATATGGGGTTCATGTCCTAAAACATGACCCGAATCAGATCCTGTGCAATCACCCAAGTCTGCTCTGATGGCATCCTTTTCTAGGATAGCTAAACCACACAAATATTCGTAATGAAGGAGAAAACATAAATAATAGGATAAGTCTAAAGACTTAGTGATTGTTAACGAATATAATGCTCATGCCAATTTAGTAATGGACTCTGATTTTTATAAAGTATGCAATAGTTCCATCATGATTATTTTCCATTGGTGTGATATAGATATATATAATATATGCATATGTTATAGAGTGATAGTCATAGTTCAACAATATAGTTTACCCGAGATATTACCCCTTCTCAACAAGGTTGGCACCGTTCCAAGGGACTTGTAATACAACACCAGTGCCCTGGATATTGTACACTATACATAATACTAGTGGTATGATCGAGTCCAACCTTGGGTGGCTCACACTGCTAATGATGTCCACTTTGTAATGACTGCCCGTTAAGGCTGCGTTGGTCATAAAACAACCGTTGGATCCAAGTCTCATATAACATACACATTTGACTATAAAGTTAGCATGTATAGTAAGCCCATGGCCGTTATTTCGCATGTATTGGTGTACCATGTCATATAATGCAAATTATTTTGTCTGTATTTTACATGTATGTTTTTACAAGTTTCACTTTCTTAACATATTCAGCACATCGTGAGAGTTGTAAATATGATATGAACTCCACCAACAATTGTGATGAAACCCGATAACAATGATGGCATGGAACCCCAAGATCGTGAAGACAAGATTTGTTGAGCCTTGACCCGTCACCTAGCCAGATGAAAACCAAGACTACGAAGGATTGAAAACGCCACACCAAGAAAACCTAAGAATCTCTCAAGAAATCAAGGTGATAAGTTTGATTGTTTGAACGCCATAAAATTAACTTGATAAGTTCAAAGAGTTCTTTCAAGAACCAAGAGGAACACAAGACCTCACAAGGATAATAGCTTTTCTAAAAAGCAAAGATTACCATTAAAATTCGTAATAATCCACCTATATACTTGGAACAACCCTCCAAGCATAGGAAAAGACATAACTATAGCTTTAAAAGCTACACAAATATTAACATAAACAAGTCCCCATGTTTTTAGACTTATTGGACTTCTAGAGACAACCAAAAGATGGCTAAATGGCTAGATTCATTCTTCTACTTAATATCCTAGAAACTCAACAAATTCACACCCTTCAATGGTCAAACCATGCTAATTAACCTCATCAATTGCTTTGATGACATGGACTAAACCTTGATTATTATTTGAGCCCATCTTGGTCTTTTTAGAGTCAGCCCCATTTTCTTGGATTAGCCCATTTAGTGCTTCCTTGAAATGTTTGGCTCTAAGTCTTGTAATTGGGCCACTAGGAAGTGACAAAGGGTCTTGTGCAAATTCAGCTCCATTCCCACGTGTATGATTAGCATGTCCAGCTCCTTGGTTTGCATCAAAATATGCATGTTTTTGGTATACAAAATAGTCGTGTAGTGCATGGAAAATAATAGCGAGCATTATATGAATTAAAACTCACGTAGGTTGTATAACGTCTCCGAGTATTCCAAATGATCTAGGTTTCCCAAATCTGTAAAAAACCTTCTATTAGTCATAATTCCACTTAAACACTCTATAACAAGAAAATAGGAGCTATCTATTGGTCA
This sequence comes from Carpinus viminea, assembly GCA_013348765.1. Taxonomy (NCBI): domain Eukaryota; kingdom Viridiplantae; phylum Streptophyta; class Magnoliopsida; order Fagales; family Betulaceae; genus Carpinus; species Carpinus viminea. Next base: position 24,893,157 of record CP054670.1, on the reverse strand, counting down.
AAACAAGTCCTTGAAAATTCAAACATCCAATAGATCTGAAGGTTTTAGGTAGAACCTCATTTTGTCCACTCATCCTCCTATTCTCCCAAATAAATTTCTAAGGCTTCCTAAGGTCTACTAACTCATAATGAAACCTCCATGCGTACGAAATCATGTTAAACCAAGATAAATGCTAACCTTATCAAGATTTAAAGCACAACCTAGCTAGAACTAAAACTAACAACTTATGACAACATTTAAGCAGCATAACGACGTAAAAACAATCTAGGCTTAAGGGTATTACCTCCTTAAAGCAAAACTTTAAGAACTTCCTCTCCGATAGCATCGAACTCACAAACCTCACAAAACACACTCACAAGGAAGGATTTTTGTAGAGCTTTAGAATAAGAAATTACAAGATAGATTTACAATTGGTGCTGCCAATCAAAAAGAGATATGTCCATTAAGCATACTATTTCTTAATGGTCCAAAGGCTGTAGCATACGTCTAGGTATTATCCAAGGGTAATTCCAAAAGTAGCATAGGTCTGTGTATTATTTACAAGTTTGATGGACACATCCTCACTAGAAACATGAACACCAATAGCTTTTCCTATCTAAAGTTCAAATTACCCCTATAGTATTCTTAGTGACCTAAAACCCAAATTAACCATCTAACTAAGCTACCTAAGCTTCAGTTAAATATTTAAGTCACTATAGAAAGTCTGGTGGAAATTTAAAATTTTAGTCGGTGTCATATTAATGTTGTGGTACATAATGTCGACAATGGTCCTTGCTGGAAATTCACAGGGTTCTATGGTAACCCGGATGTAGGAAAACACCATGAATCATGGAGCCTCTTGAGGCATCTTAGCTCTTTGTCTCCTACAATGTGGGTTTGCATGGATGATTTCAATGAGATTACGGAGGCCTCAGAGAAATATGGCCTGGTTAGGCGGCCATGATGGCAAATGATGGTCCTTGCTGGAAATTCATAAGGTTCTATGGTAACCAGGATGTAGGAAAACATCATGAATTGTGGAGCCTCTTAAGGCATCTTTGCTTTTTGTCTCCTACAATGAGATTATGGAGGAGGCCTCAGAGAAATATGGCATGGTTAGGCGGACACGGTGGCAAATGGAGAGTTTTAGTAATACCTTAGAGGCATGCCATCTTCTTGACTTGGGTTTCTCGAGGCCATCTAGTTTTATGAAGGAGAGACTTGACCCAGTCTTGGCTATTCATGAGTGGTGTGACATGAACCCTAGATTTTGGGTTGAAGTGTTGGCTGCACGTAGTTCGAACCATGCTCCACTTGCTCTCTCTATTTGTAATTTTAAATAGATATTTCTTAAAGGTGCTATGATTGGGTTAAAAATCAATAGGCTCGAGATGTCATTAAAACTATTTGGAAAGAACGGGAACCAGCCACTAAGGCTTGGTGTAGGGTGAGGAGGAAACTTACGAAGAGCAAAACAGCCCTCTTGCAATGGAGAAAGTGAATGTGTGCTACACTACGATGACGCATGAATAAAATTACATCCATGATTAATGAAGAAGTGACCAATTTAGGGACCTTGATTTTTGTTAGTTATTATTTGAAATCCACATCCTCTAGACCTACGGAATAAACTCTTTGTGCTTTAATCTTGAGAGAAATGAATGCTCTTTTGATTCGTAAGCTTGAAATGGAGGAGATAACAACAACCATCTACAAATGGCCTCCTTGAAGGCACTACGTCCTGATGGGTTCCCCAAAAGTTTCTACCAAGAAAATTGGGTGGATGTGAAAGGTGTGGTATGTGCTACGATTTCTAATTTCTTTATTTCAGGTAGTTTTGACAAAAGTGTGAATAGAACTCATATTGCTTTGATCCCTAAAATCCACTGTCTTACTATAGGTCTTTGTAATGTTTTGTACAAGATTTTTTCCAAGGTCTTAGCCAATTGTTGAAATTTTTTGTACCTGATCTAATATCCAAAAATTAGAATGCTTTTATTCTAGGGAGGTTGATTTCGGATAATATTTTGGTTGCCTATGAGGCTTTACATACTATGCACTCGAGGATGTGGAGCAAGGTGGGGTACACGGCTTTGAAGCTTAATAGAGCAAAGCCTATGACCAGGTGGAATGGAAATTCCTTGAGGAAGTAATATGAAGAAACTGGGCTTTGATGTGAGGTGGATGACGTGGATCATGCTGTGATGCCCCGCCCGATGGGCAAATCAATTAACTAGTAATTGATCCCACGACTCGTCATCTCAGCCATGTCCTTCTAGGACACAACCTCTAGGAAATTACTTTCCTTGTCGTAACGAGAAAATTGCAGCAGAAGACTTTACTAAGGCTATGGGATTGAGAGACAGTAAATGAAACATCACACAACAATACCAAAGATAAAGTACTACGTCATCATAATATCATAAATAGTCACAAATTGTATTGGTCATCAAATCATCAGCAGGAAATAGATACAACCCAAAATAACAAACGTCAACTTAGTTCACAAAAAATTAATAGATCAAAGCCTAGACTTAAGCTTGAGCAGAGCTAGTGAAATCAAAATCTCTATCATGTTTGCATGAGCAGATCCTCCAATCTCCACATCGAGTGCAACCAAATAGGATCCATGTCCTTAAAGATCACACGGATTAAGTCCTGAGCTAGCACCCAAATGCTTTCACATCATCTTCAAAGCCTAAACCTACAATAATCGTAATGGAGATGAAACATAAAGGGATGTTTAATCAAAGCAGTTCCATCGGACAACTTAGTTTATACATATATATTGATGTACAATTTGATGTACTAATACACGAGTTGTTGTTTGTAGCTCGTTCTCCAGATCGTATTCGGGAATCCATTTATGAAAAACTAATTCTATGCCTAAACTAACTCTATCTTAACCTAGTTCAACTCAATATATGGTGTATAAAATGTAAACTAATTTAAATGCTTAAAACAAATAAATAAAACAAGGTCTAGGACCTCACTACATTAATAAAATACATCATGCTTAGACATCTTTATCGATTAAGTACTATGCATTTCTATTGCTATTATAAAATCGATGAATCATTGATAGATTTATCGATAATGTCACAACGGATATTGGGGTTGAGATCAAATCATCCACCACGTGATCACAAGGATACTCTCACCCAATCATCCGATTTACTTTTGGATAGGAACACAACGGATATTGGCCATTTAATGATTCGCAAATAACAATCAACACAATTTTATCATGAAACTGAATTAACACGAACACACAAAACATTAAACAACGGATTAAACTAAACACAAAAACATGAAGATAATTAAATGGTGATGCTTCATCTTCAACCTTAGTTGAAGATTTAGCCTCTCATGATAAAGAGAGATAAATCGACAAATAAATAAAAGCATTAAATAATTAAATGATGATTTAGAGGGTTTACAGTGAAGAACATAGAGGTTTATGGCCTACCTCCAAATGTAAGAAAATATACAAGAGCCATGGAAAAATTTAACGCTTAGGTCAATGCTTTCTCAAAAGTGCAGCTCTATGAATCTCAAAGTGCGTCGAAAGCGAATCGCTTCTAAACCCATGAGATGGTGAAGCAATGGAGCAGGGCAACACTTTAAATTGACAATGCACTGATTGCACCCTTAGGCTTGAGCAGCGATCACACCTAGTGTGCTTGAGCATACGTGTGGCAGATCTTCACTTTTTGCCATTTTTCACCATTTTAACCGCAATTTGAATGCCCCATGCAACACGATAAAACACTAAAACAAACTAAAACATTAGAAATTATCTAAGCTAAGTACCTAATGAACATAAATTAAGGGGTCCAAATAAACACTATATAGCACTCATCAAATACCCCCAAACTTACATTTTGCTAGTTCTTTAGCAAAACAAAATGAAAAACACAATTAAAGCAAGAAACATAAGTTCGCATGGGAGAAACAATTGCATTTGCCTTTTAAACCCCTAGAGGACGAGTGAAGTCTTGTGAGGGTTTTCTAGAAATGATACCCACAAACATTTGTACAAACATACTATTCTAAAAAATGCAACAATATAAAAATCATGGTTCTCATTCATGAGCAAGCTTAACCAAACAAACACCATCTTCACAATTTTCAGGGAGTTATAAATCAAGCTACTAACATGGCATTATGAGATGTCACAAGAATCAATTCTAGTGAAAGTGAAATTAGCACATAGTTATGGGATTTCAAAAACTAATCTCAATTATGTATGGATCAACACTCAGAATTCATTAGACTACCCATCAGATACAATAACCAAGTTTTATTATATATATATATATATTTTTGTGTGCCCAGCTCCCTTAAGCTTTCTAATTGACCAATGTATCGAGCGCTAAGTCAATGACTCCCAAACCAAATGGTTTAAAATAGTGTAAAGACACCCATAAGGACCTACTAACTCAAGTCAAAAGGCTACAAAGCTTTTAACCATGTCTAACTGCTCACTTTTTAACGTGAACACTTATTGCTTGATGAGGCAAGAGATCCGATTACTAGGTGGAAAGCTCAAAATGATCACTTTTTCTTTTATTTTTTTTAAATTTATTTTTATAAACAAAAGAGGTTATCTTAATAGGCTAAATGCATTCAAGTAATCAAAACCAAACATGACTAATCCCATAATTTATACCCTACAAACTAGTAAGCATGTGAAAATCAAATTGAGACTTAACATCTCATGTAAAGAAAGTAAACAACTCAATTTAATAAAGTGATCATGTTCATCAAGCTCACCAAAGAAATTCAAACCATAATTTTAAATAAACTCGCAGTTAAGAACAAAATTGCACAATGTAAATGTGGATCGAAAATAAAACAATGTAATGCAAGGTGAGAGTAACATCATTGCCATATAAGATGCTCTTCTAGTAGATTAAAATGGCATATTTTTCAAATGGTACCGATTGGCTTTGAGATCTAAGCATCTCTTTGCATATCAGTCAAATCAAATGTCAATTGCTATGGCTCGATAATGATACATTTGATCTCTCTTTTCTTTGTTTTTATTTGCCTCATCCATGTCCATCAATTGCTCATTGTAGTTTGATGCCCTTGTTATATGGAATAGCTCTAATTCCATGATTTGGCCAAAGTGATGCTCAATGATAGGCCCATTTCTATGTTGATGCCTTTCTTTGGAGCATGTAGGTGGTAAACAGAAAGGTAATCTACTGTGGTGCATCTTGATTTATATAACTATCAGATGATCTTGGGAATGGAGCATAACCCTTGTGAACAATATACGATGAGGAAAAGGTCGATGTGGATGATAGCTTTTAAAGTTTATGAAGCCAAACAGAAAAGTGAAGAATGGAGGATGGTAAGCCACAAACTCAAGGACAGAGAACATGTTGATGTATCCGTCGATCAGCTTTATGAAGCTTAAATCGCCATTCATAGTCTCGATGGTCATGGATGGGTTAATTTTAGTGTCTCTTCTACTTATTTTACGCTTAGTTTTTTTGGCTTAAACCGTTTTAATTACTTTTCCTTCTAGGACTCTAGGATGTAATCCTAGTTTATGTTAATCTTTTATGCTTTAGCCTCTAAGCCTATAAATACAAAGCTTAGACCATTGGAAAAATAGTTTATTATTGGTTTTGTTTAATAAAAATACTAGTTGAGTTTCTTGGTTCTTTTTCTTCAGCTTAGATAGCATCTTGCTTAGAGAAGATTTCTTTGATTTTGTGATAGTCTCACAATCTTAGGAATATTTATCCATTTGTTACTATTTTCTTGATTATTTACGTCTAACCTACATGTTGGTATCGAGTCATCTTTCCATGGCACCACCACAAGGGAAGGGTAACTTTGCACACTGGAGGATGGAACGATCAACAGTTAGAGAAGAATCACCGTAGCCTATCGCACATTCGGAGGCACAATTTGCTAGCTTGAGGGAACAAATTACAGTCCTCACAAGGCAATTATCCATCAAGAATGTTCAAGAGACGTCGATATACCCTCACCGCATGACTCAAGGAGGAAGACGACGTGGAGAATGAACGAAACCCTTTTACGAGCGGAGTGCACAGACATCAACCTTTGTACAAGCTAGGCCAATCTGGAATATGGTTTCAAACTCGATATTCTAAAATTCAATGGGTCTCCAACCCGAGGAATTCTTGGAGGATAGCGGTTGAAGAAGTTATTGATTTCGGTACCGAGGATCGAAGTTTCTTTGGTCGCAAGTTCGGGAAGAGCAGCAGGTGGCAGCAAAGCAATCTAGGACTAAGGCAATCAAAATCAACAGATGGGAGAAACTGTTGAAGCACATGTGGCAAGCCTTCTTGCCATACAACTATACGTGAACCATGTATCAGTGGCTACAGAATTTAAGCCAAGGTTTGAAGACCGTGGATGAGTACACAAAGGAGTTCTACAAATACTTGACATGGGTTGAGTTAGCCGAGACAGATGATCAATTAGTATCCCGGTACATCGGGGGTCTACGACAAAACATTCAAGATTCATTAAATCTTTTTGATCCAGTCAATGTATCTGTGGCTCATCAAAGAGCCCTTCTATTGGAGAAAACAACAACCAGAGGATCCACAGGCTTCTTTGGGCGTGTAGAAAGACGACTCGCTAAGGATGTCACACCTCAAACACCACTCAATCAACAATCCCAAATAGGGCTCCAATACCGCCTACCTAACCGAGGAACGATGAATTAAATGCTTTAAGTGTGGTGAACGGCCACAGAATTGCGGATTGCCTCAAGGAGATAAATATGGAAAGGGTCTACTCATTGATCGACGCCTTCGATGAGCAAGGCGATGAAGAAGAGCAACAAACCTTGATGACTACGGGACGTGGAAGAAGAACTCATTACGGAGATAGGCCTAGCTTAATGGTGAGGAGGATATGTCTTACACCCCAAAAAACGGAAGGAGATGATTTAACAGCGGCACAACCTTTTCACCCACATGCACTATTGGAGGTACAAACTAATCATTGATGGAGGCATAGAACGTGGTATGAAGAAGCGAAGTTGGCCCTAGACACGAGAAACACCCCACACCATATCGCTTGGAGTGGCTCAAGGGAAACGAGGTAATAGTTTCAAAGCGTTTTGTACATTTTTCTATTGGCACCAAATATAAAGATAACACTTGGTGTGACGTGGTGGCCATGGATGTTGCCACCATCGGGAGACCATGGCAATATGATCGAAATCGCACCACAATGGATGGAAGAACCTACAACTTCTTGGTGGATAATGAAGCTTACTCTCCTACCTAACCCAGGAGACGAACAAACCCCCAAAGAGGTGGGCCAAACACTTATAGCCAAAAGAGAGTTCATAAGAGAAATGCTCGATGTTGATCAAGTATACCTACTCTATGGCAAAGAATGTAGCCCAATGAAGATCGTGCAGGGCGATGGGTTTGCTAGAGGAATTTGTTGATGTATTCACAAAGACCTCGAGGAGCTACCGCCTGCGTGACTTCAACACCAAATTGATTTGGTGCGGTCTAGCCTTCCCAATCACCACACTACGCATGAGTCCCAAAGAGCATGAAGAATTACGAAGACAAGTGGAGGACTTGGCTAAAGGGCACATTCGAGAGCTGAGCCCATGTGCGTCAACATTGCTCACACCCAAGAAAGATGGGACATGGAGGATGTGTGGACAGTTGTCAACAAAATTATGGTATATAGATTTCATTCCGATTAGATGATTTATTGGATCAATTGAGTGAGGCAACTATATTTACCAAACTGGATCTAAGAGTGGTTACCACCAAATTGAGTGGGTTAGTGATGAAGACAACGTTTAAAATGAGGGAGGGACTTTATGAATGGTTGGTGATGCCGTTTGGATTATCTAATGCTCCAAGTACCTTTATGCGAGTAATGAACCAGATATTCCGCCCATTCATCGGCAAATAAGTGGTCGTCTACTTCGATGACATCCTCATTTATAGTTCCGACCCAGAGACACACATCCAACATATATGAGAGGTACTCCTTGTGCTACGACGAGAGAAATTTTACGTAGCACTGGCCAAGTGTTCCTTCATGACCGATTCAGTACTTTTCCTTGGATATGTGGTGTCCAAGGATGGATTAGCAGTGGATGAGTCTAAAGTAATAGCGGTTCGTGATTTGGCTCTCCCTACTACACTACATGAGGTATGTAGTTTTCATGGATTGGTGTCCTTTTATCGTCATTTCATTCATAATTTCAGCACCATATTGGCACCAATCACGGAATGCATGAAGGCGGCCCATTGAGCATGATCCACATGGGCAACAAAGAATCATCACCATGATTCAAGTTCTAGAAGGATCCGGTCAAGGCTAAGAATTGGCAAGAAATATTTTGGGTCTATTGGAGAAGGATTGGATTGCAAGGCTATTATAGGCGTCCAGCTCTTCTTTGGTATTTTAGCGTCTTTCCTATGTTGGAATTTTAATTATATTTGGGTCTTATTAGTTAATTAGGTTATTTATATTTAAATGGATGTTTTATCTATATTTTAAGAGTTATTGTAATGGGCTTGGCCCAAAGTTATCTTATCTAGGGTTAGAGATATTTTATGATTGGATAATGGGCTTAGCGCAAAGTCAGTCAAATTAGGGTTAGGTTTTATTTTACAGCTTGTGAGGATTATTCTCTTTGGTTCTTTGAAGAACTACTCGAACTTACCGGGATTTCCCGTGGCTTTCATCTCGACTTATCAAACGGAAATTCTACCACCGTTTGTGGCGTCTTCTTTATACTGAGGTTCTTGTTTGTCATAAACAACGGATCGAGGTCTTCCATTCGAATCTGTCCATAGAACGATGAACCCTTTCGTTGTTGGGTCTCGTTATTCTTGGCGGGGTTCACATCATTGAGGTTAGCAAATAACCTTTCTTTCCTTAAATTTCCAAAACGGATATCAAATGCATTACATGTTCTTCCGAATTTTTGCTATAAATTAGGATATTATCAAAATACACACAACTACAAACCTGCCAATAAATGCACGCAAAACATGGTTCATCAAACGCATAAATGTGCTCGGAGCATTAGTTAAACCGAAAGGCATCACTAACCACTTATACAAACCATATTTAGTCTGAAAAGCAGTTTTCCATTCATCACCTTCCTTCATCCTAATTTGATGTTATCCACTCTTAAGATCAATTTTTGTAAAGACACAAGAACCATACAATTCATCTAGCATATCATCCAATCTAGGAATGGGATGACAATACTTTACCGTTATGTTGTTGATGGTTCGGTCAACACATGTCCTCCATGCTCCATCCTTCTTAGTAACTAATAGCACCAGAACCGTACAAGGACTCATGCTTTCACGCACATACCCCTTCTCCAGTAATTCACCCACTTGCCTCTGAAACTCCTTGGTCTCCTCGGGATTACTCCTATAAGCAGGTCGGTTTGGAATTGATGGAATTTGATGTTCAATCCCCCGGATTGGAGGTAAACCATGAGGTACCTCTTCGGGAAGGATATCTTCAAACTCCTGCAAATGAGAAACAATATTGGTCGGCAAAGCATCGACGGGGTCATTAATACATAAAAGAGCCTCCTTGTACATGAGTGCAATAAGCGGCTGGTGCAAAAATAATGCTTTCTTGATCTCACTTTTTTTTTGCAATGTAATTGAATTTTTCCTCTTGCTCTCACAATGGCCAAAGTATTCTTTCTTTTGCACTCTGATCGATGTATTTCTCTTCTTTTTTTTTTTTTTAACTCTTTTTTATTTTTATTTTTGGTCATTTGATCTTTGTAACTTTAATTGGTCCTCCTTGACCTGTTTTGGAGTTAATGGCATAAGAGTAGTACGTTGCCTTTTAAGAGTGAAAGAATACTTATTTGTGAAGCCATCATGCATAACCCTCCGATCATACGGCCATGGTCTTCCTAACAATAAATGGCAGGCATGCATAGGAACCACATCACAAAGCAGCTCATCCTCATATTTGCCAATGAATAATGCCACCAACACTTATCTTGTCACCTTGATTTTGCCACTGAACTGGTAAGGGAGAGGACGTTTCAAGGTAGTTAAAAAGGTTTACAGTGTCCTCTTCCTTACCGGCTTCGGTTGAATGAATGTGGCAAAGTCAAGGTGACGAGACAAGTGTTGGTGGCATTATCCATTGGCAAATATAAGGATTTGGTGCTTTGTGATGTGGTTCCTATGCATGCATGCCATTTATTGTTGGGGAAACCATGGCAGTATGATCGGAGGGCTATGCATGATGGATTCACAAATAAGTATTCTTTTACTCTTGTGCCATTCAATTGCATTCCAAAAAAAAGTGAGATCAAGAGAGCATTAATTTCACACCTCCCCCTTATTGTACGCATGTACAAAGAGGCTCTTTTATGCACTAATGACCTCGTCGGTGCTTTGCCGAGTGATACTGTTTCTCTTTTGCAGGAGTTTGAAGATTCCTTCCCGAAGAGGTACCTCATGGTTTACCTCCAATCCAGGGGATTGAACATCAAATTGATTTCATACTGGTGCATCAATTCCAAACCGACCTACTTATAGGAGTAATCTCGAGGAGACCAAGGAGCTTCAGAGGCAAGTAGGTGAATTATTGGAGAAGGGGTATGTGCGTGAAAGCATGAGTCCTTGTGCAGTTCCGGTGCTATTAGTTCCTAAGAAGGATGGAACATGGAGGATGTGCGTTGATTGTCGAGCCATCAACAACATAACGGTAAAGTATCGTCATCCCATTCCTAGATTGGATGATATCTTGGATGAATTATGGTTCTTGTGTCTTTACAAAATTGATCTTAAGAGTGGATATCATCGATTAGGATGAAAGAAGGTGATGAATGGAAAAGCTTAAGACTAAATATGGTTTGTATAAATGGTTAGTGATGCCTTTCGGTTTAACTAATGCTCCGAGCACATTTATACGTTTGATGAACCATGTTTTACGTGCTTTTATTGGCAGGTTTGTAGTTGTGTATTTTGATGATATCCTAATTTATTGCAAAAATTTGGAAGAACACGTAATGCATTTGAAATCTGTTTTGGAAATTCTTAGGAAAGAAAGGTTATTTGCTAACCTCAAGAAGTGCACCTTTTGCACGGATAAGCTTGTGTTTCGTGGTTTTGTTGTTAGTGAGAGAGGAATTGAGGTGGACGAGGAAAAGGTGAAGGCAATCCAAGAGTGGCCAACGCCTACAACAATCAGTCAAGTGAGGAGCTTCCACGGCTTAGCTAGCTTCTATAGATGGTTTGTGCGTGATTTTAGTAGCTTAGCTGCCCCTCTTACTGAAGTCATTAAGAAAAATGTGTCGTTTAAGTGGGGAAAGAACAAGAAAAGGCATTTAATTTGATCAAAGAAAAGTTAACCAATGCACCTTTGCTTGTTTTACCTAACTTTGCTAAAGCTTTTGAAATTGAGTGTGATGCTTCGTGAAAGGTGTTGGAGCTGTTTTGATGCGGGAAGGCATCCGATTGCTTATTTGGTGAAAAGTTGAGTGGAGCAGCCTAAATTACCCCACTTATGATAAGGAGATGTATGCCTTGGTAAGGGCTTTGGAAAATTGGCAACACTATCTATGGCCAAAGGAATTTGTGATTCACATAGATCATGAATCTTTGAAGCATTTGAAAGGACAACAAAGGTTGAACAAACGCTATGCCAAGTGGGTGGAATTTATTGAAACATTTCCTTATGTGATCAGATACAAGCAAGGTAAGGAAAATGTGGTGGTTGATGCATTGTCCTGAAGGTATGCTTTACTTTCCATGTTAGATACAAAACTGCTTGGCTTTGAATACATTAAGGATTTGTATGTACAAGATTCTGATTTTGGTGATGTGTTCAATGCATGTGAAAAAGTGGCGTTTGGTAAGTTTTATAGGCATGATGGATTTTTGTTTCGAGAAACTAAACTGTGTGTGCCTATGTGTTCTTTGCATGAATTGCTTGTGAGAGAAGCTCATGGTGGTGGTTTGATGGGACATTTTGGTGTAGCTAAGACTTTAGGAATTTTGCATGAACATTTTTTTTGGCCTCATGTGAAACGTGATGTGGAAAGAATTTGTGAGAAGTGTATCACGTGTAAGTAGGCTAAGTCTAAGTTGAAACCCCATGGTTTGCACACCCCTTTGCAATATTGTTGCGTTTCAACAGCATATCATTGAGGTTCGCATCACAGCTCCATTCCCACGTGTATGATTAGGATGTCCAGCCCTTGGTTTGCATCATTCATTACAATGAATCCATGCTATTTATAATGCATGGTTGAAATCGGAATACAAATTATTAAAGGAAAATAATAAAAGACTAAATAAAAGAATCCTCAAATTAAGGTTGATTTCATCTTAAATTAGCAGCTCCTTCAAGAAAGAAATCACCTAAGGAATGTCTTGAATAGATATATCAATCAGCCAATTAATTGATATGGAATTGGAAAGGTCTGAAGTAGGGATGTCAATCAGTCAGTCAATCCTTCTAATCAGCCATTAATCCACGCCATTGCTAAGGAAATTATACTCAATTAAGGAAGATCAGCCCCATCAATAGCTTGGATTAAATTTATTCCTCCTTCATCTTCCTTTGGGCCCAAGTTTGAATGCTCCGTTTTAGAACCAGCCCAAATCTCCTGAATCAGCCCACTAATTGCTTCTTTGATCATCTTGGATTTTGCTATAGTAATAGGCCCAACTGGATTGTTAGTACTTTATCTTATCTTATCTTTTAGTCTTTTATTTAAATTAGGTTTCTTTGTTAGTTTTTTAATTGTTTTAGTTTACTTTTCCTTCTAGTACGAGGTTTTAGATTACTTTTCTTTCTAGGATATATAATCCTAGTTTATCTTAGATTACTTTTCCTTCTAGGATGTGTAATCCTAGTTTATGTTAACCTCTAAGCCTATAAATACAAGCTTAGACCCTTTGGAAAAATAGTTTATTATTATTATTGAGTTTCTTTAAATTAGAATACTCAGAGTTGAGTTTCTTGATTATTTTCCTTCAGGCTTTAGATAATATCTTTTGCTTATAGAAGATTTCTTTGATTTTGTGATAGCCTCACAATCTTAGGAATATTTATCCATTCTGTTTACTGTTTTCTTGATTATACATGATCTAACCCTGCATTAACAGGTGACCACCATGGAAGTACTTGTGTTGCACCGCCCATTTTGTTATTTGGTTCGCGTGGATTCCGAGTTAGGGCTAGTCGAACACATTTTCGTACTCAAAATGCATCGTTTTGACCCCAAGATAGCACATTTTCGTAATTGCTACATCGGAAAAATTATTTTTATGGAGTATTTTGTGTGAGGCTTATATGTTTTTTGCGTAAGGATGCTAACGGGTGCGATCATACCAGCACTAATGCACTGGATCCCATCAAAACTCTGCAATTAAGCGTGCTTGGGCCATAGTAGTACTGGGATTGGTGACCTCTTGGGAAATCCTAGTGTTACACCCCCAGTTTTGCTTTCTGGACAGTGCGGCTTGCAAGTTAAAGCTGGGTGAGCACATTTTCGAGCTTAAAATCCATCATTTTGAAACCCAAATAGCTCATTTTTGCACGTGCCCCATCAGAGAAATGGTTTTTATGGAGTATTTCGTGCACAAATCTAACTAGTTCTTAATCACCGTGTTATATTAATTCTGTTGGATGCTGGTGGATTATCATTTTGGCGGGACTGGTGTAGCAAGGGGACACGTGCGAGCACCGTATCCCATGACTATTACGGTGAGTTCACCTAGATGTGTGAGGCTTATATGTTTTTTGCGTAAGGATGCTAATGGGTGCGATCATAACAATACTAATGCACTGGATCTCATCAGAACAATGCAGTTAAGCGTGCTTTGGTGTGAGTAGTACTATGATTGTAGACCTTCTAGAAAGTCCTTGTGTTGCCTCATTTTGCTTTTTGGTCCGTGCGGCTTGTGATTTAGGTTGGGGTGAGCACTTTTCGAGCTCAAAATCCATCGTTTTGACCCTTAAATAGCTCATTTGTGTATGTGTTTCATCTGAAAAATAGTTTTATGGAGTATTTCACACACAAATCTCACTAGTTGTTAATCACCATTCTATATTAACTATGATTGATGTTGGTGGATTATCATTTTGGCAGGCACTGGGACATGAGCGAGTGTCGGATCCCACGATTATTCGGGAGTGTTCACCTAGCGTGAGGCTTATATGTTTTTTGTGTAAGGATGCTAGGTGTGATAATACTAGCACTAATGCAATGGATCCCATCAGAACTCCTCTGTTATGCATTCTTGGGCAAGAGTAGTACTAGGATGAGTGACCTCTTGGTAAGTTCTCGTGTCGCACCCCCCCATTTTACTTTTAGGTTCGTAGCTCGCGAGTTAGCTCTGGGTGAGCACATTTACGAGACCAAAATCCATTGTTTTGAAACCCAAATAGCCCATTTTCACACATGCCCCATCGGCAAAATTGTTTCTATGGAGTATTTCATGCACAAATCTCACTAGTTCTTAATCACCGTGTTATATAAACTCTGTCGCACAGGAACACGTGCAAGCACCAGATCGCACGACTTATAGGATGAGTTCACCTAGATGCGTGATGCTTATTTGTTTTTTTGCATAAGGATGCTAATGGGTCCAATCGTACCAGCAATAACGGATTGGATTTCATCAGAACTCCACAGTTAAGTATGATTGGAAGTGAGTACTACTAGGATGGGTGACCTCGTGTTGCATCCCCTGTTTTGCTTTTTGGTTTGTACGGCTTGAGAGTTAGGGCGGGGTGAGCACATTTTCAAGTTCAAAATCCATCATTTTAATATCTCATTTTTGTGTATGCTCCATCAAAAAAATTGTCTTTTCGGAGCATTTCATGCATAAATCTCACTAGTTCTTAATCTTCGTGTTATATTAACTCTGACGGATGTCGGATCCCACGACTATTTGGGTGAGTTCACATAGACTCGCGAGGCTTATTTGTTTTTTGCGTAAGGATGCTAATAGGTACGATCATGCAAGCACTAATGCACCAAATCCCTTCTGAAGTCCGTCGTTAAGCATGCTTGGGTGAGAGTAGAACTAGGACAGCTGACATCCTTGGAAGTCCTCGTGTTGCACCCCCAAATAGGTCATCTTTGTATGTGCTCCGTCGGAAAAATTGTTTTTATGGAGTATTTCACGCAAGGATCTCAGTAGTTCTTAATCACCTTGTTATATTAACTCTGTTGGACGTCGGTGGATTATCGTTTTGGTGGGACCGGTGTGGCATGTGGAGACGTGCCTGCGTCAGATCCCATGACTATTATGGTGAGTTCATCGAGACGTGTGAGGCTTATATGTTTTTTGTGTAAGGAAGCTAACGGGTGAGATCATACCAGCACCAATGCATCGGATCCCATAAAAGTCTACAGTTAAGCGTGCTTCGGCGAAAGTAGTACTAGGACGGGTGACCTCTGATCAGTGCCAAATATTGTATATTTGACCCCCCTTAACTTGTCTTTGTTAAGCTCTTAGCTTAGTTATTTTCTAATGCTTAGATTAGCTTTAGTGTTTTCTTATGTTGCCTGTCGTTGGCTCGATCTGACAAGATCTACGATCGAGTGCTCCTATAATCGATCTTTAGCAAGCCGCATTTGAGCGGGCCTCCACTCGAGTGCAAGGACCACGATGGAGCACACTCCACGTCAGCCTGCTACCCTCCATTGCATTCGTGCTTGCGTGATGTGAACCTTCATCGATACACCATTGAGACCCAACAACGATATTGGAATATAGACTCAAGAAAGCTAAAATTCAGATTTGATAGCAAACCCCAACCCAACGTTTATAAATAAAGCGCGAACCAAAGTTATATAGTAACAAAACCATGACCCAATGATTATATTTGATTCATGAACCAAATGTATAAAATTGGAACGCCACAAGGAAGAATGAGTCCATGCTAAAGAAAAACAATAAAAGAATCCTAAAATTGAGGCTAATTACGTCTGAAATTAGCAGCTCCTCTATGAAAAAAAATCACGCCTATGGAAGTCTGAAATAGGTATGTAAATTAGCCAATTAATTGGTATGAATTGAAAAGATTTGAAATAGGGATGTCAATCAATCATTTAGTCATTCTAATAAGCTATTAATCCATGCCATTGCTAAGGAAATTTTACTCAATTAAGAAAGATCAGCCCCTTCAATAGCTTGGATTATATTTATTACGCCTTCATCTTCCTTTGGTCCAAACTTGGAATGCCCTGCTTTAGAACCAGCCCAAATCTCTTGAATCAACCCACTATGTGCTTCTTTGATCTTCTTGGATCATGCTCTAGTATTAGGTCCAGCTAGAACATGCAATGGATCCTTTAAAGATGCTTGTTGATTCTCATCATTCCCCCTCTCTTTAAGATCAGAAACATTAAATGTAGCACTAATGTTATACTCACTTGGCAGATCCAACTTGTATGCATTCTTATTGATCATCGCAAGGACTTGAAATGGACCATCCCCTTTAGGATGTAGCTTGGACCTCCTACGGGCTGGAAATCTTTCCTTTCTCATATACACCCAAACCCAATTACCCGGTTCAAAGATGACTTGTCTACGGCCCTTGTTAGCTTTGGTTGCATATTACTCATTTTTCTTTTATATATGCTGCCGTACGCTTTCATGGAGTTTCTTCACCATCTTAGCCTTCTTTTGACCATCCAAACTAGTCTTTTCATTAATTGGTAAAGATAGCAAATCCAAAGGAGTTATGGATTACAACCGTAAACAATCTCAAAAAAGGAAAAATCAGTAGTAGAATGAACACTCCGATTATATGCAAACTCAATGAAAGTGATATGAACTCCACTAACAATTGTGATAAAACCCGATAACAATGATGGCATGGAACCCCAAGATCGTGAAGACAAGATTTGTTGAGCCTTGACCCGTCACCTAGCCAAATGAAAACCAAGACTACGAAGGATTGAAAACGCCACACCAAGAAAACCTAAGAATCTCTCAAGAAATCAAGGAGATAAGTTTGGTTGTTTGAATGCCACAAGATTAACTTGATAAGTTCAAAGAGTTCTTTCAAGAACCAAGAGGAACACAAGACCTCACAAGGATAATAGTTTTTCTGAAAAGCAAAGATTCCCATTAAAATTCGTAATAATCCACCTATATACTTGGAACAACCCTCCAAGCATAGGAAAAGACATAACTATAGCTTTAAAAGCTACACAAATATTAACATAAACAAGTCCCCATGTTTTTAGACTTATTGGACTTCTAGAGACAACCAAAAGATGGCTAAATGGCTAGATTCATCCTAGAAACTCAACAAATTCACACCCTTCAATGGTCAAACCATGCTGGAAAACCATGCTAATTAACCTTATCAATTGCTTTGATGATATGGCCTAAACCTTGATCATTATTTGAGCCCATCTTGATCTTTTTAGAGTCAGCCCCATTCTCTTGGATTAGCCCATTTAGTGCTTCCTTGAAATGTTTGGCTCTAAGTCTTGTAATTGGGCCACTAGGAAGTGACAAGGGTCTTGTGCAAATTCAGCTCCATTCCCACATGTATGATTAGCACGTCCAACCCCTTGGTTTGCATCAGAAAGGCAAGCAATCCTCACAATTTTTCTAGTTCTTTTGAATTATAGTACGCAACAACGTGGATAAAGTTCTCTATTCACTACCTTGATTTGTCCATCCATTTTGTGGTGACAAGTAGTCGAAAACAACCCCAACTTACCCCACAAGACTTTACAAAAAATAGCTAAGGAACTTAACAACACGGTTTGATGTGAACCCCGTCAAGAATAACAAGACCCAACAACGAAAGGGAACCCAAGATCGTTCTATAGACAGATTCGAATGGAAGACCTCGACCCGTTGTTTATGACAAACAAGAACCTCTGTATAAGGAAGACGCCACAAACGGTGGTGGATTTTCTGTTTAATAAGTTGAGATGAACGCCACGAGGAATCCCGATAAGTTCAAGTAGTTCTTCAAAGAACCAAAGAGAATAAACATCACAAGTTTTATCAATTATAAAAATTTGTTCTCCATAGGAGTACAAAGAGTATTTAAATAGATGCTGTAAAATAAAACGTAACCCTAATTTGACTGACTTTGGGCTAATTCCATTATCCAATCATAAAATATCTCTAACCCTAGATAAGATGACTTTGGGCCAAGCCCATTACAATAACTCTTAAAATATAGATAAAACATCCATTTAAGTATAAATATCCTAATTAACTAATAAGACCCAAATATAATTCTTTCCAATTCTTAGCCTTGACCAGATCCTTCTAGAACTTGAATCAAGGTGACGATTCTTTGTTGTCCACGTGGATCATGCTCAAAGGCCTCCACAAATTTGCTTGAGCCCATAACTCTTAAATGAGTCCGTTGAGTACATCCTTGAACTTCTTTCCTCGTGCCCTCGTAACCGGCCCAATTGGTACTTGATCGAGATCCTTCAAAGTGGTGCCTTGATCCCCATCATTCCCCTCTTCTTGAAAAGGATTTGCCCTCAAATCATCACCTACATCAAAAGGAATCAAATCAGTAACATTAAAAGTGGCACTTACATTGTACTCACCAGGTAAATCTAGCTTGTAAGTGTTGTCATTGATACGCTCGAGGACTTGGAAAGGACCATCTCCTCTTGGGAGCAATTTGGAACGTCTTTTGACCAGAATCTTTCTTTTCTCATATGCAGCCAAACCCAATCTCCGGGTTCAAAAACCAGCTGGCGACGTCCCTTGTTGGCTTGTGTGGCATATTGCTCTGTTCTTCACTTAAAGTTGAGTCTTGCTTTCTCATGAATCTGCTTCACAAAGTCAGCTTTCTTTTTGCCATCTAAATTAACGTGCTCCATCAAAGGTAAAGGAGATAAATCCAATGGAGTTAAAGGATTAAACCCATATACAATTTCAAATGGCGAAAATTTGGTAGTAGAATGAACCGTTCTATTATATGCAAACTCAACATGTGGTAAACATTCCTCCCATGTTTTGATGTTCTTTCTAATGATTGCCCTCAATAGAGTAGACAAAGTCCTATTTACTACTTCAGTTTGACCATCAGTTTGTGGATGACAAGTAGTGGAAAACAATAGCTTAGTACCTAGCTTACACCACAAAGTTTTCCAAAAATAGCTCAAGAACTTAGCATCACTATCTGAAACAATTGTCCTAGGCAATCCTAACACAAAATCCATTGAAATATCAATCCAAGGCTCACTAGGAATTGGTAAAGGAGTATACAAACCGTTGGTCTGCACTTTGGATTTAGTTTGCCTACATGTGACACATCTACCACAAATCCGTTCGACATCTTGTTTCAAGTGAGGCCAATAGAAGTGGCCCTGCAAAATAGCTAAAGTCTTTGCAACTCCAAAATGTCCCATTAATCTCCCACCATGTGATTCCTGCAAAATAGAAAAAATAGAACTAGGCAAAGCAAGGTCAAGTTCGTTAGTGTTTAAAAGTGCCTCTTTGTACAAAAGTATAATCATCGGCTGATTTGAAAACATTGCTCGCTTGATCTCACTCACTTTTGCATAGAAATTCTTTTGTTTTCTCTCCGATTTTCTCTCAAGGGCGAACTTTGATTTTCTTTTCTCTCTCATTTTCTCGCCTCTCTCTCGATTTTCACTCTTTTTCTTTTGCTCACTCTCTTTCTTTTGATCACTTTCCTTTTGTAATCTCACTTGATCCTCGTATACTTGCTGCGCTGTCAATGGTACAAGAGTGATTGATCGTTGATTAAGTACAAAAGTGTACTTGTTCGTAAAGCCATCATACTTCACATGCCTATCGAACTACCATGGACGCCCTAGCAATAAGTGTCCCGCTTGCATCGGTACTACATCACACAACACTTCATCTTCGTATTTACCGATACAAAATGCAACTAACACTTGCTTGTTCACCCTTATCTCACCACTATCATTTAACCATTGCAACTTGTACGGTCTAGGGTGCTTTACCATGGGCAATCCCAATTTCTCAACAATAATTGTGCTTGCAACATTAGTACAACTACCACCATCAATAATTATACTACAAACCTTGTCTTTAACGTAGCACCTAGTGTGAAAGATGTTCTCCCGCTGTACTTCATCAACTCCTTTTGCTTGCAAGCTCAATGCTCTCCTTGCCACCAATGTCAATGCATCAGGGGCTAAATACTCCTCCTCGAAAACATCCTCCAATGGTGGCATGTCGTCGGTGTCGGAATCTTCACAATCGGTCACAATTTCACCATTGGCTTGCAACACCATGACTTGCTTGTTTGGACATTGACTTGCTATGTGGCCCCTGCCTTGACATCTAAAACATTTAATGTCACGATTCCTAGAGGTAGAGGCTTCGGTTTTACCTTGAGGAACGTGGCTGGTGGTCGCGGACTTGGGTTCGGGTTTGGGCATTTGTGACTTGTCCAGCGGCTTGGCATGACAGAGGTAGAACTAGAGTTATGGCCTGCACGTGTCCCCTCCCTCTCTTGAGTTGTTGTTCCACTTTGATAGCCATATGCACCATATCTTCCAATTCCACATAATGCTGCATCTCTACCTTATCATGGATCTCCGGTTTAAGCCAAGTAAAAATCTAGCCATTGTGGCCTCGATCCTCCTCTACATTAAGCGGATCATAGCAATCTGCATGTCCTTGTAGTAATCCTCTACGCTTCGACTCCCTTATCTAAGACCTTGTAGCTTTTTGTACAGCTCTCGGTAGTAGTAACTTGGAACGAACCGCTTTCTCATCACTACTTTCATCTCCTCCCATGTGTCTATTGGTCGTTCTCTATTCCGCCTCTGTTGTCAAAGCTGATCCCACCAAGTAATAGCATATTCAGAAAATTCAATCACGGCTAATTTTACCTTCTTTGTCTCCGAGTAGTTGTGGCAATCAAACACGAACTCCATCTTCTTCTCCCACTCAAGATATGCCTCAGGATCAGATCTACCTTGAAAGGACTCCCGATCTTAATACCACCCAAGTTGTTATCTTCGCGATTCCTAGCTTCTCCAAATCTCCCTCTGGGTCTCCTATTGTTAACAATGGACTCCCGATCTTCTTCTTCATCAAAACCAGACCCATAACGCTCTTCATCCTCCTCCCTCGGTGGAACTCTTCCCCTTCTATGCAAATTACGACCGTTTTGTGGTTGCTCCTCACGTCTATTCTCCATCTGATCTACCCTTTCGTGAATCTGCTCCATCTCCATCTTCATCACACGCCTCATCTCACTCATCATGGCCTCCATAAACACTTTCGGATCAGTCAATTTTGTATCATTTTCGGCAATGCTCTTACCACTATCTTGAGTCATGATTGCTGCAAAACAAAGGTTAAAAAAAAAATAATAAAATAAAGGACCTCACGAATCACTCCCTTACGTCTTTACACTCAAGAATTTGGATCACTCTCCACTCGTGTTTCACTCAAAATAATATGGCTCTTACCCTCCGATGTTCTCACCACTCTTGCCTCTTTTAACTCGATAATTCTCTTTTAGTTCTTTTGAAACTACACAAACAACTCAAAATTTCCAGCAACAATTCACCAAGAACTAATCAAGGAATTTCAGATTTGAACATAAGGAATATGGAATTTTACAGCTTAGAATTAGAAGGAGTATGGTAGTTTTAAATTTTGGAAGCAGAATAGTTTCAAGCAACAATTCACCAAGCACTAATCAAGGAATTTCATATTTGAACACAGAATATGGAATCTTTCTTCTTCTTCTACGAGTCTATCTCTATTTTCATTTTTTTTTTTTTTTTGAACTCCTTTTTCTCTTCTTCTTCGAGTCTCTCTCTTTTTGTTTTTTGTTTTTGTTTTTGTTTTTTTTTTTTGGATCAGCGACTAGCTTTTGAGAATAATGAAATAAGATTTCAAAATAACTAGAAGAAGTGAGACCAGACCAATAGTTTAGACATTAACAAGAACAAACAAAGATTGAACAGTAGGGTAAAGGAAATTCGGGCAAACCTGAACTAGAAACCTGGCTCTGATACCAAATGATGTGAACCCCGTCAAGAATAACGAGACCCAACAACGAAAGGGAACCCAAGATCGTTCTATGGATAGATTCGAATGGAAGACCTAGACCCGTTGTTTGTGACAAACAAGAACCTCAGTATAAGGAAGACGCCACAAACGGTGGTGGAATTTCCGTTTGATAAGTCAAGATGAACGCCACGGGAAATCCCAATAAGTTCAAGTAGTTCTACAAAGAACCAAAAACAGTAAACCTCACAAGTTTTATGAATAATCAAAATCTGTTTCCCATAGGAGTACAAAGACTATTTAAATAGATGCTGTGAAATAAACCCTAACCCTAATTTGACTGACTTTGGGCTAAGCCCATCTCTAACCCTAGATAAGATGACTTTGGGCCAAGCCCATTACAATAACTCCTAAAATATAGATAAAACATCCATTTAAATATAAATAACCTAATTAACTAATAAGACCCAAATATAATTAAAATTCCAGCATAGGAAATAAGCTAAAATAGGAAAGAAGAGCTGGACGCCTATAATAGCCTTGCAATCCGATCCTTCTCGAATAGACCCAAACTATTTCTTGCCAATTCTTAGCCTTAACCAGATCCTTCTAGAACTTGAATCAAGGTGACGATTCTTTGTTGCCCACGTGGATCATGCTCGATGGGCCTCTACGAATTTGCTTGATCCCATAAGTCTTGAATGAGTCCGTTGAGTACATCCTTGAACTTCTTTGCTCGTGCCCTCGTAACCGGCCCAATTGGTACTTGAACGAGATCCTTCGAAGTGGTGCCTTGATCTCCATCATTTTTTTTGGCCTCATATGAAACGTGATGTGGAAAAAATTTGTGAGGCCACAAATTTGATGTGAACCCCGTCAAGAATAACGGGACCCAATAATGAAAGAGAACCCAAGATCGTTCTATGGACAGATTCAAATGGTCCTCGACCCGTTGTTTATAACAAACAAGAACCTCGGTATAAGGAAGGGGTGGAATTTCCGTTTGATAAGTCAAGATGAAGCCACGGAAATCCCGATAAGTTCAAGTAGTTCTTCAAAGAACCAAAGAGAATAAACCTCACAAGTTTATGAATAATCAAAATCTGTTTCCCATAGGAGTACAAAGAGTATTTAAATAGATCTTTGTGAAATAAACCCTAACCTAATTTGATTGACTTTGGGCTAAGCCCATTATCCAATCATAAAATATCTCTAACCCTAGATAAGATGACTTTGGGCCAAGCCCATTACAATAACTCTTAAAATATAGATAAAACATCCATTTAAATATAAATAACCTAATTAACTAATAAGACCCAAATATAATTAAAATTCCAGCATAGGAAATAAGCTAAAATAGGAAAAGAAAGCTGGGCGCCTATAATAGCCTTGCAATCCGATCCTTCTCGAATAGACCCAAACTATTTCTTGCCAATTCTTAGCCTTGACCAGATCCTTCTAGAACTTGAATCAAGGTGACAATTCTTTGTTGCCCGTGGATCATGCTCTGCCTTGATCTCCATCACAATTCAAACGGAAGGGATTTGCTAGGAGGGACAACCTATGGCTACCACCAAATAAGCCAAAATTTAAACTCTCTAAGAATGCAAACTCTAAGACCTCCACTACAAAGGTAACATTCTAAAACACTTGATATTAAGTGTTTTAAATGTAAAGGGTGATGGTGATAAATGCCCAAGGAGAGCTTGAGTGAGCGAATGAGGAAGAAGTAGATGATGATGACATGCCTTCTTTGGAGGATGCCGATAATGAGCAAAATGCTGTGGTTGGAGATTTATTGGTAGCAAGGCGAGTTCTCAATGTGCAGGTTAAGGAGGAAGAAAGTAACCAAAGGGAGAACTTGTTTCATACTCGGTGCTTTGTAAATAACAAAGTTTGCAGTGTCATTATATAGATGGAGGGAGTTGCACAAATGTAGCCAGCACTTATTTGGTGGGAAATTGGCTTTAACTACCATGAAACATCCTCTTCCTTACAAGCTTCAGTGGCTGAATGAATGTGGCGAAGTCAAGGTGACAAGACAAGAGTTGGTGGCATTATCCATTGGCAAATATAAGGATGAGGTGCTTTGTGATGTGGTTCCTATGCATGCATGCCATTTATTGTTGGGGAGACCATAGCAGTATGATCGGAGGGCTATGCATGATGGATTCACAAATAAGTATTCTTTTACTCTTAATAGGCAACCTATTACTCTTGTGCCATTAACTCCAAAACAGGTCAGGGAGGATCAATTAAAGTTACATGGATCAAATGAAAAAAATAGGGAAAAAGAAAGGAAGGCAGAAATTGAAAAAAAAAAAGAAGAGAGAAAAACATTGATCAGAGTGTAAAAGAAAGAGAGAGTACTTCGGCCATAGTGAGAGCAAGAGAGGAAACATTCAATTGCATTGCAAAAAAAAGTGAGATCAAGAGAGCATTAATTTCACACCAGCCCCTTATTGTACTCAAGTACAAGGAGGCTCTTTTATGTACTAATGATCTCGTCTGCTTTCTTGATATTGTTTCTCTTTTGTAGGAGTTTGAAGATGTCCTTTGAAGAGGTACCTCATGGTTTACCTCCAATCCAAATTGATTTCATACCTGGTGCATAAATTCCATATTGACACCTTATAGGAGTAATCCCGAGGGAGCAAGGAGCTTGGTGAATTATTGGAGAAGGGGTATGTCGTGAAAGCATGAGTCCTTGGGTTCGGTGCTATTAGTTCCTAAGAAGGATGGAACATGGAGGATGTCGTTGACCGTGAGCCATCAACAACATAACGGTAAAATATCGTCATCCCATTCCTAGATTGGATGATATTGGATGAATTGTATGGTTCTTGTGTCTTTACAAAAATTGATCTTAAGAGTGGATATCATCGATTAGGATGAAAGAAGGTGATGAATGGAAAACTGCTTTTAAGACTAAATATGGTTTGTATGAGTGGTTAGTGATGCCTTTCGGTTTAACCAATGCTCTGAGCACACTTATGCATTTGATGAACCATGTTTTACGTGCTTTTATTGGCAGGTTTGTATTTGTGTATTTTGATGATATCCTAATTTATAGCAAAAATTTGGAAGAACATGTAATGCATTTGAAATCTGTTTTGGAAATTCTTAGGAAAGAAAGGTTATTTGCTAACCTCAAGAAGTGCACCTTTTGTACGGATAAGCTTGTGTTTCTTGGTTTTGTTGTTAGTGAGAGAGGAATTGAGGTGGACGAGGAAAAGGTGAAGGCAATCCAAGAGTGGCCAACGCCTACAACAATCAGTCAAGTGAGGTGTTTCCACGGCTTAGCTAGCTTCTATAGACGGTTTGTGCATGATTTTAGTAGCTTAGCCACCCCTCTTACTGAAGTCATTAAGAAAAATGTGTCGTTTAAGTGGGGGAAAGAACAAGAAAAGGCATTTAATCTGATCAAAGAAAAGTTAACCAATGCACCTTTGCTTGTTTTACCTAACTTTACTAAAACTTTTGAAATTGAGTGTGATGCTTCAGGAATAGGTGTCGAAGCGGATTTGATGCAGAAGGCTGGCCATCCGATTGCTTATTTAGTGAAAAGTTGTGTGGAGCAACCCTAAATTACCCCATTTATGATAAGGAGATGTATGCCTTGGTAAGGGCTTTAGAAAATTGGCAACACTATCTGTGGCCAAAGGAATTTGTTATTCACACAGATCATGAATCTTTGAAGCATTTGAAAGGACAACAAAGGTTGAACAAACGCCATGGCAAGTGGGTGGAATTTATTGAAACATTTCCTTATGTGATCAGATACAAGCAAGGTAAGGAAAAATGTGGTGGCTGATGCATTGTCATGAAGGTATGCTTTACTTTCCATGTTAGATACAAAACTGCTTGGCTTTGAATACATTAAGGATTTGTATGTACAAGATTCTGATTTTGGTGATGTATTCAATGCATGTGAAAAAGTGGCATTTGGTTAGTTGTATAGGCATGATGGATTTTTGTTTCGAGAAAGTAAATTGTGTGTGCCTATGTGTTCTTTGTGTGAATTGCTTGTGAGAGAAGCTCATGGTGGTGGTTTGATGTGACATTTTGGTGTAGCTAAGACTTTAGGAATTTTGCATGAACATTTTTTTTGGCCTCATATGAAACGTGATGTGGAAAGAATTTGTGAGAAGTGTATCACGTGTAAACAGGCTAAGTCTAAGTTGAAACCCCATGGTTTGTACACCCCTTTGCCAATACCTAGTGAACCTTGGACTGATATTTCTATGGATTTTTTTTTAGGTTTACCTAGGACTAAGAGGGGGAGAGACTCAGTTTTTGTGGTGGTAGATAGATTTTCCAAGATGGCACACTTCATTGCATGTCATAAAACTGATGATGCATCACATATAGCTGATTTGTTCTTCAAAGAAATTGTTAGGTTACATGGTGTGCCTAGGACCATTGTCTCTGATAGGGATGCAAAGTTTTTGATTTACTTTTGGAAGACTTTGTGGGGAAAGTGGGGAACCAAGTTGTTGTTTTCTACTACTTGTCATCCACAAACGGATGGTTAAACTGAAGTAGTAAATAGAACTTTGTCTTTTTTGTTGCGTGCTATCATTAAAAAGAATTTGAAAACATGGGAAGATTGTTTGCCACATGTTGAATTTGCTTACAATAGAAGTATACATTCAGCAACTATGTTTTCACCATTTGAGATTGTTTATGGTTTTAATCTGTTGTCACCTTTGGATTTAACTTCTTTACCTGTGAGTGAACGTGTGAACTTAGATGGCAAAAAGAAAGCAGAATTTGTAAAGATGATTCATGAAAAGGCACGGCTAAACATTAAAAGGAGGACTAAACAATATGTCCATCAAGCCAACAAGGGACGCAAGAAGGTAGTGTTTGAACCAGGAGATTAGGTTTGGTTGCACTTAAGGAAGGACCGTTTTCCAGAGAAACGGCGTTCAAAACTCCTACCTCGGGCTGATGGACCATTTCAAGTAGTGGAACGCATCAACGATAATGCCTACAAGCTTGACTTACCAGGTGAGTATGGGGTCAGTGCAAGCTTTAATGTTGCTGATTTGTCTCCTTTCATGTAGGTGATGATTTGAGGGCAAATCCTTCTCAAGATGGGGAGAATGATGCAAACCAAGGGGCTGGACATGCTATTCATACATGTGGGAATGGAGCTGAATTTGCACAAGACTCTTTGTCACTTCCTAGTGGCCCAATTACAAGACTTAGAGCCAAACGTTTCAAGGAAGCACTAAATGGGCTAATCCAAGAGAATGGGGCTGACTCTAAAATAACCAAGATGGGCTCAAATAATGATCAAGGTTTAGTCCATGTCATCAAATCAATTGATAAGGTTAATTAGCATGGTTTTCTAGCATGGTTTGACCATTGAAGGGTGTGAATTTGTTGAGTTTCTAGGATATTAAGTAGAGGAATGAATCCAGCCATTTAGCCATCTTTTGGTTGTCTCTAGAAGTCCAATAAGTCTAAAAACATGGGGACTTGTTTATGTTAATATTTGTGTAGCTTTTAAAGCCATAGTTATGTCTTTTCCTATGCTTGGAGGGTTGTTCCAAGTATATAGGTGGATTATTACGAATTTTAATGGTAATCTTTGCTTTTCAGAAAAACTATTATCCTTGTGAGGTCTTGTGTTCCTCTTGGTTCTTGAAAGAACTCTTTGAACTTATCAAGTTAATCTTGTGGCGTTCAAACAACCAAACTTATCACCTTGATTTCTTGAGAGATTCTTAGGTTTTCTTGGTGTGGCGTTTTCAATCCTTCGTAGTCTTGGTTTTCATCTGGCTAGGTGATGGGTCAAGGCTCAACAAATCTTGTCTTCACGATCTTGGGGTTCCATGCCATCATTGTTATCGGGTTTCATCACAATTGTTGGTGGAGTTCATATCATGGAGTGTGGACAAACACACTGTTTGTTTGTTTGTTTTTTGTTTTGTTTGTTTTTGTATATAAAATTTTTTGTTTTGCTATGTTGTTAATTGGGCATGATATAATTGTGGATTGCGTGTCGTTGGTGTGTTAAACTTGCTTGAACATTGCATATCATTAGAAATCCCGATTTATTATTCATATGTTGGATTAGAGAAACTCCACTTGTTTAATTGATAGTCCACTTGCACACTAGCATTAGGGGTTGTGAGGTATGAGATTTGACTTTGAAGTGTGTTTCTTGAGATTTTTAGGTTTTTGTGATGTCATGATGAAAACCTTTGCTATATATAAAAATAATTAAAAAAAAGAAAGAAAGAAGAAAATCGTCATAAGTTGAGCTCTTCATGGAGTAACCAGACGTTTTGCCTCACCAAGCATTGAGTGTTCACATAAAAAGATGAGAAATTCTAACTAAACGATTAGATGGCTAGTTAGGTCTCGTAGCTCTTGTTGATTTGAGTAATTAAGGCCTTAGGGATCTCTACATCTAGTGCCCTAGAATCACTTGGTTTGGGAGTCACTAACCCAACACTCGTTACATAAGTTGATTAGATGCTTAAGAGAATCAAGCGTTGCATAGCCTACAGAAAAAAAAAATTACATTTTCAATTCAAGCCTTGGTTGTTTTTCTCAGATTATTTTCCTATGAATTTTGGGACACACCTCTTTTGAGAATAATTGAAACCCATGAGCCTATGTTAGTTCACTTTGCACTTTATGGAGCATGTATTGTCTCAATTTTCTAACCATGAGTTATATGATGTTTGGAGGCCTAGATGATGTGGTTTGTGTGTTCAACTTGTTAAATTTGCTAATGAAGTGTGAACCATGTGTTTGTGTGAGAGGCATTGTTTATCAATAGCATAGTGCCAATAATTTGTTTGTGAGTGTCATTAAACCCTCACGAGACTTTACTCATCTTCTAGGGATGCCTAGGGGTTTAAAAGACTTGTTGCATATGCCAAATTCAATCGTTTTTCCCACAAAAGTGGATTTATGTTTTTTGTTTTTATTGTGTTTTCATTTTTGTTTTGCTAAGGGACTAACAAAATGTAAGTTTGGGGGTATTTGATCAATGCCAAATATTGTATATTTGACTCCCCTTAACTTATGTTTGTTAAGCTCTTGACATTGTTATTTTCTAATGTTTATATTAGTTTTAGTGTTTTCTTGTGTTGCTGGTCGTTGGCGTTAATATGCGGTTAAAAGGGTGAAAAGGACTTAAAGTGCACTTCTGGTCCCTATTAGTGCGCTCAATCATACAAGATCTACGATTGATCTTTAGCAAGTCGCATTCAAGCGCAACCTGCGCTCGAGCGCAAGGACCACAATGGAGCGCACTCCACGTCACTGTCCTACCTCCATCACATTCGTGCCTACACCATGGGATTATTGAGCAGTTACGTGCATATGAGCGCACTACCTACGATTGATGTGCTTGAGCGCACCATTGGCCCAGCACGTTAGATTTTGCTTATAAATAGAACGTCTTTGTTACTTTGTAAACCTACGTTTTGGGTGGTGCCTTGGAGGCTAGAAACCTCTTTGCTCTTCCTTCTAAATCGTCATTTATTTTATTAGCCTTTATTTCTTTTTTATTAGAGGCTAAATCTCAACTAAGGTTGAAGATGAAGCCTCACCATAGATTTACATACATGTGATTGATTGTGCCGTAGTTGGATAATCATTGTGTTTTGTCCGATATATACATTTCATCTTTTGATCTTAGTTTGGATATCTTTTTGTCTTTTTTGTTAAGCATTGATACATTTGATCTTTTTGAACTAAGTTGGACATGTTTTGTCTTTTGTCAAATGGATGAATTCATTGAATCTTTCAATAAGCACAATAAACATTCATAGGGCTTAACGATGCATGAACTAGCATGTGATATGAACTCCACCAACAATTGTGATGAAACCCGATAACAATGATGGCATGGAACCCCAAGATCGTGAAGACAAGATTTGTTGAGCCTTGACCAGTCACCTAGCCAGATGAAAACCAAGACTACAAAGGATTGAAAACACCACACCAAGAAAACCTAAGAATCTCTCAAGAAATCAAGGTGATAAGTTTGGTTGTTTGAACGCTACAAGATTAACTTGATAAGTTCAAAGAGTTTTTCAAGAACCAAGAGGAAGACAAGACCTCACAAGGATAATAGTTTTTCTGAAAAGCAAAGATTACCATTAAAATTCGTAATAATCCACCTATATACTTGGAACAACCCTCCAAGCATAGGAAAAGACATAACAATGGCTTTAAAAGCTACACAAATATTAATATAAACAAGTCCCCATGTTTTTAGACTTATTGAACTTCTAGAGACAACCAAAAGATGGCTAAATGGCTAGATTCATTCTTCTACTTAATATCCTAGAAACTCAACAAATTCACACCCTTCAATGGTCAAATCATGCTGGAAAACCATGCTAATTAACCTTATCAATTGCTTTGATGACATGGACTAAACCTTGATCATTATTTGAGCCCATCTTGGTCTTTTTAGAGTCAGCCCCATTCTCTTGGATTAGCCCATTTAGTGCTTCCTTGAAATGTTTAGCTCTAAGTCTTGTAATTGGGCCACTAGGAAGTGACAAAGGGTCTTGTGCAAATTCAGCTCCATTCCCACGTGTATGATTAGCATGTCCAGCTCCTTGGCTTGCATCAGCGTGACACTAGAACATGCATTGTTTTTAATTGATAGACGGATGTATGAACTAAGAATGATAATATGTGTGTTTTGAGGTGGTGAGATGGAATCTAAGACCCATTTATTTCTTTTTAAAGCATTTAGATTAGTTTATATTTTTGCATGCCATATGTTCGACATTTGGAACTAGGTTAAGGTAGAGTTAATTTAGACGTAGGATTGAGTTTTAATAAACACAATTCTCTGGA
This sequence comes from Carpinus viminea, assembly GCA_013348765.1. Lineage (NCBI taxonomy): Eukaryota > Viridiplantae > Streptophyta > Magnoliopsida > Fagales > Betulaceae > Carpinus > Carpinus viminea. The sequence continues at coordinate 24,862,336 of CP054670.1, read as the reverse complement.
TTCGATCTTGTAGTTGCGAATACATTAAATTTGTACATCAACCTCCTCCAAAGTCCTCATGTTGCACCCCTGTTTTGCTTTTTGTTCTGCGCGGCTTCTGAGTTAGGGCTACGTGAGCACATTTTTGTGCTCAAAATCCATCGCTTTCAACCCCAAATAGCTCATTTTTGTACATGCTCTGTCCAAAAAAAAAAATTGTTTTTATGGAGTATTTCATGCATGAATCTCACTAGTTCTTAATCACTGTGTTATATTAACTTTGATTGATGAGAATCAATAAGCATCATTAAAGGATCCATTGTTGGCTGATTGATGGTTGATTAGAAGGATTAAATGACTGATTGGCATCCATGATGAGAATCAATCAGCATCATTAAAGGATCCATTGTTGGCTGATTGATGGTTGATTAGAAGGATTAAATGACTGATTGGCATCCCTATTTCATACCTTTCCAATTCCATACCAATTGATTGGCTGATTGATATATCTATTGAAGACATTCCATCGGTGATTTCTTTTCTTGGAGGAGCTGCTAATTTAAGACGAAATCAACCTTAATTTTAGGATTCTTTTATTATTTTCCTTTTGTAATTTGTATTTCTATTTCAACCATGCTTTATAAATAGCATGGACTCATTGTAGCAAAGGGAGATGAAATGAAAAATTGAAAATGTGAGGTTTTGCTCCATCTATTGGTTCTTCAAAGAACCTATGAACTTATCAAGGATTATTCCTTGTGGCATTCAAATATTATACCTTCGGTTCATGATTCAATTATAATCATTGGGTCAAAGTTTTGTTACTTTATACTTTTGGTTCACGTTTTATTTATAAACGTTGGGTCGAGGTTTGTAACTTTATACCTTTGGTTCGTGTTTTATTTATAAATGTTGGGTTGAGGTTTGTTACACCTTTTGTTCGCGTTTTGTTTATAAATGTTGGGTCGAGGTTAGTTACACCTAATTATAAACGTTACTGAATTTTAGCTTTCTCGGGTCTATATTCCAATATTGTTGTTGGGTCTCAATGGCGTATTGATTGAGGTTCGCATCATTTGGTATCAGAGCCTAGGCTCTAAAATCAGGTTTACTATCTTTTTACCATTTGTTTCTTATTGTCATCCTATCTTGTTTCTTTTGTATTCTTTATTCCTTATCTTTGTAGTGTATTTTCTGGTGTCCTTTTCCTTTTGATGTAGGCGATGATTTGAGGATGAATCCTTTTGAAGAGAGAGGGAATGATGAGAATCAATAAGCATCATTAAAGGATCCATTGATGGTTGATTAGAAGGATTAAATGACTGATTGGCATCTCTATTTCAGACCTTTCTAATTCCATACCAATTGATTGGCTTATTGATATATTTATTCCAGACATTCCATAGGTGATTTCTTTTCTTGGAGGAGTTGCTATTAAGATGAAATAGGCCTTAATTTTAGGATTCTTTTATTTAGTCTTTTATTATTTTCCTTTTGTAATTTGTATTTGTATTTCAACCATGCTTTATAAATAACACGGACTAATTGTAGCAATGGGTGATGAAATAAATAATTAAAAATGTGAGGTTTGCTCCATCTATTGGTTCTTCAAAGAACCTATGAACTTATCAAGGATTCTTTCTTGTGGCGTTCAAATTTTATACCTTTGGTTCATGATTCAATTATAATCATTGGGTTGAGGTTTTGTTACTTTATACTTTTGGTTCACGGTTTATTTATAAACGTTGGGTCGAGGTTTGTAACTTTATACCTTTGGTTCGCGTTTTATTTATAAACGTTGGGTCGAGGTCTGTCATCAAATCTGAATTTTAGCTTTCTTGGGTCTATATTCCAATATTGTTGTTGGGTCTCAACGGCATATCATTGAGGCTCGCATCATTTGGTATCAGAGCCTAGGCATTAAAATCATGTTTACTATCCTTTTACCTTTTGTTTCTTGTTATCATCCTATCTTGTTTCTTTTGTATTCTTCATTCCTTGTCTTTGTTTTGTATTGTGCACCAAGTTCAAAAAAAAAAAAAACGTCAAAAAAAAAGAAAAAAAGAAAAAAAAAAGGTATTTTCTAGTGTCCTTTTCCTTTTGATGTAGGCCATGACTCGAGGACGAATCCTTTTGAAGAGAGAGGGAATGATGAGAATCAATAAGCATCATTAAAGGATCCATTGTTGGCTGATTGATGGTTGATTAGAAGGATTAAATGACTGATTAGCATCCTATTTGAACCTTTCCAATTCCATTGTAATTGATTGATGGTTGATTAGAAGGATTAAATGACATTGGCATCCCTATTTCATACCTTTCCAATTCTATTTCAAATTGCTTTATAAATAGCATGGACTCATTGTAACAAAGGGAGATGAAATGAAAAATTAAAATGTGAGGTTTGCTCCATCTATTGGTTCTTCAAAGAACCTATGAACTTATCAAGGATTCTTCCTTGCGTTCAAATTTATACCTTGGTTCATGATTCAATTATAATCATTGGGTCGAGGTTTTGTTACTTTATACTTTTGGTTCACGTTTTATTTATAAACCTTGGGTAGAGGTTTGTAACTTTATACTTTTGGTTTGCGTTTTATTTATAAACGTTGGGTCGAGGTCTGTTACACCTTTGGTTCGCGTTTTAATTATAAACGTTGGGTTGAAGTTTGTCATCAAATCTGAATTTTAGCTTTCTTGGGTCTATATTCCAATATTATTGTTGGGTTTCAACGGCATATCATTGAGGTTCGCATCATTAATGATGAGAATCAATAAGCATCATTAAAGGATCCATTGTTGGCTGATTGATGGTTGATTAGAAGGATTGAATGACTGATTGGCATCCATGATGAGAATCAATAAGCATCATTAAAGGATCGATTGTTGGCTGATTAATGATTGATTAGAAGGATTAAATGACTGATTGGCATCCATGATGAGAATCAATAAGCATCATTAAAGGATCCATTGTTGGCTGATTGATGGTTGATTAGAAGGATTAAATGACTTATTGGCATCCCTATTTCATACCTTTCCAATTCCATACCAATTGATTGGCTGATTGATATATCTATTGAAGACATTGCATCGGTGATTTCTTTTCTTGGAGGAGCTGCTAATTCAAGACGAAATCAACCTTAATTTTAGGATTCTTTTATTATTTTCCTTTTGTAATTTGTATTTCTATTTCAACCATGCTTTATAAATAGCATGGACTCATTGTAGCAAAGGGAGATGAAATGAAAAATTGAAAATGTGAGGTTTGCTCCATCTATTGGTTCTTCAAAGAACCTATGAACTTATCAAGGATTCTTCCTTGTGGCGTTCAAATTTTATACCTTCGGTTCATGATTCAATTATAATCATTGGGTCGAGGTTTTGTTACTTTATACTTTTGGTTCACGTTTTATTTATAAACATTGGGTCGAGGTTTGTAACTTTATACCTTTGGTTCGCGTTTTATTTATAAATGTTGGGTCGAGGTTTGTTACACTTTTGGTTCGCGTTTTAATTATAAACGTTGGGTCGGGGTTTGCCATCAAATCTGAATTTTAGCTTTCTCGGGTCTATATTCCAATATTGTTGTTGGGCCTCAATGGCGTATTGATTGAGGTTCGCATCATTTGGTATCAGAGCCTAGGCTCTAAAATCAGGTTTACTATCTTTTTACCTTTTGTTTCTTGTTGTCATCCTATCTTGTTTCTTTTGTATTCTTTATTCCTTGTCTTTGTAGTGTATTGTGCACCAAGTTCAAAAAAAAAAAAAAGAAAGAAAAAAAAGAGAGAGACGTCACAAAAAAAAGAAAGAAAAAAGAAGGTATTTTCTAGTGTCCTTTTCCTTTTGATGTAGGCCATGATTCGAGGATGAATCCTTTTGAAGTGAGAGGGAATGATGAGAATCAATAAGCATCATTAAAGGATCCATTGTTGTCTGATTGATGGTTGATTAGAAGGATTAAATGACTGATTGGCATCCCTATTTCATACCTTTCCAATTCCATACCAATTGATTGGCTGATTGATATATCTATTGAAGACATTCCATCGGTGATTTCTTTTCTTGGAGAAGCTGCTAATTTAAGACGAAATCAACCTTAATTTTAGGATTCTTTTATTATTTTCCTTTTGTAATTTGTATTTCTATTTCAACCATGCTTTATAAATAGCATGGACTCATTGTAGCAAAGGGAGATGAAATGAAACATTGAAAATGTGAGGTTTTGCTCCATCTATTGGTTCTTCAAAGAACCTATGAACTTATCAAGGATTATTCCTTGTGGCGTTCAAATATTATACCTTCGGTTCATGATTCAATTATAATCATTGGGTCGAGGTTTTGTTACTTTATACTTTTGGTTCGCGTTTTATTTATAAACGTTGAGTCGAGGTTTGTAACTTTGTACTTTTGGTTCGCGTTTTATTTATAAATGTTGGGTCGAGGTTTGTTACACCTTTGGTTTGCGTTTTAATTATAAACGTTGGGTCGGGGTTTGCCATCAAATCTGAATTTTAGCTTTCTCGGGTCTATATTCCAATATTGTTGTTGAGTCTCAACGGCATATCATTGATGTTCGCATCATTGATGGATGCCGGTGGATTATCTTTTTGGCAAGGAAAGGAACACGAGCGAGTGCCAGATCCCACGACTATTAGGGAGACTTATATTTTTTTTGCATAAGGATGCTAATGGGTACGATCATGCCAACACTAATGTACCAGATCCCATCAAAACTCCTTAGTGAAGCGTGCTTGGGCGAGTGTAGTACTAGGATGGGTGTCCTTCTGGGAAGTCCTCGTGTTGCAACACCCCCCCTCCCATTTTACTTTTTGGTCTGCGGGGCTTCTTCGTTTAGACCCGCCAAATAGCTCATTTTTGTATGTGCTCCGTCGGAGAAATTGTTTTTTTGGAGTATTTTGTGCACGAATCTCACTAGTTCTTAGTCACCTTGTTATATTAACTTTGACGGACTGGTGGATTATCGTTTTGGCCGGTGCAAGGACACGAGTGAGTGCCGGATCCCACAACTAATAGGGAGTGATCACCTAGATGCGTGAGGCTTTTATGTTTTTTTGTGTAAGGATGCTTACGAGTGCGATCATACCGGCACTAATGCACCATATCCCATCAGAACTCCGCAGTTAAGCGTGTTGTGCGAGAGTAGTACGGAGATGGGTGATCTCTTCGGAAGTCCTCGAATTGCACCCTCGTTTTGCTTTTTGGTCTGCGCGGCTTGTGAGTTAGGGCTAGGTGAGAACATTTTTGAGCTCCAAATCCATCGTTTTGAAACCCAAGTAGATCTTTTTTGCACGTGCCCCGTCAAAAAATTGTTTTTATGGAATATTTCGTGCATGAATTTCACTAGTTCTTAATCACCGTGTTATATTAACTCTGACAAATGCCAGTGGATTATCATTTTGGCATACACGGGGATATGTGCGAGTGTCGGATCCCACAACTATTAGGGAGTGTTCACCTAGACACGTTAGGCTTTTACGTTTTTTGCGTAAGGATGCTTACGGGTGCAATCATACCAGAACTAATGCATCGGATGCCATCTAAACTTTGCAGTTAAGCGTGCATGTGTGAAGCATTAACCCAAGCTTCATTCCAACTAAGTCCACAAGCCCAGCAAAATGCAAAGGCCAAAATGCTGATATCCAGATCCAGTGTGGTATGTTCTAACCAGGTGGATTTAGGGAACTAGATGTAGAGACATTCTTAAGGGCTTAATTACTCAAGTCAAAAAGAGCTACGAAGCCTAACTAGCCATACAATCACTCAACTTTGACTTCTCATCTTTTTATGTGAACACTCATTACTTGGTAAGGCAAGAGGTCGGTCCGGTCACTCAATGAAAATGAAAAGCTCAACTTATGATGATGATTTTTTGTTTTTAGACAGCCAATGTTTTCAACATCACATTACATCAAGAAACACACTCCTTATGTCAAATCTCATACCTTATAGACTTTATACTAGTGTGCATGTGAAAAAAATCAAACAGGGAAAGTTTTCTAATCTATCACATGAGTCAAACACTAGGATTTCTAATGATATATAGTGTTCAAACAAGTTAAACACATCAATGATATGCAATCCACAGTTGTGAAGTAATTCAAATTCAATCAACAATATAGCAATTTATTTATTTATTTTTATACATACAAAAATAAACAAATAAAAAGAACAAACAATGCGTTTGTCCACACTCTCAAACTTAAATGACATACTGTCCTCAATATGGCAAGAAATACAATATTGTGGGATGAGAAACGGAAGTATGCAAAGGCCAAGGTTGATGGAGATCAAGGCACCACTTCGAAGGATCTCATTCAAGTACCAATTGGGCCGGTTACGAGGGCACGAGCAAAGAAGGTCAAGGATGTACTCAACGGACTCATTCAAGAGTTATGGGTTCAAGCAAATCCGTGGAGGCCCATTGAGCATGATCTACGTGGGCAACAAAGAATCGTCACCTTGATTCAAGTTCTAGAAGGATCCAGTCAAGGCTAAGAATTGGCAAGAAATATTTTGGGTCTATTGGAGAAGAATCGGATTGCAAGGCTATTATAGGCGTCCAACTATTCTTTCCTATTTTAGCTTTTTTCCTATGCTGGAATTTTAATTATATTTGGGTCTTATTAGTTAATTAAGTTATTTATATTTAAATGGATGTTTTATCTATATTTTAAGAGTTATTGTAATGGGCTTGGCCCAAAGTCAATCAAATTAGGGTTAGGTTTTATTTTATAGCATCTATTTAAATACTCTTTGTACTCCTATGGAGAACAGATTTTTATGATTGATAAAACTTGTGAGGTTTATTCTCTTTGGTTCTTTGAAGAACTACTTGAACTTATCCGGATTTCCCGTGGCGTTCATCTCGACTTAGCAAACGGAAAATCCACCACCGTTTGTGGCATCTTCCTTATACCAAGGTTCTTGTTTGTCATAAACAACGGGTCAAGGTCTTCCATTCAAATCTGTCCATAGACCGATCTTGGGTTCCCTTTCGTTGTTGGGTCTCGTTATTGTTGACGGGGTTCACATCAAAGGTGTCCCCCAAACTTGAACAACTAACAACAATCTTTTCTCACATGAACAAACATAAAAAGGTTAATTGTTGTTAGAAACAAACAAAAAAAATAAAATGGCAAAAAGGAAAGACTCAAAAATAATGTGCGGAAAATAAAATAGAAAAATACCGCTTTCCCCAATCACGTGGGTGTCCAACTAATCCCTTGCATCCTTTCTTCTTTAACACTTGATAGCCTTTTGGAAGGATGTTTCGCCATCTTATGTAGCTAACCCTGTTGCTCAAAAGGATCTTCTTGGGACTCGTATTCCTAAATTTGCACCTTTGTATGCGTGATTCCTTGAAGATCTGTATATAAGATGGCTCTTTGAGAGACATTGAAAAGGCGAAGCTTGTGGTTCATGTTGTGTTGAGGGATTGTGACAAAGGAATGAACTTTAGTACTCACTTCCTTGTCATTGGACAAATTTGGAGTTGTTGGGGGGTCAATGTGCTCAACTTGTTCCTTGCTAATGAAAGGCTTAGTTGCTAATGAAGATGAGTTTAGGGAATGATATCTCAGTGGTTTCCCCTGACATGGGTATTTCCAGCAATGATGATTTTAGCATTAACCCAAGCTTCATTCCAACCAAGTCCACAAGCCCAGCAAAATGCAAAGGCCAAAATGATGAAATCCAGATCCAGTGTAGTGTGTTCTTCTAGAACACCATAGCTGGCCATTCTTTCATCATTTTAAGCACATGTCTAGGTCAAACTTGATGGAGATCAAGGCACCACTTCGAAGGATCTCGTTCAAGCACCAATTGGGCCGGTTACGTGGGCACGAGCAAAGAAGTTCAAGGATGTACTCAACAGACTCATTCAAGAGTTATGGGCTCAAGCAAATTCGTGGAGGCCTATTGAGCATGATCCATGTGGGCGACAGAGAGTCGTCACCTTGATTCAAGTTCTAGAAGGATCCGGTCAAGGCTAAGAATGGGCAAGAAATATTTTGGGCCTACTGGAGAAGGATCAGATTGCAAGGCTATTATAGGCGTCCAGCTCTTCTTTCCTATTTTAGCTTCTGTCCTATGTTGGAATTTTAATTATATTTGGGTCTTATTAGTTAATTAGGTTATTTATATTTCAATGGATGTTTTACCTATATTTTAAGAGTTATTGCAATGGGCTTGGCCCAAAGTCATCTTATCTAGGGTTAGAGATATTTTATGCTTGGATAATGGGCTTAGCCCAAAGTCAGTCAAATTAGGGTTAGGTTTTATTTTACAGCATCTATTTAAATACTCTTTGTACTCCTATGGAGAACAGATTTTTATGATTGATAAAACCTGTGAGGTTTATTCTCTTTGGTTCTTTTAAGAACTTCTTGAACTTATCGGGATTTCCATGGAATTCATCTCGACTTATCAAATGGAAATTCCACCGTTTGTGGTGTCTTCCTTATACCGAGGTTCTTGTTTGTCATAAACAACGGGTCGAGGTCTTCCATTCGAATCTGTCCATAGAACGATCTTGGGTTCCCTTTCGTTGTTGGGTCTTGTTATTCTTGACGGGGTTCACATCAAAACTTCAAGTTCAGAGTCTCATCTTTCCAACAAAACAGGTTTGAATGCATTTAGAGCTATGAGTCGAAAGTTATGGCCGTTTTAAGTTTGCTACTATCTAACAATCAGACATGTGTTCCACACTTTGACTTCAAGGGAAGCTGTTTTTTCCACTTTGGCTGCTACACGAAATTGCTGCTCCCTGTCTATCCTAGTTGATTGTTTTGTTGCATTAAGTTATTATCCTATGATTAGAGGGTTGTTCTAAGCTTCTATAAAAAAGTGTGTGTGCTAGTGTAGTAGAAAGCAGAGTTGGAGTTAAAACTAGCCTTTGGCTTTTGTGAGGAGAGTTCTCCTTGTAATTCTGTATCTCTTTTGTGTGAACTTTAAGTGTGGTGAGTCTTTGTTCTGTATTCCTAGTCGTAATTATTTGGGTGGTGATAATCTATACCCTTTGGTGTTATCTCTTGGGTGGTAAACTTCTATGTATCTTGTGTGTGTGAGTTTGAGTGTTTGTTTCCTTAGTCTTTTCAGTTTGGTATCAAATTGGTATCAGAGCAAGGTTGCTCAAAGTTTTTGTCTCTATGGCTCTTCGTGGTCGTCGTACTCTCAGGCTAACCAACCCCCACTAGTCCCCGAAAGAGACCCGCGAGATGTCGAACTAGAGAATTTGAGGAGACAAGTCCAGCAGCTCCAAGAACGTTTACAACGTGTTGAGGCCTCTTTGATCATGATGGCTCTCATCATGAATCGGATAATGAAGTTTCCAGCGAAGATGGAGAGAATGTCAATCCTTTCCACCAAGCTCGTAGTCACGCCTCGAGTGACAACACTCCTACTCATCCTCGTAACCTAAGACTTCATAATGTCCAACGCCATTATGATATCAAGGTGGACATTCCAGAATTTGAAGGAAGAATGCAGCTTGATGAATTGATTGAGCAAATCTTTGAATAGAAAGATGTTCCAAAACACCACAAGGTAAAGCTTGTTGCCATCAAGTTGAGAAAAGCATGCTTCTTTTTGGTGGGAGCACGTTAAGAAGCAGCGGGAACGTGAAAGAAAAAGTCGTTGTGACGTGGGAAAAGATGAAGAAGGCTATCAAGAGGAAGTATTTGTCGGATCATTATCGGCAAGATGCTTTTTTCAAGTTTAATAATTTCCGGCAGTATGAACTTTCTATGGAGGATTACACGGTAGAGTTTGATCACTCCATGATGCGTTGTGATATTGTCGAACCAGAGGAGCAAATGGTGGCCTGTTATCTTGGAGGGTTATGTTCCGAAATTAGCAACGTGGTTCAGTTACAGCCTTATTGGACTTACAATGATGTTTGTAAGCTAGCACACAAGGTCGAAAAGCAATTGAAGGACAGCCGAAGTACCTCTCGACCTTTCAATCAAGGAGGAATCACCAACTGGGGGAGTAGCTCTACTGCCAAGACGGTGTCATATTCCAAAGTTGCAGCTGGGAAATCAGCCAAGGATGAAGCCAAACCACCAGCCAAGAATGAAGCCCCAGCAGGTTCAAATCGCCGCAATACTTCTAATTCTAATAGAAAATGCTTTAATAAATGTCATGGTTTTGGGCATATTGCTTTTGATTGTCCAAATCGCAAGATGATTTCACTTGTTGAGGAAGATTTGGAAGATGATGTTGAGGATGAACCAGTTGATGAAGGGTCCGAGGAAGAATGGACATATGCGGATCAAGGGGAGTCTCTTGTTATTCGCAGGATCTTGAAGTCTACCTACATAGAAGAAGATTGGCTTCGGAACAACATTTTCCACACCAAATGCACCTCTAGTGGCAAGGTTTGTAATGTCATCATTGATCGAGGAAGTTGTGAGAATGTGGTGTCTACAACCATGGTGGAGAAACTCAACCTGAAAACAGAACCTCATTCCCATCCTTACAAGCTTCAGTGGCTTAAAAAGGGCAATGATATCCAAGTAACTAAGAAGTGCTTAATTCAATTCTCTATTAGAAAAAATTACAAGGATGAAGTTTTGTGTCTAGTGTGTGTTAGACATTGATTATTCATAAAACTTGTGAGGTTTATTCTCTTTGGTTCTTTGAAGAACTACTCGAACTTATCAGGATTTCCCGTGGCGTTCATTTCGACCTATCAAACGGAAATTCCACCACCGTTTGTGGTGTCTTCCTTATACCGAGGTTCTTGTTTGTCATAAACAACAGGTCAAGGTCTTCCATTCGAATCTGTCCATAGAGCAATCTTGGGTTCCCTTTCGTTGTTGGGTCTCGTTATTCTTGGCGGGGTTCACATCAGATGGTGCTTGATTATCATAACTACTCAGAGATAAAGAAGGCGAAGTTGGCTGCACCCGTGGACACTTGGGAGGAGATGAAAATGCTTATGAGGAAGCGTTTTGTACTTAGTCACTATTATAGGAGATTGTATCAAAAGTTGCAGAAATTAATTCAAGGTTCCAAGAGATGAGTATTACAAGGAGATGGAGGTAGCTATGATCCAAGCTAATGTAGAAGAGGATCGAGAAGCCACCATGGCTAGGTTTTTGCACGGTTCAAATCGTGAGATTGCGGATATAGTCGAGATGCAGCACTATGTTGAGTTGACAGATATGGTTCATCAAGCCATAAAGGTGGAGGAACAATTCAAACAAAAGGGATTGGCTAGGAGGGGACAACCTATGGCTACCACCAACCTGTGGAAGACAGCTCCAAAAAGTGATGAGCAGCTACAAAATAAGCCAAAATTTGAACTCTCTAAGAATGCCCACTCTAAGACCGCCACTACTTTAGGTAACACGGAGGCTCTGAGTTCTAAAACACGCGATATTAAGTGTTTTAAATGTCAGGGGTAGAGACACATAGCTAGCCAGTGTGTAAACAAAAGGATAATGGTGATAAACGCCCAAGGACAGCTTGAATCTGATGCGAACCTCAATCGATATGCCGTTGAGACCCAACAACAATATTGGAATATAGACCCGAGAAAGCTAAAATTCAGATTTGATGGCAAACCCCGACCCAACGTTTATAATTAAAACGCGAACCAAAGGTGTAACAAACCTCGACCCAACATTTATAAATCAAACGCGAACCAAAGGTATAAAGTTACAAACCATGACCCAACGTTTATAAATAAAACGTGAACCAAAAGTATAAAGTAACAAAACCTCGACCCAATGATTATAATTGAATAATGAACCAAAGGTATAAAATTTGAACGCTACAAGGAAGAATCCTTGATAAGTTCATAGGTTCTTTGTAGAACCAATAGATGGAGCAAACCTCACATTTTTAATTATTCATTTCATCTCCCTTTGCTACAATGAGTCCATGCTATTTATAAAGCATGGTTAAAATAGAAATACAAATTATAAAAGGAAAATAATAAAAGACTAAATAAAAGAATCCTAAAACTAAGGCCGATTTCGTCTTAAATTAGCAGCTCCTCCATGAAAAGAAAACACCTATGTCTTGAATAAATCAGCCAATCAATTGGTATGGAATTGGAAAGGTTTGAAATAGGGATGCCAATCAGTCATTTAATCCTTCTAATCAACCATCAATTAGCCAAAGAATGGATCCTTTAATGATGCTTATTGATTCTTTTTCTTTTTGAACTTGGAATACGCAATACAAAAGAAAAAAAAGACAATACAAAAAGAAACAAGATAGAATGACAACAAGAAAAAAAGGTAAAAGGATAGTAAACCTGATTTTAGAGCCTAGGCTTTGATACCAAATGATGCGAACCTCAATCGATACGCCATTGAGGCCCAACAACAATATTGGAATATAGGCACAAGAAAGCTAAAATTAAGATTTGATGGCAAACCCGACCCAACGTTTATAATTAAAATGCAAACCAAAGGTGTAACAAACCTCGACCCAACGTTTATAAATAAAATGCAAACCAAAGGTATAGAGTAACAAAACCTCGACCCAATGATTATAATTGAATCATGAACCGAAGATATAAAATTTGAACGCCACAAGAAAGAATCCTTGATAAGTTCATAGGTTCTTTGAAGAACCAATAGATGGACCAAACCTCACATTTTTAATTATTCATTTCATCTCCTTCAATACAATGAGTCCGTGCTATTTATAATGCATGGGTGAAATAGGAATACAAATTACTAAAGGGGAATAATAAAAGACTAAATAAAAGAATCCTAAAATTAAGGCTGATTTCGTCTTAAATTAACAACTTCTCCAAGAAAAGCAATCACCTATGGAATGTCTTGAATAGATATATCAATCATCCAATCAATTGATATGGAATTGGAAAAGTCTGGAATAGGGATGCCAATCAGTCATTTAATCCTTCAAATCAACCATCAACCAGCAATGGATTCTTTAATGATGCTTGTTGATTCTCATCATTCCCTCTCTCTTTAAAAGGATTCCTCCTTGAATCATCGCTTACATCAAAAGGAAAAGGACACTAGAAAATATTTTTTTTCTTTTTTCTTTTTTTTATTTCACAATAACGACTAAAGAATACGAAACAAGATAGGATGACAAGAAACAAAAGGTAAAAGGATAGTAAACCTGATTTTAGAGCCTAGGCTCTGATACCAAATGATGCGAACCTCAATTGATATGCCGTTGAGACCCAACAACAATATTGGAATATAGACCCGAGAAAGCTAAAATTCAGATTTGATGGCAAACCCACCCAACGTTTATAATTAAAACGCGAACCAAAGGTATATAACAAACCTCGACCCAACATTTATAAATAAAACGTGAACCAAAGATATAAAGTTACAAACCTCGACCCAACGCTTATAAATAAAACGTGAACCAAAAGTATAACGTAACAAAACCTCGACCCAATGATTATAATTGAATCATGAACCAAAGTTATAAAATTTGAACGCCACAAGGAAGAATCCTTGATAAGTTCATAGGTTCTTCGTAGAACCAATAGATGGAGCAAACCTCACATTTTTAATTATTCATTTCATCTCCTTTTGCTACAATGAGTCCATGCTATTTATAAAGCAAGGTTGAAATATAAATACAAATTGCAAAAGGAAAATAATAAAAGACTAAATAAAATAATCCTAAAATTAAGGCCAATTTCATCTTAAATTAGTAGCTCTCCAAGAAAAGAAATCACCAATGGAATGTCTTGAATAAATATATCAATCAGCCAATCAATCGGTATGGAATTGGAAAGGTCTGAAATAGGGATGCCAATTAGTCATTTAATCCTTCTAATCAACCATCAATCAGCCAGCAATGGATCCTTTAATGATGCTTATTGATTCTCATCAGAGTCGGAGAATGAGAAAGAAGTAGATGATGATGACATGCCCTCTTTGGAGGATGCCGATAATGTGCAAAATGTTGTGGTTGGAGATTTATCGGTAGCAAAGCGAGTTCTCAATGTGCAGGTTAAGGAGGAAGAAAGTAACTGAAGGGACAACTTGTTTCATACTTAGTACTTTGTAAATAACAAGGTTTGCAGCATCATTATCGATGAAGGGAGTTGCACAAACGTAGCCAGCACTTTTTTGGTGGAGAAATTGGCTTTAACTACCTTGAAATGTCCTCTCCCTTACCGGCTTCAGTGGCTGAATGAATGTGGCGAAATCAAGGTGACAAGACAAGTGTTGGTGGCATTATTCGTTGGCAAATATGAGGATGAGGTGCTTTGTGGTGTGGTTCCTATGCATGCCTGCCATTTATTGTTGGGAAGACCATGGCAGTATGATCGGAGGGTTACACATGATGGCTTCACAAATAAGTATTCTTTCACTCTTAAAAGGCAACCTATTACTCTTGTCGCATTAACTCCAAAACAGGTCAAGGAGGACCAATTAAAGTTAGAAAGATCAAATGACCAAAAAAAAAAAAAAAGAGTTTAAAAAAAAGGAGAGAAATACATTGATCAGAGTGCAAAAGAAAGAATACTTTGGCCATTGTGAGATCAAGAGATCAAGAGAACATTAATTTCGCACCAGCACCTTATTGCACTCATGTACAAAAAAAAGTCGATGCTTTGCCGAACGATATTGTTTCTCACTTGCAGGAGTTTGAAGATGTCTTTCCCGAAGAGGTACCTCATGGTTTACCTCCAATCCGGGGGATTGAGCATCAAATTGCATCAATTCCAAACCGACCTGCTTATAGGAGTAATCCCGTGGAGACCAAGGAGCTTCAGAGGCAAGTAGGTGAATTACTGGAGAAGGGGTATGTGCATGAAAGCATGAGTCCTTGTGCGGTTTCGGTGCTATTAGTTTCTAAGAAGGATGGAGCAGGGAGGGTGTGTGTTGACTGCCGAACCATCAACAACATAACGGTAAAGTATCGTCATTCCATTCCTAGATTGGATGATATGCTAGATGAATTGTATGGTTCTTGTGTCTTTACAAAAATTGATCTTAAGAGTGGATATCATCAGATTAGGATGAAGGAAGGTGATGAATGAAAAACTACTTTTCAAACTAAATATGGTTTGTATGAGTGGTTAGTGATGCCTTTCGGTTTAACTAATGCTCCGAACACATTTATGCGTTTGATGAACCATGTTTTGCATGCATTTATTGGCAGGTTTGTAGTTGTGTATTTTGATGATATCCTAATTTATAGCAAAAATTTGGAAGAACATGTAATGCATTTGATATGTATTTTGGAAATTCTAAGGAAAGAAAGGTTATTTGCTAACCTCAAGAAGTGCACCTTTTGCACGAATAAGCTTGTGTTTCTTGGTTTTGTTGTTAGTAAGAGAGGAATTGAGGTGGACGAGGAAAAGTTGAAGGCAATCCAACAGTGGCCAATGCCTACAACAATCAGTCAGGTGAGGAGTTTCCATGGCTTAGCTAGCTTCTTATAGACTGTTTGTGCGTGATTTTAGTAGCTTAGCCGCCCCTCTTACTGAAGTCATTAAGAAAAATGTGCAAGAAAAGGCATTTAATCTGATCAAGGAAAAGTTAACTAATGCACCTTTGCTTGTTTTACCTAACTTTGCTAAAATTTTTGAAATTGAGTGTGATGCTTCAAGAATTGGTATTCGAGCTGTTTTGATGCAAGAAGGCCGTCTAGTTGCTTATTTCAATGAAAAGTTGAGTGGAGCAGCCCTAAATTACCCCACTTATGATAAGGAGATGTATGCCTTTGTAAGGGCTTTGGAAAATTGGTAACACTATTTGTGGCCAAAGGAATTTGTGATTCACATAGATCATGAATCTTTGAAGCATTTGAAAGGACAGCAGAGGTTGAGCAAATGCCATGCCAAGTGGGTGGAATTTATTGAAACATTTCCTTATGTGATCCGATACAAGCAAGGTAAGGAAAATGTGGTAACTGATGCATTGTCTAGAAGGAATGCTTTACTTTCCATGTTAGATACAAAACTGCTTGGCTTTGAATACATTAAGGATTTGTATGTACAAGATTTTGATTTTGGTGATGTGTTTAATGCATGTGAAAAAGTGGCGTTTGGTAAGTTTTATAGGCATGATAGATTTTTGTTTCGAGAAAATAAATTGTGTGTGCCGATGTGTTCTTTGCGTGAATTCCTTGTGAGAGTAGCTCATGATGGTGGTTTGATGGGACATTTTGGTGTAGCTAAGACTTTAGGAATTTTGCATGAACATTTTTTTTAGCCTCATATGAAATGCGATGTGGAAAGAATCTGTGAGAAGTGTATCACGTGTAAACAGGCTAAGTCTAAGTAGAAACCCCATGGTTTGTACATCCCTTTGCCAATACCTAGTGAACCTTGGACTAATATTTCTATGGATTTTGTTTTAGGTTTACCTAGGACTAAGAGGGGGAGAGATTCAGTTTTTGTGGTAATAGATAGATTTTCCAAGATGGCACACTTCATTGCATATCATAAAACTGGGAACTCACAAAGACCCATTTACTCTTTGATAGAAAAGTTGTTTCCGCTCCATAGATCTCATCACAACTTTGATTGAAAGTTTTTGACAAGATAGCATCTACTCTAAGAAAATCAACTTGATGTATAGAACTCACCTCTTCGTCGGGATAGGTGTCACAGATTGGTGGAGAGGCCCAATCTACCAAGCAATCTTCCTCAATAAATCTATCTTCCTTCTCCACAACCGATTGACTCCTAATCTCCGCCGCCCCTCTAGGCACCTTCTTTTTGTTGATTTTTTCTATTTTTTTTGTCACAAGGAACTTTTCGGGTTGAAAACAACCTTGGAATTCCGGTATATCGAGTTTGAAACCGGATTCCCACCGATTGGCCTGAGCTTGTACAAGGGGTTGATGTTCGTGCACTCTGCGCTCCGCAAAAGGGATTCCGTCTTCATCCTCCACAATTGCGTCATCCTCTTCCGATTCATGCGGTGAGGGTATATGTCGACGTCTATCTCGACCACTCCCGATGGACAATAGTTTTGTGAGGGCAGCAATTTGTTCCCTCAAGCTCACAAATTGTGCCTTCGAGTGTGCTTGATAGGCTGCCGATGATTCTTCTTTGATTGGTTTTTCGCGATCATTCATGTCCTCCGCGTGTGCAAAGCGGTTACCCCTTCCCCTTGTGACTGGGCTCTGATACCAACTAATGCAGGGATAGATCATGTATAATCAAGAAAACAGTAAACAGAAGGGATAAATATTCCTAAGATTGTGAGACTATCACAAAATCAAAGAAATCTTCTCTAAGCAAAAGATACCATCTAAAGCCTAAAGGAAAATAATCAAGAAACTCAACTCTGAGTATTCTTATTAAACAAACTCAATAATAATAATAAACTACAACTGCATTCTTAGGGTTCTAAACATTTATTTATAGCCCAAGACTCCTAGTCCTAAGATAACAATGACATAAAGTCAATTTAGAAGTCTACGAAATAAAACTAAACCAAATAAAAGACTAACAAAGAAATCTAATTCAAATAAAAGACTGAAAGATAAGATAAAATACTAACAAATAAACCTAATTCAAATAAAAGACTAAAAGATAAAATAGATAGAATGACTAGAGTTTCGATCTACATCAAAACTCCACCATTGGTATTTACGTCATACACGCCCTTCCCCTTGAGTCCTTGTCTCCCTCTAGATGAGAATTGTTGGGAGTTCACTTAAAGTCTCAAAGAGTTCTATGGCTTCCTCACTGTTCTTTTCCATAAGCACACCTCCACAAGCTAAATCAACAAGACTTTTATTAGTATCATTTAAATCCTCGTAGAAAGCTTCTTGAGATAAGTTGTGATCTGCGCATTTGAGAAGTAGTTCATTAAAATACTCCCATGCTTCAAAGAAAAGATCTCCATCTTTTTGTTGGAAGGCTGGAAAGAACTTCTTTACGAACTTTGTTGCCAACTCCTCCCAGTTGTGAATAGAACCTGGAGCCAAAGAATTTAACCATAGCTTAGCATTGTCTTTTAATGAAAAAGGAAAAAGAATTAACTTGATTCCTTTGGAGTTAAGCCCTAGATATTCTTAGTCTTGAAGAGATCAAAGAAATCCCTAATGCGCAGATATTGATCCTCTATAGGTGTGCTTCTATAGTGTGGAACCATATTGAGTAGATGCAGAGATAAATGGGCTGGAAATATTGATGGCTGGTTGAGGTTTTGGAGAATGAAGGAACTCTTCATAGGTCTTCACACCAGCGGTGTATTCTCAACGTGTTCTTCCATATTTTATCAACTTCTAATTCTTCTTTTGTTTGAAAGTTGTCTCTTTGCCTTTGTTGAATGGTCCGTTCAATTTCTGGATCGTATGGAATGATAGCTAAATTCTGAGATCAATGACCTGCTGATAAGCGCCGAATGTTGCACATTCAAGCCTTTAACTCACAGTTGTTAATTCCTTAGCATTGTTATTTGTTTGATTTTGTGTTTTCAGGTATTTAATAAAGATGCAAGAAAAAACCATTAAATTTGGGTTTAAAGCACAATTTGAGTGGACCTAGAAGATATGATTAAGCTTAATCAATTACAATAGAGGATAGATATGATGTGGTTAAGTTTAATCATAACAAGAAAAGGATAAAATCGGAATTTCTCCACTTTGAGTCAAAATCGGATCGGATAGAATTTCAGATTTTGAACACGTCTCAGTATTTTGGCCATAACTTTCAGCTCAAATATCGGATTGAGGTGATTTCAGCGGCATTAGAAAGATAATTCAATTTTCTACAAATCATGATGAAATATGATTTTCCTAAATCGGACTCCCGCTACGCCAAAATCGCCCCGCAAGTGAAGGAGGCAAATCTGGACGAATCCTTTTCTCACTTGTACATGGATTGACTCCTAATTCAACTAGGAGAATGAATTCCGAATTTTCTAGGTTGACTAGGGCTTCTAGGACTTGTTGCTCCCTATAAATAAGTCTCTATGCTTCAAGAGTTATATACTCAGTTTTAGACTTAGTTTTAGGCAGAAAATATTCTTGGAGGCTTAGCGGAGTCATGAGCGGCTAACCCCTTTGTAGGGTGTTGATGTAACCCTATCCAAGCACAATGGTTTGATTGTATTTAATTTCCAGATTTTCAATTTATGTATATTGATTATATAACTGTGAGAATTGCTACAATTGAATTCTGTTCTTAATTATTAAATGCAATTGTTCTTAAATTCCAAAACCAATATTTGTGAAATTCTTATCTTGTCTTAGAAAGTATTTTACTTTTATTGAACTCAAATCATTCCTATTTTTACGTGATTATGGGGATGATGGTTATATAATGGGTTTAATAGGCATATGATTAATAGGATTAAGATAGGCCATGCCTAGGAAGACGGGGTACTACACCCTAGTTTAGTGTAATTTAGGTAGGCGATCCGTGCCAACCGAAGATGGGTTATGCTATTTCATTAATTGTATGAAACTTATTAAAGGATTTTATAGTTTATCCCTAGGAAAGGCGTGTGCCGCATCTTAGTGGTTAGGTGACGATCCGTGCCAACGAAGATAGATTATCATTACTCTTTAATCAAGTAGTTTCTTGTTTAATTATAATATGCATAGAATAAATTTCTGGAATTAAATCTAATTGACCATTGTTGTGCGGATAGAGGTGAAGTCAATACCCTACACTCCTTTTATTTTAATTATCTTTTATTTTATGCATTTAGTTTTAGAAAATAAAATCAAAACAATTCTCTTTTAATTAATTAGGTTAAATTTAGTCTTTCAATTTAGTAATGCGAAACCCTACAGGTCCTTGAGGTTCGACACCTCAATATAGCCCTATCTCTAAGGTGATTCGTTCTATTAGAGTGGTTTATTTTATTATTGATATTTTTGGTCACGAAATACCACATCACCTGCATGAAGAAGAAAAGAATTAAATCATATTTGGAAATTATAGCAGCTTCAATGCTGTTTTCTAGACGAGTGTGCTCGATCATTTTGCCACAAAACAAAAACAAAAACAAAATAGAAATTACAGCAACTTTAGTGTTGTTGCCTGGCGCACTCAATCGCACTAGCTTGTGCGCTCTACCGCACTACTGCAAAACAAAACTGGAATTGCAGAATAGAAAATAGAGAACAAATTGAGAATTAAAAAAAAAAAAAAAAAAAAACTAAACTAAACTTAGGGAAAAAAAATAATTCTAAACAAAATTTAACATAATCCTCAGCAACGGCGCCAAAAACTTATCTTACAAATATCTACCTAATTAATAGACGAATAAATGTACGTTTTACTCGCAATTGCAGAAGATCAAAATGATAGTATAGAAAGCAAGTATGAGATCCCACAAGGATCGATGTAAATTATCCTTAAAACAATTTTCCTAGATAATTACATGAATAAAACGAAATAAAAGATTGAGTTGAAATAACAGGAATGAAAGGTCGTTTTGATATCCACTGCTAATTATACTCAATTGAAATAAATAATTTGCCAATGCTAAAACCATATCAAGATACCCAATGTTTGCCAAACTAAGGGCATGGTATCTACTCTAATTATTTTCTCTCTCAAAGGATTTACCATGGTATCTACTAAGTTGTTCATCAAGAAAATATAAATTTATGGAAATCAACAAACACATGAAGTCTAGAGCATGGTATCTACTTACGGTTGTCCATGTTGATTAATCTAAAGAACCTGTGATGGAGTTCTTTTGTCACTCTCATAAGCACAGGCCTCAGTCATCAAAATTGACTTAAATTACAAATCCATACCATATACATATGATGATCAAGCACATTCATGTGAGGAATTCAATAAATTAGGAAATAATCAAGTTAATTATCCAAAATATAATTGTAGCAAGGGTGCGAATATTGAAATCCTAATGAGACATGATTAAGGCTTCAATCGAGCCCTAACTAAAGTATTAGTTACACATTATTCAGATGGAAATCATCCTTGTAAGAAAATAATAAGGAAAAGAAGAAACCGAAAACACTTTTTGATTGAGCCTCCAATTCCTCCCCCAAAGCTTATCTCCCTTTTCTGAATGTTTAGAGGTCTATTTATATGGATTAAGAGAGCCCTAGAAACCCTATAAAATTGTAGGTCAGTCTCTTAGGCCAAATAGAAGACTAAAAACCCAATTTGAAGTGAAAAAGGAGGAGTCTTGCTGCATGCTGGGCGCTCAAGTGTAATCGATCCCAGTGATTGGGCAATGGAGTGCATAACTATGCTCGATCCGACTACTTGTGCACTTGAGCGCATCAGCACTCGAGCCTAATTTGGCATGCACTCAATCCCAGGCCTCTAGCTTTTCCTAAAAATATCTTTTATGCTTGGAACTTGCCAGAAATGTTTGCTTTTCTTCAAAATCCTAAAAACTATAAGAAAACACAAAAACAAAAGAAAACATCAAATTATAACAAAACTAATAGAGTAACATATATGAATTAAATAGCTTGAATGTGTATTTATTTATTGATAATGAATAATTGGATTTATCTTATCGCCTGACTTATAGTATGTACTTTTTCGTAGTACGTAAGAGAGACAGTAAATGGTGTGAAAGCCAGTTAGATGGAAATATCGCCATTCATCTCAGGGAGGCTTGAAAGAGTCAGTAAAAACAGTCCATCCACTGGTCCGTTCAAATTGTGTGTGTCCTTTGTCGTATCCCGAGTTGAAAGGAAGAGGGGGGAACTGATTCAATAAAGTAGAGCAACCCAGATCTGCTCCCTCTAACCCCATCCCTTTTGTGGGGGCATGTGTGGTTCAAAAAAGAACAAGAAATCCCTAATGTCCATGCAACATGATGCATGTGGGGGTGCGTATGTATTTACGGCTAAGCTAAAGGTGATCACCACCGGCCTCCCTCAGATTAGCTCGTACAATACTTGTCTCACACAGGCGAAGGCAAAGGCAAAGGCAGGCCACGGGCCAGGTCGAGAGGCTAAAGAAATATCAGACACCTGAGCAACATTAAATTTCGACTTTATCGGTTTCTACCCAACCACACCCCACACCACCGAAACAGAGAGAGAGAGATTGAAAGATCCTCATATCCCCACAAACAGCAACAAATAGCTCCTAGCAGGCTTTTTCCTGATAGCTTTTCCTCATTTGTACATACAAACATGATTTAATGCATGCATGCATCCATGCTGCCACCATGAGTGGCAGTAACAATATTGGACGCATCATGACTCATGACTGATATGCATTGAAGGACTAAACTCATTCACATTTCTGTTTGTGGAAATTACACTTCTTAATTCCCAACATATAATCCATCAAGATATTTAATGGGATCCACCTTTGGATCCCATTAAATTATAGGGTTAAACATTTCTTTACCCATTTTTTAATACTTCGTTGCGCAATAACATTATTTTTTGTGTCATCAATTTCATTTTGTATCACATATAGTACCTTGATAATGGATAGGAACAGAGATAATGCCTTCGTTTAAATTCCATAAAAAAATTGATGGAAATATTAGAAAATTAAAAAATAAAATTTCAAAAACAAAAATGATTAAGAACAATAAAAAACTGACATGCATATAAAAAGTCTTTTATACGCCTATTATCAATATCAATAATTCATCACACGTGTGAAAGATTGTAAGATAACAATGAATATGGCTATCGGTGAAAGTAACGTGGTTATTACACAAGGTTTTAGTCAAATAATCCTTATATCCTTAAAGATAGAAAGTCGTCCGGAGTCGGTAATTGGAAATTGGTCAATTCTATTTTGAGTAAGTTGTTATACATTGAATGTTGGTGATCTAGCTACCTTGATCAAGTGAATCGGTGTCTTTGGATTGATATATAGGTGCTGACACTGTAAGACCCAAGGAATTTATTAAGATGACTAGGAATACTTTGTTATAAATATTAGGTTTGAGTTAAATCAAATATATTCAAAAAATATTTTTGATGTCTAAATTAATTTTCTTAGTTCAATTTAAGTGGTAGTTGGTTCGAACTAGCTAGGCTTTGATTTGCATTATGAATGATATGTCATTCAAGATTTAATTAAATAGACTTAAAATAAAATGGATTAGTTTAATAAGATAAGAATATATATATTCTTTAAACACTAGCATTTACGTAAGTAATATATATATATATATATATTTATATATGTGTGTGTTTGTTTGTGAGAGAGAGAGAGAGAGAGAGAGGTACGAGGTTAGTACAACTAATAGACTTTAAAATAATAATATTTTGATAATCTAATATTTTTAGTGTGGGTCCGAATTGGTGGGCTCAGAAATGCATTATAGAAAATGTTATTTTTATTTCACCTATGTTAGTACATGAGTCACGTACGTAGACAAAGTGGTATATAATAATAAATTATGATATCCTCAAATCTTCTACAAGCTGAGAAGATGAGAGCGCGAACAAATTTTTTTTGTAGTGTTCTAAACCTTCCATATAAATAGCCAAGCCACATAATTTTTTATTTCATTCAAAATTGTTTTCCCCTCACGTATAGAAAAACTACGAGAGTGAAAAATAAATAATATATATATAACTCTTTTATTCTCAGTTTATGTCAATTCTAGTGATTAGAATTTAATTTATGTCGTCATGATATCTAAATTGCTTGGAAACGTATGATTGAATATGATGCGAACTTCAATCAATATGCCATTGAGACCCAACGAACAAAATTGGAATATTGACCCAAGAAAGCTAAAATTCATATTTTTGATAGCAATAACTGACCCAACTTATAAATAAAACGTGAACCAAATGTATAAAGTAACAAACTACGACCCAACGTTCATAAATAAAACGCGAACCAAAGGTATAACGTAACAAAACCTCGACCCAATTATTATAATTGAATCATTAACTGATGTAGGGATAAATCGTGTATAATCAAGAAAATAGTAAACAGAAGGGATAAATATTCCTAAGATTGTGAGACTATCACAAAATAAAAGAAATCTTCTCTAAGCAGTAGATGCTATCTAAGCCTGAAGGAAAAAGAACCAAGAAACTCAACTCTGAGTATTCTTATTAAACAAAACCAATAATAATAATAAACTATTTTTCCAAAGGGTCTAAGCACTATTTATAGGCTTAGAGGCTAAAACATAAAGAGGTTAACATAAACTAGGATTACATATCCTAGAAGGAAAAGTAATCTAAGATAAACTAGGATTACACATCCTAGAAGGAAAAGTAATCTAAAAGTACTAGAAGGAAAAGTAAACTAAAACAATTAAAAGACTAATAAAGAAACCTAATTTAAATAAAAGACTAAAAGATAAGATAGGTCATCCTAATCTACATCATCCTCCCAGTTGGAGAGAATTCGTCCTCGAATTCGGCCGGTCTCTTCCACGGTCTTTTGGATGTCCGGTCAACTCATTCCAATCGTCTCTTCTCAACTTTACAGCAAGGCCACGCCCCATAATAATCATAGTGATCTTCATTAGTGGAGTATCTTAATGGGTTGTGAAATCCCCACACACCTCTTTTTGTAGACTTGTTATGCTTCTCTGCTTTGCTCTTCCCACAAGCCATACTGAATCCCCAAAGAACTCACAAAGACCCTTTCAATCTTTGACAAAAAAGCCTTTTCCACCATATAGATTTCATCACAGTTTTGGCTAGAATAATTTGATAAAATAGCATCTATCCCAATGAAATCAACGTAGTCAATTGGCTCAACACTAAAGTCGAAGACTTTACCTTCGAGGCTCTTAACAGGCACATAATATGTAGAATTGTCGTCAAAAAGTGCAAAACTCTCCGACAGATTTACCTCGTCCACTTGTTTGCCTAATTCTTCATGCTCTTCCTCTAGGGCGAATGCCAAAGGTTTTTCAATTGGATCTTTCTCATTGACGTCTTCATCATAGGTTGGTGGAGAATCCCAATCTACAAACCCTTGTGAAGGATCTACATCTTTAACACATTCACGCTCGAACTCTTCATCAATGACTTCGGATTCCTGACGCTCTTCATCCACAAATTCTGTATTTCCATGTGAAGGTTGTGGTTTCGGCCATGGGCTTTGTAACAACGTCAACTTGGTTTTACCCAACAAGAAGCTGTATGTATTCTTGGTTTCATTATAAATGGCAGTTTTATCATCTTGCCACGGTTTGCCCAATAACAAGTGACACATAGTCATGTCGACCACGTCACACCACACATGATCCATATATTTAGCCCCAATAGAAAAAGGAATTTGGCAATATTTAGATACCCTTACCTCGTTTCCTTTCGTGAGCCACTCCAATTGATAGGGACTAGGAGGACTTTTGGTCTCAAGCCTAGCTTTCTTACCGCTTCCTCAAGGCGATATTCATACCACTCCTTGGATCTATGATAAGCCACCTTGCCTCCCAAGATGCATGTCGTTGAAATTGTTGGTACCTCCAATGTATCGAGACACCGATTGATGCTTTATCTCGCCCCTCCTTAGGCACCATCTTTGCCATCTTCCTTGGTACTTCTTTTGGTGGAATGTTTTTATTTTTTTTCGTACCATGAACTCTTTGGGTTACCGCAACTTTGGAATTGGTGTATCGAGTTTGAAACGGATTCCCACCGATTGGCTGAACTTGTACAAGGGGTTGATGCTGTGCACTCCGCTCCACAAAAGGGTCTCCGTCTTCATCCTCCACAATTCGTCATCCTCTTCCGATTGGGCGGTGAGGGTATATGCGACTTCATCTCGACCACTCTCGATGGACAATAGTTTTGTGAGGGCTGCAATTTGTTCCCTCAAGCTGTAAATTGTACCTTGATTGTGCTTGATAGGTTGCGGTGGTTCTTCTCTAACTGGTTCTTGGCGATTATTCACGTCTTCCAAGTGTGCAAGCGGTTACCCCTTCCCTTGTGGTGGCGCCATGGAAAGAGCGGGCTCGATACAACCATGCGAGGTTAGAACGTAAATAATCAAGAAAAGCGATAAAGAAGGATAAATATTCCTAAGATTGTGAGACTATCACAAAATCAAAGAAATCTTCTCTAAGGTAGATGCTATCTAAGCTGAAGGAAAAGAACCAAGAAACTCAACTCAGTATTCTTATTAAACAAAACCAATAATAATAATAAACTGTTTTCAAAGGGTCTAAGCCTGAGATTTATAGGCTTAGAGGCTAAAACATAAAAGAGGTTAATATAAACTAGGATTACACATCCTAGAAGGAAAAGTAATCTAAGATAAACTAGGATTACACATCCTAAAAGGAAAAGTAATCTAAAACAAGACTACAAGGAAAAGTAAACTAAAATTAAAAACTAATAAAGAAACCTAATTTAAATAAAAGACTCAAAGATAAGATAGGTCATCCTAATCTACATCATTAACCGAAGGTATAAAATTTGAACGCCACAGAGAAGAATCCTTAATAAGTTCACAAGTTTTTTGAAGATCAAAAACCAATAGATGAAGCAAACCTCACATTTTTAATTTTTTTTTTCAAGTCCTTCATTACAATGAGTCCATGTTATTTATAATGCATGATTGAAATAGGAACACAAATTACTAAAGAAAAATATTAAGACTAAATAAAATAAACCTAAAATTAAGGCTGATTTCGTTTGAAATTAGCAGCTCTTTCATGAAAAGAAATCACGCCTATGGAATGTCTGAAATAGGTATGTAAATCAGCCAATTAATTGGTATGAAATTGGAAAGATTTGAAATAGGGATGTCAATCAGTCATTTAATCCTTCTAATCAACCAATAATCAGCCATTAATCCATGTTATTGCTAAGGAATTATATTCAATTAAGCAAGATCAGCCCCATTAATAGTTTGGGTTAAATTTATTACGTCTTCGTCTTCCTTTGGGCCAAACTTGGAATGCCCCGTTTTAGAACTAGCTCAAATCTCTTGAATCAGCACACTAGGTGCTTATTTGATCATCTTGGATCTTGCTCTAGTAATAGGCTCAACTAAAACATGCAATGGATCCTTTAATGATGCTTGTTGATTTTCATCATTCCCCGTCTCTTCAAAAGGATTCATCCTCGAATCATCACCTACATCAAAAGGAGAAAGATCAGAAACATTAAATGTAGCACT